>JBBMKD010000222.1:8610689-8626039 GCA_037834095.1 Argya squamiceps | reverse complement strand
CAGTTGCTCGGGAGGGCTCTGGATGCCCCAACCCTGGCAGTGTTCAAGGCCAGGCTGGGTAAGGCCTTGGTCAGCCCAGTCCATTGGGAGGTGTCCGTGCCCACGGCAGGGGTGTTGGGGCTGGATGATCTTTGAGGTGCGTTCCAACCCCTAACATTCCGTGATCCAATAATTAAAAGAAGAGCTGGATGTGCTGGGCTGTTTGCCCCATGATCACGCTCCCAGCTGGGCTGGGGGCAGTACCACAGCCTGTTACACCTTCGGCACAGACAGGGTGGGAATGAAGTCCTTGTCCCCAGCTGAAGGTGCCAGCCCAGCTACCGCCCTCCTGAGCACCTGGTCCCACGAGGACTTTCCCATGCACTTCACTTTATTGATTGAGAACAAAATTGCACAGCTCCGTATTCTAGAAGCCACGTTTTCACCTCCACTTTGGGCCTTTTGGGGAAAACATACCACATGAAGCAGAAAACAATTTGCTTTAGCCTGTCTTAGGGATGGTAAAGGTATCACAATAAAAAGCACCATTTATATACGTGAGATGGAATATGTGAGAACAATGCTGTGACATTCATTTGTATATTGTATATATTCATTATAACATTATATTCATTGTTGTTCTATTAATGAACTCTTCCTTTTCTCACACTGATACTGAATACTGTGTATTAAAAAGATTTGCACATTTCCCCAAGCTTGGTATTTCACTGCAAAGACTTTGACAGAGCTTTCCATATCACAGGGTCTGCAGAGATTCAGTGCCTATCCCCTTAACAGTTCCCAGAATAATGACTGGGTAGGATGGAATTTGTAGCTGTTCACTGTAGTGGCATCTTTAGTGATAACTGTGGTTTCTTTGTGCTGGTACGTTGTGAACAGCAGTGTTACCAAACATGTACAAACTCAGAGGGGAGGATATGGGTCTATAATAGACATATTAAGAATGGAAAAGAGAGACATTTGCAGCACCAGAAACCCGTTGTGGTTTAGATGAGCAATAAATGAATTTTCAAATCATTCCGTTTTGGCTTTTGTGATTCAGAAACAAAGTCTTTTTATTCTCAGTAATTCTGCTGAGCTGTCTGCCCTGTCTGTGATTTAGATGTTTATTTTGCTGTACTTGAAAGCCAAGTTCTGGATTGAGAAAGACAAAAGTTTTTTTCAATCAAATAAAATATCTTTCCTTAACGCCAGATAAATGCCTTTGGCCAGCCACATGCCTGAAGCAGAACAAAGTGCCTTATCTGTGTGTGCCTTAAAGACCAGGACCATCAGAAAGCCTGAAATCAGAAACTTTGGGAACATGAAGTGTGTGCTGTAGAGAGGAATGTATGGCATAAGTAGATGGAGACTACCAGGGATTGCTGGATTTTTCCTTCTCCAGACATGTGTAAACACAGTCAGGTAGTGACTTGTATATCAATAAATTTGGATTAGTTCCAGTCAGGTCTCCTGCTTTGTTTGGTACTATAAATCACAAGATCTTAATTCCTATCAAAAAAAAGTGACCATATGACAAATATTAGCCATACTAATAGAGGTGTATTAAAACTAATATGTGAGAAAATACATAACCAGTGTTGGTGTAGATCACTGCAACTCCAAGGACTTTATGGCATTGCCAACTCACAGCAGCTGAAGTCTCAGTCCTTACACCCACTGATTGATTATCTTAGAGGGCATAATATCCTGTTGCACAAAAACAGGAGAAAGGGAAAAGCATACAAAAATGTATCTGAATTGGAAATTGCCAAAATAAATGCTTCATCAAATAGTTTTACAGAGAAAGGAGACAGAGATATGACCTACAGAGAAATGGCACTTGCTCTGAATTGACTGGAATTGCTATGAAACATCATGGGAGAATCATCTCTTGGAAAGCAGCACAGAGTTGTTTCATTACTCTGGCTGCAGAACGAGATAATACAGAATGTTCTGAATTTAGTTTTGGGACGTCGGTATTTCTCTCGATATAATAAATCTGACAGTGAAAAATTTGGGGAAGTTCATACAAAGCAGAGGAGCCTAAAGCAGCCACATACCTGTAGAAAAAGTGGAATTGCTCTCCTAACAGTGGCTTTTTAAAAGCTGTACTGTGTAAAGGCCTCCAGAGCTGCCTGAGACAGTGGTTGAGTGAGCCATTGACTGGAGATGTGTCCACAGCAGGACTATAAAGGAATAGTAAGAAGACAATGGATACATGGACACATGGTTGGATGGGTGAGAAAGTGAAAAATAAAATAAGAGAGTAGTTAGAAAAACCTAACCCAAGTCTTTTTGTGGTGACCCATGGTTAAATATCAGGTGTTTCTGAATGTGTTTCATGTGTAACTTGGGAAAAGCCTATGTGTATGGCAAGAAGAAGCCTTCTGTAGAAGTCTGCAGCTGATTCCTGGTAGGGCTGCCAGAATTTATATAAATAAAGGACAACATCAGGTCAAAGTTTTTTGTTCTTTCCCGAAGCCTTCACTGTGTCCAATACTGGGGCAACCACAGAGTACACTCAGTGTAAGGAAACCATCTGTGTGGGAAACTTGTTCCCAGGGATTAGGCCGGGTTTCCTTTCTGTCAGGTGCATGAATGAATGTCCATAGAGCTCTTCGTGCACAGCCTGCAGATCCTAAATATCTGTGACAGCCCTTCTGCAGAAGCCTGTTTATGAGCTGTGCTGAAGCATGGCCAATGACCAGCAGCAGTTTTGCAACAAAGAATGCCTGTCCCTCCCTCATTCCACATTGCAGACAACTATATCAAGTGCTGCTGTTATCTGAGGCCTTTAGCTAGGATTGTAAAGAAAAGGTACTGTAAATTCTAAATATTCTTCAGGAATATAAATCTCTTCCAAAGCCTTTTTGGAAGTTCTCCATACATACAGAAGCCTTCTGGAAGGCCTTCATAAATAAAGGATAATAGAACTGGGCACGTTTTCCAGAAATGCCTTTTATCTCACCAACGACTGAGGTTGCTGTTTTGTGTTTTGTTATCTGCAAGAGGAGGTGCAGTAGGCACCTAGGTTAGCCCACAGCTGGGTCACAGGCAGAGAGCAGCACGGCTGACAAGTCCTGCAGCACAGGAGCTTGTTAGGCACAAAGAGCAGCGTGCTGGGAACTACTCTGGGGTCTTGGCAACAGCACAGCCAGCAGTGGACAGGTTCTATAAAATTGATTTTCCAATAGTGTTGGCATTTTAGAGAGGAGAGGGAAAAGAGACAGCAGCAGTGTGAAGCCATTGGATCACATGTGTTCTCACATCTGAAAAGGGCTTGTGCTTATCTCAGGTTAGCAATAGGACATGCAGTTTTAGGGCTGCCATCAAAGGCATTTTTGTTTATTTCTTTAGCCACTTGCAAAAGTTGCTGGGTTGTCAGCTCCAGGAGCTGAAGTCCTTTATTTATGTGCTGAAAGGTGCTGCATGGACGAATGCAGCCTGGGTTTCCCTGTGTCACTCTGCCAGCGTGGCTCAGCCCTGATCTGGTTTCCACACTCATTCAGTACTTGCTGAAATAGTCACCTAGGGAGTAAACACTGCCAGCCACGGCTGTGGTTTTGGAGATATGGAGTCCAGCCCAGTCAGAAGTTTGCCAAGATAACCTCATTGCATCACGTGCCAAAGAACCACAAACAGCTGGAGCATTGAGGGGCTGTGGCATTTAAACAAGATACTGAAAATGCAAGGTAATCATCATGGTGTTAGAATGCATCCAAATGTGGAATTTAGAAATTAAAGACTTCCTACCATATTTTTATATATGCACTAGGCAACATCTAGGTTCAAGGGACAGACTAAATAGCTGGGACACTCACCTTCAGTGGGGTGTATTTTATTCAGTGGTAATTTTTTTTCAGTGGTGGTTTCTGGTGAGAAGCAAGGACAATGTGGAGCCTGAAGGTACCCAGGGCATGTACATGAATGCATTCTAGTCCTGTGAGTGCGTGCATCTGTCATAAGTGTGTCACTTGGTAAGAGTCAAAATAAGGTCAGTGCAGATGAGTAAGTATTTGTAGAAAAGGGCAGGGAGGAAATTCATGTCAAATCAAGCTAAAAGTAGATGGATGAGTGGATGAGGAAAATGGCATAAGAAGTGCAAACAGAAAAACTGCAGTCTTTGAACAAAAGCAGCCTTGCACAAGAAGTTAAATTTTTTTCTGGGCTTGATTGAAAATATTTTAAATATATGTCTCATTAAAGTTAGAATGAAAATTAATGTATTTAAGTTTGGAGGTTCACAGTTTCTCTCCCCATGAAACTCAGATTCTCTCCCTTCCTGCCTCCTTCCCTCCCTCCATTTCTCTCTCCTTCTTCTTCATTCCCTTTGTGGTATCTCAGGTCGACAAGGAAGGAGAAGATTCTAGGAACTGCACTTGAAAGCTTCTTCCCAGCATCCCAAGGTTTTCTGTGTAGTCATTAGCTGGCAATCACAGTGACAATTGCATTTGGCAATACTGTTGGCTGAATTTATTTCAATTGGCACTGTATTTGTAGAGATACAGACTTTATACTTAGGGCTACAAAAAAAATCAACAACTCATTTTAAATTATTGTGTGATAGGACAACCCACCCTGTTTTGCCCTTCAGTGTGCAAAGGCAGAGTGTGAACCTCTCAGGCACACATCTTGAGGTGGTGCTGTGCAGACTCTGGAGTTGGACTCAATGATCCTTGTGGGTCCCTTCCATCTCAGGATATCCTATGAATCTATGAACAAGGCAACTGCTACAGAGTTTACAGTCCAGAGAGAGCAGAAAACTCCTGTGCAGGTGGTAGGAAGAAATGGCACACACAGAGTGTGATCCTTGTGCTCATTTGATGCATCTATTTTAGGGAAAAAATTATCTCCTGGAGAGGCCTGTTTCTTTCCTTCACCTGTTGCAGATGCAAAAAGTGCCAAACTGCATAGACATCTAACTTTTAGGCCTCATAATCAGGAGATAATGATGTTATCCTGTGTAATTTGTTCAATAGCACAGGTTATCTGGGTCAGTGGTGAGGAATGTTTGTGTTGCAGCAGTCTCAGTCACTTCTGTCAGACAGCAATCACTGCTGGCATTGACAGTGCTGGGAAGGACACATTACAGAGCAGTTTGAAAAATGTCTATTTCTCTTAGCCAACGGAAATCTGCAAATTTACAGTGACAATTCAAATATCACAAGTTCTCATTTTCAACAAGTATTTCCATTTTGCAGCATTCAGCTTCCTCACAAATTTGACCTTTCCCTCAGAAAGCACAAGATGCAAATGCAAAAATAAAGGAACCAAGAGCTCACTTAGAAACACAATTTTCCATTAAAAGCAGTTTTAATGAAATATATTCCATCAGCTGGAGTTGCTTTTGACAGTCAGTAAGCGATTCAGGTGCCTAAACACAGGATTTGTGGTCTGTCTTGGAAATACTTTAAGGCATCCAAGACACCTGCATGGAGCTGGGGATATGACAGCCACCTGCAAGACCCTTACCTTGCTGAGGCTGGGCTGGGGAGGGAAACTCCAGGGCATCTGGAATAGCATTGCACACCCTGTGGCTGCACAATTAGTCTCAGAATCTCTGCAATTTCAGACAATAAAACATCCCATCTGATGCCATTACTAACAGGCTGTCAGAGCCTGATAAAGGAGAGGGGGCAGAAGCACAGTGCCCTTGAATCTCACCCGAAATTCATTACACTCTTTTGGCCCTTTCTGGTTATTTTGCACCAGAGGGGCCAAAAATTCCTGCTCTGGCAGTTCCGTGCTGTGACCTCCAGCAAGTGCTGAGCCCCAGGAGCTGCTCACCCACTGCCTCCATGGCAAGGCCCAGTGCAGGAGGCAGGGATGCAATGCAGGCACTCCCAGCAGGAGCCTGTGCTGTCCTGGGAACACCCCGAGCACATGGCACACAGCCACGGCAAGCTCGGCGAGAAAAAAGCCAAGTCTGGCATTGAACAACTGGATTGTGCAAGGAACACCGGGATAAACGCAACAGTGCCTGGTAATCAACCCTGTGTAAGTCTCCCTGGAGCTATAGAAAGACAAGGAGGATTGCTAATGGTCTGAGTCAGCGTTATTCTATGTATATTTTCAGTGTCAGGGTCACAGAGGCAACACTGGAGAGAGAAGGAAGACAAGAACTTAACTGTCTGCGGCTCTGAGCAACCTGGTCCAGTGGAAGGTGTTCCTGCCTGTGGCAGGGGGATTGGAATGGGATGATCTTCAAAGTCCTTTCCAACCCAAACCATTCTATGATTTTATGGGAATATAATAAAATTTGAATTAGTATTGCAGAGTTCTCAGGCCTGTTTCATAATTATATTACCATTTTGGCTATAATCACTGTGAAAAGATAAAGAATTATCTTTTTGTTCTACAGTGACCTGCTAGTTGTTGTCAGAAAAGAATTGTTAGGCTGCCCTGGATTTCTGAGCTACTGCTTAAATTTGAAAAGATAAAGAATTATCTTTTTGTTCTACAGTGACCTGCTAGTTGTTGTCAGCAAAGAATTGTTAGGCTGCCCTGGATTTCTGAGCTACTGCTTAAATTTGACCTTTTCTGATGAAAGCAGGGGCTTAGCCCTGTTGTGTAAGACTTGATGTAACTACCAGAACACAGGGTATGAACCTTCTGAACTTATATCTTAATGTGAGGGCAAATGGATCTGTTAACAGAATCAGTTATATTCTCTTCCACATATTTTTAAGGTTTAATGAGGAAGGCTTAAGAAGGTTTAATGAGAAATGTTTAATTCTTACCTCTTTTAGTAGAATTATTACGCACAAGTTGAACTAAAGTACGCAGGACTTCAGAGGTAGTGAAAAATATGTGCCCAGCTGTGTTGCTGATGTGGAACACTGAACTATGACCAGCTTAAACTGCCTCCTGGATTTTGTCTTAGTCCTTTACTCCCATGCTACGCATGTTGAATGTGAATTTCTGCTGGCATTGTAAATTTACCCCAGTGAAGAATTTAGCCTTCATGTTGCAGAGACAAAATCTCAGTATTGTGTTTGTGTTTGTGTTTAGATTGTTCTTAGTGGGTTTTTTGGTAAGTTGTTTTCTTCTTTTTGCTTGAGTGATTCATTTATGAAACAAGATGATGAGTTTCAGGTTTCTGATGGTCTTTCCATTACCCAGGAATTGAAGTACTCTGAGCAGGCCAGGACTCGCATAAAGATAAACACACATACTCAAAGTGAACACAAACACTTTAAATACAACTTGTGCCCTGTGCTACTTACCCTGCTGATCTTTTGCTGTGGATTTATGGCTGTTGTCACAGTACTTTCTTTTCTGGGCTCTCTTGGAAGAAAGCTTTTTCAAGAACTAAATTAATTAAATTCACAGAGTGTTAAACTAAAAATACTGACCCTGCAGATATGCACGTATATACATGCATATACCTACAATTAGAAACCAGTTCTTCTGGAGATTTGATACCAATCTAGCAGATTAGATCATCTGATAATTATTTTGTTTTGAGTTTGGATCTTCAGGGCAGATGCTGGACTCCAGATAACATAATTACGTTGGGAAAGGGCACCAGCTTCTCATATGTGCATCCTTAGAGTCTTATGAAGATCCGTTGCAAATAAATTCAAAGCCATGGGTCAGTATCCAAATATATTATTTTAAAAAGGGGAATTTCATGTACCAGTCTTTTTGAGAGTAATCTGCTTATACAATTTCTGGACTCTTAGATCATTTTCCAGCATTTGTGGTGCAGCAGAATAAAGATCATGTTTTATTCCAGTTATGAGATTTTAGCTATATATTATTAGAGACATTAAAAGTAGTTTTACATGCTTGTAAGCAGAACATAGGCCAAAATGAGTAACGTTTTGCCATTTCTTCTGCTTCAGAAAAAAGTGATCTTAACTTCAGAACCAGCAGTGATGTTACATCTTATATTTTCAGATGAAACTTGGTCTCTTGTGGCTGTGCTAGAAAACTGATACATTTTCTGTTTGCTCTATAGGCAGAATTTCAGTCATCCTGGCTTTCTCTTTTTCTGCATTATAAATAAGGAGTGTCATTTTTATTATTATTATTATTATTCATAAATAAGAAATCTCATCCTCATTTGGTGTAGAGCCACTTCAGATACTTTACTAATATTTTATTGTCTGCCTCACTAACAAATACACTGTCTACCCAGAAACATTGTGGCTTCCCTTAGATTGTTCTATTAATTTGATTCAAGTGGACAATAAAACATGCTGAATGACAGACTGTCACTGATGACTAGAGAGCTTTAAAGGAAAATCATTCTGCCTCCTGCCTTTTCTTCTGTTTTCATGTATCTGAATGTACCCTGCACACACACACTGTATCTTAATGGCCTTGTTGATATATTTCTGTTAATTTTTAGTGATTAAAAACTTAGTGAAAATAGGTACCCAGATGTTGAAACAACATGATATTGAGAAATGTTGGTTACATGTAGTTTTGGTAAATTATTCTGCAGTACTTGGAAAACATATGAAAAGTGAGGGAGGCCCTTTAAAAGGAAAAAAAAAAAAATTCCATCTGCTCTGGGCATAGATGAAAGAGATGACTGAGAAATTCCAGTCTGTGACTTCTGTCATGGGTGTGAGTTGGTGGAATACCTGGATTGGTAACAAAAGTAATTTCTTCCTCTCAGGTTGGAGTTTGCCATGTTGCAGAGCCTGGTACAAAGCCAGCACCTCTTGTGTTCCCTTTTGGCTCACACTGCACAGGTCTCATGTCCTGCACAGGGAGAAGGTGTTATTTACATTTGTTTTTCTTTTTTCACTCTTCTTTCTAGTCAAGCAGAGGTGTAAGTGACTGTAATTCCTCTCTCCATTAACTAGATGTGACACTTCAGCAACTTTTGCCTGACATACATCTGGTTTTCTGGAGCCCCTTATCCTGAGGGATCTACTGGACCTTCAGATGCCCTTCAGGTATTAGATACCCACTGTGTGATTTTCAAGGTAACTCAGGAGACATTTTTTTCTTTCTAAAATGCAGGTAGGGTTTTTTTTCCTTTTTATCACATACACAGGCACTGCAAGTGTAAAATACAGATGCATTGGGAAGTAGCAACGATGGCAGGACAGGCGAGGTAATTAAATGTATTGTCCTGGAGAGGGGTGATACTGGATGCTCAGAATGTTACAGCTCTCCACCTCTTAAAATTACATGCACTATTTACAACACCTCCTGATTGAGTAAGAATTTATTTGTGTTGCTGCATTTGCAGCTAAATGTTAACTATGACGTCAGGCAGTGCTGCTCTGTCTCTGGGTGAAGGTGTGAGTGGAAAGATGTCCAGAACTTCCTTCTGTGACATTCCCATCTACAGACACACATGAACTGATAGAAATAACCTTTCCTAATACCTGCAATTTTCTGTAGTTCTAATTTTTATTGTGCCTGCTGCCTGAAAGATGATAAGACTTATTCATAAATTCACACTCCAGTGGTTTGATAAATATATAACAGTCTGAAAAGGAGTTTCTTGGTGCAGTGCTTGTTATTTATCAGGTCTCAGTTTTCCTTGGGTTTGGTCCTAAGGTTTGTTGTTGGTTTTTTTGTGGGTTGTTTTTTTTTTTATTTTGACATTTTTGCCTGGCTTCTCTGATCCTCTTTCTACTAAGAGCCGCAAGGAAAAATAGCACTTGGGACAACTAAAACTAAATTCGTCATGACAAAAAATATGTTTATATACCTTTATTATATAATCTCTTCCTCTCTATCTGATAAATGAGGAGGTGAGAATATTGTAAAGTGATATTCTATAGCAGGCACAACGCTTATCAGTTACTTTCCTTTGACCTTCTGCCTTAGAAAATTAATTCACTTGAGCTGTTCGTACACTAGAACATTAGGAAAAAAATAATGTTAGCACTGGTGAATATAATCTCTGCAGGAAAGCTGGGCAATTATTCAATGGTCTAATCTTATCTCTTGTTTCATTTTTATATGGCAAGTCTGCATTTAAAGTATTAGATATACTGTGCCTCTGCTCAGTACCATCAAACCCCAGTAAATAAACGCTGCTAAGTGCCACCATGAGTGAAGGAGCTTATAATGAGAAGTGTGAGCAGCCCTGTGCACCATTCATCATTCTGTTCAGGCCCATATTGGGGCTCTTTTTATCAGCACTACTCGGAGCAGTGTCATCACCTCTGGTATAAATCTTCTGTCAGTGTCTGTCGTCCCTGTGCCCTATTAAACTCATGCTCTCACATAATCACCAAATGACCTTTGGATGTCTTTCATTAACCTCTGACCTGAACCCCGCTGCCTTCTTGTTGGTAGGTAAATCTATAACATGACATTTGCTTATGACTCAACCTTTATCCTTGCTTAATAGTTGTGCCTTTCAATTTTTTTTCTTTTTTTTTTTTGTTCTGGAGCAAAAAGATAGTTACAGTCTTAAGGCACAGCTTGGATTTTAAAGGTTGGAACACAATATTCACCTAAGTGTCTCCTAATAGACTTTCTAATATTTTTCCACAACTGCATATTGAATCTTATCAGTGGTAAACTGATGCAGTATGTTAGCTTCCCAAGTAATAATTTAATTTCTGATAGAAGTTTTCTTTCCCTCAGATATTTTCTTCTTGCTGTGTTTACCTAAATCAGGGATTAAAGATTGATTAATTTGAATTCAATTGTGCAACTGTGCCACAGCTCAGCCTAAAATTTCTGATCCTGCATATGAGCGTAGCTACTACACAGGAATAATGATAATAAAAATAAGGCAAGATTTCATTCCCATGAGGACCAAGTGGGCTGGAAAGTAGCTCCTGCAGTGCTCTCTCTGTGTTGCCAATGTCTTACTGCAAAGCCTTGGTCAAGCTACTTGCCTTTTCTATGACTCATTTACCTCACTTGTAAAACGGGCCATGGTAAAACTGTGCCTGCAGAATAAAACATGAAAAATGGCTTCTATTTACCTCTTGTGTGCTCAGGAACCAGGCTGATGCTCTTATTAACCCTGTTCAGCTAAGTGTGTGTACAGAGTTGAAAGCATACTGAATTATATTTCTCCCCCTTCAGCCCTCCCTCCCCCCTGTGAATGAGCCTCTAGTTACTCTGAAATATAATTAGTACCAATTAACTAAAATTCTTAGGAACTGTAGTGCTGCAAACCCATTGATGAAAGGAATTCTTGGCAAGTGAACGGGAAAGGAGGCAACTGGGGTTTGGGCAGGCACTGGAATGAGGGGTTTGTGGAAAAGGCGGGAGTGACTGGGGTTCCCTTGGCGAGGGCTGGAGGAATGGGCTCAGCCTCTGATGGGAAATGGGAGACAGGGAATGGATGTGGCACCAGAGCAGCTCAGGGAACTCAAAATGCAGGTATTAAGGTGAGTGAGATTGTGGGGAGAGAGCAGGGTGGATTGGTGTGACTGGTCTGCAAGGTGCTGTGGTGCTGATTCAGTCTTTGGAGTGACCACAGAAAAGAGCTCGGGACTTCCTGTGGGAAAATTAGGGTAAAATTAGTAAAAATATGAGTGAATGTACATGGATGGCTTTTGTAATTCTCTGCTAAAGTTCTGCAAATCATCCTGAAGCAATGGTAAAGTAAGAAGAGATTAAATGGCTTTATCTTCTCCTAAATTTTACACATAACTTTAATCAGAATATTTTCACAGAATTGTGTATGTATAAAAATTTCAGATAATTTATGTAATGGTGACAGTTTTTCCTGCTCCATGTAATGCACACACACTCATTAAATCTGTCCTGATTTTGCTATGCAGGAAGCTAAAGCAAAATGCCAGCATTTTGTTCCTGAAATTTTCTTTTACTGTATTTGGGAATGGCAAGTAGGTTATGATTCTCTTTCCTGTTCTGGTATGAGGCTGTCTCCTCACAGCTGGAAGGCCCATCTCTTCTCAGCTGGTGATCAAGCTCCATCAGAAATGGAGACAATTTCAGGGAATTGGGAATGAACAGATAAGCAATTTGTCTTTTTTTTTAACTTACAGTGCTTTGATCTAGCATTTCTCCCTGGTTTTATCAGCATTGTCCTCATTTCTCCTTTTTCTCTCTCATTTTCTTCTGTGCTTGGGTTTGTGTTTTTTAATATCAAGGGCAAAAAACCCAGTGATGATATTTTTTCACTCATAAAATACCTGGAACAGGTTACAGGGGTAGCAAAGGAAACTGTAACAAAGCACTGTCCCTAGTGCCAGTCTTCTCTTGGGCCCTGGTGATGCCCCAGCATCCCTGGTGGTGCCCATGAAGTGACCTGGTACCTGGGCACAGGTTTACTGGACAGGGACCTGTCATGTCAGGTTTCATTGGGACTCTTATAATTCCAAATAATGGTAACACTAGGAACAGTAGCAATAAGGTACAACAGTACTCCTCAGCTCTAGCTCTGGATCAGAATTATATTGTGCTTGGCACAGCAAAGCCCTTTCCATCACCACTGGAGAGTGGGATGAATAAAATCACAAAAGCATGGGAATAGAATTAGAAAATAAAGGATTGTCTCTCTCTACTTTTTATTTGGATTTACAAATACGTTTGGAAATGGTTGTCAGAGTCAAATTTGGGAAAATGCACTTGAGAACCTCTGGAAAAAAAATGTATTTTGAGGAGAAATATAAAAAGTAAATCTCTTAGATGGCTCAGTCCCACAAACCTGAGTGTGCTTTTGATCTGGCCATGGCAAAGCAGAAGATTTTCAACAGATGACAACAACTGAAAGGATTTTGGATGATGGCAGAAAAGAAACACAAAGGGGTGGTTAATTGTGTGACCCAGAGGGAGCACTGGATGACATTAATGGGTATAAAGAGGCCATATTTCCATAAGTGACCATTAGTCTTCTGCAAATGTTCCTCGAAGTATAAAGGAATGATTTTCTCTCTCCAATTAATCATCCCAGAAATCCTCCTTCGTGTAATCGTGAAAACACGGGAGAGGACTTAGTAGCAGTAAATGTTGCCAGATGTACAAAATGGCAGAGTAATGTGTTGTATAAAATGATTTTGGGTGGCAGAAACTGGATAGGAAGCCAAGAATACTGCACCAACATTTGAGCTTTTCTGTGAGAGGCGTTGCCAGCCTCGGGAGGGAGCACTGGATAATTTATAGGTTAACATTTTCTTTTTATGTGAATAGCATTTTTTCTCATTTATAGTTAATTAGGTTAAGCATGCATGGGGAGTGAGGGAGGAAAGACTTTCAGAGAGAATCTAAACGATTAGTAATTTGAATGAAGTAAAAGAATCTGCTAAAGGATGTAGCTCTGGAATTAAATACGTTGCTATAACAAGTGTAAGTATCAGATAGGAATTTTAAAGATTCTTACATTAATTACAGCAGCAGCCTAAAAAGAGATAGAACATATTTACAGATTTGGCACATGGATTCTTTTCCCAAGTAGCTGGTGTTTCATTTTACTAGAGGAGGAGAAACTATTTGTCCCACCATTTCAAAGGTTTATATCTTTTGCACACATTACTTGTCTCGGGGGTTTTGGTTCACATACAGGATCAGTTAAGGTGAATTACAAAGTAAAATGAGCATTCCCTTAACCACTGAGTTTCTTCAAATCTTTTTTCCTGTATAAAATCTTCTTGACATTTTCTGGTTGGATGAATATTTTTTTGGCAGATTCTGTGTGTCCATCTCTACTCAGGGACTGGAACAGTTTCCTATAGGTCCCTCTAAAAATGTTGCACCATGTCTACTCTGGGACAGACTTTCATGAGACAGACACTCAAATGGCTCAGGGTATTGAAATCACCTGGGCTGCAGTTTCTTTACTGGTGCACAGACCTGTCAAATCCAGCATGTTGATGAGCATGTTACACCAGGGGCTGGCATCTCCCACCACCAGGGTGCTGCAGTTCTCCTTTGCAGTGCTGCATCACAGGCTTTGTCCCATCCTGATGTCCCATTTCCCTGGAACAACTGGCTGGTTTCAACGCCAAGCCTGGCTTTTTTCACTCTCTGCCTCTGTTGAGTGATCCAGAGCAAAGATGCTATGGCCAGAGACAGGGTTTTGTGTTCCAGGATATCTGTGAGGAGCATTTTCACCTGGAACACCTTCCACTATGTAATATTTGAAAATGCTCAAAACAGCTTTTAACTAATTTTCAGTACTGTTAAATGTTGGGTGGAGTTTTTAAATGTAGGCATGTAAGTTCAAATTTAAGCACTTTTGTCCCAAGGACCTGATGTACAAATTCTCCCAGCTGAAGGGTGTGTAGTACTTCTGATGACCAGGCAGGACTTTGAGGTAGATACTAAATATAGATTTAACGGTTTATCCCTTGACACCCAAATAATTCAAAAGGTGAGTGATTTATGATTTCAAGAAATGAGTGATTATTTATACTGGAAAACACTGCCATTTTTATTGCACATGAGCAATTCCACATGGAGAGTTATTCAAAGTAGTTTAATATTTGTGCTGTGCCCATAAATGCCAGTTTCTTTTTCTAGACAAGGATCTTTAAAATATCCTAAAGGAATTGAATGCTGAGCCCCAGTGAAAGTCGGGGAGAGACAAGCACTGAATTCCCTAATTTTAAAAGATCCCAGTGTTTACTGGCTTACCCCCAGCTGAGAAAACAACATTTTAGGATAAATTTTGGGTTCTTCTGACATGACAAGTGTGGTGCAATGAGTTTAACTGCCCTGCCTTGGGTGACCCAGGGAAGCAAAAACAGACACAGCAGAACAGAGGCACATGACTCAGAGCCCATTCACCTCCTGAACCACAGGCCTTCTCTCACAAGGCAAGAGGATTCTTTCACATGTGCAAGGAGAAATGTCACACAAAACAATGGTTCAGCCAAGCTCATAGTGGGTTTGGATAAATGGGTTTTGACCAAGCAGCCCATGCTGAGGAGCAGAACCCAGATCTTTGAGTTTGCTGCCTGGCTAACTGCATCTGAGCCTCTGGTGGCTCCTGGCAAGTCCTTCAGCCTGAAAACATGGGCAGAAGTGACTTACTGAGTTGTGAGAATTAGCTAAGTAACACTGTTCACGAGCTCTGCCAGGGAGCTGCTCTGCCCTCAGTGGGAGAGCCTGAGACATGTGCTGTCTCCAGCCTCTTGCAGGGTTGGACTGAATTGCACCAGGGCTCATCTGTTGCTGCTGAGGTCATTGGGAGGTATTTTGATGCACTCTTTAACCCCTGGACCCCATGGACTGAAGCTGACTGAGACTGGTGCAGTTTAGGTGTTTTGGGCTCCCACAGGGCAGCTCAAAGAAAGAGTTGCAGTGATCACTGCTGCTCTGGTGGAGCAGCACCAGATCTGAAGGGCAGCATGAGCTCTGCCACACCTGACTGCTGCACCTCTAAAGCATGTTCATAGCTCTCCATGAAGAGATTCCAGCACAGAATGTTAACAGGACTTGTCTCTCTGCCCATGTGTTGGTTCCCA
>JBBMKD010000222.1:8591381-8610589 GCA_037834095.1 Argya squamiceps | reverse complement strand
GTTCATAGCTCTCCATGAAGAGATTCCAGCACAGAATGTTAACAGGACTTGTCTCTCTGCCCATGTGTTGGTTCCCATATGTGGCAGGAATGATCACAGCAGAAGGATCCAGGTGAGGAACCACAAGACTTTATTTCCTGACATCCCTTCTGCTTAGAGAGTCAGGCCAGTTTGCAGGGGAGAGCTTTGGGATTAGACAGGTGGACTCTGAAGCTGCTGCCTAATTTGTCCCAGCAGCATCAAATGTCTCCTCTCTTCATCTGAGAGATGAAGGAAGAGGGGTAGGCATATTTTATCAGTGGTAAAAAAGGCAATATCCAAGGAGAGGGATCAAGGAGGTATAAGAAGAACTGGTGTTCATCTCCTCAAGACCTGGATCACACCACTGGCAGGTGAAATGCTTCTCCTTGGACCAGTTGGTTTTCCTATCTTTTGGGAATGGCTCCTTCCCTTGCACCTGGACTTTGTCTCTTGTTCACTTCTATACTTGATCATCAGGGCAGTGGGAGGTGCTGGGTGCACTAACAGTGCCTGGAGAACTGCACAGCTCTGAATGGCTTTTGCTGTTTCCTTGTGGGATCTATCCTGGAGTCTGTGCCAGTGGATGTTCCAAGGCTTGGCTCATAGTAACATTCCTTTGAGAAATAATGGTTTCACTGGGAGAAGTTGCCAGTACATTAAAAATGTAAGAAGGACAGCATTTTTCACACAAACACTTGCCGTCAATATGGATAATGAGCTACGTGCTGCTGGTTTCCTTCTTGGGATGGGAGACAAAGGGGAACTGGACCTTGTGCTGAATGGATGCTTGTGAGAAGCTGGTACCACTCAGTGATTCACGAGCAGCTTGCAGACATCAGAAGTAAAGGTTCGTTACATCTCTAATTTTTTTCTTCCTTTGGGCAGGTGGCCTAAAAGCCCAACAGCTGATCCTACATTTTAAATTTAATTTTAATTGAATGCACTGTTAGAGATGCCTTAAATTGACTCTTTTTGTTTGAATTTCCTAAGGGAGCTCTCCCCAAGACCTCTATCCTAGTGATAACTTATTCTGGCCAATAGAGCCAGTGTGTATTTATTGCACAGATCTCTGTCCCCTCTCTGGCTTCTGCTCCCATGAACACTGCAGTTGCTGATGACTAGAAAATTACTCAAGTGTGAACTGTTTCACTGTCTGTCACTTTGCTCATTAGGCTAGTGAGAAAATGTATCTATGGCTCTGTCACACACAGCCCTCATTAGGTTAGCAGCACATTGAGATCATTGCCTTTTTTAAAGATGGCTGCAGGAAAATGGCTGGGTAGTTGATGCTCCTCAGTAATAAGTGGAAGTAGCAAAACCAGGGCTCACTGCATTCCCTACTGAGATAATTGCATTGTTTGCAGAGCCTGATCAATGGAATGAAGTGATACTGCTGGGCAAGGCAGCATAATCCCACTTCTTACTCTGAGTGGAAGAGGCAGAAGGTGCTCAAGATAATTCAGTGTGCAAAAGAGATTGAGGACAAGGACACTCCATTTTTTGAAGCAGCTTCTCCTTGTGCCTGTTAAACTGGAGGAGCCCCACTGAGGGTGGTGTGCTATTATTTGTATCAGCATGAGCAGAGTTTTGGTGTATCAGCTATAGCTCTAACTGGCAATGAGGACTACCAGGGGTTTCTAGTTCCTACCTCCAGCAACTAAGCAGAGTAGCACTAATCAATATAGAACCATTTTAGCCATTCCTAGAAGGCTGCACTTAGACACTCACTGGCAAATGTCTGTGCTGTGCTTCTGCTAGGAAAGATGTGCTAAATTACCTTCTCTCTAATTAGTGTTTTCTTTCTAGTTTACTTCTTTTCCTAAGCAAAGAGTGCCACTAACTTCCATACTGGCATTTCTCCTGAAGCTGATCCATGAATTATATGCTCTGGAAAGCCAGGTACCTGTTTACTCCAGCCACCAGAGCAGTAGGACTTGCAGTAGGACCACAGTGTAGGATGGGACCATTGTATTGATGGGAACTGCTGCTTGCTTTGCTGCAAAGGGTGATCGTGGGAGCTGCAGTACAGCCCTTTCTGCCATGGCTTTGGTGTGGACAAAGTCTAGCTCACCATCTTGCTAGATGCTGTTAGCATTGGTAGGTGGAGGTTTGCATGTCACTACAATTGTTCATTTTTTTCAATTTTACATGAGGAATTTCTTCTATGCTGTCATTGTAAAGTATTTCTACGGGTGATTTGCTTCTGTGTGGTGATCCCAAAGACCTGAAAAGCAGTTTACACACAAACTTTTGCATCAACTGAATGTTTGAAGAAGTGTGTGGGGCAGTGTCTGGTCACCCCACTGGACCTGCAGTGTTGATGATCCATCTCTATTCCACCACAAGAATGTTCATTAGAGGATCTGTGGTGTTCTGTAGCTAATTAGGTTCATAGCAGATATGTATCCCCTAGGGATAAGATGATGAAAAAAACTTAGGGCCTTTTTGCTTATTTAAAGTTGATATCCAACTCCAAGTTAAATTGGATATCAAGTACTTGACTTGTTCTGCATATATTCTCTTCAATTCCATATACATAGGGTTCTTCTCATTATCTGCATTTACAAATTCAAAGGCAATTAGCCCTGAAATAGCTAGAAATGTAGAGAAAGAAATATTTGAATTTTTATTTCCCATAAAGTTCACATTTTCTTTTTCATTTAAGTGGAACTTTAATTTCTTTTGAAGCATGTAAGACAAGTGTAAAAAAAAAAAAGA
Source organism: Argya squamiceps (assembly GCA_037834095.1). Taxonomy (NCBI): domain Eukaryota; kingdom Metazoa; phylum Chordata; class Aves; order Passeriformes; family Leiothrichidae; genus Argya; species Argya squamiceps. The sequence goes on along the minus strand of JBBMKD010000222.1, from coordinate 8,607,850 downwards.
AAAAAAAAAGAAAGAAAAGGCCCTTGTGGGATGGGAGGCTGAAAAGAACCATTATCATGAAATAGAATATTTTCTTCCAAGGCTGGTGATTCAAATACTCTTTGAGAGGCTGAGTTTCTATCCACATGTTGAGAGTTCTGTCCCTGGGATGGCTGGGCTCTGGTGTTTTGGTTCTCCTGGCAGCTGAAGCTGAGCTGGGAGCAATGCTGGGTGTTTCTAGAGGCCAGCCTGGTTTGTGTGCCCAGTACCAGCCTACAAGGTGGTGACCAAGGATGGTGACAACGCACAGCCAGACCTGCAGCACCACACACACCATCTGCTGTGTCCAGCCTGTCCCTGCCATGGGCTGGCATTCAGCTGCCTCTACAGTCCCCAGCAGGAGCTCAGTGTTGTCCAAGCCAAGCTTTGGAGCTACCTGTGCAGGAATACCTGTGTTCAGTCAGGAGCTGAGGGGGTGTTAAGGAACGTGGGAGCAGAAGAAAGGGCTCAAACTCTCATTTAAGATATAACCCTGGTGTAGCCTATGTGAAATAGGCCACTCCAGTTTCAAAGTAATTGGTGTCTCCATACTAAGAATGAGCAGACAGAGGAAGCTTGGCTGTCATGAACCCATAGGATAGGAGCCAATTTCTTGGATTTTTCCTTTGTGTCAGAATGGAGCCAGTCTGGTGAGCAGGAAAGCCTGGCCTGTGCCTGCAGTGCCTGGGTAGGGGGGCAGCTCTGGGAACTTGTTCCCAGCTCTCTGCCATCACTGCATTCCCTGCCAACCAGGCTGTCCATCCCTGCAGGGTTTCACAGGGCTCATCCACCTGGGAACAACAGCTTCATGCTCTGTGTTGATTTTGCAGTTGTCTTCAGTTTTATAAAAGCATTTAAGTTTCCTTCTCACACATAACTTGTCTTCAGACACATCCGTGTTTCATGAAAGTAATTAATTTACAACAATATTACTTAGTTCATCCAGCTGGCTGGTTGTGCCTTATTAGTGCTTAGGAACAAGACTGGGTTTTTTCTTCTTTCTGACAGGGACTCTTGGAGTCTCAATGAGCAATTAGTTTAAAAAAGCTGTCCTGAGGAGACAGAATTAATACTAAAAAGACCCAAGACCTAACTTGAAAATCTTTGAGATGTCTGCAATTTTGTTATCCCTTTTTATTCATCAAAGGATGCATTATTAACTAAAAATCTTCCCCAAATACATATCACCTATTAAAAAAATAATAACAATTTTTAAGGTTTACAAGTTAATTTTAATAATTTTAATTTTAGGTAAAAATACAACATCATATTCCAAGAGATGAATGAGTGTCCTGCTGAACAGACGATGCTTCAAGTGTTGTTTGGGGTTTTTTGTAGAATGAAAATTTTAAAAAGAAACTTCCCAAAGCAGAATTACTGCAGGACTTGACTTGCAAAGGACAGTTGGGGGGCATCAGTTTCTTCTTTTTTTTTGGAGCTGGTGGGACCCAAGACTAGACTGTAGACTTTTTAACTTCTCTAAACTCTGCAATATCTGCTGCAATAGGAAAATAAATAACCAACAGTAATACATGAAGACATTATAGGTAACATGGCCTGAACTAGTACCTCACTAATGTGTACATAACCTGCTTTGTAAAACCATATCTTATCCAGGCTAAGGACTTAATTATTATTGATTAGTTCTGCCCACTCTCCAATATCAGTCTTATTGAAATAGTCTCCGTATCCCTCATTAAACATGCATCTGTTTCCATGGGAATGCATTTTAACATAAGAAGTGCTATTTGAATATTATTGGTTTCACTGGTTGTTCAGGCACTTGGTACTGTGGTTGCCCAATCTGTCATAGTTAATCAACTCTCATCTCTTAACACTGGCTGCCGTTATCAATGAGTTGAGGATTAATATTCTGGGCGAAGCAGATGATAAATCATTTGTATATAATTAGTGTACAGCAAGGTTACAGCTGACATGAATTTTTATCTTAATTATGAGAGAAATTTGTTCCATTAATTTAATTTAGTTTGCATGAGTGGCTAGACACCTAACAAAGTTAATCTTACACCTGTCATTACAACAGTAAGGAGAGGCTCATTTTCAAGCTGTAGACACAGAAACTCTGGTATATAAGGATAATGTTGCTCATTCTGATGTGAAAATAGATGATCGTAGACAGAAGATACAGAACCTACTCTCCTTAAAGGCTTCCCAAAGGATTTATGTGTGAATATTACAGGGATTCAAATCTGGTTGCTTCTGTACCGAGCAGACTAATTTTCCTTCATTCTCCTTCTGTGCTTCTTCACGAGAGAAGCATGCAGTGCCTACAAACAAAGGCAAAGATTTCCCCTTTATTTTCATTTTAATTACTTTAACTATATACATATAGTTACCATGTGACAATGCCATAGCCCTTGTATGACATAATATCTGCATTAATAGCTACGGGTGAGGAAATTGTGCTGCCTGCAATCCAGCCTTCATATTTATGTGAAAAAGAATTATTCATAACTTCATCTACTACACAAATGGCAATTATGCAGGCATTTCTGAGGTTTCAGCAGACTGAATAAACCTAAATTCTGTGTTAATTATCCAAGCAATTATCAAGTCTGATAAATCATACATGATTGATAGATAAGGTGGGGCTGTTTGGGTAACAGGATATGGTGTTAGTTATTTTGCTGATAATTAACCGAGCACCGAAATGAAAGAAGACTATTTGTGGCATCTCTTATAAAAATGTTTATCTTTATAGATTTGTTGATTATAGTTATTTTATTCTGGTAGGATGACATGGAAAAAGAAAAGCCAATACCTGAGTCTTTTTACAGCTAATGAGATGAGACTGAATACAGTGGAGAGAGAAATAAAAGTGAAAATTGCATTCTGCACTAGCTCAAGTCCAAATACATATTTGTAATACAAGCCACAGTCTCCTTCACATTTGCAGCATAAAAATAACCCTCAAACAGAAACATTAATTGAACAGTAACTCAGATTAATGTTTTGTAATATTAGTTCACAATTATTACTCTCAGCTAAGGTCAAGAAGTATATAGTTGGATATTCACAAAGAAATGACTGATTTAAAAACAAAGAGCTCTAATGGAATTCAATAGTGCTTTTCAGTCATTCCAGTTGGCATCTCTATTACCTGAAATGATTCACAGTCCATTATGGGAGCTTCCATGCTAATAGAATGTCTATCTTCTGTAATACAGACACATCAGGGCACTAACTGAGAATCTGTCACAATGAATTTCATCTAGATTTCACTTCATCTCTTCATGGACTGTAAAATTTGCTCTTGTACAATGCCTAAATTTACTGTGGGTAATTGAGAGAGATCTATAGATGCAGCACACAGTAAAAAGCAGTTTTCCAAAGATCTATTGTAAATTGTGCAGATTTGGTTCGGTTGGGAAAAGATTATGAAATGCTGGACACCACTGGCTGCTAATTAAATGTTTTTGGTGAGCTCTGAAAATATTTTGAATGGATCACGATGAATAGAAAAGTGAAAACAGCAGCCTGGGTAAAATATCTCTCTTGCAGCTAGAAAGGCAATAAAAAAGCTTTTGAAATCTAAGAAACCCAAAAAAAGAGGTAGGCAAATGAGTAAAAGTAAGCTCCATTACCCCTTGTAAGACTTATGGGTCATATCAAGTAGACCTATGATATTTTTTATATCTCTTGTGTTTACATAGTGCAAAGTGGGATATTATCCACTTAATCTGACTTCTAGTTCTTTAGAAAATCCTTCTTAAATAGGGCAGGCAACTCCATTTTATTTTTTGCAACTGAGAATATCCATCCTATCTGAAAATGATGCTGTTAAGTTCTATGCATGGATTCTTGATAAAAAATTAAAATAACGTTTAATGTGCAGCTCATTTTTTTCCCAGATGAATACTTGCTCCTCTGCTCATGAAATAGATATCCTTAGCATTTTCAACTATTTCTGTCTATTTTAAATATTTTTTTTTAATTTTACTTTTCCCATTAATAGCTAAACAAAGTTATTGGTAATCTTTCTGATCACAGACACTAATATTTGTTAGCCAATTGCAATTGTGATATATTCTATAGCTTTTTTCCTAAGCCACAAACAGAATAATAGCATCACGCTTCACTGCAAGTGAAGTGATCTCAGCCTTTACATTAGGAGAAAATCAGAATGGTATGACTGCAGTTCATTACTGAAATAGGTAACTGATGAACTGAAAAGACAAAGGGCATTGTTAAATGAAATGTCATTATTAGAGCTGCTCATGTTTAACAAATGTACTGTAAGTTAATTCAGTGGTGTTTTCTCCAAAGTTCTCTGTAGGACATTCACCACTCATGCTTATGTCTTCATATGTTCAAAGTATTTTTATTTTCTTTGTGGAAATAAACATTAACTAAATATTAAGTAAACACCAGTTAAACTGTTGTAAAAAATGCTACATCAATTTTTGTCCAAGGTTTACTTCCAGAACTATGGCTTACACAGTTAGCTCTGAAAGACAAGTGTTTTTGAATGTTATTGAATGTTTTTGTGTATTATGTTTGAACAAATACCTTGTTTTCATTGAAGGAAAACAGAAGGTTAATCTAGAATTTTTGGGAAAAGATTTAGTCTTTAGGCTCCAATTCAGAAATTTGTGACTATGCAACAAAGAACTTTGGCACGTGTTTAATGTCAGGACCTGAAGCATCTGTTTTAATATGTTGCTGAATTGGGGCCTTAAAGCACAAGCAGAATCTTGGACCTTGTATTTTAACAGCCATGTAAAAGTGGTGTTCTGATATCAAATAAAAAACATATCATACTCTCAGCATCTGTGGGAAACTGTTTGCATTGCCCCAGAGGTGATAAAAATAATTTATGGACTCAGTATTTTTCACAACAAGGAAATGACCTCAGCTTTGGCAATCTGAGGTAGTTAGTGAAGCTTTTCTGCTACATTTATGGATTTACTTGAGCTACATATTCTTTGACCTGTATTTGAGATTTATTGGCAGATACATAAGTCACAGTGAATAACCTAAAAAGAAATTGATGCTCCGTGCATTTTGTGCATGGATTGACTGACAGATTATAAAGGGCTGCTTCTTCACAAGTGATTGAGACCTGTGCCCTTGCTTGTTATAAATATGTCTTCTGGGGTGTCATGTGAATTTTTTAACTAAAAGTTTTAATACAACAGGAAGATTAAAAGCATATTGAGACTATAGGATGTGTGAATATGAGCTTGAGAAGGGAATATATGTTGTGGATGCCACAATAAGGCATCAAACCATCAAACTCCTGGGAGCAGCCCTCTCAGAAGAGGTCCCACTGGCCTGGCACCTCTCTTAAGAACAGGACTGCAGAGTCCAAGTCTGTGTTGCAGAGCATTAATGATCCAAAAGTACAGGGAAAGGAAGGGTCCTCTGGTTCCTCTCCTCCTGCTGTCCAAGTAGAGACACTCAGGTCAGCACTGAGAACAGCTGAGGCTTCACCCAGAGCTTGCTTCATCTTGAGAGGGTTTTGGAAGTTCTGGGCCTTCAAGGTACACATTCAAGGCACTCCTCAGTGCTTTGCATAATCCTACAGGATTGAGGGATTACCTCGGTATGTGAGGGAGGGAGAGTCCTCCTGGGTTTCCTCAGGTGGATCAAGCCCTGAGCAGTAAATAAGGGAAATAGATGCTTTACTTGATGGTTTAGCATCTGACTGGAAATCACAGACCACACAAGCATGTTTTTTTCATTACACTGCCATGGAACTAAGCTATTAATGACATTACACAGATATCCCTAATATCTTGTCATCCCCTTTTCACTTTAGTCAAGGAACTTATAAGTTGCAATCAAATATCTGTACTGACAGCTCCATCATTTGCCTGATGGAAACTGGAAAACAAACGGCCCCCTCTCCCATCCTGCCACCAGAAGTGAGATTAATTTAAAGTGTAAGGCAAGACTGTAAAAGTTTACTCTCAATCTCTATTCTTGTGGCCTTAATAAACCTTTCACACAGTTTTTTGGCAGCAAAAAAATAATTGGCAATCTAAAAGTTTTAAAGCAACCCATGGTGCTGTATCTTCATTGTTTCAGAGGAAGCACAAGACACAAAATAAAGAGTAAAAGTTTACTCACTTGAAACTGAGCTTCATCCTCATCTCTTCAGCTATGCATAGATTTTAAATGTAGGAAAGAGGGATGTAAGAAAGAAAAAATAACAGATTCTATCTCTTCTACTGTTTCTGTCACCAAAGACATCAAAAACAAAACAAACATGACTTGGACTACAAACAGCTATGGATGAATTAATATTTTCTGCCTCCTGAATCTGCTGCAGGAGATCTCTGCATTGGAAATGAACCTTGCACTGTCTGAATATGCTCGGAGCTCTCTGAGCTATCTGCAGCAACACCAGCCACTAGGCAAAACATATTTTCTCGATTTATTTCCACTCATTTGTTTAACTTCACTGCCATCTGCTGTTAAGGAAGAGAACCTGGCCCGCAGGCCTGGGAAATAGCTGTGATGTGCCCAGGTATGGCTTATTACAAAGCACTTCCAACTCTTACACGATTTTACTGTGCTGTAAAGAACAGGAAGGAAATAGCTGTTCATAAGGTTTGTGTCCTGTGCATCTTTGCCTTATCCAAGGGAGTGTTTTATCCCTGTCACACCTTGTGAAGACTCCAGCAACACTAACCTAAGTAATGCCACCATTCTTTGGGCATGTTTTCCTTCTGCATCTTCCTCCCACTTTTGCTCATGTTCTTTTTGACAGCACTATTGCCCTCTGTTCCTTCAAACAGATCCTGAAAAAATCACATCCTTTCCACCCAGCTTAAAAGTACCTAGAATAAGGCCTTGAAAAGTAATCAGTGATTATAACATCTCTCATTTTGTGCAATGGAAGCACCATCAGTTTATCAGGCAGAGAGTGGCAGAGCAGATGGATCATCAGCTCTTATAATTCTGTATGTCAGGAAGTTCCTTCCAGTCTAGTTACTTGATGATGGCATTTTCACTGCATCTAACAAATAACCCTCAGTGTGGATTGCACCCAGAAAAAAAAAAAAAAAGAAAAAAGACACTCAACCAACTGGACAGCACCCACTCAAAAAATCCCAGAAATATGTATGTATATTTAGGCTATGAATTGAAAAAAATAGTTTGCTTATGGAAAAAGATGTCAAAAGTGGAATATATTCTGCTACTGCTGGGTGCAGTTAGAGATAGGAAGCCTGTAAAAGCATGACATTTTCTATTACTTCCTATGTACGTGTTTCCAGCTTTGACTCAATGACTTAATTCTTTGGCCTGATTCAATGCAAAACAAAACTTTCCTTTGACCACAGCAGGCTTTGGCTGAGACTGCCACCAGAATTACAGTGGAAGATAAAGAGATATTTGAAGATTAACATAAATGTTGTGTTTAGATAGTTAATCTAATGGCCTCGAAGTGTAAATGATATTACAGTTACATACATTTATTACAAACAGTATGTTTTTACTCTGCAATGTCAAGAATAGGCCTTTGTCAGTGGCAGTTTACTACTCTGGCATTAAATCTTTTCTTATGGCAATGCTTTCAATCTCCTTGCCTTTCTGGTTCATTGTTTTGATTTTGGTTTTGATTTTTTTTTAATTACTGAAAGGGCTGATAATCAGTACAGCTATAGAAAAGGCAAGATATAGTCTATGTCCTCTTCAGTCCAAACAACAAAATTGCATTTTGGTCCTGATCTCAGAATATCTGTCACTATCAAAGCTAAGTTATGAACTATATGGCTGAAAAAACGTAGCTCAATTTTCAGATACTGTGTTAAGTGCAGACCTGGCAGTTAGAAAAATTTTATTCTACCTTATAAATGAGGTGAATTTGATACGGAGTTCAGTGAATAAGCATCAGAAAGGAACGCCAACGTGCCAGTTCCTTAGTAGAACAACATCCCTCAGGGCAACAAGATGTATGTGAAAAAGTCTTGTCCAGCATTTGGTAACCTGTTAGCACAGGAGTGTGTTCTGGTGGGTGGAATGTAGTGACAGTCAAACTCATGTCCAGATCTCCTAAAAAACCTCAGTATGAGACATGGAAACAAAAGACTCTGAAACTGAAAGTTACATAAAACATTTTGCAAAATAGTTGGGCTCAGGTTGACCATGGTCTAAGGCCAGGGATGTTGCTTTTCTTTTTTTCCTTTATGCATTATTTCTTCATAAAATACTTTAAATGCTTATTCTGACTCTAACCCTTTCCCATGCATTTCTTTGTTTCCTCAGTTTCTCCTATGAAACAAATGGATGCTCTCCTTAGAACATCCACTCTTCTGCACAACCACCCAGTATACATGGAGGCAGACTTCATGAACTAAAATCTCTTCAGAAGTGGCTCCATATTTGAAATTCTGCGTGTTGGCAAGTTCATGGAAAATAACTGGTACTTGGTAGTTCTGACTTACTGCATGGCACAAGAGCCACTGCTGTCCTCACTTTGGAACTCCCAGTTCACTTTGTCTTCCTGAAAAGTAGGCTGGGCTGTTCTGTCTCTCACAAACCAGCACAGATCTGTTTTCTCTGAGCCACTGTGAAACATGCTGCTTCACTTCATACACACTTCCAGAAATAAAGACAGGCAAACCCTGATGTGATGTTCTGATAGAGCATATGCACTCCATTCATCCCACTTTCTATATCAAAAAATGGCAGGATATATTTTTTTGGCTATACAAAGGGAAGAGTATAGTCAATGAATTGACTAGATGACAGCCAGTTAGGGAAGCAAAGACTGACAAAAAAGAAAATGCACTGCCAGATTTTTCTTTAAATCTGCAATAGAAAGGGAACTGAGAGACAGTTTCAGCAGAAGAGATGAAGACAGAAAAAAGGCTTTAAGCTCAGTAGAACAGTAGGCAAGGTAAAAGGTTAATTATTCCTTTGGTGGAAGTTATAGTCTCTGAATTAATGGGAGCAACTTCATCCCCCTGCTAGAAGCAGTTCCTGGATTCAGTTATTTTTGCTCCCCATGGCTCCAGTTATGGCACTGCTCTGTGCTCACTGTTCAGCTTCCCACCAGCCCCAGGCTTCCCAAAGTGGAAGGAAGTAGTTTCTGCTGAGTCCATCTGTAGGAAATGAAGAATCTGGCATGGCTTTTTAGTTTACAAAAAGTCTGAACAAGAGAAACAACACACTTCTACAAGCACAGGACATCACAGCCTGGAGTATGGTAAGTCGTCAGAGCAAGGCCAAGAGATGGGAAACTGGGAGAGGTTATATTCCCTCACAGAGACAGATTTAGGAAACAGGATGTAGCTACATGTCTATTTCTTATCGTTAGTAAAACTGATAGGGATTCCTAAGAAAGAAGGCAGCAGCAATGGGCAGCAGAGCTTGCTGGAGTTTTTCACACCTGCTTTGTGGATGAGCTGGAGGAAAATATGGCATACCCCAGGTGTTCATGTACCTGTAGGATCTTTCCTCCTAATTTCAAAAGTCATGCAAGTTACAAGGCATCCTTTTCCACCCTGTTTCTAGAAGGCATAGTTCCTGATAAGAGGGCACACTTTGGAGATAAGCAGTGTAAATCCAAACATTACTTCCAGCCTTTCAAAATCACAAGGATATGAACTACTGGAGGCAGTGGAGAAATTGCTAGGAGAATTCCACAACAAAAGACTTCATTAGCCTTGAACTGTAAAAAAAATCCAACACAGTCACTGGGGTCAGCCATGCTGCTGCTTTTGAGGTGACTGATAAGAAAAATGCTGACAATCTTAGAGGTGAATCTTTCTCCTGAGTGGCCCTGCATAAAGGATGTGAAGTTGCATAATAAGACATTGACAATTCTTATTTTTATATAAGCCTTGTAATATTTGATGTTTGTTTATAGCCCAGCTCCCAGAATCAAGGGATTAGGTGAAAGACTCTGTTTTAATTAAGAAACAATGGTTTTCTTCAGATTTTTCACCCCACTGTTGTGAGATGTTGGGAGGCAGCACAACATATCACTTCCATGGTAATCATGAGATGCTCTGTGCTGACTTATTCAGACATGCTACTCAGTTTTATGCTAGGTGACATTCTGTTGATTATTTTTACACTTTGGAGATGTAATGCTGTATTACCTTACTAAATAAAAAATGAAATCAGTATTATGTGCACCAGATTCATATGATAAATTTAAAATTTATTCGGCAATTACATGACCATTTTTTCATAAATGACATACTCGAGTTAATTACAGTTAAGAACTTCCATGCTTTCAATATTTTTGAGCTCTACCTAGTTTTTGGCAAGGTTCCCTGATGTTTAGGGGCTTTGCACAGCTTTTGAAGTGTGAGAGAATCAGTCTGCACAAACCCCAGCCTTAGAAAACTAGTTCCTTGCAGACTAAAATTCCAGAAAGTATTTTCTAAAGTTATTAAAAACACTAACTGCTTTTATTAACTCCTAACAAAGCTCACATGAAATGGGTGCCATCAGCATTTGGAAGAAGAACCCACTCAGAAAAATCATGTATTATATTTGTTAGCATATTTGGGTTCTATTTGTGCTGAAATGAGATATGATTTGCAAATAATAGTTAAGATCCATCCTTTTTGCTTACCTCTGAATAGCTGGAACAGCAAAAGGTAATTCATTTTTCTTAATAATTGCTTCTGTGGAAAAAGAAAATCTTTGAAAAGTCAGCTCAGCCAAGTTTCTTGAACACCGTAAAAAAATACTTGGATCGCACTCTGAAAAGCCTTGAACTGTCCAGTGCAATAAAACTTGGGACTGCATTTCATGGTGCCCATAAAACCTGCTCCAAAGCCTCTTAAAAAACGTCTCAGAACAATTCAGAAAATGTTTGATTCAAATTACAAGAACTCAGTGATTTAAGGGACAGAAGTAAGGTCACTGTCATCCCTAATTTGTTTTCAGGACGCTCACTCTTGTACCCCTTACGTATAACTGAATAATGAATAAAAACACTAAACCGCATCGGGGCGGCTTTCCAGAGCACAGCCTGTACTCCGGGAATGCGTTTCCTGCTGGCAGCAGAGCAGAGCGCCGTGCCTGGTGTCACCAGAGGGTGCTCTTCCACCATTTGTCAGTGTCTGCCTGTGTAAGCAAGATTTGATTGTTGAAAAGACTTCTACTGGCAGTTTTGGGTTACGCCAGAATCCCTGCTTAGAAGCAGCCTGAAGATGGAGGGAGTGGTAGTGAATGGCAGCAAAGTTTGCTTTTCAGTTAGGGTTAAGTTGCAGTCAGGATAAAATTCCTAAATAACATTGCTGGGTGGGACTGTTTCATTTCAAAATGCACACATCTATAAATTACTGACGTTAAACTGGATGTCTATCCAGACTGTACACAGCCATTTTTTTTTTCAGGCTATTTTCCTTTTTGTTTAGTTCTGTCCAAGGTTACACTTCCAATGTTCACCTCGAATCTCTACAATTCTGTCCTTTTTTACTTCTACATCACTGATATTTTGTCTTGCTTCTCTTACCACTTGTCTGTCTTTTCAATTGTCTTTCAAAAAATCAACATGGAAGAAGAAAAGGCAAAAAAACTCCTCCATCTTAGATCATCATTCTCTTGGGAGTGAGGTGTACCTGTGAGAAGTCCTTTATTCAGACTTCTTTTCAGACTCTCTCACTCCATTGGGAAATGAACTGTTCATTCTAACAACTATTTAAGTGAAAGATGTGTCATAGTATTATGGCATGTAGAAGGTAAAGTCTAAATCCATGTATTTTGTCTAGGAATGCCACAGTGAAAATAGACACCTCTGTGTCTTTTTGTGTCCCTTTGTAAGGATTTGTAAATCAGTATTCCAACGACCTGTAGTCTCTTATTCTTTGAATATCAAGTGAATCTTACTAGTGATTCTTTTGGAGAAGTTTTACCTTTCACAAATATTATAAGTTCCTGGGCATTTAGTTTTCCAACAATTCCCTATCAGATTTGCTCAGTCTAAATATAAAAATGAAGGAAACCTTTCTTCACTGTGTGAGCATCACAGAGCTGTGATGTGAAATTTAATATCCTGGCCCAAAACAAGGAGTCTGTGATGCACTTACACTGCAAAGGTTCTCATTTTGTTTGTTCCTTCGCAGCTCAAGGCTCAGTGAATCAGATTTAATTAGTTGTTCCATGGATGATAGGTGAGTTAGAAAGACCCACTGAATTCTCCTGGAGATTAATTTCTTTTGAGCATAACAGCTGCAGATGACCTGAGACTTTCAGAAGAGAAGATGTGCAAAGGCAGTGTCCCAAACAAACCTCTCTGTGGGTGACTACTCAGAGTCAAGGCGTGCTGTGCCTGTCCTTGCCTGGACCTTGCAATGTGTACCCACACAGAAAGTGAGAAACCCCACAGCAGCCTGATTTTCAAAGAGGGCACAGTATCACTCTCTGAAAATCCAGCCTCTCAAAAAGTGAAATTACCCAAAATGATTGGCTACTTGCATATCATGACTACAGTCTTTGAGTCATGTGATCAAAATCATGACATTGCAGAAAGAGAAGTCTGGCAAAAACTTTATATTTGTCACATACTTAGTTATATTCTCATTACTCTCCAGGCAGACTTCTGGCACAGACCTGGCACAGATGAAATTGTAGAGAGGACCAGGACCAGCCACCAATCTGTCAACTTCTCTCATGTAGACCATGAGGGATTTTTTTTCCTTACTAGAATCTCAATGTTTCCACTATCAGATTACCTTTTCCTCTACAAATTCTACAGGCCATAAAGTCTTTCCTCTTCCAAGTAAGGAAGCTAAAAATGTTCATGTTCATATTGTCAATCTTACAAAACAATATTAAAAATTACACAGACATAATTCTCAAGAAAAAAATGTCTTCTTGTCTGCCTGTATGTTTTAAACTATAAAGTGCTGAAAATAGGAATTGTTCAGAGGACCTTGAACAGGACCTTGGCTGGACTGGACCTTCTAAATATCACCCATGGGTACAACAGTGAGAATGTTTAAAGCACCACTATTTCCTGTTATATGTGAATGCTGAAAGGGCACAATACCTTTCAAAGAATATTGTCTGGTTTGATGGGATGCAATGGTCTGCTGCAGCCCCTAACACAGTGGCTACTGTAACAGGCCTGTGACTTTTTCATTTCACAGTGCACAGTCTCACTTCCACTGACAATAATTGGGAATTTGCAACTGCCCACTGAATGGCTCTCTATGCCTACTATATCTCAGGAAAGAGATGAAGGGGAAATGAGTAACTGTAAGGAGATGGGATACAACCAAGACAACAAATTAAAAGAGTAAATGCATGCAGATGAAGATGCTTGTGCTGTAGCCAACAGTATGGCTGATTCCAGAAACCTGGATGAAAGCCTTCATCACAGGAATCACTTCATTAGGGATAAGATTGGAAGTGATCTCTGTGCTGGGGCTGCCAGGCAACAAAATGGGTTGAAAAAAGAGCCCACCTAAGAGATGAGCCACAGAAAACAATGCAAAATCTGATACTGTGTTTAGAAGGTTTGGGCTTAGTTCCCTACAAACAGCTTCAGCTTCTCCTGTGAGTAGGAATCCAGCTGGGAAGATGCAGTCATGGCAGTACCAAGGTCCATGGCCTGATGCAATCAGTGAGATCCTTCCCATTTACTCCCAGATCTGTCCATGACACTTTGTTTTACAGTATCCTTAAAAGAACGTTGCACCCTAATAAGAAGATGCTGTACAAAGGACCATTGCACAGGAAGTTATATGTACTTTATTTTATCTATCATGCAAAATGGAAATAAATATCTTCTCAGAATAGAGAGCATTGGAAAGTTACTTAAGTTACTTTGTTTATCTAACTGTGTTTGTTCTATAAACAGTGGAGCCCTTGCTGTTGCTGTTACAACTCCATCTCACATTTTTTATTCTTATTACACAAAGAAACAAATATGTGCTGAAGGATACAGTGAGACTTACTGCTACATTTTCAGTGGTGACTGAGTTTAATGTTGTCACAAGTCCAGGCTGAGCAGCAAAATGAATCACATGGCTATATAAAAAATGAGGAAGCTTTTTAGTTCAGCTTTGTGGGATCAAGATTAATGAAATAGAAAAAATCAAGACAGGATTGTTGAGAGAACCAAGAACCAGAGCTCACTTACCTTCACAGATCAAAATAAAGTAGGGAAGGGAAAAACTAAGCCTAAGTTGAATCTGCTAGAGATTTGCAACCACAAAAATCTAAAAATCCGAAGGAAAGGAGGTTTTTCTTTTATAGATGCTACTCTCTTGGGACTCTTTTTAAAACTAATTGGTATTTAGAAGATTGATTATCCAACTGTCATGGGGGACAACAGCTCTGTCTGGGTAACTGAGTGAATTTGCATCATAATTAGGTGTTGGGAAGCAGTGCTTTTGCAAAGTATTTTATTGAGGTTCAAGTGATCCAAGATGAGTTGTAATGACCATAGATTTTTGTATTTTCATGCCTTTCCCTTTTCTGCCCTAACTGCATACCAGATGAAGGAAAATTCCAGCCTATAAAGCAGAAAAATGTTTCCAGTCCTTGTGGTCTCACAGACATAGAGCAAATTAAAAGAACCTATTACATTTCTGTAAGTACATAATTTCAAACCAGCTTTGTGATTTTGGGGGCCATCTGCATAAGGTTTAAAGTTCATAGGAGTTAATTAGCCCTGGCTCCCTCCTTTGCCTTACTGTGCTTTAAAAAGCTAGAGAAACAGTTCCATTTCCCAGGGTAGGTTAGTTCCCTCTCTTGTTTGATACTCAGTTACTACTTTAGCCCCTAGTTCATACTACCTTTAGCTTTTTATTTATCGTTTTTCTTTATTCTGTTTCTTTGAAAAGGAATTTTATGATTATATCATGGCACAGAAAGATTTTTTTTTTTAAGTTGATGTTTCTTCTCAGCAGTTACCTTACAACCTGCACTTGCTGTTGCAGGTAAAGGTCATCTACATCTTTTCCTAACACTCTCCTGTTTCAGCCCTTCTCTTTGTCCCTGCTTTTTGTGGATTTCAGTCCTCTGCATGGCAATCAAATTCGAGCCATACAATTGTCTGTGAGAAGGCAGACAAAACACAGAAAGCCATATTGCTGCGGTGATCACATTAGCCTCTGGGGCTGTGAAACAGTGTTCTGCAGCCTAATTAACATGTGGCTTGTGGTTACACCAGTACATGGCATGAGCTGGTCTGGCCTATTTTTGCTATTATTATTATTATTATTATTATTATTATTATTATTATTGCTTTGATTGCTCTGTCAGGGCAGCAGTCAGAATGGACTGGCTCCTGTATGCTCTGCTGCCCTCCAAAGGATGGGAACACTACACTCCTGTTCCTTCACCTTACTGAGATGTTTCCAGCCACAGCTGGGTGCAAGGTTTTTTTTCTTTAATATACTGTGTATGGCAGAGTCTGGAAACAGAACACCTGTGATAGATTTGAAAAGACACCCCTGTCAGGTATTTCTGAAGCCATCACCAACACGGATGCTACCCATGAAATGCTGCCATATTTTGTTATCTGATTGTTCAGCCCATCAAATCCCTGTACATTGGTGTGATTTTATTCACTAACCCAACGCGTGTTGGCAACCAGCCTGGGCACAGCATGCAGAGCCCAGCACACCCATCACTCTGCAGGTCTGCCCGGTGCTGCCAAACCCGGCACGGGAGGCTCCAGCACATCCACCTTCCCACCAGGGGATGCTCAGACATGGCCCCATGACATTCCTCAAGCCAGAGCCAGCACAGATTGAGGGGGTTTCTTGCCGTGGGACTGGAGCACAAATCTGATGGATTTGAGCAGCAGCTGAGGGAGTGTGGGTGTTTAGCCTGGAGGAGGCTCTGGGGTGACCTTTTCACTCTCTACAACTCCCTGACAGGAGGGTGCAGCCAGGTGGGAGTCGGGCTGTTCTCCCAGGCAAACCAGCAACAGGATGGGAGGACACAGTCTTAAGCTGTGCCAGGAGTGGTTTAGGTTGGGTATTAGCAAAAATTTCTTCACAGAAAGCATGGTGATATATTGGAATGAACTGCTTAGGAAAATGGTGGAAACACCCTGGAAGTTTCTAAGGAAATCCTGGAAATGGCCCTTGGTGCCATGGTCCAGTTGACATGGTGGTGTTTGGTGTTCGACCTACTGATTTCAGAGATCTTTTCCAACCTAATTGATTCAGTGATTCTGTGCCCTGTGTGCAGGGGAGAAAAAGCAGAATTAAAACCCACTTCAGCTGTTAGGTCACCAAAGGAAACACGGCTGGCAATGAGAAGTGTCAGCGCCCAGCGGTGACAGGGGAACGAGCGGCCGTGAGGCGCCTCGCAGTCAGAGCGCTCAGTGACTCGTCCTCCATGCTTGCGGGAGGTCTCAAGACCCCTTGCAAAAGGGAAAAAAGCATAAAGCAGCGGCGGGCGAAGGGCAGCGCCACGCAGGGAAACCCCCAGGTCCCGCGGGGAGGAGCCGCGCTCTGCGGGGCCGCGGGCACGGGGGCACCCGGGGCCGCCCCCAAGGG
>JBBMKD010000222.1:8544274-8590929 GCA_037834095.1 Argya squamiceps | reverse complement strand
CCGGGCGCGGGGAGGCCTGTGGGGCTGCCGGCAGCGCTGTGCGGGTCACCTTCGGTGCACCACCGCCTTCCCGTGTCCCCTCTGCAAGCCCGGCTGGCCGGGTTCCCGTGGGAGGGAGCGGAGAGGAGGAGGGTGCCCAAAGGATCGGAGGTGGGAAGGGTGTGCAGGTGTGTCCCTGCAGCCTCTCGGGGCAGACCTGGAGCCCTGTTACCGTCTCTCCGGCCTAGGGCCGAGGTGTTCGGGAGCTCTGTGTCTCTAGGAAATCACGTGTATCCCCGGAGCTGTGGGGTTTCATCCTGTAAGGTGGGGACAAAAGCCCTGGGACGGGCTGGCTGTGCTGGTGAGGCTTCGGAGCACTGAGGCTGTCCGGGCTGCCCGTCACAGTTTACTTTTGTTACTGTTGTGCTTTGAAATTGCATTGCCCAAAAAGTGGAATTCCATGTAGAGTGTCTCCTCCTGCTTTTGTAGAAGAATTACAGAAGCGTGTCCTGGTTATAGAGGGATAGAGGTTAAATTGAGGTGTGTGATTTTATGAACCCTGAAATTGAAAGAAATGTGTGAAATGGAGAATGAATTAACTGACTTACAGCAATAGGACAATCTCACTAGCTGGAGGCAAGCAGTGGACCAGGCGTTTGAACAGCAAAAGCAGATTAAAGTATTTAACTGGGTGAAAATATGTGATGTTAATTCCATGTAGAAATGTGTTACCTGTTTCTTTAATGTCTTTCAAATTAACAATCAAGTTGCCAACGGAAGGCAGGTTTTCCCTGATATGTGGTCTGTGCCAAGGATAGGTTCAGAAAACGCTCCTTCTTCAAATGAATGAGAAAAGCTGAATTAGTGTTTTGTTGTTTGTTTGTCAGGTTGAAACAAGAGAAGATGAGGAACAAAACATCAAGTTGACTGAAATCTTGGAACTGTTGGTGGCTGCTGGGTATTTTCGAGCAAGAATCAAGGGGTTATCACCCTTTGACAAGGTGAGGCCAGTACAATATTTTTAACCCCCTCTTTTAAGTATAAGAGGCTTATACATTTTGCCAGTTTGCTTAGCAATTCTAGGTGACTTTATAAAAGACAGTTGCAACCTACGAGGCTTCCCTGTGTGAATAATTTTGCCAATGACCTAGTTTCAGACAGACAGGACCTCCTCAGTCTTGAAAGACATTTTTGTGCAGCAAGGCCTGTTTTAGAGGAGACAGTTGGATGCAAACTATCTGCTGTCTGTTTTTTTGTGGGTGCTATGACCTGTGCTAGAGTTGTGTACAGGGAATTTTCCTCCCTCTCCCAACAGCAGTTAGAATAGCTAGCTGGTCTTTGGATACTTGGAGAATGGGAATTTTAAAAACAACCATTGATGAGAAATGAGGAAGTGCCTGTGTAACAATGGAACAGTTAGCCTGGTGAGATTATTTGGGGGCTGTTTTTACCTATCTTTAGAATGTCATATTGTTAACCTTTCATTGTCCTAGAGAGGAAGTGTGTGATACTAACAGTGAGCAAAGTTCAGGTCGAGGAGAGATTTCTGAATTGCTTTAATGCTGACTGTGTGAGAAAATCTTGAACCAAAGTTTGAAAACACAGAACTACAGCAGCCTTGAAATGGATTCTTCTGTTTCCTGCTCTGTCTTTGATCGTAGCACAGCCTCACTTTGCAATGCAGTTTTATTTTATTCAAACTCCTCGCTATTGCTGACAGTCACTGCTCCGGAATCTGTGCTCACAGAGTAGTTTCAAGGAGACTGCCTTAGGATGAGACATTGTTGCATTTATGTGTAGAAATCACTTCTAGTTACTTAAATACAATTGCAGAGTTACCATTTTGTGCCCAACCTCACCGAAATGAGCCTTGCTGCTGAAAATAATCACACTGCTGATGCAAAAGGGGTTTGTAGGTTATCAGGTCCAGAGGGGAGTGTGAGAGGAGAAATGTGTCAGAAACCTTGTTAGACACCAATGTTCCTAACTTGCTGCATGATGCTCACAAGTTCCTCCACATTTTAATCCCCTTTTCTCTTCTTTGCCTTTGCATACATTTAGGTTATCTTGCACATGTTTATGCAAGGTTGTCTTCAAATATTTATGTAAAGTTGATGAAATGGCTCAGGGGTTTAAATATGCCTATGTCAGAATAGGGCCTGAAATAGAGATTTCTGCGGAGCTGAGGATTTCATTGCTGTGCTAAAACTTTGCTGTGCTGTGTCTAAAACTTTGTGTTGCATGTGTCAGCAAGCAAGAAATAATAGTAGCAAAGAGGTATATAAAAAGGTAAATATAGGACTGCAGTAATTATAATCCTTGATAAAATTTTGATATGGTCACTTTTTAGAGGTCATGACATTTAACTTACTATTGTGTTTTATCTTTTTTTTTTTGTTTGGTTTTCTTTTATCAATCTGAGAGCTGTTTCAAAACTAATATGTAAAGCTAAGAAAGGAATTTAGATTGTCAATAGCTGCTGGGTTGGTTTCTGTCTTCTTGTGCATGTGTATTGTGTGCGGTATTGTATGAAGTTGGTATGGTTATATTATGTGAGTCTGTCTTAGAGCAGAGAGGATACTGAGGATAGTGAGATTACTGAGATGTAGTTTCTGAAATAAATAAAGCCTTGAAGATGTATTTGGGTTTAACTCTGCAGTTGAAAGTGGTCCTGACCATGGTGTTGCTCCTTTGCCAGGTGGTGGGAGGCATGACGTGGTGTATCACTACCTGCAGCTTTGACATCGACGTGGATTTATTATTTCAGGAAAACTCTACTATTGGCCAAAAAATGTAAGTTGATTAAATGGCAAGTGGGGGATTTTTCTTCTACTTAGAAAATAAAAAGTGGGTGGGGTGGGAGAAGTTACCTGCTGTTTCTAAGAAAGAGTTTTAGTTCAAATTTCCTGCTTTCGAGGACTGCCTATTTAGAAAACATTGCACAGGTTTTTGGGTTTCTCAGACTCTAGTTCCACAAATTCTAAATCCAGAAAGAAGCTTATTTTAAAGAAGGCAGGGCTATTTCCTTTGGGCTGCCATGTTCTTATATCCCTACTAGGCACTGAAAGCATTTATGTGGCTCCACACTGAACTGAATTGGGAACTGATCCAAATTAAAACCTACCAAAAAAAAAAAACCAAAACCCAAAAAAACCCAAAAGAAAAAAAAAAAGGAAAATAGTTTTAACATGAATGAATTCCTGGATCCAGTTCTCTGTGCAGCTGCACAGATGCTTGTGCTGGCACAAGGGGATGATGCAGAGGCCAAAGCAAAGGGCAGAGGGAGACCACGCTGCTGGAAGCTGCAGTGCAACATTAGAAGAGCTTCCCTGAGTTCCCTGTGTCTGCAGTTCTGCTGAGTAAATAACCTCTGACTCCCTTTTATGGTTCTGGATTGGAATTGTAGGCATCAGCAAACAGAATTTAAAGCATGTCATTGTTGCCAAAATAGTTACCTGCCCCATGCTGAGGGGGAGGATTTCCTTCCTCAGGGTGACCCAATGAGAATATTTTGTTTTGATTCATTTCTTATGCATGGAATTTGCTCATAAGCCAGCTAATTCCTGCACCAGGGAGGTTATAGATGTTGTTTATGTTGGGAAAGGGAATACATTCTAAGCTCCATCATTTCTTTATGTGTATCTGGGATAAAAGAGCCATAATTAAAATTTGCAGGAAATGAGATTAGCCTGACAAGTTACAGTGGTATGAAGAGGCTTATTTACTCAGTGTAGTTAAAAAGAACATCTTTCTGTGTTTTCTTGAAAGTCACAGAGCATTGGCAATGCTTCCCAAAATAAATATTTGTGGGTATTGCAATTGCATTTGGAGACACTCAGATCATCATAGATAACCAACTACATAAATCATTGCTGAGTGCAAAGAATTAAGGAGAGACTAGGAATGAAAATGGTGGTGGTAGTTTTTTCTTTGTTGTCCTTAAGAACAACAGGGTAGAAAATAGTTAAGTTGTTCCCAAAATACTCTGTTATTTTTCCAGCTGACTGGATGCAAAACTGGCAAAACAAAATCCAGGCTCCTCTCCCAAAACAGCAACAATGATTTATTTGTAAATCTACAGTGTTCAGAATCACAGGAGCATAGGCTGTTTTCATGTCCATGTAATGTTTGTGTTGATAGAGGATCAGGGCTCTGTGGTGTTTTCAAGATAAAGAAAAGTTAAACTGTTTGCTCAGTATTATTCCAAAGTGATGGTGTTACACCATTGTGATGGTGTCCTGTTATTTAATTGCTGGGCTGAAATAAACATGGAAACATACATTAGGAGAGGATCTTGCATCAATTGGATAAACAGCTTTTGTTTTAATTGCATTTGCTTTGGTTGAGCTTCACTTCCCTGTAGGAAGTAAAACGTTTCAGGCTCTATTCCCAGATTTTGGTCACTTGGTCATTTCTCTTGATCCCCTTGTGTTCTTCCAGGGTCTCAGTTGTCCATTTGGACAGTACTAAATGTCATTGAGGACAGTAGTGGAGTTTTTTTTCTTCATGGGGAAGTAGCTTTGGTTTTCCAAGCAAAGTTTTCATCCTCAGTGGTTACACCTGCTTTAAAAACGTTGTTGCCAACACTGACAGCAAAAATATTCTTGCCCTAAAATTAGGTATTCAGTGGAAACAGGCTGAATTTCTTGCAGATGGATCCCTTGTGGCAGGGTAATCCTTTCTCTTAACCAGTTCTTACTGAGCTCTAGAATGAGATTGCTGCCAGCAAATTCAGTTTTAGTCCCTTGAAAAGTATGTGAAGTGTGCTGTGTATTTAGCTTTTGAGTGCAGTATGTACTGAAATTCATAAAGCTTCAGGAGTAACATCAAGATGTATTTTGAGAGTTCTGCTAAATAAAGTTTTAAGTCCTTACATTTGATTCTGGGCTTCTTTGGAGTGCACATCTCTTCCTTAATGTAACTATTCTTAAAGGTACTCTCTTCATGTTGGGTGTACACTCTAACATGCAAAGGTGTTTGTTAGGTGTGTTTTATAGGGGTATTTTATCTGTCCAGACATGCAGATCTTGAAATTTTCTATAATAGTTAAATGAGTTTCCAATGTAGGGGCTTAATCACTGGATTAATCACTTCTTCACAGGCTGATGCTATACATAGTGCCTGTAAAAGCTGTTTTGTAAGTGAGTTTCATTGCTTTTCAGTATATATAGTGGAAGTCACTGGAGGGATTCTTTGAACTACTGTGTTTGCAAAAATAATCTGTGATTTACAAAGGAAAATTGTGGCATATATACATCTGTCTTTTTGTTTCTATAATAGTGCCTTAACTGAAAAAATCGTGTCAGTATTACCAAAAATGAAGTGTCCACATCGTTTGGAGCCACATCAGATCCAGGGGCTGGATTTCATTCACATATTTCCTGTTGTACAGGTAATAATTCCATGGTGTATTGATACTTTGCTGAAAAAGGCCATAAAACTTGCAAAAAAAATGGAACGAAGCTTTGAATTATTGTTTGGCTCTTTATTTAACTTCAGAATAAATAAGCACAGAGAAATAGTTTAAATTAATATTTTCAAAGAATGAAGTGACATTATGGATGATAGAATTTTTAAGAATTGTTTGATTCATATTTAGAAAGTAAACCAAGCAAACTCTGAATTCTTTGCCATGGAGTCAGATTGTGCCTGTTGTGAAATGCCTGCTTAAAGAAACCAAAGTTTAATCTTGTTGTGGAATCTGATAGTCTGCTTTGGCAGACTAGGAAATAGAACAAATACCTTACAGTCTGTGTTGAGGCTTATGGAGTAAATTATGCAGATAGACCTTGAATCAGAAGGATGTGAATAAGGCAAAAGCCACTGGGGTCATTTCTTTAAGCATAATTCATCCTTATTTCCTGTCACTGAAAAACTGTGCTCTGACAAGTGATCCTCTCACTGTGTATTTGTTGAGCACCACTGACTCATCATGTGCATTGCTCTCAAGTTTATTAAGATTTAAGCTAACACTTGATGTGTTCCAGTTACATGTGGTATTTTGAGAATCCTTGGCATGCTGTTATCAGTTTTTGATTTTCCTTTCATCTGCACACAGAAAGGTATTTTTGACAGATAGGTCAAAGTTAAGTAAGCTTCTTTTCCATTAAATATCTCCTTACCTCATGCCTGTGAAGGAATTTAGCAAGTAAAAATTGAATCTAAATTTCAGTCTACAAAAAGTGGGGAAAACTTCCTGGTGCTCTTTCCTGTTACCTTCTAGTTGGAGGCTCCTGAGGAAACCCACACTTAACTGCACTCCCCACAAAACATTCTGTGGTGTGTGCTGCTCTTGCACAGCTTTCAGGCTGTGATGATGCTGCTTAAGGTGGAAAGTTTGTATCTTGCTAATGTGAGTTTTTGCTTCTGAACCCTTGTTTCCTACCCAGAAAAAAAAAATCAACCCAGCTGAGTTTCTTGACCTGGTCACTCAATGGCTCTGAATGGTTTCATTTATCAAACACTAGGCTTCTTTCATAGAAATATAATCCTCCTCCTGTAAAAACAATAGCACTAGGGGTTCTTTTCTCTCACCTCCTTTATCCCAAAGCCTGGTTTGGGATATTACTTCTGGAAAGGAGAAATACTGACTTTAAACAGGGAGGAAATGTGCTTTGGGTTTCTGTGGGAGCAGTGTCTCAGTATTTGTAGCTGGCCAGTAGGTGGTAGAGCTGACCCACACTTGGTGATGAAGTCTTTTTTGGTGGGGTTAATTTTTGGTATGTAGAGGGTCTTTGTTTAAAAATTGGGGCTTTCTGTCAGGTCCCTGTGAAGTTCTGCCTGCTCCACATAGAGCAGGTTCCTCATTTCATCCCAGCCAAGACAGACTTCCAAGAAAACTTGCTGGTGTCACCAGAATACTGTGGTCTGAAAAAAACCCATGCAAAATAAAAAATGCTGACTACACCATGTAGGAATTACATATTTGATAATGGCACTTTATTCAATGCCCTGTTGAAGTCAAGATTCCACTTGCTATCTGTAAATCTCAAATCAGTTTCCAAATAATACAAAAAGTTTGCTCTTAAGCTTACCATTGTGTCCCATTAGCTCTTGCACTGTGCAAGAATTTAGATAGATCCTTCCCTACAGGAAGAAATAAGGCTGAGTTGGCTCACTGCCATAGACTGTAGCAGAACTTAAAAACATAAAATTAAAAAGAAAAAGTCTAACAAATATTCCATTGGGCAGAAATGTCATTGTTCTTCCTAATAAATTCTTCATATGATCACAGGCAAAAGTATGTACACAGTCTTGTGTTGAGATGTGCTTGGTAATTAATAGTCTTCATGTTCATCTCTTGTTGTCATCATGTTCCCCTGGCTTTCCAGGGGTTCATGGTTACAGCACAGGAAACAGTTGCTGCTTCAAATTTGGATCCCACAGTTGATCTCATCTCATCTCTTCTGTGACCTCCTGCACAGGCTGTCAACAGCCTGCAAGATTTATCTCCTCCAACATTGTTTAAAATGTACTTCAATATTTTGTGGCTTTTTGTGTGGTCTTATAAATGTCAGAAGAAGTCTTTTTTCTTGCACAGGCATGTGGTTCTTCATGAACACTTCATAGACTTTTGAAGATACATCTTTTTATTGTGGGGCTGAAGTCTTTTAAACCAGTGAGTGATCTATAGTAGCAGAATGTCATAGAAGGAACATATGCACAGAGGAAGAAGAAATGTTTACGAAGTAGCAGATGTTTTTATACATTTATAAAGTAGGAAATACTGGTGCATTTTGTTAGGATTAAGCCAAAGGGTTGCCATGTTTACAAATAAATCACATTTTCTTGTTTCCATGCTTAAAAATGTACTTTTAGCTTTTATTCTGTATTTAAGGATGAGGCAGTAGTTTGGTGCTTGCTGCTATTATTCTTTTGTTTTCAGCCAACACAAATTTTTTTTTCCAGTGGCTGGTGAAACGTGCAATAGAAACAAGGGAAGAAATGGGAGATTATGTCCGTTCTTACTCTATATCACAGTTTCAAAAAACTCACAGACTGCCAGAGGTAAGATCAAGGCAGTTCTTGCTTCTGTTGTTGTAAGTGTCAGATATTCCACTGCAGTACCAGCCCCACACTTTACCAGAGTTATTTTTGTCATCATTTTATGAATGAGTCCTAAAGGAATCCCCTACAAACTTATCTGGGAAAAATGAATCATTATTTTGTGTGTGACACAAATTTTGTAGATTCTGGTTAACTTTTGCCTAATGATTGCGTTAGCTTTTCTACAGTATTTGGTATTTTTGTGTCATTCTAGCTATTCAAAAACAGCCAGCATGCTGTGGAGTAGCTAATGTAGCTAATTGAGAATTAATATGCTGTTGGTACTCTATAATTTGGGGTTTCTTTTGGAGTTCTGAAAGGCAGCTCTTGTCTTCCTGTATCCAAACCCCAAAATCTGTTCTTGAAAACTAGATTTGTAAAAAACTTCATTCAAAACCTGAACTGTTCTTCAGCAATGATATGAAGTTTCCTTGGTAGAGGAGGAGGGATTGAATGAGCTTGGATATGTGCCTGTAGTGCAAAGCCATCAGTTCTGTTCATGCATATCACAAACAATTCTCGTTTTAACATCTAGAAGTTTTGTCCCTTAGTAAGAGGATTAAAGGTAGATGTCCCTAGTATTGGGATAGACAGATTTTATTAGCTTGGGTTGTTTTGATTTTGATTTTTTTTATTTATTATTGTCTTTAATGCTTAAAAACTAAAATAGCAGTAGAAGAAGCTTCTTTTTTCCACATCAAGTCTATCCCAGCTTCATTTCTTAATAATATAGTAAAGATTGGAGATGCCAGTAGTGGGCTGGGATTGCTGTTGTGTCAGGTACTGCCTAAGCAGGGAGCAGCCAGGCTGCTGATCTGGACACAATTTGGATGACCTATCTCCCATCTGAAGGCAGAAGCAAGTACTTTTCTGTGTTACAGGAAATCACTAACATTTCACCAAATCATTGGGCTACTCAAACTGTTTGACTGCTTTGTTTCACAGAATCATTAGAATGATTGAGATTTAGTCTCCATTCCTGGTATTTTTAATTACCTCCACTAATGTCTTTCAGGATGATGAGTTCATGCAAAGAAAAGAGAAGGCACTCAAAACAGTTACTGATATCTTTGTAAGTATGATGGATTTCTTTTTTTATGGCCAGGTGAGTGGTTTTAGTAATGAAATGGAGGTGGTTAATTCTGTTTTATGCAGCCAGTCCTGGGTTTTCTCATGAGAAGATCCCAGTTAAGTAACATGTTGATCTTCATTCTTGAGACAAGTCTGGAATGCCAGTCTATCAGATTGATAGGTGTGCATTGTATGAGGAGATAAACCATATCCACTGCCTGCAGAGGGTGTCTGGAATCCCACACTATCAAACAAAACTCACAGGGTAGCTTACAGACTATTGAACCCCAAGGAGACTTAAATGTGAATTTGAAGCTATCAGCAGTTGTGCTATTTGTCTTGAAATTAGTTAATATGGTGATGATCTCAATTATCTGCATTTCAGAACTTGACTTTTTTTACTTAAGAAAAAAAACTAGTGAAAGTGCATACCTTACATCAGAAATGTTTTCTCTTAAAGTAGTAGATGTTGGTTGGGAAAGGTGGTCTCACCTGTGTTCTCCCTGTGCACATGCAGATCCTCTAACTCTTGGATAAACTGTATATATTTTTGAAAGCTTGTTCATGAATGCTACAGACAGTGGCACATAAAATGCCTAGGCTCTCTCACTCTCACAGCTGAATTCAGCTAGCAATTGGATTTCTGACTCTAACTGGCAACTGGAGCTTCTGTCCCTGCTTTCTAATTTCCCTCTTTGCTTGGGACTATCAAGTCACCATTTCTGACTCACAGTAGTTAGTTCACCACTGGTTTGGGGTTGGTTTTTTTTTTTGACCATCTTGATAAATTCCAGGCCAGCATTTGACAAGAGAGGAGAAATCTGGATTTGCTTTGAATGGGACATTTCCAAGGCCCTTCAATAGAATGAAAGCCTGCTCTCCTGAGAAAATCCCTGTTTTCCAGACAGCTCTAGCTGGGCACCCTGAGCTCTTCATGCATAGCTGGAGGTGCTCAGTGCTGGTGTAAGGAGCATATGAGAGGTTGTGTAATGGTCCAGACAAGTCACCCTGCTCTTTTGTCAGGTTCTGGAGGGAGGTGGTTGTTTTCCTGTACAAATGACCTGAGTGCTGCTGAGCCTAATACACATGGTTGAATTACAGCATGTGTTTGTAGAATAACATTGCAGTGAAAGTCTCCAGGTGATGACCAATGTAACTCCTTTGTTAATCTATTTGAATAATTGACCTTGCTTTGGAAATTTCAATTACAGTCTCTAAAGTGTTGTTCCCCATGATTTGATTGGGTTTTTTAATTATTAGCAGATTTGCAATGAATCATTTACTCAAGCTAGAAACACTTTCCTTTCCAGTGAGACATGTATTCTGTTTTACAAGTTAGCTCACCCTCTACATAGGTGTCAGTGCATAATTTATGCACCTGTATAGCCCTTTACACTGAGAGACAATGCAAACCTGTGTGAGAAAGCAAATTCTAAAGGTATATTCTATCAAGTAGCACTTGAAACGCATTGGGCTTCTGCTTATTCTCAATTTTCAAAATAATTGTCCTGATTTTTCAAGTGTGTCCTTTACCTGCAGTTTCTTTAGCACTAAAGATTCTGTATCCAAGTGGCTGATCTTGACCTTGTCACCAAAGAGGCAAAAACAAAGTAATCACAGTACTGTTATGGGACATCAGTACCTGAAATTTTCAGTGTAATTTGAAAAATAGAGAGGATATTTGATTAACAGTGATGAAGGGCTGCCTTTGGTTACTGGGAATGAGAAGTATTTGCAGTATAATATAGTTTATATTCTATTCATTTGTACTCTGTCTTCTATTGTGTCTCATAAATCATTAGTTTTTAGGTGCATCTTCAAGGTACATAAAGTTTATACATTTGTTCATCAATGCTTAGAGTGTCATTAGCCAAACACCTTTTCCTTAAACAGATGACCTCTGTCAGGATCATGTCTTCTACAGCTGGCACCTGATCTCCTTAAGGAAAGATTAGTTCATGAGATCTGTTAAGGCATTTAGGCATGAGTGCAGTCTAGAACACACCATTTCCAAGGCAGAATGTGCACAAGCTTTCCTGTCTATCTATAGGAACTGGAAAGAGGAGAAGGTGACCATCAGATGAAGGTTCTTTTGCAGGTCACCTTTAAATCATTGTGCATTGGAATTGGGAGAGAAATCCACTCTCCTAAAAGAGGCTCAGCAAGTGAGAAAGATTAGTTGGTTGTGGGAATTCATTTTTGTAACTGATCTAAGGACCTACCCTTTTTCCACAAGGGGACACTACACTGAGATTCATGGTCCTGATCTAAAGGTTGGAAAAGGGAATGTTAAATATCAGTGATGGTCACTGGAATAAGGACTGCTGCTGCTGAAAGTGTCTGGCTGGTGAACTGAAGTTATCTTGCAGTGGGTTTGTTCAAGTGCTCAATTACCTGATGCCAAGACTAATGTTTATGATATGATGCCTACACTTCCTGTAGCACAGGTATAAAATAAAATGTCATCATAAAAGCTGATATTATTTTTATGACTTACATTGCCTTATTATAGATATGAAAGTACATTTATGTAGTGGGAGATCCTTGGTAATAAAAAGCTTTTTCATGTGACAGGCAAAAATGTAGCAAGATTGAATAACTGCAAGCAAAGATGACAGAAATTAAGATTAGAAATGAAGTAAAAATTGTAAAGGGCAACAGACAAATTCAGGAGAAGCTTGCCAAGGAATATTGTCAATTTTCACTTCTTTGAAATCTCCACTTTGGGATTACATCTTTGAAAAAATGGAAATCCATTTCAGCAGTGTTATGGGGGAGGAATTGTTTGTTGAAAATAATAGTTTGTGTGGTACAGAAAGCCAGATCAAAAAAGAAATGTTCTCCCTTTTGTTTTTAAATTGGAAGCAGCTCTATCAGTACAAAATAGTACTTTGGAATCCTTGTTTTATTTGATGGACTGTTGTCCAGGTGTTGGATTACACTGGGATAGCAGGAGGTTAAAGCCATTTTGCTACCAAACTTCTTGAGACATTTTTGTTCCTTAAATTGTAATAACATCTGCTTTAATTCCATTGTAACCTGTGATCATTGAATAAATAATAATTGCATTTAATTAGTTAATCAGAGTTTAAAAGTAGAACTAACTCAAAGGAGGTAACATTTCTAGACATGGCATTAGCCAAATCATTTTAATTGATGTTCACTGTGTTACTTTTTACTCTTCTTTCAAACATGAAAGAGGCGATGGTTGGGACATGGTTTCATGTTAAATACTCATTTATAATTTTTTTTCTTTGTCTAAGTTTAAATTTTTTTCTGTAGAAAATTGCTTAGAAATTGATTCAGTAAGGTTTTAAAATGTAATTCCAGAAAGACAAACTGAAGGATGTTTATTTGGGTAAGTATATTGAGTTGGAAAGCAAACAGTGTGGATATCACTTTAGATAACAATTCCTCATTTATTTTAAAAACCCCTTTTACAATCTCTGAACTCATTCCCTGTCTTGCAGGAGGTTTACAAACCCCAGAGAAAATACAAACGTCAGACAGGAGCTGAGGAACTGCTGGATGAGGAATCAAAGGTTCACGCTACACTTCTGGAGTATGGCAGGTGAAAGGCTTCATTTAGCTCTCTCTGGGGTTTATGGTGTGTATTACAAGCAGTACAGATAAAATTTGGATTGTAGTAGGGTTTTTCCTGTTCAGAACTGAACTGTTTCAGCTTTATACTCCTGTTTGGTTTAAGATTTTGTTTCTTTCCCCTATAAATTCTCTGGGGACTGGACAGTCCTCGTATTTGTGAACCATATTTTGTACAGTGGGAAACTTTTATGCTCCTTCTAGGGTGGGTATTTTTAACATACTTGTTTTTTATAAAAATGGTTTAAATGCATCATCCTTCCAGGTAGTGTGTGTCAATCAACATTGGTTTTTTGCAAGCAATCCACTGAAAATTTGGTGAAAAAGGACCTGCAGCTGCTGTTGCTTCTTTTTCTAGTTCTCATGTGGTTTGTGCATCAGGAGGCTGAATCATGGTTGAATGTTTTGTCTTCTCACTTTCACGCAAACTTTCATTCAAAGACAAAGTTAGCAAGGCTTTCACTTTTCCATTGTCTCTGAAAGTCCCTGTGGTTTACTGAGAGCTCTCCAAACACATAAAAATGAAGTTACAGAGCTTCTATTTCTAGTTTCTATTTCCAGTTTGCTTTTCACAGTTTAGTGGTAAGGACATCCTGTCTGCTGTCTGTGCTCTCAATACTTCATGAGTGCAGATGACATCTGAATTCCATTTTGTATCTTCTGGGGCTTCTTTTCCCCCAAAGCCATAGATTTTTTGATTTCTCAAAATTCATTGTTTTGAGTAGTTTCCTTTTAACAGTAATATGGACTGTAGTGTAATAGCTCTTTCAAACGGGATGAGGGCATTGCTTTTTCCTTTCATGAGCTTTACATGACAGTATTTTATGGAAAGAAGAGATTTGCAAATCTTATGGAAGGAATAGATGGATCTGAAACCATTCTGTAAATATACTCCACTACCTGCTTATTTAGTTTATTTGAAACGTTTCAAAATTAATTTGATCTTGGGTCTTGGTGAATATCTTATGTTGCAAATTGATGAAAACTTTAGGTATTTGTGAAAGTCATAAGCAACAGTATTTTTCCTTCATGTTACTATTGTTGTTTTAGGAGATATGGATTTAGCAGACAAGCAGGAAAAACAGAACAGGTAAAAAAATGTACTAATTTAAAATACTCAAGTTGTGGGAAGAACTGTATTGTTGAAGTGTTGGTTACTGTTAAATTTTAAAAGAATACAGCAGAACAAACAGCTCTAACTACTAATATTAACAGATTGTAAAATGGCTAACTGGAACTAAAAATCTGCATGCCATGAAAGGTGGAATTGATTACCCTTTTTAAAGGATTTCCTTTGTCTTTACTCACAGATTACGTTTTGTAAGCTTTTGGTTTTTTTGTTTAGAAGAAGGAGGGTTTAGGCATTGTTTGTTTTGGTTTGACTTTTACTGTTAGGTAATGACATATCTTGTCTGTTTAGTATCTTTTAACTGAGTGTTCCATAATGTGATTGTTAAAGGGTTTTTCTTTTTAAAGAACCATTCAGCTTAGTAAGAAATATTGCAGACATTTATTACAGAACACTTTGTTTAATGTGATAGAGAAACCTGATACCATGCCATAAATAAATCATTGTCCTTCTTGAAAATTAGCATCCTTGCTGTGCTTTTGATGACTATGGAATCTTAAAATGTCCATGAAATACAGGGTGCCAGCAGTTTTGTTATTTCAGTGCAGATATTAATTTGGCTACAAGTTTTTATTACAGACAGAGATAATGAAGATAAATGCATTAAACATGTCATGGACCCAACAATACATTGAGTAGATTAAAGTTGCTCTTCTTCATTATCTCAGTATTCCACATAAAAATGTCACATTTAATTTTTTATAAATGGAGATATTTCCCAATCTAGGCATGCCTGTTTTCCCCTCAGAATAACCACTACTCATCTTTATAGAGTTCATTTTGTTTCTTCAAAAATTCCGTTGCCTTTGGGAGATTGTATATTAGATGTTCATCATGATTATTGTGGAAGCTGAGTCCCAGGCAGGCAGAAGTGGACAGAGAAATAGGTCAGTGGTGCAGCAGAGTGACCTAGAAATTGAGTCTGGCTGTCCCCAGTTCTCTTTACTTTGGTAGTGCAAATTCTCCTAACTGAACCAGGAATGTTTGCACTTTTTATGTTGCATGTTTGTTACACCAAAACTATTTATGTAAAAAAAAAAATAATTCAGTCTTGTCCTGTGTAGTCAGCATCATATTCTGGGTTGTCTCCTGAGGCTGGCAGCTCTCAGAATGCTGTGAGAATAAGGAATCTTTGGACCAGATAAATCCATAGGAAGCCAGAGACACAGTTGGAACACTTACTTGTGAGAAATCAGGAGGGCTTACATTTCAGTTGGCATGATTTGGAGTGTGAGGATGTTCCAGGAGCTGAAATGTATTCATATAAACAGAACAGCTACATTCCAGTGTTCTCCTTGATGTCATTCTTAACACTTTAGAATATTGGAACTAGGTGTAATAATGTCTTAATTTTTCTTTAAAAGGCTGAAGATAAAAAAGCAGTGCTACCTCCAGGGCTTGCAGCAGCAGGGAAGGCTGAGCCTTGTGATGAAGATGACCTTCAGGCTGCTGAAGAGGTGAGCCCCAGGCACAGTAGGCATGGGAGGTACTAACCTGGGGGGAGAACAACCATTTTCACTGCCCAGTCATTCTCCAAAGGAAGGAAAATTTCCATGGTTAGTTAAAGTGAGAGTTGCTTCCCACAGGAGAATACAGAGCCTGAAATTGATGCACAAAATTAATGCTTGTTGAACTTTAATACCCAAAAACTCCCCCCCCTTTTTTTTTTATTCTTGAATCAGCATTTTTTTTAAATGTTGATTTTGGTTGACAGTGGGACCTGAATAATCTGAGTGAATGTTTACTGTTACAAGAAATTTTCCTTAAATTTGAGAATTTTAGCCACCTTTTCACAGACTTAGTGCCCCATTACATGCTTTAAAATACACATATGTGTATTAAAATGTGTACTAAAATACACATTATATGATACTAATTATATGCATGTGTCCTGGCAGAAAAAGGCTAAACAATAGCAGTTAAATTGTTATGTATAATTCTTCATATTTTGCTGTAGCTTCGCATTAAAACTCTGATGACTGGAATGGCTGCGATGGCAAAAGAAGAGGTCAGTAGCATTAAAAACTGATACAGCTTTGTTTAAATTGTAGTTGATTGTGGTAATTGTTCTTAATATCAGATTGCTGATTCAGGTCTGGAGTCTTGGAATGACTGTGTTTAAATTTTCATAAGGAGAGTGCATAAAAAATGGTTGAATTAGGAAGACAGTAAATTTTACAAGGCTAATTAGTTCATCATTTGCCGGTAAAATAATAATGACAATATAAATAAATGTCACTTTCGAATGGGTTCTACAAGAATTTCAGGGGAAAGACATCACTCTGCAGCTACCCAAGATGCACTCTCTTACTTTATTCATCTTGTGAAGTTATTCAGAGGATTACTAGGGAGAGTGCTGGGAAACTCTGTGCCTTTCAAGGTTCTTTTCAAAGCACTTATAAATAAACAGCAACATTAGTATAAGACACAGAAAGTACTGGATGTGTATCTTCTTTTTTTTAATTCATTGTATTTAATGATATAATGAAATTTGTAGTCTGTTCTTTGATTTCTGGGTGAAAGGACTGGGAATAAATTCAGTGGTTAAACATTGTTTCTGTTTATGCTGGAGTCGTGAAAGAAAAGGTAATAATTAGTCTAGTCTCAGAGTTGGTTGACATGCTTTCTACTGAAATCCACTGTAGAATTCAGTTCTGTTTGAAAACTGGTTTTATGCATGCATGCAGTTTAAAGGTGAATCCTTGCATGCTTAGAGGTTTATTAAGCAAATGCAAAATTCAGTATAAAGAATAAAAATTAATTTTCTGAAATATGAATAAAAATTTGCTAAGAGGATTTAAGTGACAAATTTCCATCAGCAAAATTAAGTTGGGGGGTGGAATGTTTCCTGGACTTTTCTTATGATTAGAGATTTTTACTCATTACACAAATTTCTGTTTAAAATTAGAACTTACTGGAAATTGTCATGTAAAAGTACAGACAACTCCAAAACTCCAATCATTTTCTTGATACAATTGCAGGGCAAACTGACAGCAAGCACAGTTGGCCAGATTGTTGGACTCCAGTCAGATGAGATCAAGCAAATTGTGTCTGAATATGCTGAGAAGGTGAGTGTGTTACCTGAGTGGGTTTAACCACGTGGTGTTTGAGAGCTTGTTAATTTAGGCTTTAAGCTGCCAACTTCATTGCCATGATTCTCTTGAAACACACTTTTTAATACATGCTGTGGGCAGCAGCACAGCCAGAGTTCAGGGAAGTATTTTAAAGAGACTTAAACATAGCCAAGCTTTTGGTGTGATAGTACATATCCCTTTATGAATTGCATTCATGACTAACTTGAGTTTAACCACCTGCCTTAAATGCCTTCATGAATGAAGAGGGCCCTGAGTTGTTTCTATTCAAACTAGAGGCCTAAAATCTTGATATGCTTTAAAATGTTCAGTGTTAGCACAAAAATACAGTTCTGTGGGCGTGCTCAGAGAAAAGTCTGGGCCTGCTCAGAGAAAAGTCTAATCTCCTCCACTCAGATTTCCAGGTGTTTGCACTGGACTCCACTTCTCAGTAATGCCCTGGATTTCAGGTTTTGAATCTCATCTCATCAAACCCAAACCTTTGTTGCTTTGAGAAGTCAAAGCAATTAAATGTGTGTGTTTGCTCCACTTGCTGTGTTCAGCTGTGATTGTTTTTTGCAGTAATGTGAAAAGAAAATCTGACTCTTCAAGCAATTAATGCATGCAATACATCACTGCCAGATATGAGTTATAGGTCGCTCTTACTTGTCCAATAGTCTTCTCATATTTCTTCCTTTTTGTTGACACATTTGAGGTATGGAGCTTTCCCATTTTGGAGATAAACCCTATAGCTCAACAGCAAATTCTTGGCCTTTCTTTATTATAAAAGATTAGAAGAACAGAAGCCCAAGGGTCATATTTCAATGTTACATTTCTTCTGTTCTGAGAGAAGGGAGCAGGACCTTGACTATTATAGTAGAGCAATGATTAATACTCTGAAAAGTAAGAACTGATTCAAGTCAAACCAAAAATAGATCACTTCTCAAATTTATGGGATGTGATAAAAAAATAGAATTTCTGTGCACGTATGCATGCACCAGGAAAAGAATTAAGGATGTTATCAAAGAGTTTATCAAAGCATCAGCAATGTTTGGATATAATTCTAATAGTCTTAGCCCCTGGTAACTCCATATAGCCTGAGAAAAACAGCAGTGCTTATTTGTTTACCAGAGTCTTCATAGAATCCCCAAGCCCAGTGAAGGTGCCTGAGAAGCCAAATTCTAGGTCTGATGTTGCCATGGGCCAGGACCTTTCTTACAAGAGGCATTTTTGCAGATCAGCACTTACGATTTTCTGCATTTGCATTTCTCCATTCTGCTGCCATGTTAACCTGCTGAGGGAACTGCAGCAAGGGTTGTAGTGTCCTTCCTCACCTTCTACAAACACTGGCAGAAAATTATTAACAAGTAGCAAATTGATCATCTTTAAACAGTCAGAGATGTTAGGGGTGGTTCTTTCCCATTTTCAAAAAGCAAGGTGTAAAGTTCACTTCTTGAAATATGATCCACTTTTTTTTAATGCCAAAGCTGTACTACATGGTTTTTTTAAGTATTTCTGCAAACATCAGTCTCAGACTGGTTTAGATCATGTTTCTTTTGCATTTCCATTTTTCTTCATTTGTATCTTATGCATGTAAGAGGCTAAATGTGTGAGAAGGATGAAGTTTTGGAATGCATAACATGATGAAGGAGTGTGATTTGGCTAAATAATGAGAGGAGTAAGTAAGACTGAGTGTGTATTTGTTGAGTAGTTCAGGGTCACAGGTGTTGCTGAGAGGCACTTCTTCCTTTCCTAACAACAAAAGCAAAGAAAGCTTGTGAATTGTTGGGTTAAGCCATCAGAATTGGTCCTTTCTTGCTGTGGATGTAAAAACATAACAGATCATTAAGCTGCTCTTCAATATGAATAACATAGAAAATGAAGAGGAGGAAGACAGATTTTGTCTCTTATTTTCATTTAAAATTAAGCTGCCTACCCATCTGTCTAGGGTGGAACCAGGAGCAAATATGAGTGAAGAGTATATCACACTTCTTGCAGCATTTGAGCTGATTATGCATTGTAGCAGTTGTCAACATTTGGTAATTATTCAAAAAGCACTTACTATTGAAGTCTTTGACAGGCTATAAATTAGCACTTGAGGTACTTGAAAATTAACTGGTTTTCTAGTGAAATATTGGAAAATGGATTAAGTGAAAAAAAAAGTCTGAGTGCATGAAGCAAATTACCAAAACAGATGGATTTAAGTATTAAAGAAGACTTTCAAAAGGTACAAAATAACTTTTAGGCAAATAATCCCTTAGAGATCAAGATATCACTGGTTTTTAATGATTCTTTTGTCTACTGCAAATATCCAGCTTCTATTATAAATGTTTTTAATAAAGAATGTTTCTGTCAGCTTTGCTTTCACAATTCAGAGAGAAGAAGAGACTGGGTCCAGATTTGTCTCTATTATGCATTTATGAGGCACTCTTGGCAATGCATGCTGGATTGAGTAGTTCTCAAAGGCTGCTGTCAGCAATACACATGCACACACAAAAAAACCCTCTACCACACTGAGTATGTCATTGTCATTCAGCATGAAGATGCATCCAAGCCTCTATTTCAGAATACACCATTGTTCAAGCTTCTGAAAATTCTGGAGCTACTTATTGGGGTATGGAACATCTCTGATTCAACAAGTTCAGTGAATACCATGGCTTAAGGTGTTTTTTAGTATACCTGTATTTTTTCCACTAAAGAACTCTACCAGGTATAACCATAATGCTGATGTAAAAAAAATTGTCTGTCTTCTGGTACAGTGTAGTATTTTACACTTGTCCCAGGGCACCTGACTTTTTTAGCTTACTTTACTTTTGTAAATTTTGGAATATAATTCAGTTGTTCAGCCACTTCCTTATTTTGGTGTGAGGTAAATCACTAAGTCATTCTTTTGGGTAGTGGGGCACAGTTCTTGATAAGAAATATCATAGGTGTGTCCCACTTTGGTATTTCCTGAGCTCCTGAAGAAGCAGAAAGCAATGCTGTGAGCTCCAAAAAGCTGCTGTTACTGTGTTTTCAGCAATCTGAGCTTTCTGCTGAGGAGCGGCCAGAAAGGCTTGGAGCTGCCCAGCAGCACAGAAGGAAAGTGGCATCCCTCAACAAGCAGATTGTGCAAAAAACCAAACTCCTCGAAGAGGTAAGTACTCTGTGTGTGTAGTAAAGAAGAAAACATTGATAAAATGTTTAATCACAAAGTTTTTGCCACCCAGAAAATACCTGCAAGTTGTCTTCTGCACCAGCAATTTGTCATGCTGAACACTGATTTCTCTCAGTGTCTTGCTTGCACT
Source organism: Argya squamiceps (assembly GCA_037834095.1). NCBI lineage: Eukaryota > Metazoa > Chordata > Aves > Passeriformes > Leiothrichidae > Argya > Argya squamiceps. Next base: position 8,570,746 of record JBBMKD010000222.1, on the reverse strand, counting down.
GCCCTTGGATTGTGAGAACAAGGTTGTGTTCTTGGGGGCAGTTAGCTCAGCCTTCATTTTGGGGAGGACCATGCTTCTGCCATTTTAACAGCTGAGGGCCCTTTAATTCTGTGCAGCTTGTTTCCAGTACATAACAATCTCAGTGCTGTTTTTATATGGGGAAAAAATGTACTGACAGCTGTAAGCCAAATATAATCCCTTTATCACTTTACTAAAGTAAAAATTTCCTGGCTGAATTTCATTTGCCACTTGCCAAAAGCAGCTTTTGAAATCAATGACAGTCAAGAATCCTGCCTTTAAAAAGATATTTATGGAGTTTTGGCTTCAATACTGCAGTAAGTTTTGGCAAGATTTCTCAAAACTAACAATTCAGGTCAGTTTTCATGAGCTGTGCACTGTGGACTTAATTTTTTTTCAGTTAGTTAGAAGAGAGTTTATTGGTGAATTATTGGTGAAAAATTGTGAAAAACAATGAAAAACTTTCTTTTTATAAATTTGGCTGTGGAAAGGGAAGAGTGGAGCATTAAGTCACAGCTCTGTGTTGTGAAGAGCAAACTAAAACAGCATGAAAGGAAGTGGAACTGAACTACGTGTGCATTTTTTATTTGCTCACTTTTGCTCCTCTTGTGTAAACCACATCCTATTTTTGCTACTATTTGCAATGTTGTCTTAAATCATAAGGAGTTTAAAGAAGGATGTTCTTCTAAAATTAGCCTCTGTAAATTGATTGACAAGTGAAATACCTAATATTTTATTATAATACATATGTTGCTAACTGCCTTATTAGACTTTCCATAGTTACACAGAAGAAAGCCATAAAGCAGCTTGGTTATTTGGTGTGGAAATGTCTCTGGTTTGGTACCATGGTGCTTCTGTGCAAGTCTTGAATTGCCCTGACTTATTTGGAGAAGTATAAAATGGGACTCATTCTTAGCCTGGTGTGAAATTAGGCCAGTACAACCAGGCTAGAAAAGTTTGAGCAATTTAGCAGGGATTCTGTCCAATAAGTCACCATTCTGTTGGGCTCTATTTTGTAAAAGCTGTTGTTTATTCTGGGACTTTATACACCTAAACCATCAGGTGGTAAATGTTTGCTGTTAGTAATTAAATATTCAATCAGAATTTTTGCAATCAGATGCAGGAGTAGCTGACAAGAAAAGCCAGTGTTTGTTATGCTTGGCCTGCTGTTTGACAGACAACCATTATGAACAGCTCAAATATTCTCTGTTCTCCATTACAGGTGTAATTAGTTGAATATAAAATCCAACTTTTTTTCTTTCTCTTTCATAACAGTTGCAAGCTAAATGTGCTGATCTGCAGGCAAAATGTACTGAAGCAAAAAAGACATTATCAGAGGTAATCTTTGGGTTTTTTCTGTGCTGTTTGTAGCTGAAACTTTTTTGAGAAATTCTGTGTGTGAAGGGATGCATTAAATAGTGAAGGTGTTTGCCAGCTTAACTCACTCATCTCATGGTGTGGGAAAGTCAATTTATTATTTATCAATTTATTATTAATTGTAACCCTTAGGTTAAGAGTCACAGTGAAAAGCTGGAGAAGGAATTGGCAGCCTTAGAAACAATAGAATCACAAGCAGATTCTAGGTAAGTTTTTTCCTTTGTTACCTTTGAAATTCTAAAACATAATGGTTTTAAATTTATTCATTCAATGTTTCTTGCTTTGTCAACCTAAACAACAACAATTTAAGAATTAAATAATTCTATAGCTTGCTTTCTACAGACAGGGAAATATTACAATAGGATTCAGTCAAAATGAAAAGTGTCAGTCTGTAGTTCAAAATAATTGTAGGTGTTTAAAGCAGAAGAACCCTAGACATGTCTGACAAGTACATGAGGCCTTCTTGATTTATTTTGTTCATATTTGAAGCCTTCATCTCACATAAATGAAAAAGAAGTCTCTCAAAACTTTCACAATAATGAGGTTAAAGCATAGCAAAGCCATCAGAATATTCAGTGTAACACTCCATGTTTATTTTGACCTTGGTAAATCAGTGCTGATATTTGGGGTTTTAATTTACCCAGGTTTTATTGTAAATTTATTTAGGACCAAGCTTGTTTTAATATATGTAACTTCTCCATCTGTTTAAATGAGAAACTGCAAATCTAACATAGTTTACTGGGTCTTCAAATTTAGCATATTACAGAGTCTGCGAGCACTGGTGGCCATGAATGAAAACCTAAAAAGCCAGGAGCAAGAGTTCAAAGCACATTGTAGGGTAAGTTCTAGTGTCTCCTAGAAGGATTCATTTACAACTTTGTAAATAAACACTTTACTGATGTGTTGTTGTGCTGTGTGTCCCTGTCTGTCATCTGTCCCACACCCCAGCCTCCAGTACTGCTAACTCCAGGTTTGTATTGAATATTAGCACCCCTGGGGCAGGGAGGAGTGAGGAAGGATCTGAGCTGGTGTGGCCTTCCTTAATCCAGGGCAGGTCCTACACACCACACCTGCCCTAAGCTGGTCAGAGCTGTGGTTCTTGTGGCTCCTCTCCCTCCCATTCCCACTCTGCCCAAATGTGGGCTTGGGCTGTGCTGGGCACCCACATGGAGCCTGACATGGATCATCTCTCCCTGAGTAAAGCAGCCAGCAGGGACCTAAGAGACAGGAATGAGATGGAGCTGTTGCAGTTTCCAGAGCTTGTTTGAGTTTTACTGCTGCAGTGCTGTGTTTGGTGTCCTGCTGCTGGGCGTATGGACTCTCCAGAGATCAGAGTTTCATCTCCTGTTCAAACAATAGTGGGTGGAATTTAATAGAATGAAAAGAAGTAAATAGTGTTCTAAGGGCTGGAGTGAGTATAGAACCCTGTTTTCCTGTATGTGCTCCTTTGGAAAGATCTAAAGGATTGTTCTGGAAACTTCCTTGCAAGAAACTTCAGGTTCACTCATTTCTCCAGATGCCATACCTTGCTTTCCCATGTCACACTGTTGTAATGTTGCTTTGCTTCTTCAGTTTCATCTTCCATGTCACTCATTAGTTGTCTTAGCTGGATCTGGTGTATTTGCAAGTAAGAAATAAATCTGTTCCAGTGTTTGTTACATTACAGTTTAATGTAATGAATATTAATGGGTGCCTCACCCTTAAGCAGGGAATGCTGTTTAATCTTCCAAATTTAAATATTATGTGTGTGGTCACCTCTGAAATTTTGTTAGAAGTGTGTGTTGTCAAAATCCTTCTCTCCCCTCTTTAAAAGAAGAGGTGTCAGTTAAAAAAAAATCAACTTTTGTTTGTTTTAAAGGAAGAAATGGAGAGACTACAACAAGATATTGAGATTTTGAAAGCCGAAGTAGTGGAAAATGGGGAGGAACAGGTAATAGCAAAAGTCTAAGTTCTTATTTTCAGTTTGCATTTTGAAATGTTTGTTCAAGTCTTTCTGACTTTTGGGACATTCTTGTAAGTATTAAAGTATCTGCTGGAATATCTAAACTCTGTAAAGCCACAGCTCAGGTAATAATCCCAGAAATACAGGAGTCTGAAAACAGCAAGAGCATTATCTGTTATTTTCACAGAATCCATGGGGCTCTGCTCATAGGTGCTTTTGTGCCTTTTACTTCTTTCTTTGTAGTACCAGAGAAGAATCTCTGGGTGTTGTGCTGAGAGTTGTGCACATCTGACAGAAACAGGTCTTCCTCAGAAAGAAAGTCTCTTTGCTTGGGTTTTTCTTAGAAGTGGGGTTATCTGAAGGATGAAAGCTTTCAGTGGCTCAGTGCACTGCATGTGAGCAGCTGTCACAAGTTAGGCTTTAACACAAGTGCATCCAGAATGATGGCAATGAATAATGAATGAACAGAAAAGGAAAAGCTTCAATGGCTTTATTTTCAGTGGGTAGACATTTGATGCCTTCATGCCTCTGGAACAAGGCAGATTACAACTTCCATGTTGCTCAACACAGCATGAAAAAATTAAAGTGCAAACCGAAATCTTGAATTTTTTAGCAAGAAAAAGTTACCTTGAAGTCCACACTGCAGGAAGTCTAGAACTCATGTCAGAGGGTTTATGTTCTGTTCAGCTGCCTTGTTTATTCTTAACCCCACCACTGAATCAAAGTGTAAACATTCAGACAAAGGGTACAGACAATCTTTGGATTTGTATCTTCATTTAAAGTCTAACTCTTGTAAAGCAGTGCAAAAACTAATAATAACTCCTAAAAACTAAAATATCAAAAGCTAAAAGCTAGCTAAATGATCTTGTTTAGAGTAAATGATGTCAGGCTCTTAATACAGATAATAATTATTTTAAAAAAACCAAAAAATGAATGGTAGTGTTATTGTGGGAGACAAAGACAGGCAGAACAGGAAAACAAACCCAATCTGCCATTTTTGCACTGCAGCTCTCATATGCTACTGTAATACACAATTGTTTTGGGTTCTCAACTAACAGGAGCCAAATAAGATTATAGAAGAGCAGTACAAAGCTGAGAAAGAGAAACTCCAAAAGCTCCGCCTGCTACTGGTGAGTTACTCTTTGTGTTCTTACTTGTACAGAATTGATGGTGTTTGTCTTGTCTTGTAATTTCTAATACTTCATTTTGTTGTTCTAATTTTAACAAGTGTTTCTGTCACAAATCAATTGCAAAAAAAAAAACCTGATTCTCAGCCAATGCTTTTTGTTTTTAAAATCAATTATTTAATAACAAAGTATTGCTGGGGGGGCTTCATCCATTTTAAGAAGAGAACAAGAAGAGGCTTTTGTTTTCTCCCCTCCTGACTTTCCATTCAGGCACGAAGAAACAGAGAAATAGCCATTTTACAACGCAAGATTGATGAAGTACCCAGCCGAGCTGAGCTCACACAGTATCAGAAGAGATTTATTGAACTTTACAGTCAGGGTATGTATATCCAACAGGACCATCCTGCTGAAGGCTATAGCCCTGAAAGGAGGGCACTTGCATTTTAAACATATGGCGTGTAACAACAGCACCTACTAGTTGTGTGGTATTTTAAAGGGTTTTTGTATTCATGTTACACATCATATTTTTGAGGTTTCATAAGCTGGACTTTAAGAATTTTCCTGAGGGTGAAACTCAGTGCACAAGATCTCTGGACTAAATTTTGTCTGCAGCAGGTTCTGTCATTTAGGTTAATGATCAGTATGTTCTGAAAGTCCTTAATTCAGCATTTACAAATGAGATTTTCTGTAAGTTTGAATCGTGTTTAATTAATTTGCCTTACCTTTAGATGGCTTTTATTGTTTCTACTGACATGACATAACTGGTTCTGAACCAAACTATGTCAAGAACTACAAAGTAAAAACAGTCTCTTGAGAGGATTCATTTCTTTCTTTTTTTTGCACAATCCTGCAGTATCTTGGTAGAAGCAGGATACAAATTGTCTTTAGCTTTTATGATCAGAAATTATAAAATTGGAAAAGGTGCAAATGGAATAAAATTTCAAAGTTGTTTCATTAAACTGATAACAGACCAGTATGCTTACTGGTGTATATTTAACTAGCTTGTGTGTTAGCATAAAAAAACCTAGCTAATGATTCAGAAGTATTCTGCATTTATTAAATATATATATGAACCAAACTCTGGAAGGGTGAGCAGTTCCAAACTGATCATGTGAGTGTCATCCAAATCCCTTTCCCTGGTGAGGCATCTCCAGTGGCACAGTCCTGTGCTGTCCTCCAAGTGTGTTGTCTAACTCAATACATGGAATAGGTGTCCAGTACAAGTCCAGTACTTCTTCCCCCTCTTTGCTGTGCCATGCAGTTTATTTAATCAAGCTCAACTATAAAGAACTTTGGTATTTTTCCTTAAATTTTCTGCACGTTCTCTGTCATGTCTAATTCAAAGTCTCTGGTCAGAACTACCTGCTCAAAAGATGGAGCTTCCTTTATATCTGAAGTACAGAGAAGAGACTAGGATCAAAGAGGCTTGTGCAGCTTTGGGTGTGGATTTATGATGCTTTGAATTTTATGGGAATTTGTTTTCTAAAGTACAAAGTGTGAGTAGTATCTCAGGATAACACACTGCTCAGTCGTGGTTGGGAACCTGTATGGTGCAGGCTAAGCTTCTAGAAAAATGAGCTGGAAATCTCTAGCCAGTTTTTTTGTGAATTGTAATATTTTTAGAGGTATTTAGAGACTTTTCATTTAGCCAGATTCAGGTGAACCTTCAGTTGCCAAAACGTAGTTTTTTTGAACTTTGATTCAGAGTATGTTAGACAAGACAAAAACGTTAGTGATTTTGTGATTTTTTTGTTTTGTTTTGTTTTGTACCAGAATCCTTTTTGGCTACAATATTCAGTGCTTTGGTTTTGACCTAACTGAACCTCTTCCACTGAAAAAGTTTAAGAGTATCAGTGAGCCAATTGGTTCCTTCCTCCTCTTCTCCCTTTGTCTGTTTTACCCTGGATGGGTTCTGCTGTGTGCCCATAAGGCTGCATAAGCTGGCACAACTTTCCAACACAGGTGAAATCATGAAAGGTTTCCTGAGTTATGTGGAATCCACTCATGAAAGACTTGTGAGTACCAGAGCTGCTGGAAGAACAGGAGGAGTGGCATGAAGGAAATGGTTTGGGAAAGACCTCTTTCCTTTGGCAGCAGTTCTGCAAATCCCAGACTAATGTCCATGATTTCACCAAGCTTTATCATTTTTAACCCATACATCTTTTCCAGGTTCTGGTTTCTAGCCAGAATGACTTTGGCTGCCTGTTGAACTCTTTCCTTGGGAGTCACAAATATATTTGATTTCCTTAGGCATGGAAGAGCTAAAGACTAGAGGAACACTCAGCAGATTTGAGTATCATCTTGTAGGCCCAAGGGAAGGCATGTCTGAGCCTTGCCTTCCCAGCTGAGCTCTGACCAACATCTGCTGAAACCACCTAAACCAGAAAGTATTTATTTAATTCTATCACCACACATAGATTAGAAGAAGATAAAAAGACTTTATAACACCTAAAGCTTTGTTGGGCATCTTGCACATGTGTAGCTTGAAGTTTATAATCTATGCCCTTTTTTCCACACAGTACTACCAAGATTATCTGCTCTTCCCTGTCCCTGCTGAGCCTGTGCCCCTCCAACAGCACAGGCGAAGCCCTGTGAGCAGCTGCCTGGGTGGTGTCAGGGTAAAGCTGGGGAAGGAAGCACAGCAGGCAGCTGATGGTGCCAACATGTGTTGGCAGAAAGGGCTGTCAGCAGTTGGGGCTTAATTTAGACACTGAGCTGTGGTGTTCTTATAAGAGATGATAGGTGGAAACCCTGCTGAGAGAAACTCTGGGAGGATGTTCCCTCTGCATGTGCATTAGCCAGTGTGTTCCATTATTGATAGTGGAAAATATGCTATATAAAGCCTAGGGAGTATTTTTACAAGATTCCATTTTACCTCACATTCTTTTATTATTCTACCCCCCTTTTTTTTGTTTGCAGTCTCAGCAACTCACAAAGAAACGAAGCAGTTTTTTACTCTTTATAATACACTGGATGATAAGAAAGTATATTTGGAAAAGGAGGTAAGAAAATATTATTTCTATTTTCTGAGTATTCAATCTTTGGGAAAGGAAATAAAAAGTTTTTGTTTGGCTTTCACTGTATTCAGCCCTGTCAGAGCAGAGTTACTGGTCTTGGTAAACAAAAATGGAACAACTGGTTCATAAGAATATTTGTAATCTTGGAAGGGAATTGGTCTGTGTTGTAAAAGAATTGCTGTTAGTACAGCGTGTTTAAACCACTCACGGGGCTCTCTAGACATGAGTAACATTTGATCAGCAAATCTCTCTGCCTTGCTATCACAGCACCAAATTGCCCTTTTTTCTCTTTTTAGTCAATACCTTTTATTATGAATCCAGTCCACACTCAGTAACTTTGGAGAGCAAATTTAAGCTGCTGTCAGCAACATCAGATTTAGTTCTCAGGGTCTGAGCTGCCTCCACTTAATTTGCTGGTGATTTTACTGGGTCAGAAGAATAGTTTTCATGAAAGAATGTTTTTTTCCCCCCCTCCTCTTTCCCATCTATGTAGAGTTCATTTCTTTCTTGGGCATAACTGAGTGATTTTAGTCTTCTTTCTCTGCAATGACAAGTGTCTGATTTCAGTAAAGATGGAGAAATAGGAGGAAACAAGAGGAGAAAAAAATTCACAACTTTTAAAATACAAAATGTTTTGTTACCTCAGGTTTCTCTCTTTATTCTAATAAAATAAGAACAGATTAGTGAGTTGTATTATTTAGATATATTTCTTTAGTTTGTGAGACAAGCAGTGGTCAAATTTCTGACTTTGTAAGAACACTTTTCAGTGTCCTTTCACATCCTGTTTTGGAGATGATGAGCAAACATTTCCTTCCCTTAAGCAGCTGATTCTAATCCACATTAGGTAGTTTACATTTTTTCCATTCAGAAAAGTCATACATTAGATTTAAAATATGCTTAACATAGAAGCTATATTACTTAACATTACTTTAACTTCTCACCTACATTAGCATTTAATACAGATTTATTTGTTTGGGGTTCTTGTTTTATTTTTGGTTTATTTTTTGAGGGAAAACCTGAAATTTTAAAAATTATAGAGAGACTGGATTTGAAATGGGGACATAAAAAGCAGATTATAGAGAATATAGAAGAGATTTATTTCACTGTTGTTTAAACTGGGAGTACTCTTGTCAAAATAATTCAATGCCTTTTGGGGGTTCACAGAGGGAATTCTGAATGTCTACTGCTGCCATCTTACCTTAAATGTATAATATCAGTGAGATTTCCTTGAGGTGCATTTAATATTAGAACTAAAGTTTCAGCAAGTAGATATTGTCTAACAGCGTATAAAAACGTCTTTGGCATCTGTGCCTCACAGAGATTTCTGGAATATACTTGCACTTTGTCTTGTTCCTGGGTCTTGGGGAGACTTTTTTCCCCTTTTTCCTCCCCAAACAAGCCCCTTTGTAAAACACACTGAGCATCATTGCTTTCAAACAACAATAGTAAGAGTTGTTGTACGGTTGAATTTTGGCTATTGAATTTTTAATTCTGACATGAAAGGTCTCTGTGATCATGGCTCATATTTAACCCTATTTTGAGAAAGATGCATTTTTTTAAAAGGCTTTAAAAGTAATTTTTTTCATAATGTCTTTCAGCTTAGGGGTGTGCATGCTGATTTCACCAAATTACACCTTGTAGTTGTGCAGCACTGCTGTGCAGGGTTACTTTTCCTGGCTTGAATGTGTTCTGGCATAAACTGTAATTATGTTCTCAAGCACAGCCTTAGTGGAATTATCTTGAGTAGGGATGTGAACATGGCAAATATTGATGAGCAATGCAATAATTTCACTGCTGTAAATAACAGGAATTCTTAAGCACCTTGGCTGCTTGGGAGTCTGTTCAGAATTTGTTTGAACTTTCCAAGGGAAAGTCAGGAACACCTGCAGATTCTGCCATGCCTGCTTATTGCTGTCTCATTCAGGTGAAGATTTTAGATTTAGGAGATGAGTTCAGCTTTCTGTGGCAGTGGGGCAGGATATTCTGGTTGCAGGCCTTGGGTTTGGTTAGTGCAGAACTCTTCAAATACTCATCAAAAGGAGAAACTGCTTGGAAGGCTTAACCACAGGAGACTTGCAAGATGTATTCAAAGCTGAGGGAAAGGATCACATTAATTGCCAGTTGTTGAATTTTAATGCTCTCAGCAGTATGTAAAAAACAGGAAAAAAAATCAAAGGCAGTTACTTAGGATGTATTGCGTATAGTTTTATTAGTGGGGGAAATTTATACAAGCAGCAAAATATTCCTGGGATGCTGTTACAAATGTCTATTTTTGTCTTCATTCAGTGCAGTGTTACTGTTTTGTAAGAGCAGCCACACCTCTGCAATGCCATTCTGTACTTTTTATGAGTTTATCTTCTAGCATCCAGTAAAATACACGTAAGCAAAGTGAGTAATGATGCATGGCTGGTAGGAAACCTGTAAATCTGATCTGCAAAATGAAAGCAGGGCAGGAATTCACCTGCTGCTCCTGCACTGCTTGGAGAGGCTGCAGAGCCTTGTGTGGAAATAGTTCTTCAGAATCTGTTGAGTGATTCCCGTCTCAAAGACAAAAGTGGGGGTTTTTTCTGTTTATTTGTGCTGTGCTTGTGTACAGTCACTGTTGAACACTGGACCAGCATCTGCAAGGTGCTTTTATGTCAAATTTCAACACATGATGAACATATATACAACCCATTGTACTTTATTGCTTTAGCTGGGGAAGGCATCATGCTGGAAAACTCTTAAGTGGAATAATTGAATGCCAGTAAAATTAAAAATCTCAGTTGTGGTCCAACACTTCTGCTTCTGTCATTCCACCACTGGGATAGATTTTACTAAGTCAAAAGGATTGTGGTTTATCTTCTGAAAGAAAACTTATGGTGATTTTTGTATATCTGTCTGCTTTTGAGGGCATTATCTATACAGTAACTTTCTTTAAACTAAAATTCATCTTACTGTCTGTGAAAGGTAAGATAAATGTGAATTTTCTTCTTTTTTTTTTTTCCAACTCACAGGTTAACTTACTGAATTCTATCCATGACAACTTCCACCAGTAAGTTATGGTTCTTTATCTCTTAATAGTTGCAAGGAGTGGTAGAGTTGGTTGGACAAGTGGGAGTGGGCATCAGTTATAGAGACTAAAAATTTCTTAGAAGATTTTATAGTCATAAAGTGACTTATAGAATAGTTTCTTAACTCTGTTTAAGCCAATTTGGGGAATCACAAACTTGGAATTACGTGACTTTTATAGCCAACATATGTTTTTAATAGCTGACTCTTTAGATGTGGAAATTCAGTCATAATTTTCCTGGAATTAATTTAAGTCTTTTCCTCCTTTTTGTGGAGTTGTGGTTATTACATTATGTACAAAACATTAGACTGGGACATATTTCAGACGTGTTTATTATAAACTACCCCTGTATTTGAAGGTTTTGATACAGTGTGGAGTCTAGGTAAAATTGTGGTTGCCTTAGAAGTTCATGGTCAAGTATCAGTCTGTGAATCAGCCAGTGTTTATTTTTCTCTAACGATTTTGAGGTCTAAAATGACTTCTAGGCTTTCCCTATTACAGTGTGAAATTATTTTGTACATTTGCTGTTCTCCTAGACCTCTATTTACCTTCTTACTATTCACAACAGAGGCTTTTCTTAAATTATGTTGTTTGGTTATCAGCAGTTGATTTCTGTAGAACAGGTGAGAGCAAGGAAGAGACTTGAGCTGACAGGAGAGCACGTGGATGGGCTCTGAGCTCTGTATGCCCATCCCTTTGGTAGCTCACACCAGCTGAAGAGCTGCACTGTCAGTGGCACCAGTGATTAAAAGGATGAATTTTTACACAGAGCACTAAGCACTGAGAACTTTGGACAGCTGCAGCTGAGTGACAGTGTCCCACATCCCTGTCAGGTGTTCCATTCTCTTCTTTCCAGAGCCATGGCATCGTCGGGGTCTCGGGAGCAGTTTCTGCGGCAGATGGAGCAGATTGTGGAAGGCATCAAACAGAACCGAATGAAGGTCTGACTCCTCTCACTTTCTTTGCCAGAACCTGGGAATTATCTCAGCAAAGCCTCTTGGATAATAATTGTGCATAGAAAGATCCACTACATGAGGTGCAAATTAGGCAAGCAACTAACAAGTATTCTTTCCACGTTCTCAGAAACTTCTCACCACTAAATGTCAATGAGCAGAGTATGACAGAGGTGTTTTAACACCTCTGTCCTGACAGGGACCTTATACCCCTCAACTTCATTACTGGCAGTGTAGTGATTTAAATGCCTGAGACAGCTGAATGCCACTGAAATCAGTGAGAACTCTTCCAATTTGGACTGGGTGCAGTCAGACCTGCACCTCAGGCACAGTCTCTCAGACTGTGGGAGCTGACTGAAGCTGCTTTCTGCTGCTGAAGAGGGGCAGCAACACCTCAGAGTCCCAACCATCATGTGCCTTTGCCCCAGCTGCACCTACAGTGCCACTGGTACTGAGAATTCAGCATTGGGCTTTTAATTTTTAAGAGCTGGCCTAAATGTTGATTGCATTTCAAGCACAAGCCGGGGTATCATTTATGGAGTATCGGTCTCCCCTTGTGTGTTATAGACAGTTGTTCCTTATGCAGTATGTCCATGTGTATCCCATACGTATCATCTGTTTCCCTTCCTGCATACCAACAGATGGAAAAGAAGAAGCAAGAAAACAAAATGAGAAGAGACCAGTTAAATGATGAATACTTGGAGCTTCTAGAGAAACAGAGGCTTTATTTCAAAACAGTGAAAGAATTTAAAGAGGTAAGAACACTTTTGCTGTGTTCAACTGCAATGTGTTCAGTGACTTGTGCATTAATGTATGCATAAGATTTCCTGATTTGATGCTTTTCACACCATGTTCATGATGTATCTTGGTCATTTCCTCCATGTGAACTTGGAATTTGATTCTGGGAGTTCTTTCACTGCTAGATTGGCACCTCTCCATGTTACAGGGAGAGGTTATCAAGCAAGGAGTGTATTTAGGTTTTCAGGTGGAATCTCTTGATCTGTGGGCAGTTAGGTATTGGAGCAAAGGGTGTGGAAATGTGTGTGAACAAGGGGGAAATGCAGGGTCTTGGTCGTTAATCTTCAGGAATCAGCCTTGTTGCCTAATGACTGTGAAAGCACTGTATAACACTTCATTGATTTAGCTTTTCCCAAGCTTTTAATCATCATGGGCTTTTGTTACTTGCTGTCTCCGTGAGAATGAATGAATGAAAAGGAATGCTGCAGGCAGAATTGTCATTTGGCTTCATATGTTCGAGGAAAAACATCTTTGTGCAATTACTTCTGCTTTGTTCTGAGACAGCTCCTTCCTGTTTCAGACAGTGTACTCTGGCAGAATGACAGGGGCTGTTCAGCTACTTGTCTGACATACAGAATTTTACATCCTCCTTGCAGAAATTAGATTTATTTTTAGGTTTTTTACCTGTTTTTCTTCCATGGCCATGTGAGGGAATTTCTGCTCAACTCTGCTGCCCTTAAAAATGAAAGAAGTCATGGTTGTGGTACTGAGCACAGGTGTACTTCTGTAAATATATTTACTGACCAAGAGTTGTTCCCTGAGCACTGACTCTTTTGCGAACTGTCCTGCAAAATTCCAGATCACCTACAAGTAATCTCCATTTCAGATTTATTCTATTTATAAGTAAAAAGCTGAATTTGCTTTAGCTACATGTAACAGCTTCAGATGGGTGGTCATGCAGCGTTCCTTGTGGCTTGCATGTCATAAAGTTTAATGAATATTGCCATTGGAATACATTATGGATGAATCAAAATTATCTTCAACTCATCACTAATTCCAGGCTGCTTTGGATTTTGGAGATGTTTCAAAATGAAAGAAAGGCTTTGGTTCTGTTGGTGTGGAGATAGAGGCAGCAGAGTTGAGAGCAATTCCTCCCTCTGTGTTTCTCTGTTAACAGGAATGCCGTAAGAACGAAATGCTGCTGTCCAAGCTGAAAGCCACTTCTTCCTGAGGAACTCCAGCTGGGGAATTGATAGAAGATTGTTCAGTCCATTGAATCTCTTTTTTGTAAGGTGACAGTTATTACTGCAATGTAGATGTATATATATAGATATATATAAAATATATATACACACACAGCTGTAAAAGTCTGGTTTTTCCAGTATGTGTTCAGTTTACATTCCCTCATCACATGGCTGTATTATTCATTATTGCCTCCACTATACAGTAAAAAGTTAACACAGTACAGCAAAATAGAAATACTGTCTAATTTTATTTATTTGGGTTTGGGGGTTTTTTCTACAGTAAGGACAGTAGGAATGTTTTTTATTTGGGTTTTAACACGGAATCAGGTGAAAATTCTGGAATAAGTTTACATGTACTGTGTATTATGTCCACTACCACACAGGATGAGCACTGCAGAATGCAGTAGTTTGTTGATTTTGGCCCAAAAAAACCCCACAGAATGAGATTCTTCAAACTCGCTTTACCAGCTAATAACTTCACATTATTTTAGTTTACACTCTAGCCATAGATAGGATTCCAAAGGATAACGGTTAATTTCTAATGGCTAAGAAAATGACAACTTACCTTGGATAATTCCTGGTGTAAAATTATAGATCTATATTTTTATAAAGTCTAGCTGTTGTATAAATTTCTTTGAAATTTCATTTTTATATATAGAGAGTGTGCTTGTTAAATTAATAGCTCCAGGAAAAAACACCTTAATACTAGGATCACCACGTTATCCCTGGCTGGGATGAAAATCCAAGTCTGTCACCTGTAATATAGGAAGATAAAGATTGAAACATTCTGCTCTAATGAACTGATGCTCACCTTTGAAGACAACAACCTACTTACCCTGCTGAAGATTTTGCTCTTGAAAGTTCAGAAACTTTGTGGGACACTTTCTGAGACATTTTTATATCTGTATATACAGTATTTTATAATTCAAACAGTTGCTTTTTGTACTTAACACCAAGATTTTGGACTGATTTCTTAATGTACATGCCAACTTCAAGGAGAAGAAAACCCATGTTCCTTTTTCCCACTGACCCTGATGACAGTGCTGTTCAATTACTTTCTATGGCAGCAAATATAAAATAAAGAATCTTTGGAACCCACTGACATTCTGCTATCGTGTTTTTAAGGTGGAGCTTGCCTTAGAAGCTTTCCCAGGCTCTTGAATCACCAGTGCATTAAAAGATGAGTTGTGTCCATAGTCAAATGAGTCACTGTTTTTGTGATATCCTGTTCCTGCAGCACAAACAGAAAGAAAACCTTCCCCCTGAGTCAGCTGGAACTTTGCTTCCTCACACTGGTTACTGAGGGAATAGATCTGGGCTGCTCCTCTTGCATCTGTTCAAAAAGTCAGTCTGCCCAGGGCTAGCAAAATAATAAGGCAAAATCAGATTACAAGTCCCTTCAGAGAAGAAAAATTTACCTTCAGCATTCCTTCAAAGAAGGAAACCTGCACTGAGTGCTGCTTGCAGACTTTGTGTAGTCAGTTTTGATATTAGGAGGCATTATTTCTGTCTACAAACTTTGTTCTCTGTAGAAACTGTAAGGCTCTTTCTGGTTTGTAAATTGAGTAACTCAATTTTGGCACCGAGGTGAGACCTGCTTGGGAATTCAAGGTGTGCTGTGTTTGTGTACCACGCAACTCTAAAAAAATAACTTGAATGGGCATTTCAATTTGGGATTTATCATTTTAATCACAATTGCTTCTTAATATCAAGCAGAATTTCCTAGGTAAGAGAAAGGTCTTGCCCTGACTCCATTTGGTGTTACTAGACTTGTAAAGTGACATTTACAGGACTTGCAGCAGAACTTAATTTCTTTATTAGGGTTATTAGCATTGTCTGCTCACACTCATCTTCCAAAGCCCTTTCACTTCTGCACCAACTGGGCTCCCACAGCAGAGCTGCTGCAGGATTCTCAGAGCCTTGCTGCAGGATGCAACAATGCCTTTCTGCTGAGCCTAGGCCCCAGTAAGTTTTTCTAGGAGCAATTTCAGTGTCAGGAAATAAAGCTCAAAACTAGTAGTCCACTGCTTACAAGCAGAGAGGATTGGTGTACTCCAAATTGGCAACTTCTGTTGGGGAAATAAATGACCATACCATCGAAGCTGTCCCCTGAGAACACCTGATTTTTGTTTTGTTTGGGTAGTCAGGATACTGTGTCATTTATCTTAGTCCATATGGGAGCATCCAGCAAGTTAGGCAATAACCACCAATAACATATTTTCTTTGCCCCAGAGTAGGCTGTGATTAAAAACCAGACTTTTAAATCCCAAGTATGTGCTGCTGCTCTTCTAAATGCAGTCTGCATTTAGAGCCAGTGTGGGAAGTGGATTTTGTGAAGAGCTTTCTAAAGCCTCTGTAATGAAATGAAAGCTCTGCTTGCCTCTCGTCGCCTCTGGGTGCGTAGGGAGGCCGGCTGTGTGAGCCTGGCACTGGGAGACTCACTGCTGGCACAGATGCTTGGGTGGGCACAGCACTGGCTGCTGATCTTCAGAACTTCTCACAGCCAAACTCCAGAGACCCAGCCTTGCCTCCTAAGGGAGCTAAATTCATCCTTGAGGAGGAGGAGAGCTGTGTCAGTGCCCTGCTGCAGCTCTCCCGCTTGCTGAAGGCGCTCTGCTGCAATGCCCTGCATGTGTGCAGCTGCAGGAGCTGCACAGGAGCCTTGCAGCTCTGTGGTGTTCTCCCAAGTTCCAGAGGTGCCTTCACAGCCTGTGTTGCTTCAGGGAAGGGTTCTGGAACTGGAGCTGGAGCTGGGTGCTGCTCCAGTCAGTTGGAATGTGCAGCTGGACATCACTGCAGCTCCTGCAGCCAGACTGGGATGGGTCAGGGCACCAGGGCTGGCACTCGATTTTTGTGAGTGTAATGACTTGGCTTACCAGGCTGAGGGAGTACAGGCACTAAAATCTGTCCAAAACATGATTATTAGAAACTTCACAAGTGCCACATGCAGAAGATTTATCAGCTTTTCAACACCAGCTCAGGTTTTAGAGCAGTGACTCTCACATGAAAAAATTTGATTGACTTGAATTCGATTGTCATTGGTTCTGAATGAGGCTGCACGTTTTAGTAACATTCAGTCTCTTACATATGTGCCTTCCTTCTGTTTAATTAAACCTCCAAACACTGCTTTGAATGGTAGCTATTCCATATGCAGACAAGTTGAGAGTCACAAGGGAAAGTTATTTAAATTGGCATTTAAGTCTGAGTCACTATCTAACAACTCTTTGAAATTCTAGGTTATTAAAACTTCTCTGAATTCCCACTGACATTGAGAGAAGCATCCTCTGCAGGAATGCAAGACTCACAAGTGGCTGTGGCTGCAGGTCACACTGGCCTGTCAGAGCAGTGCAGGTGTGAGGACAGCACTGCCTGACCTCACCATACACTGAGCTCCTGATGGAGCCAAGCTTCCTTAAGACTCCTGGGACTGTGTGTCAGTAAAAAGCTGCCATGCTACAAATACTCAGAGATGCTGTCAGCTCTCCCACTCAGAGCAGGGGAGGAAGTAAAAACCCACCAGAGAAACAAATATGGAGCAAGATGCACTTGGCAGTATGCAAGGAAATAGATTATTTATGTATATTATATATATAAAATATATATATATTAAATATATATATATTCAGGTCAGGGGTGTTTGTCAGATCTTGGGAAAATGATTTAAGGCTTGAGTTTGAATCCCTTTGGGTTTTGGGGAGTCCCTTAGACCTGTTGATTGTGTAAACAGCTTTGTTACAGCAGGAGGAAGTTGGTGCCAGCTGACAAACTGTGAACCTCAGCCAGGTTGGATGATGAGCACATTTATGGTGCAAGGGCCCCAGACACGGTGCAGGCACTCGCCACATGTCGCTGCCAGCACACCTGGTGTGACTGAACAGCCTGGCTGGTGTTTGTAACACAGATGCCTGCTCAGTTTTATGGCAGCATGAAATAACCATGCCTACAGTCCCCATTCACTTGGAGGTGTTGGTGTGTCTATCTTGAGCTCACCTGGGTTTCATAAAACAGGGAGAGTCTGAACCTGGCAGAGTGAAAGACTTTCACAACACAAATGAAAAATCCTCAGTAGAGCCTCCTGTGGAAGCAGTGAGAACACATCCTCAGGGCTCTGAATAATTCTGTACTTGCCTCTGAAGTTTCACTTAACCCTAGGGGACAGAGCTGACCCCTGTTTGACCAGGCCTGCCCATCGAGCCCTGCTGCTTGCAGAGCACACAGCCCCTCACAATCCTGGCAGGGTGTTTCTGAGCTGCGTGGCCATCCACTTTAATTTCACATCAACTCAAGGACTCATTGACTGCAGCATGTTTATTCCCTTCCAGATAAATCTCAAAGCCGAAGCCAGCATGCTGCCCGTACCACAAACACGTCGCTATTGCTCAATTAGCAGCTCCCACCGGTGCCTTTGCTAATGAGGAGAGCCGCAGCCCGGCCGCGGGGCTGGTGGGGCGGGATCAGCCTGTCGGGTGTGACACACACAGCTCCGCTGGCAGACTGCAGCCGGGGATGATTTGAATAGCAAACGGGAGGCATTCCCTGCTTCCACCTTCTTTGCCAAACCCTGGCGCAGCACATGTGTATTTCTAAGGGGGAACTGTAAACTCTCAGTAGGTTTATATCCAGACATCTTCCATCTTCTTTTTCACAGCTCCTAAATCCCCTCAAGCAACTCTTGTGCATGAAAACTGTACATATTACAGGCACGTTTCCCTCAAGAAATCTCTCTATTATGCAATAATAATTTTCTCCTCTGTGTCCCCTTTTATCTTTGCTTTACAAAAAGGTTCTTGAAGGCATTGTTGTAATTTTTGTTAAATGCTGTATAAATGAGAGGATTGAAGAAAGAATTTGAGTAGCCAAGCCAAAGAAAGATGCTTTTCCAGACGGGCGGGATGTTGCAGGAACAGAGGGGACTTATTAATTCTGTGATGAAGAAAGGGATCCAGCACAGTACAAAAACTCCTATTAAGATGCCAACCATCAGAGCTGCCTTCTTCTCTTTCTGTTCTCTCCATGTTTCTCCATCTGTCTGGAAGGTGATAGCTGCACGACGAGCTGTAAACACCATCTGTGGTTCCTGCGAAGCTTCCTTCACCTCAAACAAAAGCAAACACAGTTTCTTACCAAGACAGTTTGTTTGAGTGAAGTATTACTTTTAAATGACAGCACAACATCTGTGCACCTACCACAAAAGGCCTGAACTCCATTCCTTCCATGCTGAAAGAAAGCAAATGCCCCAGAGTGCCAGAGTTACCAGGCTTCTCATTTTACACTGGAAAAGCTGCCAAGTGTAACTGACAAACAGAGCTAAATAAAGAGTACCTGGTGCCATGCCTATTGTGGGATTCTTTTCCAGTTTATTTTATTGGAAGTCTTCATACCTAGGGGGAAATCAGGTTGTTAAGGCAGGCTAACAAAGGCTTGTGTCTGCTGCCTATCCCTGCACCAGACTCATGCTGCTACATGGCTTTTAGACCCACTCTAGGTGAACTGCTTCAGCAGGGACCTTGGACTAGATGGTCCCTTCCAAGTCCAACCATCCTGTGATTCTGTACTTTCTCAGAAAGTCCTCCATTGCCAGAAAAACACCATTTCAACTGGCCTTCAGTTCAAACTCTGGCTTCAGCATAACTTATACAAGAGAGGAAAAAAAATCAGCTACTCCAGTGCTTCTTGTCTCCTCTCACTAAGGGGAAGACATTCATCTCTGCAGTGAGTACAGCACAGTGCTCTGGGGCAGAAGTTATTTGTGTGCTCTGAGTCTGACCAGATGAAGACACTCCCTAGTGACTTTAATCTGAAGATTAAAGAGTCTGTGATATTAAAGTTCTTCTGGGCACTACAGTTATGAAGAGAGTGCAATAAAAGCAACAGTTTAAGGCTGTAAAATTTGCCTGAGTGATAATTCACAGGCACTGCATGACTTTGACAGCACTTCAAATATGGGTCATTGTTAAATTAGCTCCGTATTCCACATGCATGTGCTACCTTTGTAATAGATGGAGGGCCTCTGCTCAGGATGAGCACAGCAATTCAGATGAGGAAGCCCTGGCAGTGGCTGAACAATCACTCTTGAGGATGGATATCCCTGTCTGAGCCCTCAGACACGACACGGGGCTGCAGAACCAAGAGCAGCACATTATGGACGCAGGCAAATCATGGAGGAAAATGAAAATCACATCTGTTCTGACAATTAAAATGGGACACCCCTCATGTAGCAAGGATCACACCATTTGTCAGCAGAAGGACTTGCTCTGCACGTCCTTAATCACACCCTGCAGAAAGGGATGAATGCATGACACCAGGACAAATCTGTGACAAGCAACCATGAAAGATTATGTCTTAGCCCTGAGGAATAGTTACATAAGTGCCTCTTGGGAACTGCCATACAAAGGACATTGTCATGAGCATCAGGCACAGTTTGGTACTGTATTTAACCTTCAGCTCTTGCTCAAAAGATGGAGCTTGCTGTGTGCCATCATCAAATCACAGCCTTCTCACTACTTCTGACTGCAGAATTTTCTAGCAGTGACCCTTTTACCACTTAATTACATATTGTAAGAAAGAGTTATTTCATTTCCTTTGCTAGAAGATACCTCAGTCCTCAGGTGTTTTCCACAATGAAACCTGCATTTACAGCCTGGTCAAGCTCCTGCTGAAGTCAGAGGAGTTTTTACAAATGTCACTGGTTGTTAGGTCAGGCCTCTGAATACAAACCAGCAAGTGAAAATAGATCATGGCACATTTTGTAAATTACTTGCTAGAACTAAATGCAGCTCTAACTGTACCAAATCTGCAGTTCCCAGTGCCAGAGGCTTTGCATGACTCCAATTTCCAATGTAAGTCACCACAGCTGACCTTTCTCCCTGTACCACACAGAACAAAGGACAAGTATGGAACCTTTACCCCCACTTTGGCCTTACTGATGAGCACCAGCAAGCAAGCTGTGACAGCAGAAGAGGTGGTCACAGACTGTAAATTAGAGCAGTCCATGGAGAAGCCTGGGGTTATGCTGGAGCCATCTCTGCAGTGCTGCACACTGTTCTCACTCAGTGTCTAGCAGCATACTGCCTCTGTGGGCACAGATTTCCTCCCATCTGCACAGGCACTGCTCCAGGAACTGAGAGTCAGGAGCACTGGGGAAATAGCTGGTCTGAAAGGACTGCTACTCTGGTCCTGAACTCATGAAATCAGCCATTTCCAGGACAACGGGCTGTGAGAAGTGCAGAGATGACTGCTGCTCTGTGAGAATAATAGAGTACATGAAGGACATGAGCTCAAGTACAGATCCTTCTACAGTCACAAAGGAGTTTGGTTCTAGTTCCAGAATTTATTCTTCTGTACTTTGATCAGCAATTACAGCTCAATGCCCCTTCTATGGTTCATCTGTCCCCAGTAAATTACTGCTCCTAAATGGGAACATGTTCCCAGAGCTGTATGTTCCCAATTCCTGTGTTCCTAGAATGTCATAGAAAACGTGCCACCAAGGAGCTTCTGACAAAACCCCTTGATTTAAAATGTTCTTTATAGCTTTAATGATTGTTATTACTGGTCCTTTGTGGCAGGTGCTCTGTGTGTGTTTGTCCTGCACCTGCAGGCTCTGCAATCACAAAACAACAGTAAAGATGATAAACATCAATCAAACCTGGCTTAGTACCACAAATTCAGTTTTGCCGATCCCAGTGTGGTTCAGCAAAGGTCTTTACTGCCTCAGTGCAGCCCTGGCACACTTCTTGCTCTTTGAACAAGAACACAAGAAACTAAATGCACAACAAAGGATCAAAACACAGAAATGTCTACACCCTCTTGGATGCTCCACCAACAGGACAAACAGCTCATTTGACAGGGAGAAGAACACCCACTTTCTCGCACAGCATTTTCCTCTCCTGTAAGCAGGACTAACTCTGTATTTCTCCCAAGAAAGCACTACCCACTCCATTTTGCTTCCTGCCTCACTCCTTTCTGGATGTTTTTGGCAGCTCTTCTGGACAGCTGAACTTTGTTTCCTGACCCATCTCTTCTACTTGTACAGAGGCAAAAATAAGAAAGAAAAGGCCCGTGACCCCTTCAGAAAAGGAGAACCTGATTTTTCTCCCACATTGTCCTGACTGGGTAAGTGAGTTGGAGAAGCTGAATGTGCCAAGGTGCAGAACAATAGAGCACCTCTGGAGCTCTGGGGCCTGTTGTTATCCAAAGTGGGAAGGACTCTCACAAAACTCTATGGTTTGGATCATGCCTAATGTTTTACACACTATATAAGTACTTTGAGAGGGAGGAAAGAAAAACAAACAAACAAACAAACAAAAACAACAAAACCTCCGCCAATCATCATCAGAAATTGATTTTTAACTCCTCATATGAAAATTTAAACCTGATTTTGCAATTGCTATGTGTAAGTAATGCAGACATTCAGATCCCATCATCCTTGCTTTTGCTGGGCTATCCCTATGCTACAAGGGATTTCATTGATTTAAAAGAGCACTATCCAGCACTATCTGCTGTTTTTCAAGTAGTCTCATTTATTTCAATTGGACTGTTTAGAGAGAGAATTATTGCCTGCTGTCCACAAGGTGTGACAGAGCATAGCTCTCTGCCAGTGATGGTATGTCACTAGATTTTTAATGAGGGTCACCCACGTCAGTGTTGCCTGCAGCATTCACTTTTTAGGGAGTTCCATAACTGGCAAACAATTATAAAAGCACCAGCTTAATTTAGGATCCCAATTCGGCAATTATTTTACTTCAAAGGAAAGCAAAAACCCAAGCTCTCATTAAAACCTGAAGCATCTCAGATGTTTCATGTCCATCTCCCTCACCCGAATTTTTTCAAAGGCTTTGAAAAGTATTTTTCAGAAACACAAGTAAAATTTTAACCAAAGAATGACTCAAAATAGTTATTCTGTAGCTGTTCTGTTCTGCAGCTCTGTGAGAGTGTAGGAACATAAGGTATGGGTGCCAAAGCCCAGTTTCAAAGAATCTCTGTTCTCTGTGAAAAAAACCCAAACTATTATATATACATATATATATATATACACTTATACATAGGAGATGCTGTTGTACACTACAGCAACACAAGACTTTGACTTTAGAAGGTTGAAAATGTCTTTTTTATTTTTGGGATGTGTTTTCTTTACATACTATTTTATACAGATCAATTTGATTGGTGTCAAGAAGACAAACTTCTTCAATCACATTGGCCAGACTAGAGGGACATCAAGAAGAAGCCCTTTTTAGGGAAAGAATGTAAACAAAGTTTACAGTTACCAAAATATGTTTTTTGTTTACAGAAAATTTCTCGAAAAAAGAATTTTAAAAAATTAAAACATCTTAAGCACAAACTAAAGCTACACACAGGGGCAACCTGCAAAGCACTTTGGTGCCTGACTGTTGGCTGACAAACATCAAGGTACCACCCTCACTGCTCCACTCTGTGCATTGGTTTTTCCAAGGCATCCCTACTGGCACCTGAGTGCTATGAACTCAGACCTTTTCTGTCCTTACACCTGCCAGAATTCACCAGCTGGTTGTTCCTCAGGCCCTGAGCTGCAGCCCTGCAGTTCCAACCCAGCACGACCTGGCTGCCCATTCCTGAGGGCAGCACACACATCTCTCCCAGCAGGGATCACTGCTGTTATTGCTCACCCACAGGCTGGGAAGCACTGCCAGCCTTTGGCACAGTCTGCCAAAAAAGCCTCACTAATATTCCTCAGATCAACTGGTGCAGGGCACCTGGAGTGAGAACTGACAGAGATGCAGAGGGGAATTCATATCCAGGGTCACAGTGACAGAAGGAAAACGTTGCCAGGGTGAGCATGACAGGTGAGCATTCTCTGAGAAGGAAGAGATGGAAGAAAGTAGAGGGAGGAGAGACATTAAGGGAGAAAGAAAGGGAAAATTAGAATGAGCTGATGGGCAAACCACAGAAGCAGAACAGAATTTGCCCCATCAGAGAGGACAGAGCTGATGCTGACAGCCTGATCAGCCCTGCATGTGGAGAAGCAAAGCTTGGCAATGTTGCCTTTGTGTTTGCATGTTTAAAAAAAAACAACAGGGTTTTGCCAAAGAACAGTAGTGATGTGTGTGAAGATTCCCCTCCAGATTTCACTGGGGAACTGCTACTCCTCCTGTGGATGTGATGGATGCTACTACCACAAGCTTAAAAAGGATCAGGATAACACTTGGTGAGTAAATCTCAGTATCTTTAAAGAAAACAAGAAATGCATCCTGAATGCATCAGGAATGCTCGCTTGATCCACGAGTTCATTTAATGCACACATGTGCAGCATCAGCTCTTCCTTCAGGTGAGGAATAAAGTTTGTATCTGAATCACAGAAGTCCTTTAATTTAAGTCAGCAAAAGGAGCTGCTGAGATAATGGAGGAAGTTGCCACTACACACCAATTGCAGAGTCAAGAATCCCTGTTGGGAGAAGTTAAATATGTCAATCACACCAACATGAGAAAGAAGACCTACTCAAGCAAAGGTTTGAGCATTTGCTGGTATGGCAATAACCCCTCCAAAATGGGTGCTTAGCTCACTCTGGCTGAGCCCTTTTGTCTGTGCAGCCTGAAGCAGCCCCCAGAGGTTGCATCAGCAAAAAGCACTTACCTGGCAGCCCTGCTGGGCCCACGCAGGGCCTCCTGCAGACAGAACTAGGACAATCTGCAGCCAGACTGTGTCCTGCTAAAACTGTCATTGAAAGTGTCTCAGCTCATTTCGCTTCCAGAAATTTTAGATTCCAAACAACTAGTCCTGTGTGGGTATGTGTGTATGTAAAAGAACATGCAAAACCAAACAATCAGCAGGCTTTTGTGCTTGAAGAGACCATACATTAACTCCAAGCAATCTTTCATCATACTTAAAACAATTTCAAAGAAATTTGGTGCAAAACAGGGGCTGAAGATTGTAGGGAAAAAAAAGCCACTAGATAAGACATTCTCAACTTTTCTAACAGTTTTTTTGCTTTTTCATAGAAGATACCTTCATAAATCAATATATATTGAAAGTATCCTCAAGACATTATGATCCAAATCTGCGAGTCCAATCACATGTAATTCCCAGTGCTGTTATCTTGCAAGAGCAAGAATCTGGGGACAAACCTACAGACTCTTACTTGTGACCATAATAATAAGCTTCCTTGACTCCAAATCAAAGACAGGATTTTGCAGGGGAGTGAGGCTCTGCAGGACTAGCCCCAGTGGAACAGAAATGTTCTCTGGAGGTTTCTCAAACATCCACACAGCTCATCTTTGGCTACTGGGAAGGGACTGGGCTTAGGAAGTGCAACATGCACTCACAAAAACATACAGACTGGCAGGAGTGAGAGCAAGGGTATGTGACAGAAAGCAGGGAAAGTTTACAGAGAGCACAGCCAAGCACGGTGGAGGCATGGAATGGGTGACAGCAGCATCATGCAGAGAGCCTGACTCATGGAGCACAAGGAGCCAACCCCAGCCCTTCTGAAGGGACACAGCTTTCCTGTCAGCAAGGTGTATCCCCAAAATGAACCAGACCTTCCAAATGACCAGTGCACTGCAGGACTACTGTCTTTGGGATAAGGAGAACATGACTTTGAAGCCAGCAGGCAATTTTAAACCAGACACTATTGCTCATTGCTTCAACTCCATGCAGTGAGCAGTATTCAAGGTAAAATAGCCCAAGGACATTATATATATATATATATGTACTAATTTGCTTACCAGAATCTATTCAGACGCACAAACTCTGTGCTGGTAGATAAATGTGAGTTTATCTTGGTACAGGACCTGGGATCTGTTTATGTCTTTTTTACCCCACCAACACTAAAAAAAACATAAAGAAGAAAAAAAAACCCAACAAAGAGAATTTTCAAAAGTCTCTCCTGCCTGGCAGTGAATGCATCTGTCCCTTACTCTTACAACACACTAAGAAAAAAAATGAGAATAAAGCTCTTCTCCAGGAGCTGCACTTCGTGACTGGCTAATTGCCGCTCACGTCCAGCCCGTGACAAAGTGAAACTCACACGGGAGCCCCAGGGCACCTCTCAACCCTCCATGGCAGGGGTGAGGAGCTGACGAGCAGCAGGATGGCAGTGCCTGGGGGGGCAGCAGAGGCTCCCTCCCCTTGCCCAGCCTTACCTGGGCAGCCTCGGGCAGCGGCACCACGGCGTTCCTCCTGCGGCCCCCCATGTGGAACTTGGACGCCTTGTAGATCTTCCAGTAGACGAAGAGCACCACGCAGAGGGGCAGGTAGAAGGCCCCGCCCGTGGAGACGATGGTGTAGGACGGGTCCTGGCTGAGCTGGCAGCGCTCCTGCTCGGGGCTGTAGGTCTCGCCCCAGCCCAGGAGCGGGGCCAGGGAGATGGCGGCGGAGAGCAGCCAGGTGAGAGCGATCATCACGTTGGAGATGCGGCGGCGGGCGAGCAGCGTGTACCGCAGCTGCCGGGTGACGGACCAGTAGCGGTCCAGGGCGATGGCCGTCACGTTCCAGATGCTGGCCGTGCAGCACAGCACGTCGAAGCACACCCACACGAGGCACAGCTCCCGGCCCAGCCGCCACCGCCGCCCGGCCGACAGCTCCTTCACCAGGCTCAGCGGCATCACCAGGGCCGCCACCAGCACGTCCGACACCGCCGTGGAGGCCACCAGGTTGTGGGGCACCCGGTGGAAGGCCTTCACTCGCAGGATGGTCGCCAGCACCAGCAGGTTCCAGAGGAAGGTGGCCACGGTCAGAAGCACCAGCAGGGTCAGGATGAGGAGAGTGAAGACGGAGAAGGGCTCCCGGCCCCTCCACGCGCTGCCGCCAACCACCGAGGAGGAGGCGTTGGTGTCCATGTTGGCGGACGAGGTGTTGGCGCCCATGCTGGGCTGGCACTGGCCCCGTGGGGAGCAGGGGCTCAGGGTCTCCGCCATGCCCGGGACCGGGGCTCGGCCCCTCGCTACTCCTGCACACGAGCACTCTCCCCCTCCCCAGGCCGCCTGCCGCCCCGGCCCCGGCCCCGGCCCCGGCCCCGGCCCCGCTGCCGAGG
>JBBMKD010000222.1:8491794-8543911 GCA_037834095.1 Argya squamiceps | reverse complement strand
GGCACCGCGAGGGGAGCGGCGCCCGCTGCTCGCGGAATTCTGAACTGCCGGGGCTGGAAGGGACCTCTGGAGATCATCCCATGCCACCGGCCCTGCCCAGGCAGAGTCACCTCGGGCAGGTGTCACAGGAACACGTCCAGGTGGGTTTGGAACGGGTCCGGAGAGGGAGACTCTACACCCCCCTTGGGCAGCTTTCAGTGCTGTGCCACCTTCGGTGTAAAGAAGTTCTTCCTCATGTTGCGGTTAAACTTGTGTTTTATTTATGGCTATTACTCCTTGTCCTGTCACTGGGCACCACTGAAAAGAGTCTGGCACCATCCTCTTGGCATCTGCCTTTGAGATATTTATGTGCACTAGTGAGATCCCCTCTCAGTCTTCTCCCACCAAACAGGCCCAGGTCTCACAGTCTCTCCTCATTAGAGAGATGCTCCAGACCCCTCATCACCTTTGTGGCCTCTGCTGGACCCTCTCCAGTAGCTCCCTGTCTTTCTTGTTCGAGGAGCCCAGATTTGGACACGGTGCTCAGGTGTGGCCTCACCAGGGCCGAGCAGACAGCAATAGTCTGTGTCCCCACAGACCCCGGTGGTGAGAAGACACCCCCTTGTCCCCATGAACCCCATGAGGCTACAGGACACCCTCTTCATCCACAGCCCCTTCCTCCTGCCATGTTCCCTCAGTGCTCCCACCAGCCATTTCAGTGCTCTTAAAATGAGCAATCAAATGTGTGACCAAGGGCTTGGAGATGGACAAGAGAATTAACAGTGAGAATGTCATCTTTCCATCTGGATGTTTGGTGCTTTGTGGTGCTTTTGAGAAGTCTGAGGGATGCAAAACACAAAAGAGTGGAAAACAGCAATCTCATGTAAGTCTAAATACTCTGCTTTGCATCTGTTCTCACTTTTCCCTGTTGACCTGAGAATTGATGAGAAATTCCTCGTGACAGAGGTGAGGAATTGCAAAATATATTTCCTAGTCCTCATCACTTTACCAAACATCACCTCAGGACTCTCTTTAACTGAATCTTTTTGGACTCAGCCTTGTCATAATATTTCTGTCAGTCTGAAAGTTCTTAACTTGACTTAACCCTCCCTGCATCCTTGTAATCTGTGTCCAAGCTCCCCTTTGCTCAGCCGTGCTGAGGAGGTGCCTGTCCTCCCCAGGGAGCAGCTGCCCAGGCCAGCTTTGTTACAGCACCATTTCCAGGCACTTCCAAGGGCAGCACACAGCTTAGAAACAGCTCTGGAGGGTGATGATTCATCCAGATATAACAGAATTCCAACCCATTTGGTGAAGTGATGCCGTATTTTTATAGCAAATATATAAAATTTAATGTCACATTTTCCAGAAGTTTGTTTTTATCCGCTAGAGGCAGATTATTTTTAGACCATTATGAAGGGACTACACTGAACTTGACTCATTACTTATTTTCCATTTTTTGTTTTAGATTCAGAAGTGCTGCAAAAGGTTCTAGCAGATGCAGTTTTATTCCATCTGCTTTAACAGAAAATCATTCTCCTTTCTAAAGCATTTTCTTAGAAAAGTCAGTTATATAAACTTGCAATTAATTTGAGAAATATATAGAAAATTTCAGCTCAAGACAAAAAACAAACCTTCCAAAGTCTTTTGACAGCTGGTTGCATAGTTTTATGATTGAAAATGTGATGGAGAATCTAGATGTCACATGGATGCCAGCTAGTATTGATTTTATTAATAATAAAAACATTCATAGGTGATTGCAACCACTCATAGAGGAGCCCAGAAAGCCCTGGGTGTCTCAACATCTTTAGCTGACAGAATAGAGAGAAGTTTGGAAGTTCTGTAACTGTTACACAAGACTTTGCAGAGCCTACAATTTTTTCTTTCTTTAAATTCTGACCAACTGGGAAAAATAGTAGATGGTTATGTTTTTCAATGTTGCAGCTTACAAAAGTGTCTGGGAAGATAGACTGCTACTGAAGAGTATGCTAAGGCTTAGGGGTTTTTTTTAAAGTGAATGCAGTTCTTAAGCTGGATGACACCAATATAGCAAAGTGAATGTGTTTCTAGACAGGACCCTCATTTTCCATCTGTCTTCCCTTCTTACAATGGCATCTTTCCTCCACCTCTCCTCACAACTGCATATCAAAAGTTTATTGTGGTGGCTAAGAGGAGGAAAAAAAATGTAATCTCTTCCCCACGTGGCTGTGCAATAAAGAGATTTGACAGAAGCAACAGCACGATATTTATGACTTTGATGTAAGCCAGCAGATTTTTTAGCAGCTGAGAGCATTCCAGTTCAAGAGGCTGGGTTCTTATTGTCAGGGCTCAACATCTCCTATAAATCTAAAAGCATCAGTCAAACAGAAGCCTCAGTAACTGTTGTATGAATTCTCCTGTCAGCCAAAATCCAGGGAAAATCAAGCTAATAGAGCAAAAGCCAGGAGAAGTGATAAACTTTATTCTGTATGCTTAGCCCCTTGATTATAGGCTTCTTTCAGCATTAATCTGGAAAAAATCCAAACCCAACAACCAACCCACCTTTCAAGGGTTAATAACTGGCTGTTTTCAGGGCTCTGTAAAATCCCTTCTAAGTTTTGGGCACCTGACTGGACAATGATCTCCTAAGCAGGGCAGTGGTAGAACTGAAACCAAAAGTCACAGACCTGTGCAGTATCCTGTCAGCACCACGTCTTCCTTCACACTGGGACCTCTACTAAAATACAATTTTTTAAAATCACATAGCCCTTCTCACCCTTCTTGTGAGCTGCTTTCCCTGAGCCTCAAGTCACTGGCTTGAAAGCAAATCATCAGAGCTTTGGCAGCTTACTTAAATTGAGTCATCAAGTCATACATCAAACAGAAAGGCTGATTACTGCCAAAACATAAACATACTTCTTATTTACAGCAGGCCTGAGTAGATAATATCTTACCCAGTTCTCAACTCTTCTTGCTCTACAGTGTCAATAAAGGTGCCTTCTACCTGTGACATTCACCCTGAAAAATTTGATGGCAACACTTTCTGCCCAGCGTTGTGCTTGTCTGTAACTCAGCAGTTTTATGGCACAGGAAACTCAGATCATGACAGGATTTTTCATGATTATGAGCAGTAGCTCAGTGGCAGAGTGCTCCTTTATGGGCCTGTTCCAAGAACTGTCAAAAACATCTTCCAGTTCAAGCAGGACAGTTTTGATCACCCCCTTAAGTGGTTTAAAGAGTCCAATTTCTTTGTCAAGGTTCTCAGAGGAAGAAAGCAATTTCTCAAGGCACAGGATATTAGTGCCCAAGCCATTGGTCACTGTTATGAGACAAGCCTTGAGAGCCTGATGGCTGAGGTCTATTAACTGCTCACAAGATTGATAACAGGGCAAGCTGCAAAGGAAACCTCAGATCTCCAGTTTGACAATCTTTTGCATTTCTTGCAATACCATGGTGGAATAGATGCTGCCCAGTACACAGATACTTAATCAGAAACTATTTGTCATTTATCATTTCATAAACAAAGCAAAAGGTATTTGCATCTGCACAAGACAGGAAGGTTTTAATTCCTACTCAGGTCATGAATTTCTCTTCTTTTTTTATCAGGAAATTAGAGCCGACTTTGTAGCTACTACTGGCAGGGTGGAGCCATTACACATCTATGTTTAAATAACAATGTTAGCTTTTTTTTTCTTCAGTGTAAACTGCTATTGCTCTAGAGCAATACCATCCAGCCTTTCCATCTCCTACAGAAGTTTGTATCAAAGATTTCTTTGTATTAGAAAATTAGGCAAATACGACCCAAGTATCACAGTTGTGCAGGCTGTCAGTTTTCCATGTTTCAGACCTCAGAAGTGGCAGGAATTTTGATGCACTTTTAAGCCCAACCAGTTCAGGCCATGAGCACGTGCTCAGACAGCTGGTCACTGACTCCATATCCCAACTCTTTTCCTGTTCCAAACCAATTCCTGTTCCTGCAGCCACTCTTTGTGCCCACATACTCACACTCTGATCTTCACAGTGGTTTACTGCAGCTTTGCTTACATCTCTTTCCCAGTAATTAATTTTGCAGCTCATCTAATGAGTCCCTCAGCGTTTCTTTTGCTTTAATGGAAGCTAATTCCCACACAGTAACTGCACAGCTGGCAGGTATAAACAGAAGCCTTAAACTGTATGATGATGCAGATCTCAGAGAGAACTCCTTAGATGTGCTATTAATGAAGACATGAAAATTACTTTGACATCTATTATTTATAAATTTATAAGAAAACCCAGAATCAAAGATTAGAACTCAATGAGACAGGCATCATATTTAGCACTGCTTATGTTTCAGAGGAGGTTTTGCTATTTCATTGCAAGCTTAGAAGCACAAGACATGCAAATTCTAGTAACAAAATTATTTTGACATTAAAAATCTTAAAAGCCCATTAGGGTCTAAAGTTAGCCATTTCCTAAGAGGGAAAACCAGACAATGCTCAGTTCTGAATGGTGGAAGCACTAGAAACAGAATGGTCCTGTTATTTCTCCCCATCTGCTTTCCCCAAGGATGAAAAAAAAGTCCACTGATTTTTAAAAAAAAAACTTCAATGCATGTATCAGTTTTAAATCTGACATGCTACCTCAGAAGACCTGAGAAATAAGAGTCCCATTTATGTTGGAATAACTACTTATGCTTTTGCATTTGTAACTGCTCCTGGGTAGCATTTTAAATGTAAATTAAAAGCTGTTCCACTGTAATTGCACGGAGCCCATATTTCTGGGTTTGTGACATTTTAGTCTTTCCTTGACACATGAACACTCTTTAAACACTTCCCACGACCCTGCAGCCTCATAAGAGCAGTTACCTACTGCTACAACAGCAGAGAGATGGAAATCATATGTAACACAATTCCTCTTTTACCCAGCTTCTGTATTCATCTTGTACTGAAGTCTCCACATTTTTTCCTGTCTGTGATGTGTATTCCACCCTCTTCCATTTCAGTTTTTTATATTCCTCCTTCAAAATACCCTTCCAATATATTTATACCCCATTTCACGTTTTCACTTGAGTCTCTCCACCCCTCCCTGTCCTGTGGCAGTACCTTTGACTTTGCTCATTGTTGATCTGAGGTACTAAGACTTGAAAGCAATTCACTTTTGTAATTTAAAACTGTAGAACTTCTCACTGGATCAAGGTTATTAAGCATCTTCAAAAACACTACCTGGGTTGAGTGCTTTAATTTGTGTAATTAATTAATCTGCTTTAATTCTGTGCAGAGTACACTAGATGTCACCAGATTAATAAATTCAGATTTAAACCGAACATGAAGGAAAACTAAATATTTCATTATAGTGTTACCATTATATCACATTAAATCAGTATTAACCATGTCCCAGAATTGATGTAAGAGATTTGTTTTATTTTGGAGACTGTACTTGTTATACAGATACCATGTTTGAAATTATTCTCAAGCTCATACAGCCTTAATTATTCATCCATGGTTCAGTTCTAAAGGAATCTTCCTATATTCTTCAGCATATCTGATGGCCAAAGCAGAGTTCTGTAGCATTGAAATCCCTTGCAATGATTCAGGTGAGCAAAACCTTTTTATCTCACAATGTCCTTATGTTGTCCACTCTCACAATTTTCAGAGGTATGCATAGAAAGAAGGGTAAATGTTAAGCAAATTCTTCTATAAAACCTAAAAGGATTCTTCCTCTCTTTAATAAAAATCTCTGTAGTATTGACTTCAGGTAATTTAAATATCTTCTTCCTTACAACCAGTATGGCAAAATTCACTGGCCACATTCTCCTTTAGCCTCAGTTCTGACGAGTCTTCCTGAAGTGAAAAATAAAAGATGTTCCCAGAAAAGAAAAAAAAAAATCCTTAAAGAGACCTAAAAATGGGAAAGGAGCTGTTTAAATTGGAAGTAACTGCCAGATGGTTTTGATCAAGGTGGGCTCCCCCAAGGCCCAGAGGCATTTTAATGACCCCAATTAACGAGAAAACTGCCGATGGTCGGACTTCTTGCTGATGTGTTTGAAGATTTTTGCTTTGTGGACATTCTTTGATTTCTGGTAGCCAAATCCTCCACCTCCACCTCTTTTCTGTAGTCTTCTGCCATGGTTGCTGTTCACATCTGAAATTTTATTGGTTAAAGAAATTTAAAAGGAGTAATTTGAAGTACTGCATTTTGGGTTTACTAAGGGTTATTGGTGTGAGAAAAGATAATTACACAAAAGGCTGAGCTGCCTAATTATAGAGAAAGCCAGAACTTTGTGCCTGTGGTTCTCCTCCAGCTGTGCAATTAAACTGTCCAATGTACCACTGCTTCAAATTCCATCCACTGTCAGGTCTGACAGTAATTTAGATAGTCTTCTAGTTCCTGCTCTTGCCCCTTTATGCCAATATGAAACATAAGCAACTACATTTCAATAAAAATAATTTTGCATGGAGAACAATACTTTGGAACATGGGTGCATTCCAGAATCTGCCCCACAGCAATTGAAGCCTGTACAGCAAGGACATGTGCTAAAAGAGATGTCTGCAGGCATTTTTGCAGTTGTATTATTTGCAATATTTACATTTTCTTTGATAAAGTTCTGTTGGATAATGATGCGTTTTTATGATTATTAGCAGAAAAACTCCAACCCCAACAACAACACAGCAGAACTTGAGGTACCATAGGAATTCAGCCAGTTGCACTGAACATTTATAATGCAGAAATTCAGCTTTGAAACACTGCAGTAAAAGGATACTGAGGTCAACAAACGGAGGAACTTTAAAACCAAATGAAAGGCAGACTTTGGGAAGATCCAAATTATTGACATCATAGATCTGCTTCAGAGAATGGGAGTCGTAAGCTCTGATGTAAGCTTTGTAAGCCTCCTGGGCTGACTTGTGAAGGAAGTAGTTCTTCTCTATCAGTTTTTCCAGCTGGTGAGGGGAAAAGAAAACCAGAAGAGACATAAACAATTTTAGCTGTTCAAAGTCTATACATTATATTCAGACTTTTTTACTGTGTGAGTGGCAATGACATTCACTCCTCACTTAGCAAAACTGCCCTGTGACATCCAAGTGCACATACAGGTGTAAAAATGCTTTTATAAACAAGCAGAGGGACAAAAAAGCCTGAAGCTGAATTACAGTAAAAACAAAGCCTCAGCAATATGAAAATCTACAGAAATATTAAACTGGGTTGTCCCAAACAAGTTATTCAAGGACAACACACCTGCAGCCACACCATGAAACCATGTGAATGAGAATTGCCAGCCTGACATCTGAACTGTGTGATTCCAAGCAATTCCATGCCCAGTCTGATCTATCATGGTGCCAATGCATTGTGAAATCAGCAGAATTAATTCTAAACCAAAAATGCAGGGACACCTCAGTCTACAGGGTAGACTAAGACCTTTTATTTGATGTGGGCCAAGTTCCCAGTACTCATTAGATCCCAGTGTCTCATTTGATGCTTAATGTACATTAATTCAGCATACTAAAAATAAGCCACATTCAGTGTAATTTCTTCCTGATTCTGCTTAATTAGGAACCTCTCTCTGTAAGGACTGTCTTCACTGCTTCCTGTACTTGCTATTTTAAATTCAAGTTACTGTAAAGAAACTTTACAGAACTCTTATCAAAAGAACAACTCACAGAAGTAACCAACAACAGAAATTCGCATCTTCAGAATTATCTACGCTATTCCACTCAACTCTGTGTCCCTTGGCTATTTTTGTAGCACAGGAGCACAAAAGAAGTTTAGCTGTTGCTGGGCTTTATTAACACCAGCTAATTAAAAATACACATGTGCTTATATACTAACATTCCTAAACAAGCACACATATTTTTGAGTTGCAGTCATTATAGACTGAAACATCCTCCATGCAAATTATAATAAAGATATTCAAAGAACTTGAAATATAAAAACATGTCATACCTGAGACTGGATGTCTGAGATTTTTGACCAAGAAAATTCAAATTCACTTAGTGGTACCTTAAAAACAAAAGAAGAAATAAAGTATCAAAATTATTTACACTGTGTATATATAGTGAACATGTTTAAGACCAAGGACAAATAGAAAACGACCTGCTAGATAACAGATTTTTTTAATACCACAGCTATATCTGTAAAGTACCTTTACATCAATATGACAGTATTATCACTTCCTTTAAGCCAGAGTAATAGAGACACTCAGTGTGACACCATTTTTTACCACTTTTGCTTTAGATGTTAAATCACTTTAGTTAAAAGTCACAAAACAAGTTCATAAGGAGAGCAACCAAGAAACTCTGTGCAGGTCTATTAAAATGATTACCTTTAGAAGAAGACTGTGCTTCCTTTGGAATTGAACAAAATGAAACTGATCTTTGAAAAATCAAAACAAACCAACAGGTTTTGCCTTTAAAGACTGGATGTACAGTAAAGAAAAATAAATGTAGACAGAAGTTTACCCTGGCTTGTTTCAGGTAACGAAGGAAGCCCAGCTCTTCTGGTCGTAAAATGAGCAGAGCATGTCCTCTTCCATTTATTCCTCTGGCAGTCCTACCAACACGATGGATATATTCCTTTGGGGAAGAATAACAAGCAACAAGGTCAGGCAGTCTTAATAATCAACAAAAAACACACCAAAGTTAACCTTAATGTAATGTAGTGCATCATTCACTATTTGGTAAGACTTCTTCTTGGCACTGGCACATGGATAAGGGAAAACAAGTGCTGAAGGTGCAAAGCAACATCAGGCTGAGATAGAGCCCTTGACTAATGCATTTTATCTTTTACTGAGGAAAAAACATCTTAGTCTGCAGTAACAGAAAATTAAACCTTGATTTTGGAGGTTTTTGAATTTCCCTTGTTTACAGACTTTTATTCAAATAAGAATGTTATCTTTAAACAAAAAAGAAAATTTCAACTGGAAAAGCTCAGGGATGCATATTGTAAACTCACAATCCTCTTGAGAAGTGTTTGGTTGTTTAGTTGATTAAATTTTAATTTCACAGCACAAACAATATTTTAAAATGCAATTCCTGAGAAGGCAACAAAGGTCTTGGCTAGGAGCAGCATTTCCCAGGAGCTGGTGAAGGGCAGTGAGAGAAACCAGCAGCTGGATATGACCATGGCTGGATCCTGCCCTCTGTCAAGCAGCACTTTCAGCTCTTCTCTGCAACTAAGTTTGTAGTCAGAATTTGATTTCTTGCTGTGACACTTGTCTATTTCCTTCACTTACCTTTGGATCATCTGGAGGGTCATACTGGACAATCCAGTCAACCTCAGGAATGTCCAGTCCTCTGGCAGCCACATCAGTGCACAGCAGTATTCCAGACTCTGCATTACAGAACTGGAAAAACGTTGTAGTACGTTTGGTCTGTTTCTGCTTGCCCTGAAAGGAAACAAACACACTGGGGATGAAATATCAACTAAAAAAATAGGTTGAGACATCTTTCCAAATCGTGGTCTTGTACAGACCAAGCAGGACCATTTTGGAGTGAAGAAACAAAGGAAAAATTAATGGCACAGAGTTACAAGAAGTGGCATCTCTCAGAGGTCACAATGTATCTCCCAAAACATTAAAAATTGCATAAACATTCTTCTCATGAGCACAAGGTGCATGCTTCAAGTTCAGAAAAAGGACATTTGTGAGTCTAGCAATATGTTAGACAGGTTACAAGTTAAAAAAGCAAACAACCAAACAAAACCAGTATTTGTCACAGTTCTATTGAAGAATAGCAAGAAATTTCCCCCCAAAAGAAAATAAAAAAGGACATTTGTGGTTAGCTGTAACTGTTTAATAGACTTTCTGCAATTCTTTGTTCTAAACTGTACATTTTGTGATTCTGACAAAAAAACTTGCAGTACTCATCCAAATGGTAAGAATTGGCACAGTAAACCCAAACATCACCCTGGCCTTAGGAAAAGCATCAAACACTTCAGGCATCAGACTCTGGATTTCTATGACAAGAAATTCATTCCACATACTGAATTTTAGTGCTTGTGAAAGATAACTTCTTGGAAGAAAACAGAAATATTGCTACACAGAGAACATAAATTAATATTAGTGTTCAGTGCTGGTTCAAAAAATAGCAAGTCTGATTACTGAAGTGTTGTTACATAATCCCTGCTTTATCTCCTTTCCCTACAGACTAATCAAGACCTTTATCAGTTTTGTGAGCAGGCTGTCTGTTTATTAGAAACTGAAACAAACCAGGCAAATGTAAAGCCAGTAACAGCTTACAAGTGTTATCAGAATAATTCAAAATTAATCAGTGAATAAGATACTTACATGAATGGCCAAAACAGGCAGATCAATGTAGTTGAGTAATTCATAGTGGTACTTCACTGACATACATGAAGAAAAAAATACCATCAGTTTCTTCTTCCGGTTCTTCTTGAGGAATGTGAAGAGCAAAAGGAATCTTTTTTCAGATGGACACACCACATAACCCTGCAAAAATTTAAAACATTATTACATAAAAGTAGTTAGGAGCAAACTTTTGTTTTAGTAACACAATTACATCAGCGAAGGGTTACTTTGTGGAAGAAAAAAAACCAAAAAACCCAAAAACATCACCAAATGGTCAAACAGCAAAACTCACCTGAAGCATCCCAAGTAAAAAAATTTCAGGGCTTGGTGTGTTCAGAGATCTCAACCCTCCCACTAATGCTTGTCTTACCTGTTCCAGACCATCTACTGTTGCTGTCTCCTTGTTATCATCAACCCCAACATACAGTGGCTCTTTCTTCAGAGAGATCTTTGCCAGATCTTCGACCTTTCTGGTTTGTGTGGCAGAGAAAAGCATCGTCTGTCTGCGCTCTGGAAAACGTTTGAAAGACAGCCTCACTTGTTAAAGAAGAATTCAAGTAGTGAGTCTGTAAAAGCTCTAACTGCAAACTTCCCTGGGCCAAACTTTCAATTAAACTCTCATTCAAACATACTGCTACTGACAAACAAAGATGTGTAGCTGTGTTATGGGGTACACACCACGTTTATTTCAGCTGTCCCCCCCCAAAATCCTAACCACTATCAAAACACAGTGTTTTCTGTAAAAATGTTAATAATCATTTGCAGTCCAGTTTAGAAACAAAACAACAACTTGAACAGAGATCACCCTTCTAATTCTAAATGAATATCCACGAATACTACAATATTTTTGTTTAAAAAACAATTCAAATTGTGTTTAATACATCAATTACAAGGAATAGCAAAATGAAAAATTAGGAAAACAAAAATTTAAGATAAATTTAAACTGAAACCTCTTGAAGATACTGGTCTTGGAGGTATCAAAGAAGATTGAACTGGAAGTCAGAAGACCTTTTCCTTTGTATTTAAACCTTATTAGGAAACTATGAATTTCAGGAAACAATCAGGCAGAGGAACATGAATGAGAAAATGGAGACGTTAAACTAAACGGATTTTATGTGAACAGAATTATATCTCTGAAGAGCATTTGAAAACTGTTCTTCAGATAAATGATGCTGAACAAGTAATATATACTGGCTAGCAGAAAAAAAAAGGACAGAGTAAGAAAACCACTATGAAGTTCATTTACAGAACCATAAAAATTAATGACTTCTCTTATAATAATTGAGTCAGAAAGAAGACATAATGTTAGTCAAGTGATTTCCAGGAAAGAGATTTTTTTTCTTACTTGGTAAAAGTTTTATGATCTGTTTCATTTCTTCTTCAAATCCAACCTCCAAGATTCGATCTGCCTCATCAATTACCAAACACTGCAAGTTCTTGTACATGAAACCTGGAGTGTTCTAGAAGATTAACAAACTCACAGTCAGACAGGGAAAGGAGTTTTATTATGTTTTAATAACCAGATTAGACATCAATACTGTATCTACCTGCATGTGATCCAGCAGTCTTCCTGGTGTTGCTACAATGATGTTGATTCCATTTCCAAGCTTTTGTGCTTCTGCTGATCTGTTGCTGCCCCCCATTATCAGCCCATAGGTGTGAACATGATGGTTCATCAGTTCTTTGAGAACTCCGTAGGTTTGCATAGCCAGCTCTCGAGTAGGAGAAAGGATAATGACACCCGTTCCTAAAAAACACACCCATCAGACAGGAGAGTCAGTTACAACCCATCCCACCCCCTAAATGGCTGCTTTACAGTAAAATTCAGCTGTGAAATGAAGAGCCTTACCATTCCTAGGCATGAATTTCAGCTTGTAGATGAGCTCCACTGCAGGAATGAGAAAGGCAAGTGTTTTTCCACTGCCTGTTTTTGCAGCTGCTAAAATATCCCTGTAAGCAGCAATGTCAGAAAAAGAAGTGTTAGATTGGCCATACTGAGAGAAGAACAATCTCACTATGATCCACTAAAAACCTAACATGGGTTAAAGAAGACAGTGGAGTTGGTACCAGGAGCTTGCTGGCAGAGGCAGGTCACAGCAACCAGTCAGTGAAAGGGGGAACTTGATGATCACAGAGGTCTTTTCCAACCTTAAGCATTCCATGGTTTGATTTTATGATTCATGTATGTAGCTTGCCAGCAAAATTTACAAAACACCTGGGCTCATCAGAGTGACTAAAAAGCCCTATTTCTTACCTGCCTTCCAGAAGGGGCTTAATGCTTTTATGTTGAATTTCGGTCATGTGTGTAAACCCCATGTCGTTTATGCCCTTCAATGTATTCTCACTGACAGAACCAGCCAGGGAAGCAAAGGAATTGTCTTCAAAAGCACCTGAAGTGAGGGAAAAAATGAAAAATAGTTAAACTTATTTCTTCTATTTCCTCTGCCATCTGAGATTAACCAGATCAAATTGACCTGGTTATACGAAAAGAAATCAAAGCACTTCTGTATTGCATACTGTCACAAAATCCAAAGACACTGGAAAAATACTCTGTATTAATGAGTTCATGAGAAAACTCCAGTTAATAAGAATGAAGATGAATGCACTGCTGCTTCTGTCAGATTTACTGGATCTACACCTCCAGCTTGCTCTTTATGGAGTTCTTCCTTTACAGATAAGCATGTGTGTATATAGGTTTAAAATACACTTTCAGTAGCAATTGTAGGACCAGCAGGTGTGTACATAATGCACATTTCCAGGTACAGAAGGTGGGTGAGAGCTGTACAGCTGCCACTGTCACATCATGTATTCAAACACCTGACTCATAAGGCTCACTTGAAAACTGCAACTTGTTCTGGAAGGAAAGTGTTAGACCTTGGGATTTTGCCCCTACATGAAAAAGAGAACACAAGATACCTGTTACACCTAGTGGCAAACTGGGCACTTCATCCTCCTCCTCCTCTTCCACTTCTTTCTCTCCAGAGTCCTGCTTA
Organism: Argya squamiceps; assembly: GCA_037834095.1. Taxonomy (NCBI): domain Eukaryota; kingdom Metazoa; phylum Chordata; class Aves; order Passeriformes; family Leiothrichidae; genus Argya; species Argya squamiceps. Next base: position 8,530,684 of record JBBMKD010000222.1, on the reverse strand, counting down.
TCTCCATCTTCTACCTCTGCAGATTCATCTTCTTCAGTTTTTGCTTTTTTAGTTTCTGTATCTGGAGTGTTGTTTTACAGTAGACAAGTCAGAAATACAAAGATGATGGTTATCATGAAAATTTGTTCCACAGATTGAATTTCATTTAGTCAGTAAACCATGTACAAAGATCCTGATTTTCTATGGGGTGGAAGGGGGCTGGAGGAGAGACAAGGTTTCTGTGCAATTTTTATGAGGTACAGCCCACTTTGCATAGTGAAACAATGTAGCTTGATGCATATCATATAACGTCTTGTATGAAACCAAGATAAATTGTCCTTAAACCAGCTACAAAATTCTTTCCCATCTGCAATGCAGGCACCAAATTTCCCACACCGTTTGTGCTCAGGATATGTCAAAAGTTGCATTTTAGGTACCTGAATCTTCAGTGATGAAAGCACCTCTTCATTGGCATAACCACAATGTATGTCCCAAAAATCAAATACATTTTGGAAGCTTCAATTCCTCATGTATGTCTACATATGTGTCTATAAATTTATATAAATTTTTTATTATAATTTATAAAAACATATGCAAAGCTGGCAATATTTGTGTGGTGCTTTTTTTGGTAGCTTTCCAGTATACTTCAGTTTCATAATCTATAAATGTTGCCAAAGGCTGGACATATTGCTGAAAAGCTGTTTTGGCTGCACAGCCAAGTACAGAGAGCACCCGTCTACCAGAGCCCTGAAACACAGGGCATATATTTGAATAAACAAGTAAAACATCCAATCAAAGTTACAAAGCAGAATCCTACGAACAAATAAGTTGGCTACTGGTATGATTTAAGAATTTAAATATCGCAGCTGGAATGAAAGGGGTAAAGCTTTAGACCTCAGGGACTTTAAAACGCTCATCTGACCGGCACATGGCATTCTAACTTGCCCCGACGCGGCGGGAACCCCAGAGAGGGGCTTGTGGGGTCTCTCAGACTAACTCAGCCCTGGGAGACACGCCGTCTTTGCTAAGAACACGCACCACCTCCTCCATTGGCCACCGCTTTTCTCTTTTTCTTCTTCTTTTTCTTCTTTTCCCCGCTGCGGGGTCCGGCTGCATCCGCAGGCTCCGCGCCCTCCTCGGCCGCTGCATCCACCTCCGCCACCGCCGTCTCCTCCACCTCCTCCTCCTCCGGGGGACCCTGAGAAGGCGCCTCGCACAGCGTGGGCACTGCACGGCGGAGACAGAGACAGAAGAAGGAGAGAGAGGGGAGAGAACACAAAGTTAGTCACGGCTCCGCCGGCGCTCACCGGGGAGAGGCTCCGCGGCGCCACCCGCCCGTACCTTCCCCCTGGGCCGCCCGCAGCTTCAGGTTGCGCTGCCGCAGCTTCAGGTTGCGCTTGTGGATCTTCCTGCGGAGCAGCCGCATGGGCAGATTGCTGGCAGCAGCGGGCACCGACATCTCGGTGGCGGGAACCCCAACCCCGCGCTCCCGGCACACGTGGGGACGCCGCGACCCGACCCGCCGGAACCGCCGCCCGCGGGGCCTCACGGGCACCGGGCAGCGCCCTCTGGGGGCCCGGCGGAGGCAGCGCCGTGCGGGGCCTGGCCCCGATCCCTCCCCCCGATCCCCGTCCCGATCCCTCCCCCGGTCCCTGCCCCGATCCCGGCCTCTATCCCGGCCCCGATCCGTGCTCTGCTGCCGGCCTCGTGCCCGGCCCCGCTTCGCTCTTGGCCCCGCGCCTCAGCCGCCGAGGCGGAGCATGCCCCGGGTTTCCCTGAGGAGGAGGCTCGCCGTGTTCCACACAGACCCTCCCCAGCCTCACAACACCCGTCTGCCCGGTGGTGCTGCCTCCACCCGTGGTTACAAGTGTTCAACGGGAGAAAGAGATAAAATTCAAGAATCGGGTTGAAAAATAACTCTGAGATCATCCGAGTCCAACCTACGACCAAAACCATCACGTCGACTACACCGTGGCACTGAGCACTGGCCGTGTCCAGGCTTTCCTTAAAACACCTCCAGGGGTGGTAACTCCACCACCTCTCCGGGCAGTTCATTCCAATGTTTAATCACAATTTGTGAAGAAATTCTTCCTAATATCCAACCTAAACCTCCCCTGGTGCAGCTTTGATGCCATGTGCTCTTGTCCTTGTCGCTGTAGCCTGAGAGCAGAGCCCGACATGCCCCCTCTTGTCAGGGAGTAGTAGAGGGCAGAAGGGCCCCCTGAACCTCCGTTTTTCCCAGGCTAAACACTCCCTCAGCGCTGCTCATCGGACGCGTGCTCCAGCCCTTCCCCAGCCTCACTGCCTTGCCCTGCACTCACTCCAGCCCCTGTGAACTGAGAGACCCAGAACTGGGACGCAGCACTCGAGGTGTGCCATCACCAGTGCCAAACAGAGGGGAAGAGTCACTTCCCTGCTCCTTCCCAAGGGCGATTCCCAAAGGCTGACAGGCGGCGCCCACCGGCGGCTTCCCGACAGCAGAGGGCACAGACAGCTCAGGGATGTGCCGCAGCTTTGCCACCTGAAACCAGAAAACAGAGCCTTCTGAGATACCCGAGACTACAAACTGAATAAGCTTCAGCCCTTGGATACCTTGCTGTAACACAGAATAAACTGCGGAACTAATTCTGTATTAAGTAACGAAAGTAATTTTTCACCATCTGTAATTATTGTCTTGCACAGGTCGTTTGGGTCCCCAGGATGAAAATTAAATTTGTCTTGCCAGAGTTTCAGACTGTGAACTATGTCATCCTGTCCAAATTTTCACAGACTGGATAATATGTCCTGCCACTGCTTTAATAAGTTGAATGGATTATTGCTATGTCCATTAGCTGCATTTGAAACTAAACTGATCCATCCTCAGCCAGAAAGGCTTTTGGTACAGACTCCAAAGGAATTCAGTTTTACCAGTTTAATTTTAAGCAGGTGAAAAGTTCCTTACTGTAGCTCAGTATAATTTAGGTTCTGTGAATGATTTCTCCCTGGCTTATATTGGATTTACAGAATGTATTTTTAAGCAGGCATGGGTTTACTATTCCTAGTCTGTACTGATTTATATGGACGTAACTAGGCTTACTATTTGGATTCTATTTAGATTTAAGCCAGGCAGTGCTTCTCTCTGGAATATGGTCATTGTGCAGATAAAATGTATAAAGGTCTGGACAGCAGTTGGGCATGGCATAGTCTTCATGTTCCCGTCTTAACCAGTAGTGGCAGGATCATCACTAGTTTTGCTTTCACCCACGTCATCACACAACCAGCTCTGCCAAGGATTAGGACCTGGAAACTCTGGTCAGGTAAAAGCCTTTATAAAGAACTCACCTCAGTGTCCATGCTGGGTTCTGGCTGACTTGGCAAGTCTCTGTGAAATCGCATTAGTGTGGCACAAGGCCCACACTGATAAACTGTCCTGAAAAGTTATGTCAGATCCCACTGACCTGCTGTGTCTGTTGGCTACAGTCAGTATGGCACACAAGGAAAACTTTCTAGAAAAAAGATGGTCTTGCATCTGTGTGCACAGATGTTAGGGCATCCTGCATAAGAATTCAAAAATTATGAGCTCCAAAATTGCTTTCTCTCAATATCTTGTAAAACATGTTACTTAGAGTTAACAAACAAATCTGCTTCTCTGAAAATTTCAAAACGTGCTTTTGAGCTTCCTTCTTTCAGCATTTATTTGTTTTTCTTCAAGCTGTTATTGTGGAAAGTCACAGGAAAAAAAAAAAAAAGACCTGGAAGATAGTAATGATAATATTATTGTGACAAGTCTAGACAATAATTTAAACCACTAACTCATGTTGATAGTTTTTCTCTGAATTTTGGCATTTCTTAGGTAGCATATGAATCCCCTTTAGTAAAAGTGTCATTTTTTGTCCAATACATTCATTCCTAATTGCTTGAGTTATCAGGCAATCATTACTAACAGTAGGATTTTCTAAATGGTTATTGAGTTGTTGTCAAAATGTCTGAAGTTTTATGCACATGATCTTGCAGGAAGGTTTGTAGGGAAACATGTTTCGTGTGAATAAAACCTTTACAGAGCTGAGTAAGTCCACATGAGGTGCTCTGAATTTGTTTCTGAAGATGGATGTTTTTAATGGGCTGCCAATGCCAGTATTTTATCTCCCAGAGTTAATTCATCCCTAAAGCCAAATTCAGAATATTTGTGCCTACTTACCATAAACTAACTTGTGTTGATTAAAATGTAACACAGAGGTAGTCATTGATTTCAGTTGTATCTTTTCAAGTAGAAGGTGGTAATTTGTACAAAAGGTGCCAAAATCCCATCTAGAAAAGATTGTGAAACTAAAGTGTGTAGTAATTTTTTTAATACAGGACTTTGGGTACAGAGCTGAATTGAAGAAGACAAGTTTTATTTTCAGAAATCAGGGTTTCTGAAAAAATACTTTTTTGATGTCTTAGATTGGACTTGAAGACAATCAACACTGGTGTAATTTATGAACATCTGCACCATTCAGCCAAAAGTTCTGAACTAGAAAACTAAAGTCTTTCTTGCTTGCAGCCACAAACTGGGAAACTGTTCAGAGCTGTCTTTTAATTTTTAGTAGATTACTATTTTCCATGTTAGAACAAATTTATCTGTCAGACAGTAATACAAAGGGACTTGGTTTAAAATCAGATTTTTTAAAAAAATGTGTCTACCTTACCAATCTGTGTACATATGCAAATGATGCAAAGGTATCTGCAGATATAATCAATTTTCTAATAAAGTGGAGATATATAATTCTGAAATGTGGACTTTGACAGAGAAAAGTTACCCAATCCTGAACTGATATAAATGGCATAGATACAAATATATTCAGATACATCACATAGAGAATAAATTACTTGATTTGTAGAGCATGTCAATGTTAATGTGAGTTAGAAATTGCTGGTACAAATCATGTCTTTGTAGGGTATCACTGAATATCACTGAACCTGTCAAGGAATTCAGAGTATGGCTTACAAGGAGAGTAAGGTATCCATGTTTGGAAAAAGCAAGGTGGGCTATCACAGTCACATCTTTTGAGGGTTTTGTTTAATACTGTTTTCAGATAATGTCTCCTTTGTGGGAGTCTGGACTCAGTTATAACTGACATCAGCAGCACTTTGGGACATGGCAATAGAGCTGGATTCAAATCACGTCTGTGACTTTTTTAGCCCATTTCTCATCCAGCCCATATTTTACAGCTGGAACTGAAACCATTGCAAGTGTTCTAATGCATGGTCTCCTCTTTGACACACAGAGAACCAAAGTCCAGGAAATGCCACCTTGAAATATTTGTATGAAATACAAATATACTTGAAATACCAGTATGAAATGCTGGAGTTCTTCCTTGCACTAAGAGATTATTTTGTGTTTATCACCTACACACTGCAAGCAAAAAATCTTCAGGAAAACAAGGTGCTGTACACATTTTTATCCTCACAGAGGCAATGAGAGAACAAAAAACTATGTAATGCAAGAGCAGTGCACAGTTTGTAATGTACCACTAGCAGGCAGGAGGGTACCATGAGGATAACTGGAGTGCAAAATTATGCATGGCACACACCTGAAGAGTTTATTTAATTTTATTTTTATTCAAAGTTTGTTTTTGACATTTGCAATTTAAGCTTACAAAAATTTTTGGGGGCCCTCAGAAGCTGCTTTTCTAAATCAGATGAAATAATAATCAAACATTTTCTGTTCTATTTTAGGAGGCTATTTACAGTTGTTTGCTTCCCCTGTTCAACAAACCTTAGCAGATGTTGATAAATATCCTGTTTTGCACATGACAGTAAGCTACAGCCACTTTTATTAACACAACGTGTAAATTCACAATATTTTTTTACGTACAGAGATCCAATTTTTAACATTTTCCTGCTTTTAAAAAACTTAGTGAAGGTTTTGCAAAATGCTGCAAAGGCTACAAGTAGGATCAAGTGATTTATTAGCAGATTAATCAAACTGCTGGTGTAGCAACTAGTTTATAACTTACAGACTGACAGGTTCATAACCCTTAAAATAATAATTTTCTCAGGCATAAAAGGCATTCCTTTTACAGTGCTCTCATTAATTTAAAGAATCCTAGTAAATATATTACTGTCTCTTATTCAGAAGGAGTGTGTCTTTTATATTGCTTTATCATTTACAGATCTTCTTTTCAAATAGCTTTATTCGAACGATATAAAGTCAGGATTAAACTCAAAGAGAATTTGAAATCTGATACTGTAAGGGAAATATATGGGGTCAGCTAAAATTCTTTGCAGCTCTTTTGAAGATAAAATTTGAAGGGGAGGGATATTCTGGGTGCATAGCAGCTGGATGGAGGCTGATTAGTGGCAGCTTGTGGCTGAAATGAACACAAGGTGTCACCCTCGCTGTGAGAGAGCTCCAGCACACAGATGCCTTTAGTTGAAGAGGAAAGAGAAGGATTGAGGTTTTTTTGTTTTTTTTTTTTTTAAACTCCTTTGTCACGTGTGTTCCTTCATTTACCTATCCTGGAACACTGTTTCACTGCAAAATTTTCTCCACCTTGCTGAGCATTTATAAGAAAGTATTCTCTCATGACATTTTTCAGTTTTTTAATTGCTTTTTAAAAGTAGGTTCTGAACTCTGGAATCAGATTTTACTTCCTTGAGTAGTAACCCTATGTTTCCTATAGTGTTAGGGAAAAGGATGATGGAGAACAAAGTGCCATATATTTCTGAGTTTTCTTCAGTAACATTAATTTTCATACATTTACCCAGAAGTCCTAAAGCTTATAGAAGGATGGAATGGTAACTATTGTGTTAAACTTTCAGGTAGCATCATGAGCTGAATTGTCACATTTCTTCCTAAAATGTATAAACCTTTTTGTGCTGAAGAGTAGTATTTTCTGTATGTAACAGTTTGAAATTCCATTTAATTTTATTCTAAATAATACAAAATTCTTCCTTTGAGGAAGAAGGGGTTTAAAATCTTGAATTAAACAAAACATTGATTGAACAATGATATTACCATCCTTATAATTTAACTCCTTGAGCTCAGGCCTCTGAATTCATGCAGACAACATGCCTATGTTCAAAGTGACATTTATGCTTTAAATATTTGATTCCTTGAAGACCTCCCAAGTGTGGGACTAGTGAGGACAGATCTCAATGTCTTGTTGAGTTGTAGATGCTCCTGTTACCTTAAGTGGTCGTTCTCATTTTGATTATGTCATCCACACAGTGGGAATATCTTCATCAGTAAGGTAAGGATAGCCATAGTTCTTCACTCCCACTGCCTGTTTGTGTTTAGGCAAGGCCTAGGTTTTGCAAGTCCTTGAAGAAAGAACTATTTTAAAAATGGTATTTGCATGGGACCTAAAGAGACAGAGTCTGTACTGGACAAGGGAGGCCCATGTGTGTATCAGGGAGCTCTGGGCACTGTTGTAATATTGATTAAACAGACGTGTGTTATTCTTAACCACCAAAATTTAAATATAGAAGTGATAGTAAAATACTATTTTATTGCAAAGTATACATCTAGTGAGAACAAATTCTCATCAGCCTGGACAGAGGAGAAAACTAAACAGGAAACAAAGACCATGTCAAATAATCTGTGGCACCTCAAGCTGGCTGTCATTTTAGCCCATTCTTAAACACCTTCAGAAAAATACCAAAAGAGTTCATTCTCACATTTTCCTTGGAGTGGGTCACCTCTCCCTTGCCCAATATCATTATTTTACTTGTGTATCCATAGTTTTACAGTAGTCTTCTGCTCTGCATAATTCTGCATGTTCTTATACCTGGTATAAATCACTTTTACTTGTAAAACCATTTCAGTTTGGCATTTAAAGGAGATTTAATATCCCTGAGAATGAGAATGGTTGTTTCTTATCAACTCTTATGTAATATTGCTTTTTCTGATTGAAAGTCAGCAGAAGATTGGAGAGTCATCTCTCCAGAAGAGAATGTTTAAGTAGCTTGTATTACTGGGCTCTGAGCTTTTATGGTTCAGGCCTTTATAAACTGTGTCAAGCTATGATAGTTGCAATTATTGCACACGTTGGCTTAACCTATATCGTGCAATCATTATGCATTAGCCTTCCCAGCTTTCACTTGCCTGTCCTTTATTAACTGTGACATTTTCCCTTAAAAGTTCAGAGCAAGAGTGACTTTATGATCAACCATAAGCTTTAACTAAACCGACTCATTTTTCCCAAGGAAGACTGTTGTGGAAGAAACCAGGAGATGGCAGTCTTTCTTAATGGATCACGGTTTAATCTGTTGGTGACTACAATTTCTGTTCTTGTGCCCCAAGATAGGCAAAAAATTTAAAATTAGGTGAAGGAAGAGCCACATTTGTTGTCTTGTTGGCACAGGAAACCATTGCATGCTCTGGTATCTTCCAGAGGCTTTTCTTTCCGTTGTCAGATGTTGAACTGTCACATAAATCCAGAGGGAATTGTGGTTCACATTTGGCCTTAGTGCAGTTTTCTTACCTGGCTGTTTCAACATACCTGAATTACAGTTCTCTGTTCCCTGGTAACTCAGAGAAGAAGCCAGTGAGTAGCCAGCCTGCCTGAAACTGTGCCCTTTCACAGAAAACCAGCTTAGAAACAAAACTCAGTTCATTCATGTATGTTTAATCAGCAAAAGCACAGTAATCCAGAGACTGTGTGACCTACTGTGTCTCGCTATTGACTTGTTCTTCAATTTATATGTCAACATTCCTGGACAACTCAGTTCCTCCTCAGGGGATCCAGATGGTTTTAAGTGGCTGTGGTGCTTTTGATCTCTGTTATGTAATGTGACAAAATACAGTGTCACATCTGTTTATAACCCAGTAGGATAACACTGTCCTGGTGTGTTATCCTGGTCTGTTCTTGCTGGAGAAATAATTACTTCATGGTAGTATTAGACACCAGGTTATTTCGAGCTGTTGGCTACAAGCATGAGCAGAAACTTCTTACCTTTCTATATATTTTTCTGTAGAGTAAGCCCCAGAAAGTGGCACAAGAGAGCACAAACGTGGCTTAAATTGAGTCTTTGTCTCTATTGACACAGTGCAACTCAAACAGAGCTTAGGAAAACCATGATCTGCCTTCAATTATTTACTAGAACGTGTGATAGATTTAATTCTAACAAAATAATAATCTTGTATCTCCCCAGTCATCATGGCCTTTGGATTCCCAAAGCTGCCTCTCAGCATTACCACTGCCTTAAACTGCAGTAAAGGTGCATGGGAATGGCAAGTGCAGGAAGACCAAGAGCAATTATTATTCATAACCACACCAGGCTCACACACTGTTTGGACCAACACTTCGTCTTTCAGTGGGGCAAATTCTTGCTTTGCACTTTAAAAATAGTTCAAATTCTCTTAAACAACACATAACTGACTAATAGAAATATTAGCAGTAATAAAATGAATACATTCTTTTAGACAGTGTTAAATAAGGGGAGTAGATATAGAAGTCAGCTAATGTTTATTAAGTATTCTAATTGCTACCTGAACTTGTTGCAGAACCAAGCAGAGGGAAAACAATACATTGCTCCAAATGTCCAGCTAAATTCTTACTCATCATATTTGTCAGTAGTGTAAGGGAAAGGTTTTGGTTTTTCAAGTTAGTGATAACAGACCTCTAGGTCATGTTTTTGTGTAAAGGTCCTTAACCTTTCTTCTGCAGCTCACCATGTTCAGTTTGGTGCACATTACTCAATGTCTTGGTACTGTTTCCCTGAGCATCCATGCTTGTAGACATCCTGCAGATGACTGGTTCTCCCAGCACAGCCCTATTTTTAATTTGACATGCAGGAAGATGATCTGTTCACACCTAGAACACAAATGCCTGGAGTTGCCAGGATTCTTCAGGTAAGAATTGGGTACATGGTGAAGAGTATCTGGGTACAGGTTTGGAATACTGAAAGCTTGGGTACACTGAAAGTGTGAAACACTTTGGTGTGGCAAAACTCCTTGATGTATGATTGCCACTGAGTGTATTTACCAAAGTTTGTTATTTTATCTGCGTCACAAAATATCAGAAGGAGTATATGACATTTCAGTTGCTAGGCAGCATCATGCTACAGGCCTCTAAAAGCCATGTCAAACATTTAGCTTAATCGTTTGCTAGAAATGTTTAAAAGCATCATGTCTCACTAATAATTATTTAATCATTGAGTCATTCAAAGAGAAGTGTTCCATCTTTACTTTCGTAGTGGTAAAACATGGGTCATTTACTGGGTATGCAAGAGCACATCAAGTGTTAGAATTACAGAGCCTTATTGGAGGATATGCATGAATCAAAGAAGAACGTCATGGTGTACAGCCTAGTTTCTACACTCTCCCATTCTCTTACAGCTCAAAACATTCTCATGTAAATTGATAGGTGTAAAGAAACAACATTAATAATATAACCAAATTATTTCTGTGTTGGCTGTAGGAACTCAGAAGATACATGTGGAACTTCTACCTTTGCCACAGACATCCTGCATGATTGGAATAAATCATTCATGTCTCATTCCTGCCATCTAACCATGACAATATCAGAGACCCTGCATTAAAGACCTCACTTCAAGCAGTTCCAGTGTTACATGAGCTCCACAGTGGTGCCTCTTCTCTTCATCAGCTGTGGGGAGTATGGAGTGAACAGCTCTGAGCTCTCCTTCTGTGCAGTTTGGGAAATTGTGCTGGATGTTTATCTGGGTTTGTAGGTTGTGAGTTTTACCTGGTTGAGTTGAAATGCTGTACTACCCTAGGGTGTTGCTGATACCATTTGGATAGAGTTCAGTAACCATTATGCTTGTTTATCCATGAAACTATCAATCCTTGAGTGGGGTCCAGAGCATGTAGGGAATCCTGGGCACTGTTAGAGACATGGTCTGGAGGGCTTTCCTGTGTCCTTCTGCTAAGCCCTTGGCCTCCCACGGGTATGTTTTGGCAGTTCAGATTAGGACACACACAGATCTTGGACCCCTCAGAATAGACATCCCCTTTGAAGACACCATTTTCAGTATTCTGCCTACATGATCTTGCAGTACCCTGACTCTGGCTGATGATGTCTGTTGGTCACTATGAGGCTTTCTTCAGAGTCTGATTATTTGAGATAAGAATTTATCTGCAAAAGTAAAGATATTTGTGTTGTGCCACAGAATTACTGTTACTCACTTTTTTGTTCTGACAGTCTGGCACAGGAGGTGATGCTGAGAGACACTGGGAGATATATCAAATCCAATTCTCTGGCCAGCCTGACTTTAGTGTGGAATATTTACTTCCTCCAGGGAAGTTAAACCTCACCTTCACCATGTACTTGTACATATTTACACCTTCTACAACTTTACACCTTCTAGATAGTTACCAATCTTCAAGAAGAATAAACAAACTAATTGTAAATAATTTTTAATTACCTAATTTCCAACATCATATTATCTTTCTTTTAAACAGCTTTAGCAGAGACACAGACCTGTGAGACAGCAGCTGTGGATCTGTTTCTCTTTCCTTCACTATTTTTGCGTATTTTCATTGATTTTAAGTTTCATACTCAAAATTATCTGGTAGATTTACACACGTGATTTTAAATGTGAATGATTTAAAAGCTCCCAGTGTCTCCACCTGACTTCTCTGGTTTTGCTGTTTCATGTAGCAGTGAAGGTGCAGAATGAAAACCTGATCCTGCTTCAAAATTCTGCCTTCCTCTTGTTATATTGCACTTAATGGGAAAATGTTTATAATTTCAGCATGCAATTTTCTGCTCTTCTCAGATTTACTGGTATAAGCAGTACTCACAGTGTGTTTGAGAGATACACTCTGATTAATAAAGAACAATCTAGTGAACTAGTGTGAAGAACTGTAGAAAGATTAAGATTTTCCTATGCTATTGGAATGGAAATAGACCCTTGAGTAAAATATTTCAGGAAACAAATCCATTAGGGTCCAATTTAAAGAGAAAGTCCTCTTACATGGATAAGTACAGGTTTCTGACTTTTCGTCTCTTTTAGAATTTCCCCTTAAGTTATAAAATAAGAATAATTACTTTAAGCAGATATTTCTGATCATTTATTTTACTAGGATTTTCTGGAGTACATTTTCAGATCACGGGTTATAGGTACATTTCTCATTATCACTAATGAGAATTTCAATGCATGATATAATTTTCCTGTGCTATTTTGTCTGACTTGTATTACACCTGTCAGTCTGCTTTCTCCTGCTATTTCATTAATATTTAAATATTAATATTTAAAGGTCAAACTTAGCCTTCAGTGATATTAAAATATATTATTCAGTTTCATCTGACTTTAGGAGAACATCTCTGGGACAGTTCTCAGTAGACAGGGAAAAAGGTATATCACCATTTTGCTGCCGTTTTAATCCAGTTTTTTTTCTTCTCTTTCCAAAAAAATTGAACAGTTTCTATCTCAGAGGGGGAGGAGAGAGGTTTGTAGAGGAATGAAGAGTAATTCACAATGCAGTCAATGGGATGAGGTGCCACTCTTCTTTGTACCCGGAGAGCCTTGCAATAACGCAGCTGCAGAACTGAAAGGCTTCACAGGATAATGTTTGTCCAGTAGAATTTCTCAGAGCACATCTCAACAATATGACATCCTGGAATAAAAGGAAATGTTATGTTTTTAGTGCATTGGTGTGATAAAGGCAGTACTCCAAATTGAGCATCACTTTACACAGAGATGTATAGATACTACACAGATACACACATATATATATGTATACACATACACAGATGTACAGATAGCTGAACTGTGTTTCAAATGTGGGATTTTGCATTTTGAGCAACACTCGATTATCCCAGAAACTCCTTTTCTGTGTAAATATTTGTGGCGACAGAATTGAAGGTTATAAGGCCATGTTTGCAAAGAGTTATGAGTACAGGGTGGAGATTTCATATAACAATGTTCTTTGGCTCTAGACCATGCAAATGCTAATATTTTCATGTGACTGAAGCCCCCTGAAAACACAAGATATTGTATGGCCTTTATTTACTTGCTCTGTTCCAGCACTTAGTCTGGTGCTGCTGAGAAGGTGGGAGAGGTCCTGCAAAGCATGGGATGGATATGCACAGATAATCTGCACAGCATCAAAGCTGCTTCTCCTGTGAATTTCAGGGATTCTGCCATGAGAGGAAGGTAAAATTTGGGCTGTGCATATGGTGTGTGTGTACATTGTTGCCTATACCCTGCACTTGCAGCAATCCTTGCAATATTTGTTCATGTGCACACAAAAGGGTCTCAGAAAAGACCTTGTAGATGAGAACTCTTCTTGAGCTCAGCCACTGCTCCAGGAGCAAGTGAGATTTGTGGCAGCAAACAACTTAAGTGTAGCATATCTGTCCTATCAACACTGGATATTGATGCAGTTGCTTGTGCTAAGGGACACCAGGGATCCAGCTTTTCCCACTGTCTTCTTTCAGTACTCATCAAGGGATTATGCAGATTTAAACCCAAATTGTGTCCACACAATGTGGACACAGCAGTGGTTTGGAGTGAGCACAAGTTTGAGCAGATGTTGGTTATAAATAGACACACCTCTGGTGCTGGGAAGCTGTGCAGCTTGATGCATTTTTATTGTAAAAGACTGTCAAACAACAGGGAAACTATTTAGTCAAAGTGTCAAATCTCTACCATGGATGTGAAGAGAAGCATAATTGTTCACTTCAGTGGAAATAAGATCAGTCTCCAAGTGCCTAACAGTGAATAATCCTGAGCTGCTATCCTAAACCTGCCCTTGTATTTCACCACTGCTGATGGCCAGGTTGTATTTCTTTTTTTACCATGGATCTACATATTTTGCCATGTGAGAATATATTGCTCTTCTAATGTAAAGAGATCACAATCTTTGGACTTGCCCACCAATGCCTGGCTGTAAAGTGGAAAATTAAACGGGACTCTATTTCTTTTTTCTGCAACTTTTAACCTAATTTAAACATGTTAGAATGTAACTTTCCTTATCTGCAACATATGTTGGTGATTATAGCTCTTGCTATCAGACACAAAAGTAGAAATTGTAAATGCATATACCTTTAATTGGAGAAATTATCTTCAGCTATATAGCTGTTTATCCAAACCCTAATGTCATTCTTATCAGCCTAGAGCCATTTGCTTCTGAAGGTCTGATGTAAATTATAATTAATTTTGTGATTCTCCTCAGCTTTGCATCATTATTCAGTGTGATTTTCTGACCTAGGCTGGTGCTGAATAACCAAATGCCTTGCTGTATTTCCAAACACTTCTTTTGAAACACAGAACAGCAATAAGAAAGTACAGTTGCAGACACAGTGAAGGAAATGTTTAAAGTGGGATATGATAATAAGTAGCTGATCTTTTATCACGTTTTGCATATTATCAAAGAATAAAAAATATTTTTAATATGCTAAATAATTCTTCCTAAGTTCAACTTTGTTCTGCCATAGAAATCAACCTTAACCAGAATGTTGTAAATAAATAGACCCCCCTCTGGCTTCATATTTATGTTGAATATTAATTGCTTTTTAAATAGAAAAAAGTCATTTCTCAAGAGGATTGCCTGTTGATCTGCCCTTAGATTTGTCTGTATTTGCAGAAACAAACTTAAGAAGTGATTTTTGACTTATGTCCTAAAGAGTGCAGGGGCAGCCTGAGCACTCCTACGGATTTTTACTGTACAGTCAGAAAGCTCCCACTGCATCTCAGCACCGGGCACAGCAGAGTGCATCTCTCCCCTTGCTGTGCCTTCATCCTTCACCTACCTGTCATGGACACTGGGTTCTCATCATTTCAAGTATTTTTTGTAATAAATCAAACATTTTCTTAGAGCGGGGCAGCTGACACAGCCACTTTCCTGTAGCTCAGTTGTGATATGAAAAGGAGTGACTCAGGCTTTCCACAGAAAGGAGCTGGTTGGTGCTTTGATTGATGAGTGTCCATCTGACAGCAGTATTTGCATTGTAAAGGAGTAAGTCTCACTGAAGTGCCACAAGCTAAAATCCCCACAATGAAGGCACTGAAATGACAAATGGAATGCTCCCTCTATTGGCATGGAAATTTTGGCACATATCAATTGCTGCTTGCCAAAAGAAAAAGGATTAACTAGTATATTTTTGCACAAATAATGTAAAAAGTTGCAGAAAAAAATTCAGTTCATTCTAGTGTTGAATCTACTTTTATAAACCCCAAACTTTTTTTTTTTTTTTAATGGCTGAAATTACCTTTCTTTCTCAGTGTGATTCTGCTCTCCCTCTATATTTCTAGAGACAACTTCAAAATTCCAGGTTTTTGGAGGCAAAACTCGGCAAACTACTAATGCAGCTACGAACTGAATTAGCACACGTTGTGTATGTTGTCTGGATATCTGCTTTTGGTGCACTGCAAAATTGCACATTATGGGTAGAAACTCCAGTTCTCTGTTTGTCCTTGACACTGGGGGGATGAGACTGGGCTGGACTGGGAACACAACTGTGGGAAATGAGGGTCCATCTGTTCTGCTCAGTGCAGCTGTACTTTTCCAGCCATTTATTTGGTTTCTACGTTTTATCCCAGAAAGAATATATATATAATGCCAACAGAGTTTAAAAAGGCTTTATACCACTGACTCCTGCCGCTTCAGGAGGGCCACCTATCTGACTGCTGCAACTCTCCAGAATAAGCTGAAATGCTTATTTTAACATCTAAGAGTGAATCCAAGAGACTAGGCTGGGAATGGCCCATGCTGGAGAGCTATGGGGACATTCATATATACATTTTTTTGTGGGCCATATGTGGTCCAGCTGCACCATTGTAATGAGGAGACCTGGCAAAAAGCACACTTAGGAAGGATCCTATGCTGTTTTTTGTCTGCTGTCAATCATACAGCACTTCCACAAGGATAAACAAGTAGGTGAAAGCAGCCAGATCCCAGCCTAGTTAGTTCTACATATTTTGCATATATAATGGAAGGCAGTCAGCTTCCCACAGGCTGGGTAATGACAGTGGCTGATTGTCAGTAGGTACAAAATACTGTGTCAGTTGCAAGAAATGTATAAATATATCCTGCAGTCACAGCAGGATGAAACTAGCAACATTCTGTATGGAAATCTGCTGTTCATTTCTATTTCTAATGCTGTTCATTGTAGGGTCTAGGTCAGCCGTCAAGGCTTTGTGAAGGACATGTGCTGAAGCTGGCTGTTCATAATGCAAAAGAAAGTATTTCATGATAGTGTTGTCTTTTTTGCCGTTGCTGGTTTCATTCCAGACAAAGCAGCATTTCTTCTCTGACTGGTCTTAGTGTTCTCACTTTCAAATTCATACTTCTATCTTAAAATGCACTGTAGATCAAAAAGTCTATGTAATGATTGCCTCTTCCTTCTCAACAAGGCTGCACTCAGAGAGTTAATACCCACTGGCTAGCATGACAGGAGACACCTCAGAATGATTTTTCACTGTTAGCACAGTGCCTGTGAGGTTTGCTCAGCCAATACCAGAAAGAAAAACACTTCTTTCCGTGTCTCTCTTTAGCCTCAGACCCATTTGCTAAGTCACAGCTGTGCAAATACACTGACAGCCAGGGTGTTCTGCCGGGGAAAGCGGGCGCCTCCTGCGACCCCCACTGCCTCCCCCTTGATGAGGGTGTGCTGCAAGAAAGAGCAAGGCAGTGTAAGCCTTAGATCTCTGCCTTTCTGCATAGCGAGACTGTTCTCTCAGGGCAAGGCATCGTTCAGTCCAAAGAAGAATTAAATGCAGTCTCTGGGCCTTTTCCAGGTGCTAATGGCTGGGGTGTGGCATAGGATGTGGATGCCAAACAGGATCGGTGTTTCTCAGGAAGAAGCAAAGTCAGGGATCACACAAAGGCAGAATGTGGGGGAGGTAAAGAGGTGTTATATCCGTTTTATCTCTTTGGTAAATGCTTGTTTGACCCGTGGGTTGGGACTCTTTCGGGGCTCAGCAATACCCTCTACATTCAGAAGTAACTTCAGGCAAACACAGGCAGACCCCCATGGCATGGGGCTATGGGATTGGCAGCTGTGCCCACAGAATGACCAACAAATGACTTTGGGGATGTAAGCTTGGGATGGGTAAAAATTAAATATAAGTTATGTTATTTAAATTTATTCCCATTTCAAAATGATGCTTGTCTATATTAACAATCTACTTTTATTTGGAGCAATGAAGTTCATTGAGACAGTTGCTTAGGCTGCAAAATCAAGTATTTTGAGGCTGAAAAATTGCCAGCTTTATAGTTGCGTATATTTATATGCAACATTAACTATATGTCCAGTGTCTTTAATTATAACATCCTATTTTATTTCTCTACAGGGTACCTGCCTTATTCAGTGCTCAAAAAGGGAAAGGAATCAGGCCAACTGAGCTGGTCTTGACTAATTGCCTTGTGCCCAACTTTGTTCCTAATATTTCCCTTTTCACTTGTTTTTTATTCAAATTATCAGCCATCTGTTGTTAGTCTGGTGGCACCAGACTGCCCTTTCACCTGAAGACTTCAGGACCTTTATAAATGATAAATTTCCTTTGCAAGCCTTCTGCAAATTAAATTCTTCATTTTACAAGGCAGTTAGATACAGAAAAATGAAATTATATACTTGGACCCACAGGCACCGACTTCAACCCAGAAATATAACCTAGATTTGTGGGCTCCTGACCTTCCATTCTAATAACAAATTTCTTGTCTTATGCCTAGTTATTGATTTTAAGTACAAATGGGAATCAGAAATCTGTGGTCCCTTTTAATAGATCTGCTGTAAACTGCTGACATTATGTTTTATAAAATTTCAGGTAGGGTATTTGAAACAGGTAGAAATAATCAATCAGAACCAGCTGCAGATGTGTCTATAAACTGCTAAGTGACAAAATCTGAAAGTGAAATCTCTTCATATGTGCAGCAATATTAGTGAGAGAGGAGGATTGCATGGAAATGATTTTTCTTTTCACAGTAACACCATGTGAAACTACAAGTTGGAACTTGATCTAAACCCATATCTTCATCACAGTTCCATCTCTCTGCTTTCTTCTGAGGTGAATGCACTTCCCATAAATCCTTAAGAAGAAATTGTACTGTTAATCCCACCTACCAAATTTTGTGTGAGTCTGTGGAGGTGAAACTAGGATTGTGACTGCATTCTGCCCCAGCAGCCAGCACAGCTGGTTAGGGTGGGACTGGGAAGGCTCTAGATAATAGGAATGCCAGAAGAGCAGAAGGAAATAGGTTGACAGTTCTGTGTGGGATTGTTCATGGTGACAGTCCAGGTGCCGTGCTAAGCAAGGTGGATTTTTGCTTGAAAAGGTTAGTGTTTCATTAGAGGCATAAACTACCAAATTTTTGGCCCAGTTGAAAAAGTTTTAAGATTGAAAATAAATACATATAATCCTCAAAAAATACATAGCACAAATATATATTTAAAAAAATCTGATAGCACCAAATAAAAGTTTTGGTTCTGGGGTGTTGTTAAGACCTGGGATTGTGTTTTTTGCTCAGGCAAAGTTGCTGTTGTCTGATGAGCAGAGAGAGAAGAGAAAAACAGTAGAAGTTGTTCTGGCTGTAATGGAGGCTTGTTTACAGAATGAAGGATATGTTTATATGTCTGTGTGGAATAAGGCTGCCAAAATTCCTGCCAAAGCATAACCACCAAAAATAATCATGCTTGTGTCTTTGGTATTTTCTAAGCCAATTTCTTTACTTAGCATGAAGTCTGCAAGGGGATATCCATTCACATGAAAACCTGCTATGTAATTTAAGAAATAATATTTGTCCTAATCATATTTCCATCTGTCTCCTCTCCCTCCCCCTTCCTACCTGATCCCTGCTGCAGAATGCTGCAGTTCTACTGAATGCTGATGAGACCACACCAAGCCCAAGCCCCTCACTATGGACCAGATAAGTTGGCACCATGTCAGCATTTAATACTTCTGACAGGGAGGAGATCGATGGAGAAGGCTAGTCATGATATTGAATTTTCTAGAGAAAATGGAACTTTGTTTCATTTTAGTTTGTTTTTTAATATATTTATTCAAGTCCTGCCTGATTATATTCCCTCCTCACCATGGCAAAGTCTTCCTGTGTTCAATCATCTCAATCTGTTTTCTGAAGATGCACATGCAGAGAGAAGCCAAGACCTTCTTTCAGCATACAGTGAGAGAGATTTATTGTTCATATTTCCTGCTATTTCTGTCTACCTGTGTGCTTTAGTTGAAATGCTTCTTGATCCAAAAAAGTTTATGCATGAGACTGGCAGATTCAGAAAGGAAGCCAAGGCAGAGAAATACCAGAATGGAAGGTGGCATTTTGTAATTCAATATTTGTGCTATTTGAGACATATATACACTATATTTAAGTTCGATCAATCAGTACAGAATTGCTGTTGAGATCATACTAAAGCTAAGAGCAAAAACAGAGAGGCAGTGGTTGCTGTTAAGCAGCAACTGAATACAAGTGTTTAACTGTGGGTGAAGCAGCTCTTCATTGAAAAATATGAATGTATTAGAGGGAAAAAAAGGTGATCCTTGGCTCTGAGAAACAAGTCCCAGAACTCAGGAGCTGTAAGTATAATCAATAACATGTAAGTGCTGGTATCTTTGAATTATGGAAGCTTTAAAATATATAAAATATGAGTTACAGTTTCTTTGTGCATTACCAAAGAGGCTGAACTCTTTCATAGACACATTACTTTGGAAAGAGCAATGGCATCCATTTTTTCAGGTTCTTATGTCTAATAACAGTCCCTAGACAGTAGGAGCAGTCACACTAATGCACTGCAAGATAAAGTGTACTTCAAAACCATTTCCCTGACTGCAGCTGTCAAATGCAGCATCAAATGTGTCCTGCCTAGTGGCATACACACATTTCTTAAATTAAATAATAGGCATCTCACAATCGTGTTGAGCTGCCTCCCTGAAAGATATGTAGACAATTAACCAAAATGGTAAATTCCATAATCCCAGAATGGTTGATGGTGGAAGGCAACTCAGGAAATAATTGAATCCAGCTGCCCTTCTGAAAGCAGAGGCAGCTAAAGCAGGTTGCTCAGGATCCTGTCTGGTCAGATTTGGAGTAGTTACAAGGATGGACACTTTGGAGCCTCTCTGAGAAATGAGAACCCTCTGAGTGAAAAACAGTTTTCTCTTATTTATACATGTATTTGTATTTCAGTTTGTGGCCATTGCCCCATTGTCTGATCACTGGGCACTGCTGAGAACAGTCTGAGTCCATTTTCTTTACTCTCCCATCAGGTATTATGATGCCTTGCTGAGACCACCCTGAGCATTCCTTTCTCCAGCCTGAACAGCCTCAGCTCTCTCAGCTTCTACTTGTATCTAAAACCTCTCAGTGGCCTTTGTGATGATTTGCTGGATCCCTGTACCACAGATTCAGAGCATCACATGTGCATGTCTGGGGAATCCAGAGCTGGACACAGGACTCCAGATGTGTCTCATCAAGGCTCAGTAGAAGGGAACCAGCACTATAAGTCACAAGTATGCTCTGCCCAAAATATGTATTGCAATCCAGCCTGTCAAGATAACCCAAAATGTAATCCCCTGGTCTGGAAGTGCAAGAGTGTGGCTTGTATCATTCCATTCTTTTCCTTACTGATAACTCTGGTGTGTGTTCCTCTGCAGCTGTAAACATCTCTGAGCTTAGCAGCACATTTCATTATCAGAAATGTAGTTTTAGAATGAAATCCAAATCATTTATTATAGAAAGTTCACATTAGAGCAGATCTATATGTGCTCCCTAATGGTGGTGTGCTGCACTGATCTGTTCAAGGCAGTAGAATTATACTGAATCAATTCTTATCAGAATGAGATGAGAGTATCCACTATATTCCTAAGTTTTATGATAATGTGTGTAGAGTTCCTCCAAATTACAGATAGCAGATAGTTGCTTAAGCAACCTGAATTTCTACCTGAGAGGCAAACACTATAAACCAGATCATCTGTATCTGTTTATATTTTTCCTGTTTCCCTGGGTTTTCCTGGGTTTTCCCTTCTCAAGGAAAGCTTAAATGGTGTGCATGACACTGTGCTGCAAAATGCTTCAGTTGCTGCTGAATCAAAGCTACATTTAGCTCTGGCTGAGGCTTATGAAAAACAGTGTTTACCTTGATCTTTATGCACTACTCACTCGCTGTGGCTGTGGCTGTTTTGCTTCCTGACAGATTTCTCGCTAGTCGTGTAAGAAATCTATGGCAAATGATTTGCAGGGCTTTCCTTCTAGGTCAGCAGTTTGCAAACACTCTTTCAAAAGTCAATTAAAATGTTCCATTTTCTCATTGGCATGAGGATAGTAAATGGAAGAATTTCAAGGCTTAATATGTCTCTCTCTCAGAAACACTGCAGCTTGCACAGCTGTGAGCAGAGGTGCTTTATCGGAGATTAGTTTGTTCAGATTTCCTCCTGAAAATTGTTAACAAGGATTAACTTATACTGTTGTGGGGAAGGAAGGTAGAAAATAAAGGCGATTGCTGGCTATTTGCTGAAGGAATCAGTTATAGTATCAGTTAAAGGGAGTTGGTGCTGCTTTAGAAGTTCCAATTTGCTTAATTGTAATCTTTTCCTATGTACTATCAGGTAAAAATAGAATTCCAATATGTCCTGCACTTCAAGTTGTTTATGTCTTGTACCAGGTCTTATCTGTACTGTCTACAAGGGGAGATGCAGAATGGGAAAGGGGTGTCTGTGCCTCTCTTCTGGCAGACGAATGTTGCTGTGCTGGGCAGTTCAGCACCTTGGAGAGGAAACGCTCCCTGTCTCCTCCCTGTCCCGCGGTAGCTGTGGGACACGGTTCAGCTCACAGCCACCCTGTGTCCCTGGAAGCCTCTACAGCTAAACTGCACCTTTTCATCCACTCACAGCATTGCTGTCAGAGCCGTGGCTTCATCCAACAGTATTTATTGCTCTGTGCAGCTAATTCAGGCTCAGATAGTCACGCTGCCTTTCAGCACACAAACTCTGCTTTTGCCAAAGAAACACTTTCATTGAATAGAAAAAAAGAAGTTACTTCCTGCTTTTGTCTGCCCTTCACTGCAAAGGATGGGACTGCCTCCTGCTTACCCCAGCTCTTTTCACCCAGATAGCAATGATTTTCACATGGCCTTCCTCAGTGTTGATACGTTTAACCTCAGGTTGATTATGTTCCACCTTCCACGGGTATCCCCTGGATTGTTTTTTCCATTAGAGGAATTGTCAAGCTCATAATTTCTTTCTGCTCTGTCTGAACTTTATAATTAGCTCTGCCCTAAGGGCTTGTGAGCCTGAGGAGCCCTGCATTGACCAAAGTGGATTTGCTCCATAGGCTAAGTGCAAATTTTCTGAGTCTTCCCTGATACCTACACAGCCTGGCTTATCTTTGCGTTGAGCTCCCTCATCTATAATTAATACATGTCAGAGATGAATCTCTGCTATGAAATTTTCTTATAAGTTCTTCCATGAAAATATTTATCAAGTTCTGCTCACCTTGACCATAGCAGTGAATTCCTTTGTTCAATTATTCACAGTCCTGTGAAGGACTTGATAGTTCAAATAGCATTTTAATCACAGATTGGGTGGGATATGCCATAGGCTTTGTACTTTGAGTCTGTCTTCAGAAGAATTAAAGCATTTTTTTCATGGATGAGTTTTGAAGGCCTTGTTTTAATTACTTGAAGAAGGTAAGTCAATACTGACTCAGAATTATTTCTAAATATGTGAAATTTTGGTGCAGGGATATTAATAACCTGATTTTTCCCACTGTGCTTAGTCTCTGCAGCTTTCATTAACTTCAGAGAGACTTGCAGTCACCTGTACTTCCAACCATAATTTTTCAAGCTTTCTTGACTCATCAGTGACAGAGATGGGAGAATGAGTCATATTTTTTCATTAATGACTGGTGCTTTTGAATATATCAAGGCTTTAATTTCCAGAAATCTCACAAGAACCCTTTTCTTTTGCCTGTCTTCCTCCCAGCCTTCCACCTAAACAGCATGGTCAAAGATCCTGTTTTGAAAAGTCAGGCTTCTTTATATCCAGGTGTCAGATTAAAACTGAAAATGCAAAGTTCTGAACAGCACCTGTCACTCACAAAGGTCCTGGCAATGACCCTTTTCATTTAATTTCATTACCAGCATTCCTCACAATTCACTCTGCCTGTTCTGTGAGGCTGATTCTAGTGTTTTCAACCCATCCTGCTAAACTGAGAAGAATATTTCTATTGATTCTGAAAGCAGGAGGATTAAGCTCTAGTGCATGCTTTGCTTCACTGTGCCAGGGAGTGCCTTATAACCAATTTATAGCATATGCAGCTGTGGTTTTCTGAGTGCAGTTCCAATATCTAACTGTTTATATCAAGGGTGGCTTTCTGACACCGAGGGTTATTTTATTTTAGGTGATACAGTCTTTATGGAAATTGATTTATATATATATATCTGCTGCAGCTGCCTTAGTAAAAAACAATCAGTTTAAGAGCATCTCTCTGACTCACCTGAGCTGGGTACAGCTGCTTTTGGCACAGAGATAGAGCCATAAAGTCATCTGGGTGATCCTCTTCTTCAGTACACTGTGCTTGGAGAGCTTGTGCTTACAGTTTTCAATATTCTGCCCATTGAAATAGTGTGATATTTGAAGAGCTACTCTCAAACCAATAGGATTAGGAGCAGTGCTTGTTGTTGCATATTTTCTGTTAGGCTGAGATCGCTCACTGTGCTGTTTCTCAATTCTAAGTTTTTATATTCCCAACACTTGAATGGGCAAGAAATTGGTCATTCTAATGGTTATTTTTTTGAAGAATATGATAAAGGACCTTTTCTCAGTTTGATTATACTTAGCAGTATATATTTAATCCAAGCAAAAATTTAGCTACAATAATTCCTTGAGGTGAAGGTGGAATCAGGCTAAATCTGCTTAAACAAAAACAAAAACAAAAAACCAAAAAACCCACAAAAACCAACAAAAAGCAAACAAACAAACAAGTTACTCTGTTTGTAAATATTTGGAAAAAAGAGATCTACAAGTGTGAGTCAGCACTTCTGTCTTGGGCATGGATTGTCCATCCCTGGTAGAGAGGACTTGGAAGGTGCTGTTTCATCCTTGTTCCTTATGTTGTCTGTTCTCCCTGGTCCCATAGGTGTAAAATCCTGGAGAGCTGATAGCCCAGGCCATGGCAATGAGCTTTGGTGGACAAAACCCTGGGGGGGAGGTCTGGGCCTGCCAGGGAGCACTGGACACCTTTTCCTTGTAGCCAACAGGAATATTCCTCTGCTTCTTGGGAAAATGAGGCTATGGAAGGCATGCAGCCTTAAAAATGTAAATGTCCAAGTCCCTCAGCTCAGCCCTTGTTGGAATATTCTATGTCCAAGCAAGAGCTGCCAGTTTTCCCTGGCTTGGCATGGGGCTGCTGCATCACTATTTTCCTCAAACAGGTGCCTTTGGAGGCTCCCTCCTCCCAGGTACATTCCTGTGCTTATGGAACCACCGAGATCACAGGGCTCCTCCTTGCTCCTGGGTGTGGCTTAGGCTGCCAGCCTGGCAGTCAAACTGGTAAATCCCAGTGGAAATGAGGAGGCTGTGAGCTCTGCTGCTGCTGCCCTGGGCTTTACACAGCATCCCCCGTGCCAGGGTGTGCTGGTGCTGATGATGCAAAGACCCGGTGTGGGCCACACCTGCAGACTCATTGCACCTGCATCAGGAGAAGATGTTACCCTTTATTGAAAGCTGTGCTGGAGAAACAACTAATTAACACCTAAAGCATATGGGATAAAGTGGCAGAGAGTGGTACTTTGCTGCATTGTAAAGTCTCTTCGGAAAAGAGAGATTTATCTGGGTTTTGAAATGTTTAGTTCTTCGTTTCTTTTTCACATTACACGAAGAGGAGAAAATGGGGAAATGATCAGAAAAGTTGCCTGAATACATTTTAATAATACTTTTAAACATAAAAAGAGAAAAGTCATAATTTTGTTCAAGTAGTTCATCTCCATTCAGACAATACAGAGGTTATTGCAGAGCTCATGCCTTTGATTTCTTACTTTACTTTGGCTTGTGTACCAACCAATTCTTGTTAAATATTTATGGACAAGATTAAAGACTTTATAAAACTTAGCAGCTGGCAGCTGTCCTCGCCTAAAGGATAATGCAGAGTTTTCATTTTAATTGGATAACTGTGTGACTGAAATATGCAAACCCCAAGGGGAACACAAGAACTGAAATATGTAAAATATTTTTTTAAAGAAAATACTCTTTTACATTCTGTACTTTCTTTTTCTCTTAGTAGCTTTTATCTGAAGGTGAAATTGCCATTTCTTTTCTGCTTCTTCCTTTTTAAACTTTTATTTAAAGTTGGTTGGTTTGGGGTTGTTTTTCCTACTAAGCTAAACTTTTTTGATGGTGTTCTTTCTGTTTGTTACAGGCCAGGCATGGATTGATATCCTGTATTCTTTCTTCTGAATTTTTTCTTCTTTCTGTACACTATTTCCATTTTTTGTGTTCTTAATTAACTGCTCCTATTATGTTTGTGGGAATTTTTGCATTCTACCCCTTGAAGATTATCTATCAACACTATCGTATAAGCCAAGGTCTTCCACATTAGCTGCCTATGCACACACACTCCCCTTCTGTCTGTCAGTATTTCACATATACCTTGTGGCCCAGCTAAAAGAAAGGGCAGCTGTAGCTGAACAAAAATTGAGGATCGTATTTCAGCCCTTTTTCCCTGTGGATCCATTGCTTCTGCCTTTCTAAAACTGTTTTATTCAGTGTCTTAAGCTGTCCTGTGGCTACTGAAGTCCATAAGGCAGTGTTTGTTTCTGCATGAATGTCTGCATGGAGTGTGGCAATACAACAACAACAGTTTCTATCTTTACCCATTCATTACTTCTCAAAGATTATGGAGAATGGCCTCACAACGACAGCAATCGCTCTCTTAACAATCTCAGTGGATGTTGTCAGGGCCCATCAATTTCTAGAGGTCACATTCCTGTAGTAGTTCTGTTTCCAGCTCTTCCTTCTGTAATGATGGGGCTGTGTTTGCATCAACCTGGAATTTCATTCCTAAAGCCTGGGTCCCAACAGTGCTGGCCCAAGAGTTGAGCTTAGCTTGGCCACTGAGTTGTACTGGCTTTAAAGTCACTGCTTTTCACTTAATTCAGGACATTGTGACCTAAGCTCAACCAGACATCCACTGTCCCCATCAAAGCCAGACGCTTCCTAGCAGAGTTCAACAGGTGGAGAAGAGAGCACACAGGACAGGGAAAGGAAGGTGAGGAGTCTGTGGAGTGTCACCTGCATGATGATACTCAGGACTATAACATGGATTTGCACTGCTCAAATGGAAATTAGGCAGGACTGTGCAACTGAAGTCTTTCTTCAGATGTGTCTTAAAATGACTCACCAAAGTTCGTAGCTGAAGTCCTTATCAGATTTGGTAATCTGATAAGCAAACCCCAAATTTGCTTTGTAAATAATAAATTGACATGTTCCTATGAGCCCTGTTTTTTTTTTACTTCCAGTATTACTTCTCTTTTCCCTCTTGGCACTTCAAAGCATTGACATTTTAGATTTGACACACAAATGTGTCATCAAAATGACCTGCAAGAAGCAGGAGTCTTTGGGGCTGCCCTGGAGCAGCTGTACCTTTGTGCATTTTTTATGTGTTTTCTCACCTTCCAGCAACAAGAAAAGGATAAGGAGTTTTTTTAATTTTATTTAAGGATGTAATTGTTCCCCAGGCTTGCTTCCTAAAATGACATGGTTGTCTTGCATTTGTTAAGAAATGATTACTGATAGGAATATTAGAGTGAAGAAACATGTAATTAAAATACCTTTTTTATTTGTTCTTTCATCTCATTGTAACAGATAACAAGAATCAACAGATGATATTCCAGTAATTATGATTGATTTTAATAAATTATATAAAATTATATAATATCTCCTCTAGTTCGATTTGTATTCTTTGAATACATAGGAGACTCTTATTAGAAGGTGTGAACAAGTTCAGCTGATCTTTTTGAAATAAAAAAAACCTTCAAAATACTCTCATCCAGTGCTGCATTATTAGTGTATCTTTTTCCTCTTCTGAAATGTTGGGCTGGCATCTGTAATGCCAAAATTCTTAGCTGGACATGAGGATCTTTGATAGCTGTGAAATCAGCTCAGCCAGGGTTTACATATAACAGATCACAGTGGTCAGAGTGCACCAGGGAGCACTTAGCTGCCCTTTGTGCTGCTGGAAGGAATATTGACCACAGGGTTTAGAGGCACACTAGGATTATGTTTTTCCTTTCTATAGCATAAATTTTAAACTTTTAAGTGGTATTCAAGTCCCCTGTCTTTCTGTCTGGTGTTTGGGCCAGTAATTTCTACTTTCACCCATTTTTGTTTTAACTGTGATTAACTTCCACTCTGTGTGGAGATACAGGCACAGAAACTTCTGGGTTAACTCCTGTAAGGATTTAATATCAGCCATTTCAAATGGGGACTCTTAGGATATACATTAAATGGACATTATCCATGTAGATTAGATGCATTATTTGGCTGCACTATGTCTTGTACACTTTATATAGACTCTGTGATGGCATCTTTAATATCTCACTTTTTAAAAAAGGCCAGTCATGTTATCATCATTTTCCTACTTTGTGACCCAGGCACTGCTGAGATGCATCCTCACCCCAGTTTCTTCTTTTCTAATGGAATTTCTGTGAATGCACAAATATATTGAAAGGAAAAGAAGGTAGGTTATACCCCCAATTTCTTATTGTCATAATCACATTAGCACTACAAGTAATGTCATCCAGCAAGAGGCACATTTTTACTCTGCTAATGCACTTTCTGTGACAGGTCTGAGAGGAAGATAAGGGAGTTGTGTCTACTGAAGTGAGTTTTCTATTAACTCCTCTGGTTGGTGTTTTGGATATATGATATTTGGCAGTTTTACTGCTATCTCTCTTCATATGATAAAAAATGTTTGTTGCATGTAGCTTCTGCAATCTCTTACATGCTGGACATTTAATCTAGATGTGACAAAGTGATGAGAAAAGGGTATCAGAAGTAATATCTTGAAGTCCTTCTGATGTTCCACTCTGGTTTTGTTCTGTTTTTCACAGTTCTTGGGTTGTGAGAATGCAGGAATAGAAGGCAGAAATCTTTTGTATTGCATTTTGTGAGGCTCCTTCACTGGGGTTCATGGACTAGAGAAGTGTGCATCTCAAGAATATCTAAGCCACTAGGTTTTGGATCATGCTTGTGACATCACCACTCCCCAAGACCCTCTATTTCTTTTTTTTTTTTTGAGTTTTAAACAGGAAAAAAAAAAGGAAAATGTTGAAAAACACTGCAAAAAAAGTTTAAAACATTGGTGATTTTTTTACCCTCAGTTGTGTCTGGTTTAGTCTTCACAACTCACGTAAAGAGGAGGAGCTCTGCACGACCAAAAGAAGCAGGGAAAAGCAGAGTATTTGGTTACTTGGTAATGCTATAAAAACCCATTGGCTCTGCATAAGCCTTACATGAATTAAAAGGGACATTTAGTGTTTACTTTGTTGCTGCAAGCAGAATCTCTGTATTACTTTGGCTTGCATGAGTTACACAAAGGATTGTGACACACTGGTGAGCTGAAAATTGTAGTTAAGAGCTCCATGGAGGAATCTGTTTTGCTTAAGGATGCTTGAGAAAGTTGTATTGTAAAGGTCACTAAGGTACACTGACGCTCTTTTACACCACAACGACACAAAGATTCCAACTTCAGAAGGCTGAAAAGACTCCTTTATTCTTGGGAAGTGTTTCCCCTTTTATACTATTTTACACAGAGCAATTCCATTGGTGACAAGAAGACAAACCTCTTCAATCACATTGGTCAGACCAGAGGGACACCAAGAAGAAGTCTCTCCTAGGGAAAATATGTAAACAGATTTGCCGTTACCAAAACATGTCTCTTATTTACAGAAAATTCCCCGGAAAAGGAATTTCAGAAACCAAAACATGTCAAGCACAAACCAGGGCTACAATACACATTTGGTAACTCACAATGAAAGGGATTTGTGGGTGCTTGGCAGCAAGAAGAGGTGATAGTGATTAACTGCAATTCCTCTTGGCCCAGCCTCTCTCCAAGATCTCTGGTTCAGTCCCTGAAGCACATCAGTTTTATCCTGAGGGATGTCTTCACCCCAGTCCTGTTCTCATCACTCATTAACTCAGCAGCTTGTGGGACTTGGTGCCAGCTTGTCAAGGTCTAACAATAGATCAACTTCTGCCCTGCCACTGCCTTCAAGCTGGCATCTGTACCTGCACTTCCCATCTTGGCTGCACCCCACCTTTGCAAACTGGCCTGTGGTTTCAGAGCTACTGAACCATATCCAAACCAGAAAAGAAATCCCTGATACACAGCTTTCCTCCTTGCTTTCACCAGTTCTTCAAGGTGAGTACAAAATCTTTTCAGAGATGAGCTGTCTGCATGTGAATTGTCACTTCTGAGGACACCTCTGTGCAGTTAAACAGGATTTGGGAGTTCAGTGAGAAAACCAGATCCAGGACTATTGCAAACAGCTCTGGTTTTGAGCTGTGCAGTGGAATGTACTTTGAGAACAGAAATGCCAGCATTGCTTGGGTGGGTTACATGCAATAGGGAGTGACAGCATCCCCTCACCACAGGGAGTGGAGGAAGGAAGTTGTAGCCAAAAGGGAAGTAATAAAATATTAGGGAAATTTCTCATAAAAGAAAAGCAAAAGGAAAGAAAAATGCCAGTGGAAAAAAACAAACAAACAAACAAAAAAAATGGAGGGATGAGAATTCCAGAGTTGGCAGAAATATAACAAAGCCTCATAAGGAAATGCAGAATAGGGGAGACAAAAGGGGATCAATGAGATTGAAAAGCCCCCACATCTGGGGGAGCCTTTTTATCTGCCATACAGCCTTCAGCCTACAAGAAAGCTCCCTACTGCTTACAGGAGAGGCATTGGAGCTTACATGACCCACAGCAAGATTTCAATGAAATTGATAATAAGTGGGTCAAAGGAAGGAAAAGAAGGTGGATTTTCTTTTGTCATTAAAATCCTTACAAATGTACTTTAGTTTTATCCCAACTCTCAGCTTTTGCTTTTTCCATTTTTCCATTTAGGATTTAATTATCAGGCAAATTTAGCATATTCTTTTTTTCTGATCACTCAGATGGAAAAGCAGGACCTACTTTTTGACTTTCAACACTTCACACTGAATCTCCCTTAGGGCTTAAGAAAACTTGAAAAAGTGATTACTTTTCTGTTCTCACCCTTCTTCCTTCCCCTACCCTGAAATTTCAGCAGGCTTTTGTCACTGTACATTCAGATTGAAAATGAAAAAAGCAATTAGAAGAAATACAACGTGTTCCCTTGGGTCCCCACAACCTTATTTATCTGCAGCCTTTGGCCTTAATAGCAGAAGCCCAATATCTGCTTTCTGCCACAGCTTTCAAGGATGCTTATGCATAATAGCACTGGCATGGGGAAACTTGTGAAATGAGCAAGGAACTATGACTAAAGACCCTCCTTAGGCATTGCCTTGAAAAGCAAGCTCAAGATGAAGCATCTTGTGGCTCACAGCTGGAATAGCAACACTTAAACTGTATAGCATGAATTTAATCAAGGTTGGGATTTTTTTTTTGGTTTGTTTGGGGTTTTTTTTTGGTTTTTTTTTTTTTTGTTTTGGTTTTTTTTTTTTTTTGTCAGAATACATGGCTGTAGGAGAACTCAATTTTTGTTACTCCCAAGTAATGTTTTATGAGTATCTCATATTTCTTAAGTGGGCAGTGGAAAGTGTTCCAAAGTGCTTTGAAGATTGAAAGAAAGATAGAGTGTTCGTATCAAAAGCAATACCAGCAAAAATAAACACAAGCAAACAGAAGACCACATCCGTTTTGGGCTTTGCTCTACTGGACAGTTGTTTTACATCAGGGAATTTTTTGTCC
The DNA here is from genome assembly GCA_037834095.1 of Argya squamiceps. NCBI lineage: Eukaryota > Metazoa > Chordata > Aves > Passeriformes > Leiothrichidae > Argya > Argya squamiceps. The sequence continues at coordinate 8,499,884 of JBBMKD010000222.1, read as the reverse complement.
TGAAAGCTGAAATAAAACAAAAGAGTAAGTAGTAGATTGATGATGAGACACTCCTTCTACTGACAGTAAGAGGCAGAAGCAGAAAACCAGAACTTGGAGTTAGAAGTGTCTTTATCATCCCCCGAAGGATCTGGGGGGAAGAATGTGGGATTTAGAGAACACTGTTTTTATCTGTTATCTCTCACTTGCTGGGAGCAATATGCCCAGTTCATGAATATTTCCAGTTGTATTTCTCAGGTGTACAGTCCAGTGGAAGTGCAGAGACTGCGAATGTGCTTCATCTTTTCCTCACTATCCTCGTCTGTTAGGATTAAGCAGAGGATGCTGAGATTTGCTTTTCTCTCTTTTATGTCTCCTGGAGAAGGCAAGGTCTGAGGAAAGCCACAAGCCACAGATTAACAAAGCTGTGGGGGCTTTATTCCCTATTTGACCCTTTTGCATCCACCTAGGGTTAGACTGTTACCTGGCATAACCAAAGCAAGGCTCTGGCAGTCCTGGTGGAAGCTGGCTTCTTCTTGAATATAAATGCTCTAAATACTCCACTGGCCCTTAGGTAGCTTCTGCAAAGAAAACTACTTTTTTGTAGATATGTCTTTGCCAGGTGCTTGTCTCCTAGTAGGAGTCATCCTTCTTTTTAATACTTGCTGGTGGCAGACTGGAAATGCTCGCTATAGATTAAGACATTCACTGATAGCTTTGAAGTCTACAAGGTAAAATTCATATTTCTTCATCATCCATTCCAGATGAAGAAATTAGATTTTCTTCATAATGATGCCTTACTTTCTAATTTCTATCTCTAGCAATCTGGACTCCCTATCTAGAGACAGACCAGTTCTATGTGGATGTTGAAGAGTTCCCTGTTCCAGAAACAGGAACAAAATAATTGCAAGATGGAGAAAGCACCTTAAAATCTTAAACTGTGGATTGGAATGCTAAAAGAGTTCACCAAATATCTATCATGATTTGTTTATAAGACAGCCTAGCTGAATTTATATTTTGTGGCAGCTTGTCTGTTCACTCTCGCCAGGTGATTTTTCTTGCACAATCTGTCTTCCTAACCATGGGTCCAAGGTGGTCTGGTACAGCCTTGAAGATCTTGCTGCTGGACAGAATTGCTCTTGGCAGCTGCACTGACTGTATTAAAGTTATCTGAGTAGGTCTGTGTGTGATGTGTGCAAAGGTGCTGAGGTACTCAGCAAATCTCCAGGGGGCAGCACTGTTTGTGTGATTTTATGGGAGTGCTCAGCAGACCATGTTCCTCAGTATGAACCGGGCACATGCCCTCACTGCTCCTCTTCCTCCCCAGCTGGACTGTCTGCCTGCAGGGCTTGGGCCCAGCCTGAAAGAGTCAGCAGGGCTGTTGAACTGACATTTATCCTCCCTCCAGGCAGTTAGGGAAGAGGCAGGGATGTGGTTATAGATTTTGTTTGCTGCTGGAGCACTGGTAGCTTGGCAGGAGATGAGGTCGGTATCGGGATCAGAGAGCTGTAAACCACCTGTCAGGAAGAAGAGGTAGGAGAGGGATTATGACTGTGATGAAGTGTGGATTATAACACTACCTGTTATTTGTGACTGTGCCTAATGACAGGATGCAGCTCTGTGAAGGCTAAAAAGAAAATATATAGCCAGGAGTGTGTGCTGGGGTGTATATCCTCACATTCTTTCTCCAAAATCATTGGCATGGGGGTGTCACAAGACCTCATTTTAACCCAGCAGAAAGGCAAAGTTGCAGCTGGGTGATTCCCTTCTTCCTTGAGCATCATATTTTTTGTTTTGCTGCAACAAATAAACCAGCAAAGTTAAGAGGGCTGGAGCTAATGAGAGGCTACTGGAAGGCAGCATGTGAATAATGTAAATGTCTTACCATGATAAGATGATGTATTTTCATTAGGTTGGAGCAGCATTGACAGAGCAGCTGAAGGGCCCTTTGGCAATATGAAGGCTAATTACTTGCCATGAAGAAAGGAAAACTTGTCAAGCGGGAGCTCTGTCATTGCTCAGTTCAATAAATCAAGGCAATAAATCATGCTCAACAGAGTCCCTGTGCCATTTTAGGCTATCTGAAACGTGTGTGGGAGTGGAGAAACCCAACACTGAAACAAAGTGTCATCTCAAAAAGGAGCTGGTTTTTATACAGTTTATGAAAAATTATAACCACACTTGGATTTTTTTTGGGACTTTGAGTAATGCACATACACTGATTGAGGTGGAGAATGGTGAAGAGGGTGCATCCATAGCTTAATGTAAAGGGAAAATGGACATACAGTGAAGGGGGTTTATGGTTTTCTTAGATGTTCAGGATAAGAACTTTAAACATGCTGCTTGTTTCTGGTTCCTCACTGTGCGCCCTCCAGATGAGCTGGTCAGGAGTGCTTTCAGAGGTACAAATAGCACCTCTGGACAAACTGGTGGTCAGTGATGCCTCTGTTTTCTGATGGCCTTCTGGACCAAAGGATCATGGAATATCACTGTGAGCTGAGCACTGCTATTCCAGCTCTTCTGCCAACCCTCCCGACATGGGGTAACACTTGTACTGTAGCCTTTGGTAAAATGAAGGAAATAACATGTGCCCAATTTCTAAACCTACCTGAAAACTAAATATTAAGATACTTCATAAAAATTACTAGCTAAACTTTCTTTATTGTTGTTTTATTGAAAAAAAAGGTTATTAAACCAGGATACCTAAATTATCTTCACTAATGTCACAGAGCTGGATTACAGTCAGACTGGAGGAGGTTTCTGTTACTGCTCCATGCTTGTTGCATGATCTAATTTGCAATTGCAAATGTTCTCTGAGGAGATCTGAAGAAGTCCTTTCTTTTCTCTCTGAAGTGGTCAGCTTCTTCTCTGTCTGCCTGTTACTTTCTAATTGAAAGAAACAAATCAGGAGTTCAAAGAGAAATGTTATTCTTGCTTGGTTTTGGCTTTTACTTTTATATTCATTCTGAACAAATATCGTATTGTGTATTGTTTTCCCTGTCAGTGATCACAACAATTTAATTTTCTCACAGATAATGAGTGTAATTATTATCTGGCACATTTCTACTTCTGTGGTAATGTTTATTTATTTGCTCAAAAAATTTGCTATGTCTGTAGATGAGAGGATCTGGGATTAAAAATGTATGTAAAAGCTGTAACTGTCAAAAATAGCTTAGATTCAAGAAATGTTTCTTTCTCCTTTTCCATTGATTTTAAAAGAACATAAATTTTGTTTCTTTCCCTACTGCAAATGAGGTGTCTGTTGAGATTCCCATTGTATTTTTTAAGGGGGGTGTGATAACTGACAAGTAAGATCTTTGTGTTACTGTGTTGGGAAATGCCCACAGCTGCCCAATTCCACACAATCCCATTTTCCTTCCTGTGTACAATGGGGTGCAGACAACGAGCTGGAGAAGAGGAATGCTGGCGACAGCAATTGACATGCAGCTGTAAAGTAGGATCCTATGGAAAGGGGATCTGCATGGTGCAGAATAAACATCCAGAGGAGTTCACACATAAGGAAATATTCAACATACTGATAATGACCTGAAGGTAAAAGAAAAAGCTAGATCACGAGTATTACCTGAAATTTCTGCGATAAGACTCTTGATCCCTTTTCATTTCTGGGACAGAAGGCTGAAGTGTTGTAACTAAATGCAACATTAGAAGAAAGAAATTCTGCATTGAGGTTATTTTGCCAAAACTATCAGAACATGGAAGATGCATCCAGTTGGTCGACTTTCAGTTGGAATAACAAGGTTTCTGCTGCTGAGAGGAAAGCATAAAGATGTTTTTGTAACTAGCACTACAAAATTGCAACAAGAAGCATTAGATCTAATTTAGCCCTACTGTAAAACCAGGAAGAATGACAGATGTTTTTTGTGGACATGTGTTTAGTCTATTGTGATACAACAGTAGTTGTGGAACAGAAAAAAAAATCCTTGTGAAATTCCCTTATCTTTACTGGGCAGCTCATTAAAATCTCATTAATGGAATAGTTCAAGTTTTGTCAAATTCCTTGAGGCAATTCTTTTTATGGAGATAGCAATTTTTTGCTAGCAACTGAAAGGTGAATTACCCTCGGGTAAAGCATGGAAATACGCAAAGATCTTTTCACAGTGAAAAGACTGTATTAGTGGTGAGGTTTCATTCTTCTCTGCTCCTTTTCTTAAAATTAAATTGTAGGTAAGGAATTTTAAAAGCATTGGCATACATCATATTGCAGAGAGTCCATCAGCAGTTCTATGATAAACTTCCATTTTTAGGTTGGGTTGTATAAAATCTCATTTTAGGCTGATAGTCAGCAGTGAAATAAGTTGGAAACCATGCTGCATAAGAGCTGTGGCATATTTATCTCATATTTCAAAATCACTTCTCAGAAAATGGAGTCCTGTTTAGGTCATCAGTAAGGTCTCAGTGTAAGCCTTTTGTAAGCAAAAATGATAATTCCTAGCATAGGGAACAAAAGTCTGACTGGCTGAGGCAAAAGAGGACTTGCAGGATTCCATTTTCAGAGGTATTTAAACTCCTGACTCAGCTGAAAACAATGGGAGGCATCCATGTAGATACCTGTGGAGTATTGAGTGGCAGGTATGGCAAAGCTTGTGCTAACGTGGATATCCCAGTGCACATCCCAGTGCCTGCAGGAGGTTCAGGAATGCAGGGTTCAACACAGTAAAAGGGGACCATAAGCCAAGCTGTTTCAAGTGCTGCCTGACCTAGATGGACATAGAATTTGGGTATCTTTCAGTCTTGGACTCAGAGCTGAAAAAGGATTTGGGGAAGGGTTTCATAAGGTTGGTAAGCCAATGTGAGCCTTCTGAGCAGCATTCATGCTTAGGGAGGTGCACTGGCTTTTTGTGGGATAAGGCCAGTGTCTTATCAGAGCAAGGTGTGTGAGAAGCATGTAGCTAAAATACAGGAGGAGATGGTGGAGCTGGATTCCAGTACTGAGACAGGAATGCTGCAGTCCAGATTTATTCATAGGAGCCAGCACAGCTACAGTGCTGCTCTGTGTTTTGTACCACCCAGTGCCTGAGACCTTCTCTTACTCTGTGATCTCACTTTCCAGCCAAGGAAGAAGAGAGGGCAGCAGCCCTGTGACCTCATGCACAAGCTGTACACACCAGGAAATGTAGCTTAGATCTCCCTTTGCGTGTGAAGGAATGTTTAATGTGTTCTCCTCTTCCCAGAAGGAATGTTTAATGTGTTCTCCTCTTCCCAGGAGAACCCTGTAACCCTTGGATTTCAGAGGTATCTTCCCTCTTAGCCTTCCCTGCTGAAGCCAGGTTGGTGTTCAGTGGAGAATTTGGCAGTGCTGAGATGGTGATGAAGAGGAACCCTGTCCATGAGTGGTGAGCTCTCTAACCCTGAGATGGGCAGGGGGAAGAAAGGGGCTTCCTGAGTCTGAGACAGTGCCCTGATCCAGCCTTTGAAAATCCCACTCTGGGCTCCTTTTGCTCACTCAGGCTTTCAACTTTTATCTGGGACCACAAATACTGAGATGAAAGACCTTGACATGTGGGCAAAGCTGTTCACTAGGAAACTTCAGAACATCCCATTTGTTTCACAAGGGCCATCATGCTACTATAAAACAGAGATAAAGTAAAATCTGGATCGATTATTTAAAGGAGAAAGATCTATTATCTTTGAGATGTTATTAGTCCCAGCTCATCCAGTTTAAATATATTTCAAACTGATTAATATTCTGAGCTGTAGCTGTAGGGGCATTCTGTACCCCTCTCAAGCTTTCCATTTATGAGCAGGCTAAATTTGCATCCTCAGAGTGCAGCTAAAAGCCAGGTGATTTTCCAGTTCTAACAACAATCCTGTACCTAATTTGAATGCACAACACTGTACAGAGCCCAGCCAATCAATGCTGATTACTGAGAAGTAGGAAAAGAGAAATCCACAGATAACATTTGAAACCACTTTCAGAAAAGAATCTTCAGGCCTTCTTGATAAAATTTGTGTAAAAGGCATTATTTTCTCCTACATGGGCTATTATTAGCTGATTTTTTTATGTTGTGTTTTTGGTAGTCTCTGATGTCCAGACATCCATCCACACCCACACTATTCCCTCTAGCACACATCCAGGGAAGTTCAGGAGATCAGCAGGGTCCCCGTGTCACTGATCACTCTCAGTGGATGTCAGTGCAAATGCAGCAATGGCAATGAGATATGAGCTGCCTTTTCCATTGGAACCTTTATTGATCCATCTGGAGTGGGAAGGTATTACAAGTCAATAACCTTTTCTTTGTTTTTTTTTCCAGACCAAATAGGTTTGATCAAACAGTTAAGGAGGTAAAGTGGAGCAAGCATTTAGAAATGTTCCTAAGGGAACTTAGAATATGGGCCTTTTGTTCTTCTGGGCAAGGAAGATTTGGGGAAGAGGAATCAGTTTTTCTGGTTTTTTTCCTCATAGGTGGTTCTAAAGTCCCTCAATCCTCTGTGTCTTGTATCAGGAGAAGTTTATTTGTTTGGGTTTTTTTTTCCCATTCTTGGGACAGCATTGAGTGGAAGGGCTTACTTGAGGAATATGAATATATATTAATCAATAATTTCCGTGACACATAACTTACTGCTTTGAGTGTGGATTGATGAAAAGATGATTTCTCTTTGTGGTAAAAAGTAAACAAAAAGGCACAAATCCTTGTCTTCTGCTCTTTACAAATCAGCTTACACTCATGTCTTCGGACCTCTCTAACTCTGCTCTGAAATATTAATGATTATTTTTATGCATTTTAGTAAGAGGTCCAAGGAACTCTATACAAATCTAAAGAAGAAGTGGTCTTTGGGGATCTCACTGTCTAAAGCTGGCTGTGAGTCTTAACTTTCCACACTTTAAAAAATATTTTATGTCTGGTCCAGAGTTGCAATCCAGAAAAAATGAGAAACAAGGCTTATAAATGACACACGACAAATTTCATTTTGTGAAATGAAATGGGTTCCCTGTGATCTCCAAGAGATTAGCAAAGCCATGTGACTCTTCTCATTTTAGGTGAAACCTCACTCTCCAAAAAGCACCTTGGCTGCTGAATAATTGGATCTCGTGACTAAAAACTTGCAAATACAGGTTGTAGTAGACCTGAGATTCTGAAATTTTATTTAATATCTTGTAACAGAAAGCTTGTAATTCTTAAGATCAAAGTTTTGTGGCAGAGGAACTAGATCTGTGAAATTCCAAGCACTGCCTTGACCCTGAATTCTTTGATTCACAGTGGGATTCATAATGCTTCTGGTTCCTTGCGAGCAATATTTTAAATGTTTCCAAGTTGAATGTACTCCAAAGTTGAAAAGCCTGACCCTGGTTTCCAGTAGAAAATCTTTATAAAATTTGCAAACCTGGGCCTTCACCATGAAACAATTTTTTTGGAACTAATTGCCCTTTTTCAACAGAAGTCTGTGTCATCATGAGCTTTGACTGCTTGTAGTCATAACACTGTGAAAGGTGACAGACATTGGTGTGGGAAATTACTTCTTTTAGTAAGACATAGCTTTTAAACTGAACAGAAGCCATTCCAGCTGCATGAAAGAGTGTTCAGAGTCTCTGAAAATAAAGACATTTGGGTTTAGGTTCTTCATTATCTTCCTGGCTGCAGCATTAGAAAAATGACCAATGATTTCTAAAACACTAAGATTTTTTATTCTGTTGTGGTCAATTATTTTTCTTATTCTTCCTTTTTTTCTTTCCTTCTTTAATATTCAGAGTCATTTCTCTCTGACTCATGTCACAATCCCTCATTATTTCATTGCCTGGCTTACTTGTAGAACAGCATGGACTCACAAAACTTTGTGTTTCACGATGATACAGAGTAACTATTAAATTCTAGTGCTTGGTAAAATAGCAGCTCAGTGACAAAACTGCAATCTATTAAATTGCTTTTTGGCTTTATTCTTCGACAATGGCTCCCATGTTTGGAGTACAGTATAAATATTTTTAATATAAATAATGTTACTACTTTCTAAAATGTATTGAGATTTTTATTATACAGAGAAAAATCTGAAATCCTCATTGTCTGTTGTCCTGGGTTTTCAGTGTAGGATGTGCACAAAGTATTTATTCTATCACCATCTTGATGAGCTGTTGAAACCAGGTGGGGCAGTGTTTT
>JBBMKD010000222.1:8300891-8491694 GCA_037834095.1 Argya squamiceps | reverse complement strand
CTGTTTAATGGGCCATCAAGGACTCACTGCATGACTCATCATCCCATTGTGAGATGCTCTGCCCAGGGGGAGGAGCCCAGCATTCCCACCTGGATATAATCTGGGATTTGGACAGTACAAGGGGCCCTTACCCACTGGAGTCTCAGAGGACAAGAGCTATTAGACCTTTCTACAGGATCACTGCTTCAGGAAGACCCCCTCATCTGGACTGCTTCCACCACCTGGCTCAGGTTGTATTCTGACTCTGTCAGTAGTCTTTTATATTATTGCATTTATTTTATTTTACTTTTTTTTTTTCGTTCTTCCTATTAAATTGTATTTCTGACTTGGAGTCTCTCGCTGGTTTTGCTTTCAAACCACTACATCTGTCTCTTCTTTACATTCCTTACTCCAGCTAAAGGTAAATGACTCCTAGGAATCTGTCACTTGACCATGGAAATATTCTGTTGTTTTAGGTATAATCAGGTGCTGTCTTCTGAAAATTCCTGTGCAAAGTATGTGAAATGTTGCATGGAGGGAATTGAATTGCAAAAAAAACCACAAAAAACTGTTCTGCTGAAATTCTAGGCAATACTGAAATGCCATAAAACAGTTTGGGGAAGTTATTGTACCCTGGAAAGCCTTGAGTCCTTATCCTAATTAAGCTTCATTCCCTGCAGAAGGTGGTACCAAGGTGTTTAATGACTCCTTAATTCTCGTGTGCTGAGCAGCCTCTGCTGTGCTGCCCCACGACCTCTAAATCCAGGTGATTGCCTGAAAAGCTGAAGGGAATTACATGTATGCAAGGCGATGCATTAGAGACACCAGAAATTACAGTTCTGTTCCTCTTCAGGTCATCTCAAATAAAATGTGAGACCTTGCCATTGTTACCCTGTGGTAGCAGAGGCAATTCTGTGTCACTGCCTGCCCTGGATTCTGCCAGCAGTCACTGGTGGAGCACAGGGATAAGTGATTATACTAATTGAGAGGGGAGCAAGGTGCTCACCAACTCTGCACCTGAGAGACCCAAGTTTAATGCACCTAGTTAGAAGGGTGACCTTTTTAGTCTGCTTCAAGACACACTAAGCAAAGATATTTAAATTTGTGGTCCTGAAAGGCCAAAATAAGCAGAAATTTCAGAAACTAGTTAGTGATGGGAGAGGATGGAAAATGTAATAGTAGACTGAAATAATTTATTCCCTGATACATATATGCAGGCACCCTGACAGGCACCCTGGCAATACAATTAGTAATGCTGAGGAAATCTCTGACTTTTTCTGTGGTGTTCTTCCTTTCATAATTGTCAGCTCAGGTGAGGCACTGATACATAGTGATGATAATGACGTTAACTTGTTCTTGAAAGAAATTGAAAATGGCACTGCTAATAATGCCTGAACTGCCTACAGCATCTCTGAAAATTGCAATAGTTCAGCAGCACTGGAAGAAGATGTAAATTGAATGAGGTCCCATATATCTTAATATCAAAGGCATATAATATTTGTCTATTTCACTGATTGCTAAATGTTAAAACCTTAGAGTTGGAAGAAAAATTGCCCCTTGGGGAGGGCTATAACAAAACACAACTTAATCACTGAATCTAAGTGTGCTGTGCCGGCCCTTCAAACAGAGGGAAATTTCACTGAATTTATAAAAAAGCAACATAAGCCAATGAAAAATTATCAGTGCTAAAGAGAGCAGTACTCTGGTTATGGATGCAGAAGAACTGGAAAACATTGGTTTATAGACAGGGCAATCAGTAAATTTAATAAGTCACTCCTGTAGTTAGTCAAAGTAATTAACACAAGGGCATATAGGACAATTTGAGCTGGCAGACTCTGGCACTGGAATAACTGACTGTAAGAGAGCCATTAGCTCATGATTAAGTAGTTTATCACTAGAAGTCAGCTTATGTAGTCATAAGTACTTATTTATAACTATTTCTGACTGGTACTAGGGTTACACAGGGCATTTCATAGCCTGGGGAAATGGAATATACTGTTTCGTATAGGAAGGTTTTCTGCTTTGCTTGTTTCAAGCCAACACGAACTTTTCACATTCCTGATGAAATGGGGTGTGTTTCTAGCAAAAAGGAAAGATTGTCCTCTGGAGATAAGGGTAGGAGGGCAACACAGGCAAAATTTTCATTTCTAGGTTTGTGTTTTTAGAGCTGATATCAAGAGGACAGGACAGAAGGCAGGAATGTGTTTCCAGGCTGGTGTCAGGAAAAAGGCTCTGCATCTTCTGAGAAAGAGAAATTGTTTGGATGAGCATGTTTTACCATTAGAGATACAGTTGATGTATGACTAGAATATAGCAATGACTGGAATATAGATGGTGTCTCCAGAGATTGACATCAAAGCCCTTTAAAATGGGTTAGAGAAGTCTGAATGCAGTCTTTGAATGTAGGGAACCTGTACTGAACTTCAGGAGTTTCACTGCACTGGAGTTGAGTAAGATCATACAGTATTTTGCCAGATGAGTTTGTGAAGAAAAGAACACAACTAGGGTATATCAGTAGAATTCCTCTTTGTTAAACTTCAATCTAACCAGTCATCCATTCTGCAAAGATAAAAATCATTCTCAGATAAAATGAAGTTCACAGTGCTCACTTGCTTCTGGAAGGTGGAAAATTTGGGAGCAAAAGATGTTGCTGACTATTAATAATGCTTCTTTGTCCCAATTTCCTTTCATGTCTTCTGAAAATGCCCACCTGTAACTTGAAAGTCTATAAATTCCACTGCAAGAGCAACTTTTGCATAGTCTTGCCTTGAGTTTTAAATGGAAATAAACTGCTGGCCAGTATTACTCAAAACTTCCCAGGTTGATGGGATTATTGTTGCACTACTTTTTATTGTTATGGGGAAGGAAAGAGATTCCTGAGAGCAGAGATCATCCACAGAGACATACCTGAGAATTTCCCCTACTTCTTGCTCCTGTCCAGTATAACAACTGTGAATTGTCACTTCCTCTGAATTCTACTTCTCAGATATCTCTGCTCAGCCAAATATGAGTCATATCAAAATGCAGTGACTCAGTTGTACACTACAACTGGGTGTGGATCATGGGAAGATTTGTGTGACCTGCTTAGAAATGGCCAGTCATAGATAGAAAGGCTTGAAAGAGAATGAGAAATGGGAAGGAGTGAAGACAGTAGGTAGATCAAGATGAAATTATGGAGAAAGCTAAAAAGAAGGTGGCAATAAATATCTTGTTATATTATCTTTACTAAGTATTTGGCAGTGGTAGTTTTAATAAAAGAATACTACACAAGAGACCACATGGGGGCAGGGCTAAATCAAAGATAAATATCTCTGGGAATATTCTGAGTAATTGTGTTAAAATGGTCATTTCATGTGAATGGACCTCACTGCTACTGACTCTTGGTGCAAATAAAAGGTAAGTAAAGTCTACTGCAAACACAGAAGGATCACTGATGACATCTAAAATATTTGGCTTCTAATAATGAGCTTTATTTTATTAGAGTTCCTCTCTGAAAGTCCTACAGGGTTTTTTCAAAGTGCCATGTGCTCCATTGACCAGCCCCTGTCCCATGTACGAAACACAGCTGGTATTTGTTTGCCTAGTGTTGGCTGTCCATTAAAATGGCTGATTGATGTCATCAAATTATCTTTCCATAGCCCAGTGGAAATTCATGGCATACATATCACCAAAAACTTTGCTTTGATACAGTTTGAGAGTAGTAAGAAAATATATATATTGATGGCACATACATTAGGAATCACAGATTTGTGAAGTCCTAGAAATTGAGTCCTCAGTATTGAAAGAAGAGATATTTTCTCTCTAGGGAATTTTACTGTCTGTGATGTTCAAAGAGAAGCTGCAATCATTCAAGCTCATAGGAAGTAAGGATTAATTCCCCAGATTTATTGTTGGAAGCACAGTGTATGTTATCCCTTAATGAAAAGAATAAGCAACATGAAACAGATAATACAGTAGGTTTTCCATAATACAACGAGCAGACTAGATCCAGCCTCCTGAGGCTGTTTGGATTTTCAGGGATTTAAAATTTTGACTAAGCAGGGATGTTCATGTTATGAGTCCTTTCTTTAAGTTGCTGTGTCTATAGCTTTTTTGTTCTTAATGTGCATCTACCTATAATAATTAGGGATCAGATAAGTCTGTGACAATTTAAAAAGTCCCCACTGAAAAGTCATGGTTTAATTCATCAGTGTGTGGCTAATTCCTGATTGTGTCACTTCTCCTGAAGAGTTACAAGTGATAACTCACACTTGTAGATTGAGCACGTGCCCAATAGAGTACTGCTGCCTCAGCCAGCTACGTGAATTGTATTGCTTAATTGACAATGCTAATCACAGAACTATTAAATTTTAATAATCAGGAATCACTGGGTCATTAATTTGAGATTATAACAATCACAGGATGCACAAATGTAGAATTTCACTGGTGAAGTTGAATTTATTAATTTAGTTTCCTAAAGACGAATGTGTCAGAAGTAGGTATTGAACAAATAGTAATTAAGTGGAAATGTGTTTCTTTGCTTTAATCATATTTATTTACTTTTCAAACAAGCATAGTTCTCACAGTTCTCAGGCTGAGGACTTTTTTGTTTTTAAATAATTCTTATGAATTTCAGAGAATTTCTGCAGTTATTTCATTCCAGCATGGTTTTCTCTAGGGCTGTCCCTAGCTCTAGCAAGAAAAAAGGGAAGCAAAATAATCAATATTTCCTTGAAAACAGAACAAGACTCTGCTGGGCCCAGTCGGTCAGTTTTGATTACCAAAAGCATTTAGGTTACAGAAACTCAGCCCTTGTCCTTTTCTTATACAGGGATTCAATATTCCTTTTGGCTGCAAAAAAACTTGTCTATGCACTCGAACTGAATCCAAGTCTCTATGGATATTTAATACTTGTTCTTACAAGTATTATTCTCTCTTCTTACAGGGATTTAGCACACAGCCAACTACTTCATATGTGGGAGCAAAAGCAGTAATTTGGAGATACTTTGCTTTATTTCTGAAACTTTTAATAATTTAAATCTCTGGCTTGGCCTTACCATGCACTGACTGCATGCATGATGCTGCATTTTCCCTGGTTTTACTGGCTGACTTTGCAATGCTCCGGGATTAATTTTCAGAGCAGCCAGCTCTGACTCACACCTCAGCTTCCCACTCCTTCCTTCTTATTGGTTTGTCCAAACTGAGCTTGTGCCCTTTGCTGTAACAACCAAGGAAGGAAGAGGCGACAAGGGTTTGGTGTTGAGGTGTTCAGTGTTCTTGGTGGCTGCAGGTCTCTGATAGGTATGTTTTGTCTTTCCCTAAGAAGATACTGCAATGTTCAGAAGGCCTTCTAGACTAAGAATGTCATAATTTACTGAAGCAGACCTGAGGCACACAGAATGGCAAGAATCAAACCCATCTGCAACAGATATTTAATTCCTTAGCCTCCCGTGGAAAATCCAGTACATGGCTGGATAGACAGGTATGTCTGTACCTCTTGAATGCTTAGGTATTACTTCAATGCTCCTGTGGTTTGTTTTCAAAGAAATAACACACTTTTCTTGAAGCCAGTTAAACATCTATGTAGATGTGTCCATTATTATGGCATCACACTGCAATTCCTACTTTAACCAGAAAAACAAAATAAAAATATGCACAAGTGACGCTGTTTTACACCACAACGACACAGACTCTGAACTTCAGAAGGCTGAAAATGACTCCTTTATTTTTGGGATGTGTCTCCCTTTTATACTATTTTACACAGACCAATTTGATTGGTGAAACAAAGGCAAACCTCTTCAATCACACTGGTCAGACCAGAGGGACATGAAGAAGTCCCTCCTAGGAAAAGGAATGAATAACATAGTTACAGTTTGCAAAAAACGCTTCTCTTGTTTACAGAAAATTCCCTGGGAAAAGAATTTCAGAAAACCAAACATCTCAGGCACAAACCAGGGCTACAAACAAGTAAAGTCACTCTTGTTCATTGTTCAGTCTTGATCCTCAGTGCAGGAAACTTCCCATGCAGCTTGTGAAAAATTAGGGATAGTAGCAGCTGTGAACATCTAATTCTCCCTGCAGGGTGCTGGCAATGTACTCCAAAGTAATGGTTTTCACTAATTGCATACTGCACTGACCATGGAAGCCTTTCACTATCCTGTGGCAGAACAGTAGGATTCCTATGGCTTTTCCATTTAATTGAAAGTGAACGAAAGGACTGTTACCATTGTCTTCTGAGACAAAGTGAGGCTTCCACAAATTGCAGAATTCTAGACAAATGGTTAACACTTTTTGTTACTGTTAAATGTCCCTCACTTTCATTTGGGGGAAAAAAAATAACCCTTAACATAAAATCCAAGAATTTTCAGTGGGCAGGATTCTCTGGAGGTGTGTCATGCTGCCACTTCTAATTTAAGTGGAAAATGGGGTTGCTTTTCTGTGGCTCAAAATTAAAGCTCAGGAACAAGAGAAAACCCAACCCACCAAATAAAACAATGAGTAACTTCCTGGAAGTTATAGAGCTTTTTTTTTTTCAGCTTTTTAATACAAATTTTTGAATAATACTTATGCAACCATCCTCAAGTGATTGTCTTACTGGACATAGTGCATCATTTAGGTTCTGAGTATGTTTCCACCTTCATCAGTTAGTGCTTAATCTTCATACTACTGAATTAGCTTCGAGAAAAATAGGATAAAACTCTAATGTATAAAAGTTGCCTTGATTAGACAAGAGAAATCAAGCATTCTGTTTAACAACATATCACATACCTGTGTATTATATTACACTGTGTAACATTATAAATGTGTCTTTGAGCATTATAAGGACAGAACAGACTGGAACAGATGGAGCAGAGCAGGTGCTTTTTATAGGCAAGGTGCTTTATCTGTCCCTCTGTCTTTGGACCTTTGGATCTTCAGCAGAGGCACTGAAACTTGAGCTGCCCTGCATCTCTTTGTGGCTCCTGGAGTGACATTCTTTGAGTACAGAGAAAGTAAAACAAGGTACATGGAGGTTGCTTTAAATTACAAGCTTGTGGAGCTGAAGATGATGTTTAGTTTTCATCTGTACTGGACCAGAAAGAGATTTGCTAGAGAAGCCATTCAGTGATAGTAACAAGAAGGCAAAAGTGAATTCCACTGAGAAGAATCTGAGTAAGAAAGATGAGGGGGATCCATCAAGTGACAAGAGGAGCAAGAGCTGGATAACTGAGGAGAGACCAGTTCTTTTGTCAGCAGAGGAATGATGGTATTTGTTACATTTTTGTGACTATTTGAAATTTTGTCAGGTGGAAGGAGGGACCATTTTTTAACTTGTTTTTGCTTCACAGCTTTGGCCTGAATACTTGTTTATAGTCACAGCTGTGGGAGTTGCATACAGTGCTGGTGTATGACTTTGACTGGGATTACTTTGAAGACTTTTAGGCTGCTGCTTGTTTCATATTTGTCCCTCAAAATTAAAGGAGTTAAATACTTTGCTCGTGCGACCCTGTGAGTTTGTTGTCAACTGGGTCTTTTTGAAACAAATTCTGCCATTTACAAGGACAAGTAGAGTGATTTAAATGAAAGAATATTAGAAAAACCTTGAAGGGAATGACTTTTGTGTGGGAGAGATGTTTTCAGAAGCATTAAGACGAGTTAATTCTGACAAGAATGCCAAGGCTTTAATATGCTAGTTTATATGCCTGAGGCAGCCAGTAAGCAAATGCACAAGTACCGTATGTACTGACATTTACAAATCACAAACAGATTTATATATTGTGATTCCACAACTTTATCACAGGAAGATCAGACTCTTCTGTTTAAAACAGATGATAGAAGAAGAATTAAAGATTCACACTTATGAGAATGCAAGCATCTGTCTGGTGTTTGTTATATGGGACAGAAAGTAAGAGGAATGCATTTTAAATATCTGAAATAGCCTTGTAAGTGTGGCGCTAACTAAATGGTTACCCAAAAGATTTATTCTGGGCAAGCCACTTTGCTTTTGTTTCCCTCCCCTCAAGGAATAATTATTCTTTCTAGTATTCTCATTCAGGCTGAGAGTTATGAGTTATGCTGTGTAAGAATTAGAGCTGCATCAGAATCCTTCACTTTTGAGTGCTGGATTTCTTAAAAAGTGTCTCCTACTGCCCCTCATAGCATCCTTGATTTGTTAAAAGTGAAAATATCTGGAAATGCAAGCTCTTCCTAAAACTAAAAGTTTCGGTCATCTTGTTTTGGGAAGGTTCTCACAGGGCAGAAGGTTTCTGAAGTTGGCTGATGTCACCTAGAGCAGTCATGACATTCTGAGCTAAGGCATTTACCTGTGGGAAGTGGGAGAATGGCTCAGTAGGGAGTTAATCCTGGACTTCCTACAGCCCAGGCAATTGTCCTCACACTGCATTCTCAAGGACTCTGGGATTTCTCTTTTCTATTTTAGTATATCTGTGATGCATATGAATATTCAAGAGCTCTGTGGTTCTTGTCTAATACACTCAAGGAATTACAGTCACAGCTCTCAAAGGATGGTGCTGACTCTTTTTTTTTTTTTTTTTTGCAATACCAGCGTAAATTTAATTAAGAATTTATTGCCCTCTGAAATAACAAACAGAATATATACCAATATAATCCTAAAATAATGGATAAAGTTTTAAAGAGGTTTAATGTTGAGCAGTGTGTGGTGTAAATCTGGTAGCACAGCCTGAGAGCTTTCAGTCTTGGCTTGGCTTCCTGTCTTGACCTTGGACCTGCCTTGTCCCTCTGGGCTTCCCCAGTGGTTGTGGGACTGAGACAGACCCTGATCAGTGCCTCTGGGCCAGATCCAGACCCACACTTCCATCTCAGTGTCCCTCCTTCTGCCCAGCCAGGTCCCTCCACCCCCCTGCTCTGCTGTCCCCAGGTCCCACTCACCTTCCCTTTTGGCACCAGCCAACAATTGCTGCACCAAACCCTGGTGCAGGAAGACAAGTTGTTTCACTTTTAACTTGTAAAATTGGTGGGTGTAATATTGAAGTCAGGCACTTCTCCTGTGGCAAGATGATTTCTGGGTGTTTAACACAGTTAATGAAGGGAACATGTGAGTGAACAGTTGCAATAATGGCAATTCTCCACTCATATTCAGGCTCCACATCATAGGGTCATGCCATGGCTCCAAATGTATTTGGTTTTAACTTTATTGATCTCATTATTTTTAAAAATGTTTCCAGCATTTTATCATTGCCTCAGTTCAGATTTTTGTAGGAAATTATTTTTGTTCATTTATGAACGCCACTAATTATGAAATCTACAGCATTTAAAATGCTGCTAACATTTTCCTAGTAATGGAAGAAACTAGGCTTTTTATGCAAGCAATGTTTTTATGTGGTTTTTGCTTCATCAGATATCATCTTAGTCCTCTCCCTTTCCTTTTTTTTTTGTTTTGTCTTGAAAAATTTAGTGTACTCTAAAAGATTTTCTCTTGAGAGCTACAAAACACTTATTTGAAAGAAAACCAAAAATCTCTCCATATTTTCTGGCTGATGAGCCAATCAGCAGTCATCAAAAAAGCAATCACAATAATAATAATTATTCCAATATTAGATAGTAGATTTCCTCTCTCAAAATTCTGAGATTTCAGTGCAAGATTAATGACACATTACATTTGCTATTATTTAACCAATAGAGAATAGACCCACAAGGCAGACAGAAAAATAAAAGCAGAGCTGTCCTTTGCTTCAGAGAGAGTGAGTAAGCTTTGCATGCTACACTACAGTCCTCCTGCACCTGAAGTTTTGTAATTTACAGTTCTCCAGAAAGAATCTCAGAGAAAAAAAGCCTCACCCAGGCTCAATTTTCCATTCTTCCTTGTGAAGTGTTACCCGTTTGTGCATTGCAAGCTGCTTCTTGTCAGAGCACAGCCCACTTTCATCATGGGTTACATGATAAAACGTGTTGGAATAATTCTCTGCATCCACTGACCTTTTATCAGTAGCTAGAAAGTCATTCCTGTAACAAGGGGAATGGGAAGGAGAGGGTTCCCATGGAACTGTTTGAAGGATCTAATGCCCAGCTAATTTATTTTGCGGACATGATGTCAGTCATATCATCGTGTGCTTTTTCCTGTGCACAACACACAACTGCATTTGTGTAACTTGCTATGATTTGTGAAAAGCTTCCACATTTTCTGCCTCATCCTTATGTTTTTCTTTCCGGGTTAGAAAAATGCTGAATGACACACTACTGTCCAGTTGGAAATCAGCTTCAGGTCTGAGATATCTTCCTGACGTTTTTGACATGAAAAATGTGGGTATTTCAGAGGAACAGGTTTTTACTGAACTATGAGATGTGAGGTCGGACTTTACAGATCTCAGGAGGAAACCTAAGAAGCAGCTCCCCACATTCAGTGAACATTTTTCTTTTTCTTCCCCATTCCCTTTCTGAGGATAACTTCTGACTTAGTGTCTAACTCTGACCCAGTGTCCCTGTGTTTGAAGCACAGACAGCAGGGTGTGACATGCACAGGTATTGGCTTTGCTGAATAGGTTCCACATGGAAGCAGGCAACTCATTCCTCCATTTTAATTAGCTCTTCCACCCCTAATCATGGTTTTATTTTCAATGATTTATTGTTTGGAGGTGTTCTGTCTTGAGGGTCTGGGGGAATATGGCTAAAATTTGAGGCAGGGAGTTTAACTGAAAATCAAAGAAGTTGTGAACAACAAGTCCTGAGTAGAAATGAAAATTCACTGTAACTATGCACAACGACTATGTAGTCTGATATGGTTGGATTTAGGCACATTTTTATGAAAAAAAAAAGAGAGAAAAAGGGAAAAACTTTTTGTGAGAAAGGAAGAAAATATAGGATTAAAAGAATGTACATCATTACCATTGCAATCTCCTCTGCCTTGGCGCAGAGAAAATTTTCAGGTAGGTTAAATACAGAACGGGATCTGGAAGGAAAATGTCTGTGGGGTAGAAAGGAATTGTATCTCATGTGTTGGCTGCTTTTATCTAAAATTAGAATTATATCCATTGACTCAGTTTTACTCCCACAGACCTACTTACATCTGTGTTACCTACAGACAGGGCACCTCACCTCTGTCCTCTCCAAACTGAGAAGTGGATGGGCTGTAGCTTCTTTTGTCTCAAAAGCCTGGGAAGGAGCCTTAAATTGTTCAGACTCTACATTAATCATAGGGCATTTGAAGCTCTCTCTGAGTTGTCCGTGTGATTAAAAATGCTAATGCTTTTCTGGTTATTTTAATCCCATGTTGTTTAAGCAGCACAATGTTAAAAGCTGCAGACAAAGAGGAGACAAAATATATTTGTGAGGAGGAGCTCATCACTGCCTGGAAACAAAAGTGTCTGGAGAATTAGAGACTATAAATACCATTATCTGAAAAGGTGATGTACAGAGAAACAAAAGCTAGAAAAGGTATGGATGACAATCAGAAAGCAATCCTTAAAGGGAAATCCTCTGCTGGCTTTGGTACAATCCCTGTGGGGAATTAATGGCCTGGTGGGAAGTCTGTAGCTGTCAGAATCATGGTGCTGAAGGTGCTCAGGCTATTTGGTGTCAAATCCCAAATATGTCACAGCCTTCCTGAGGGACAGCAGTCATACCAGCTTGATGTGGGGACAAGAAGCTCACACATCACTGCACACAAATCTTGAATCAGCTTGTGACCCATGTTATCTAAAAGCAAGCAAAAGGTGAGCTCAAACATCTAATTCTGCTAAAAAATAGCCTGGTTGGTGCTGGTGCAGGCAGGTCTGGTCTGCCTTGGTGATCACCTTTGCTCTGCTGTCCCCAAGGATGGGACAGGTATTTGGAACATGTCTGTCACCAGCAGCATCTTCCATTTTTCCATACTCTCCTAAACTGGAGCAGGCTGTATACAACTCTTGGAGAGAGACAGGCTGTCCAGCAGAAGATTTGTAGTGCCTGAACAACAGTTTTTGTTTCCCTGCACTGCCATCAGTATAAATTACAGAACTGTTAATGACAATGGCCCCGAAGGGTGGTTCTCTTGGTCAGGCAGCAGCTGTTCAGCAAAGCCTGGTACTTAATGTGCTTGGTCTGTGCAGTGAGCCAGCTTTGATGTTTGCAGCTGTAAATGCAAGGAAGGCAAATAAAATGAAAGATCTCCTGAATTCCAGTGTTATGCTATCAGGGCCCATTGTATGAGCTGTGCATGATCCAGAGTTTGCTCTTATTTCCTTTTGTTTAGAAACAGGAACCACTGCAGGCTGTGAGCAGTGAGTTTGAGAGCTGCTTGCTGCAGGGTAAGGGCTTTTCAGCTGCCCCCAGTTCCTTCCATGTGTGCAGGACAACCAATAAAAAACTGAGAGGGAAGATGGCCATGGATAAATTTACTGTTCCAGAAAAGAATCCCAAGAATTCCAGTAGCCTTCCTCAGCAAAGGCAATGTTAATGTAACTCTAAAGCATAAATTCAGGGCTTGGATTGCCCTGTTCTGGTTTAAATTGGAGCAGAAGTCACATGTGAAGGTAGAAGCTATTCATTTGCAATTTTGTTTCTAGTTTTATATGGTACACATGATTTCTTTGTGCTGTTTGCCCAATGTCCAGTGCACCAGTGCTCTCCAAATCCCCAGCTCACTACAACCACTGATGAGAGTCTGTGGGTGTATCCAAAGTTCTGGACACGCTGCACCCACTGTGATGGTTTACATTCCACAGCCTGGAGAATCTGGTCATGTCTGCTTTGGAACAAACTGTGGGGTGAATTGAAATAGCTGCTTCCAGCAGCACTTTGTGGAAAAGTGCTTACAATGACAACAGAGCTAATAGCTGTGGGCTTAGCTGATTTGTGCCCCTGACCCAGTATTTTATTTGCACTAAAAGCACAGATCCTGTGATAGCAACCTAGCACTGGGTCAGCTGTGCTGATGTCAGTGTAAGCCCTAAGATTTATGCCTCACATTTACTGAGCAGAGGAGCTTTGATTGTTTAAGACATGGCCTTTCCCCAGCTGTTTGTTTTTCCAAGTGCAGAGTCAGGCCAGGCTCCTGTGGCTGAGGCAGGTGCCTGTGCCAGCAGCACCGTCTGTGAGGGCTGCACCCAGCCCTCCACCTGCTTCCCATTTCCCTGAGTTTACACTTTCAGCCCCTCTGACCCCTCAGGTCTGCTGAGTCCTCCTGGCAGGAAAGCTGCTCTGCCTCTGCACAGCTCACCCCTCCTAGTGCCAGTTACTGCCAGATCCTCCATAAGGGAACGGCCCCACAGCACTCAGGCTCCTCCTAAATATTAAGTCCTTTGAGAAGCACTGGATCTCTCACTATTGAAACATGGGTTGTCTGTCAGCACTTGATCATGGTGTCTCTGAGTGGGGAGAGCACAAGAGATGCTGGCCATGCTCAGCACTACTTTGGTGAGGCTGTACACAGTGTGTATTGCAGGTCTACCTTAACAAATGTCAGAATAGAAACGTTCATGCTGCTGTTTGGAAGGAAAAAAAACAAATACAACAAATGTGAAAGTTTTGAGGGAAAAGAAAGAAATTCAGGAAAGATCTTTCACCTGAATAGCCACTTCTATCTGGCTTGAAAAAATGCCAATGTTGATGTAGTGTCCAGGATAAAGCAAAATTAAAGCTTTTGTTTAGTGCTTTTCGCAAGAAAATGTGTGGTCATTGAGAACTGCAAGGCAAGGTGTGCCTATTTTTTGTGAAAAGACAAGCACTCTAATGGGCTTCAAACATTTCTAGATGTGCTGTGGTGTCTCTGGCCCGTCAACATTGTATTGCTGTTTTTGAGGTGATGTCTTTTTGAGAAGAAAAAGGAACAGGAGAAGCAATCTGGGAGACTACAAACGAAATCATTGTATTCACCAGACCTATTTGATATGCGTGTCAGAAAGGCTCCAGGAAATTAAATTTTTGTTAAGCATTTCTTCCCATCCAGTCCCCTTCTGCCTGGGAAGCCCCGATTGTGAAGTACAACTGTTGTCCTGCTGGGATAAAAGTCCACCATATCTCTTCCTTCAGATGTAACCTCATACCAGGCAGCAGCTCTGAAGCTGGGCAATCCAAGTAGATTCCTTTTCAAATCTGAAAACTCAATCTCCAAAATGTCTGATTTCTTTTGAGCCTACAGTGTTTTCCATCAGCTCTAATGCTGCCATTCCAACTCACACACATGCTCAGGGCACGTGGGAAGCAGAAGAGGGAACAAAACACAAGGAGCAAAGGGAAGCTGAGCACATCCCTTCTGTTTTCTCTCTGGCAGTGCAGAAGGGGCTGTGTTCATAAGGACACAGATAGGTCCCACATCAGTAAAAGAGCTCTCAAAGGCATTTATGAAAGTAACTGTTTTATAGTAAACTTCTTGTTTCTTTAGCTCTGACTACACAACAAATGATAAAATGAAATCAAACATGACACCCTACCTGCAGGACTTGACTCTGACAGATGGAGCTGTGTTTAAATAGCAGCATTTTGCCAGTTCCAATAAAGCAAAATTCACAAAAGTTAAAAGCTAATGGGAGAACTAAAAATGTTCGGTTCTTGGAAGTAGACCAGAAAAGATGGGAGCAAAGAGCATGCAGGAGAAAACTCTTACATGGAAATCAAAGGAAAAAAAGCTGGTCACCAGAGTAGAAAACCAGAAGGACTGAGAAATGTATTTCTGAAGTACTAGAACTTGATATTATCAAAGAAAGCTCAAATATTTCAAGACAAGCATGGTCAAGGTGCAGAGGTATTTAGATTGCTTTGTGGGTAGAGATGGCATTTCCAAGATTCTTTTTAACTCTGAACAGAAGTTCTACTGAAAACAGCATTTCTTTTTGGTGAAGTTTGAGATCACCTTCTGGTGTCCATCAACACAGCTCCACTGAAGTCATATTATGAGTTCCCAATTATATTCAGTGAGGATCTCAAAATGTGCAGCAAA
Organism: Argya squamiceps; assembly: GCA_037834095.1. Taxonomy (NCBI): domain Eukaryota; kingdom Metazoa; phylum Chordata; class Aves; order Passeriformes; family Leiothrichidae; genus Argya; species Argya squamiceps. The sequence continues at coordinate 8,476,864 of JBBMKD010000222.1, read as the reverse complement.
TCTGATAACCCTGGCAGTAGCTTTGAGACTCCTGTGTTATTGGTGAATTTAAATAATTAATATCTTAATAATTAAGAACTTTCACAAGTTTAGTTATAAACCGGTTTTGGAAATATGAATTGCTCAGACTTCACAACTTCTGCCTCTGTTACAGTATTTACTGTCCTGCTTAGGGTATCCATTTCCAGTTCTTGGCAATTAGTAGGAGAATTTCAACTTCTGTTAAGTTCTTGGGTTTGTGAAGAAGAAATTTGCAAATAGGTATTGACTGAACCTTGAAGATGAAAAAAAAAAAAGGCATCAGAATGCAAAGAGTAAAAAAATTCAATTTTAAATTGGAATCTCATGGTTCTGAAGCTTCCAGCTCAGGATTGCTGAATTCTTTGGGCTGGCAACCCTGGTATATTGCTCAGGATAGCTGAGTGAGTAGTGCTTGTTCAACAAAAATAGCCAAAGCTCTGCTCCTAGGCATATTAAAAGCTCCAAAATACAAACTGTCTGCAGACTACTAATTGCATACTTTTCTTGCCCAAATGCATGAAATTAAGTAATATCAATTCCAAGCACACAGAGAACCGAGTAAAGGACTTCTGCCCTTCACTTGCTGTAAAAGTTCAATTTAAACTTCTCTTAATCACTCTGGCAACTCTTTGTATCCTCACGTGTGGTTGGTGTGGGGATTCAGGTTGTTTATGACACGATGCTGCTGAGTGCATGACCATGAGGCAGAGATTATAATCCTACAAGTTAAATTAATGTGAGGAGTCTCTTTTGTCCAGCCCCTCAAGGCAAATTGCCTTGGAAAATTGGTATCACCTGCATCACATGGAGGGTGGGATGGGGTAGGGGGCCAAGGCTCAATACAGGAACAAGCATCTGAAGGGAGGGGTGCAGGATAAAGGGTTGGGTTTAGGCCAACAGTATTTGAGGTATGAGTAGAGCTAATGTCCTTTCCAAGAACTGTGGGTGATTTTCCAGTAATCCATGTTAATATGGAGTGTTAAAGGATGCTGCTTGTTGACCTGCCTGCTGCAAGGTAAGGGATGTGTCTTCTGCTGGATGTCATAATGGAGGTACCTTGTCCATTTGTAAAATGTCTGTCTTGATGTTTACTCCTATTTCTGGAGCTCAGAAGTGGAATAGAGTAGGTTGTGTGTTAGTGATTGAACTGTAAGAGCATGCAGAGCCTACCTAAGGAGAGCCAAAGACCCTCAAGCAGGGGCAGATGAGACACAAACCTTAACTTGCTGGGACTAAAGGATTTAGCAGGGGTGCTAGAACAGCTGAGTACAGTGTAGTGCACCAATAAATTGTGAAGGAAACTGCTTAACCAGGAAACCCAGGGGATGGAGGGCTTCCAGGCTGTGTCTGGGCTCAGTAAAGGTTATCTTTGGACCTCATCTAAACAAGTGGGTGTTGGGTATTCCTTTGTGAATTATTGTGCCTTTTGAATTGATGGTCTTGAGACAGAGCCTCAGCATGGGTTCCCCTCTCTTTTCTTGTCTCTGCCCTGCTGCCTTGACCAGAAGTCCAAGTGGTAGCTTACACATCAAGTGACCAAGGTAGATAAAGGAAATAAGTGTGATAAAGGAGGCTGTTTTTTATCAGTTGACCTACAAAAGTACCACTTAACTCTTCTGCTGACTTGTGTGCAGCAGTAACACAGTCATGTGCTTCATTGTATTCAGTCCAGCATATTCCTTGTGTGAATAGCTATTGGTTTTCCCTTGCCTTAATTTGCATTTTTTGGGTTGTTGTTTTTGTAATTAAAAGTATTGGAGTAGCTGATGTTTTTAAAACATGGTATTTTTAAGCACAATTAGATAGCTTTAAAAAGGATAAAAAAGCCATTTTCATGTAATGGAATGCTGGAGAGATAAGGGGGAACAACACAATTTTCCTGTAATCATTTAGCAGAAACCAAAGCAAAATGCACTGTATAATCTAGCCACGTCTTGTCAAAAACTGGCACAGAACTATAATCTTGAAGGCCTCTCTTGTAGCAGTTCATACATTACAGCTACTTGTTATTAAACGTGATTTTTCTTTCAGAATTATTACATTGATTCATTTGTTCCTTTCACCTCAGTAGCAAAACTAATAAAACTATTTTCTTGGACAAAGTAAAAGATATTACACCTTTTAAATTACCTATGACTTTATGTTCTCCCACAGGAGTTCTTGCTTTTATTTGTACAAATTATAAAATAATTGAGGCCAGAATTCTGCCGTTTTTTTCCCCAGACAGCTATTTCACCTTTGCTTTAACCACAGACTTTTGTTACAACTAGATCTTCCAAGATTTATTGCAATAGAAATTCCTAATGCTGAAAGCTACTATTACTGGTAGTTGTAAGCACAGGAGCTGTATTGTACCAAATACTGAGGTGCTAGTAAAGAAATAAAAAGTAATTTGGATTTCTGTGATTTTGTGGCAACTTCAGCACTGACTTGAACACTATTTTCTTCCCTAATACTTCTGCCTAGGAATGCTGTTACTACATTCTGATCTTTATTGAATTTTCTTCTTTTGGTGGAAGTATTTTTTTTTCTGATTTCTTTTGTTGTTTTTTCTCCTCAGTGTGCTTGGTTAAAGGCTGTGCATATGACATATATAGTAACACACTCAGGAGATGCAGTCTCTATTAGTAGATTAAAAGCTGCCTTTAGGTAATGATTTTTTCTTAGGGGATCCTCTATCAGCTCCTCTTACTGCTGTTTTTCCTGAGGGTCTGTTTTGTAGCTATCCTTTGGATGAACTGAAGTGCCATAAATTTATTTTTGGGTTGTGCAGCTCCATTTGCAGAATTGCATCCCTGTGCTGTGTTTTTCCCTTTGGTCTTCCTTGCTGTGTGGTCTGTAGACGTTTGCTCTGGCACAGAGGGATGGTTTCTGTAGGGTGTCTGTGCTGCTGGGCTGGTCTCTGGCATGGCAGGGGAGCTGCTCTCCATTAGGGGCCAACTTTGAATTTAAAGGCTCAGTCCTGCAGATTTGAGTCTCTTATGAAAGAAAAAAATCCATCTATTTTAATATCTCAAAAAATGTGGTTCAAGTGTTTCAGTTTTGCAGGAAGTTTATTTAAACCTGTCTGCTCAGTCCCAGCTGAGCACCTGACTGTGAACAACTGCGCTGGAAGTTGAATTTTGGAGCTGTGTGCTTTCTTTTTTTTTCCCCTTTGAGCTGTCATGGGTCGTTTTACAATCTCTGTCCACATCTCTGTGGACAGGTTTGCTAGGCACAGATTGATGCTTGCTCTCCCTGGCACATCAGCTCAGGAAAGGCATCTGCAGGGAATTATTGATGTCCAGGACCTGCCTCTTGGTAGGATTTCAGCTTCTGATTACTGCACTTCATATTTTTATTCTTTGCGGACGTATAACAACTGAAGGAAAGAAAACAGAGGATTTTGTGAACTAAATGGTCTTTACTCACTGACAAAGTGCTGGGGATCTGGCTGAAGTGAATTATCTGTGCTCAGTTCCCCAGCTCTGCTATTGGGGATTCCTGCTGCTCCTTGTTGGAACCCCTCGAACCTCTGCTGCTGCTGCTTCCTCTGAGCTTGCTGATATCTGCTGGCAAATTCTGTCTATTGCTCAGTAAGCTAAGCACTTTCTCTCAGGCTTTTTTGAGCTTAAAACTTACTCTTTATTTAAATTCAGCTCTAACTCCTTGGGTGCAGCGTACCCTTCTCTGTTGCCTCAGTGCAAGGAAGCAGAGCAGATGGGATTTCTTTAGGTTTATTTCCCTTTATTCTAATTCACTCTCCTTACAGGCAAGTTTGATGTGATAATGGCCATCAGCAGTTTCTGGCCTGGAAGATGTAGGATGTATTACACTGTGCAGCTGATTATTGAATATTTGACTTTGTAATCAATGTGAGAAATTTGCCCATTTAAAGCTTGTAACATCAGTCTGATATTCTGATAATTCCTAAACAGTCAAGATTTGCATTTGTAAATAGCAGTTATGGAATAAATTCAAAAACGAAAATTTGGTATGACTTTTTTTGCCCTCAATTGTGCAGGTTAAGCCAATACACTTGACAGTTTATTCAGACTTAATAAATCTGAACCATTAGTAACTGCAGGAAGACTTCTGGAGTGATCTGAGTGAGGGATATCAATGGAATCAAGCTACTGTGGGAAAAATTTCTGGTATTTAGAAAAAGTTTTTAAAACTGAGCTTCACCTGTTAATTTGGAATTGGTTAAGAAAGTCTGTGTATTTATGATGGCACCTACACGTGCTGTCTGGCAGGGAGAATCTTGTAGACCAATAAAGAAATTACTCAGGACAAAAATCTCAGCTCAAACAGAACAATGTTGTCTGAGAGTTAAATTTTTAAGTCTGGGAGGAATTTTCAGTCAGGCCAGAGCAGTGTAGGTAAAACAAAGTTTTTTATGGTCTTCTCACTTTTAATTAATGGTTCTTCAAGTTGTTCAGATTGTGTTAATTAATTAATTCTTTGCCCTGTCAGTGAAATCAAACCAACCAATAGGATAACTTAAGTCATGCTGAATGCCATCCTTGAAGTTAACCCAGTAGCACTGGTGAAACTGTTCATGTCTTGAACAGCTCTTCAGTGTGATGTGAGTGCTGAAATGGGTTCACCCGTTCATGTAAACTGGCACGAATAGCCCCTTCTGTTGTATATCTTCTAGGCTGAATTCTTTACAAAACGACTAGTAATATAACTAAAACCTGAAAATCACAATTGCCCTTTTCCTCTTCTGTGCTTCACTCAGCCTGGGTGCAACACTAAGAACTCTGTTGTGCCTGGGCTGGGAGCAGGAGTTTTATTGCAATTTAACAGGTGCTCTGTGCCTTTGTATCCTGAGACTTTCAGGGAATTCCTGGCTTAGAGCAGACATAACTTATCACAGCTCTTGATAGACACCTTCCTTCTCTGAAGGTGTTTCAAAACATGCAAAGCTCTGCCTACTAGGAGTTTTCCCTGATGTGTGAATAGGCTGATTACTATACTATTACTAGATTATACTATGTTCCAATTAAAAAAATAAAATGTCAATTTTACAAAATGTTTTCTCTCAATCTGCCCCATCCTATAGAGAAACGTGCAGTGTTCCTTGCAGGGAAGTTATGAATCCAGCTTGAAAGCAGTCAGAAGGCACAATTATTCTGCTGCCCAGAGGCTGATGGAGAAGCAACAGCTCTGTGCTGAAACAGGTGTGCTTAGGTGTTCTTGAGCTGGCAGCTTTCCTTTTGTTCTGTCAAAAAAGGGAGATGAAAGACAAATTTCTTTGGTTGGAGATCTTGAGAGAAAAGATGCTCCTAAATAGAAGAGGATACTATCTGTGGCACAGAAGCTGCCCTAATTCCCACTGATTTATGTGGATTTGTGGGAAAATCCAAGTCAGTCCTTCAGTTGTCCCCATGAATAAGAAAAAAAACATTTGTGAACAAATATCTTTGTTTCATAAAGGAAGGATGAAAAACATTTCTTCTCCTAGTTAAGCTGAGAACCAGATAAAGCCAACGTGATGATGCTGGACAAATTGACAAGTGAATTTGGACTGAAAAGAACAGTACTGATTTTTGGGAAAAGCAGAGATGATAGGAGTTTATCTAAGTTTGGTGCAAAATGAAGATGACATTCAAAAAACCCACGTTGGGGTCTGGAACTGTAAGAATTCAGCCCTTAGGTGGATGCACAAACTTTGTACACCTCTGCAGTCTCCCTCCCAGGTACTATGTCAATCCTGCTGCCTCCTTCCCCCAGCAATTCAAGTGATAAAGGCAAATGTTAAATAATGCATACTTCTGAATATTTATAATTTGCCTACTAGTTAAACTTACACATCATTGCAATTCTCCTGAGTTGTTTCCAGCAGTGAATATGGGGAAGTTTTTTCCCATGCCTGTTTCCATGATGTAACTTCACAACAGGGTGCAGCTGCCTCTTGCATCCTTTGCTTCACAAACTTTGTTTTTTGAGGTTATCTTTGATGGAATCTGATGACCCCACCTGACACTGTTTACCTTGTAGATGGAAAAATGGAAGAAATCTTCTAGAAATAGTTTGGTTTGGGGTTTCATTTTCTTCTCTGGCTTCTCTTTTCCACTGCAGTGCAATTTGGTATTTGCATCTTTGTTTGCAGAACCTCATACTTGATGGTCACAACATTAAGTGCAAGAATTACCATTTGTTAGGCAGATGGTTTTGGGTAAAGAGTCCTTTCACCTTTTCTGAGAAGAAGCTGATAGTTAAGCTGATACCAAGTAAAAGTTGCCACTTGTGTCCCTTGGTCACTGTGAGAACCAATCTAAGCCCTGATGTAATGCATGCAAATGAGAAAATACAACTTGTGTCACCTGAGAAACTACTTCATAAAGGTGAAGTGGTTCATAAACAAACTTCATAAACATCAGGGTTTTGGGATTTGCCATTAGTCAGGCTTTGAAGAATTCTATTGGGAAGTTGTCCTCAAAAATATTAAAAAGCTAGAAAACAAAATGTGCTGTTAAACGTGGGTTGCAGAAAATGGATATTTTAAATAAATGATGGTACCTTGCAGAGATTAGTGATGGCACAGGAGAGTTCTGGGGAAATAATGAGCTGTCTAAATGGTCAGGAAGAAATTTACCTTCATTCTGTCACCTCAGATGGGCAGGAGCAAAATAATTTATGACAAGGCTATGTACCTCTTAACACTGTAATATATCAGACTTGTGATGTTGTGGCACCAATCACCAAAAAGTTCTAGGGTTGTGTCATAAATTAGATTGTGATGCATCTGATTGGACTTCTTGTGTTTTATTCATATCAAAAGGCAATTACATTTTGTGCAAAATTAATCTTACCAGTTTAATGGCACATGTAAAATATGCCTTGTAATTTGTCCTTTATTAATACTGTATAGATGGGGTTTCTGAAACTAAGAGGCAACTAATTATTTTGTTCCCTGTGTAGCGGGGGCACTCCCCAGGATTTAATCTTTGCTTAAATTAAATGTACATGTAAGAGATGTATTTTGAACTTTTTAAGGACCGTATCTGTACTACTAAGGAATTATCTTAACAGTCTGTATGTTAATGCCTAAATGGTCTCAGCAAGCCAGGGTGCAGCAGATTCTTACACAAAACTGTGGTAAACACCACAATCAAATCTGTGTTTGCACAGGGACAAGAGGGAATGACTTTAAACTGTAGGAGAAGAGGCTTAGATTAGATGTTAGAGGGAAATTCTCACACCAAGAGTGGTGAGGCTCTGGCACAGGTTGTACAGAGAAGTTGTGGATGCTCCATCCCTGGAAGTGTTCAAGACCAGGTTGGATGGAGCTCTGAGCAACCTGGTCTAGTGAAAGGCGTCCCTTCCCATGGGAGAGGGATTGGAATTTAATGATCTTTAACACACCTTCCAACCCAAACCATTCGATGATGCTCTGATCTTTCTCAATACTCTTTTTCCTTTGGTAGTGAAATAAACTTGGCAACCACCAAACCCCCCACAGTTTAGGTTAATGAAACTTCCTGTCAGATCAAATCTAAAAGGAATAATTGAATACCAAGAAAAGGTCTCTGCACAAGAAATGAATGACCTTGGAACAGAAAACAGGATCCAAATCAGCAGCCTGAAAGGCAAAGCCACATCTACTGAAGGAATGGTGAATATTCTGTTAGAGCTGGGAGCTCTAACAGAAGGACAGTAGACACCAGTGTGGTGGTGACAAATGCAGCAGAAGGATGAGTTAGGAGAGGTATTTCCACAGGTTGGATATTAGGAAAAAGTTTTTTACAGAAAGAGTGATAAAGTACTGGAATAGTCTGCCCGAGGAGGTGGTGGAGTCACCATCCCTGGATGTGTTTGTAAAAAGACTGGATGTGGCACTCAGTGCCATGGTTTAGTTGAGGTGTTGGGGCATGGGTTGGACTCTATCTTGAAGGTCTCTTCCAACCCAGTGATTTTGTGAGGGTTTGGGATGTTCTGGTGCCTGGTGAGTCCTCTGCAGTAACACAATGCAGGATGTGCCTCTGGGCACCCACTGCCAAGTCAGGCCTGAAGGCTGCAGGATTGCACCTGGACTTGGCTAAGTCTTTTTAGTGCCTGGCTGTACATTTTCACTGCTGCTTGTAGAATATGATTAAAACATCATAAAGGAACATGAGTGCTTAAATTAAAGGGTACTGTTGGCATGACACAAAGTTATTAACAGGCTGGGAATGTGCGTGGGCAGGTTTCAGGATGAGATTTGGAAAAATGCTTATTGAAATGTACTCAAGTAGGAGTATGGGTAGAGAAAACTGGAGGTTATAAAGGAGTTATGTGTAGCTGGTTGTAATCATAAGAAAAAAGTGAGGTAGCACATAGCTTGTGCTTAATTGGGCCTGTTAATGGGCATGTTTGTGTGAAAAGAGGCTGAAGAATTAGTTGTTTCCAAAAGTCTGTAATGAGGAAACTGCTTAAAAAAGGCTGAAGAAAGAAATAGCATAGTTGACATGTCTTATATGGCTGGGGTTGATGATTACTTCAGGGATCAAACAGATATGACAGGTCTCAGTTCTGCACTCCTACTGCTAATCATTTAAGCTAATTTTACCAGCTGGAAGGTGTAACTATGCCTTTTTTTTTTTTTTTTTAATAGCAAAGTCTCTAGTCAAATTTTTTATAGAAATCTCATTTTTCTAAAGAATACTTCCTAATGAATGAACAATTCTTGTTCCTTTAGAAAAGGGGTGAAACAAATAATTTCCTAAACTTTTAAAAAGGAGGGAAATTTGTGTTGAGTTTGGTTTGGGGATTTTTAAGGGGGGAAAGTGGGATATTTTTGTTTTTTCTCTTAAGTAATATCTTTCTGTGTCTATTAAACCAAATCCTAGCTATTTTCATTACTTACTGTGTTCTGAATAACTGCAGTTCAGACACTGACTTCAGTTTGCAGGTAGTACACATTTGACTGAAGCTTGCTATTTTTAGAGGATATGCGTGTCACATCCTGCAATGAAATTGAGCTTGATATTAGTTCAAGCCAAAGTGAATTAGTTGGAGTGTCAGAAGCCACACACTTATTCTATGCAGAAAAGGTAGTGGTGATTAGTCATGTTATGTCAGCTGTAGCAGTTGGACAGGAAAGAGGAATGATTTAAATACACACTGAAAATGAAGATAGCACTGCTTTTCCCGTTAAACTGTTTGCAGGACTGATGCATGAAAACGTTTATGTGGTCTTCAGCACTCAGAGTTGTTGTCCACCTACAACAGCTGAGAGACAAGTGATATGCTCTGTGACATTACGGCTTTATATATATATATGTACTGATATATATGTACTTTGCATTTCTAAGCAATTTTCTGTCCAGAGCTTCAGCGCTGAGTTCCCTTTACAGCATCAGATAAGTATCACAGGCAGGATTCTGACCAAGACTCTGAAGGAAATCAGTGGTTCGGACTTTTATGAGGCAACAGAAACGAGCTGAGAACTTCAGATCCAGTTTTAGTTTTGTGGCTCTAGTCTTGCCTAGAAGAGCCCATGCCTGGGCTACAAGTATTGTTTTGGCTAAATAAATCCTCATTTGGATTTACAGGAACTGTTGTGGTTTAAAGTACAGTTTACCGTTTTACAGTAGCAATCAGGATGTTATTGGTCTGCAAGCTCATCAAAGAATAATCATGTGGTCAGAACTGGGCAGAGCTCATGTCCAAAAGCTTCATCCCTCCACTTACCAACCTTGCTCCTCAGGAGTCAAAACTAAGAGAATGTTGAAATAAATTCACTTATTTCATCCATGGGGCTGCTAAAAAATTAGGGGAAAAAAGAACACTCAAATGGTGATTTTGATTTTGTGCACAAGTGGACACAAGCTAAAATTGGGAAAAACTGCACTTTAACAACAGGCTTCTGGAAAAGAACATGTGTAATGGTTTCTTCTGATTTCTCCACTTCTTCCTGTGTGACAACCCTTTGTGTCTTAGAATATCACAGATCTGGTTTAGGGGTAAATTGAGAAAATGTACTGACTGTGACTGTCTTTGCCAAAGACCTCTTGATGCTTCAGCCACTATCAGGGAAGAAAGAGAGGGGGAGTGAAAAGTAGAGACTCAGAAATAGAGCAGACCCAGTGTTATGTGATATGCAGCTGCATATGAAATAATGGTAGCTGAAAACTGGCCTAGAAATTATGGTCAGGAACAGCTGGACTTCATGAATCCCTCTGGTTTTTAGTGTCCAGCTAATGAGTTAGTAGAAGGATATGAATTGCAACCTGTCCCATCTCCACTGGCTGAGCTGGCTCTGTTCTTCTAGCCCATCTTAAACCAAGCACATTTGGATATCTTGGTGTGCATCTCAGCTGAGGCAAACAGGTGATTTCCCTCACTCCAGCACCACTGGGCTGGGTTTTACACTCAATTCAATAAATGTTAAATTGGGTCAAATTCTGCTTTGATGAAATCAGTGGCAGATGTCATTTGGCTGGGATCTTGTTTGCACTGTGGCCAATTTATGCTCTTCTGGCATCCTAAAGGAGGAATGAATGACATGGTGAGTCTTTGAAAACCCCTCTGTGCTGCCAGGGTGATACTGTGGGTGTAGAGTAAATGAAATTTCAGGCTAATTGGCTTTAGTGTAAATGAGCACCAGGTCCATGAGGTTGTTTGGACTGAGCCAATGATGAGATGTGTGAGAATGAGTTGCCCAACAGGTTTTAGTTGCCTTGTGGCTGAAGGGGACCCTCTGCATGGATGCAGGAAGGTAACAGAGCACTGTGCAGGTGAGGGGGAGGCAGGGAAGAGCCTTCCTGAAGACTGCAAACCAGCAGGCAAGTGACTGAAATCTGATGGGAATAATATCCATGACATAATGTCAGGGGATGAAATTGGAAAGAATTGACACCTCTTGGGACAGATTGAGAGGTAGAAAAAAATTTATGCTGTTTTCCAGGTAATACATGAATGGTTTGCTGAGATGTAGCTGATGGCACTTTGGGCTGATGTGATCTGAAGTTCTCTGCAGGCTTGTTAAGTGACTTTCCCTCCTCTTCCTGAAATAAGAGCAGCAAAGTCCCTCAGAAGTTTCTCATTACAGAGGATTTATTCAAGATTTTGCATTTCCATCTGTGGTCTGAACCTCTTCAGTGGTTCACTGCCTCATGTGGTGTGTGAGGTACTTCAGAACTAAGGTACTAAATCAAATAAACCATTTTATAGCTGTATTGCAGAGTTAAATGGGAGCGGCTTGCTGAGACATAACACATATTTTGTAAAAATAGCCAGAAACTTATTTCCTTTCAATGGTTACAATTAAGGTTTTCTTTCAGGAGAAAGGTGGAAGAAAGGCTGTTCAATTACACAGAGGGCTGCAAAAATGCCTTTGAATGAATCATTTAATCCTTTTAACTGCAGTCATCATCTTCCGGTTTTCCCTGTTTCAGATATTTCCCTCTTATATTACACATCCAAGCATAAAAGGGAAAGGTTGGTTATAGCTTCTTTTGTGCTCCCTCTCAGTCTGTTCTTGAGAAATACTTGAACATAGGAGTAAAACCCTCCACGTGCATCTGTATTTGCCTAATTCACATAGCTGTGAATGTGTATGGTAATTTATTCAACATCTGCAATATGGTTGTATTGATTCTGGTTTGTGATGCACATTTTTGTCGTGGGGTTGCACTGTTGGTTCTCTGTGCCTTGCTTTTAGGACTTGGTCAACTATGGCCGGCGTAGCTCCCCAAAAAGTAATACTAGAAGGCATCTAGGATTCCATTCTAGCAGAAGAAATTTTTAGATTTCAGTGTCCATGAAGAGGTAGTGGCTGACAGATTAGGGTTTAACCATGAAGGAAAAATGTTTTCCGAGCTGCAAACTAACCTGAGAGATGTAACTGCTGTCCAATAGGAAGGAATAAATTCATTTTACTCATAGGCTGCTGACACAGACCACACAAGCAGCCATGTCTGAAATTGTGTACATCTAGAAATGAGATTTACATCCAAGGCTGGTTTGCCTCTTTTACTAAATAGTGTCTGCTGTACTTGTGGATTTTTTTTTTAAGTGAGAAGTACATAAACATCATAACATGAATTGCTTGCAGAAAGAAAATTGGTTGCTTTTTTTCCTACAAAAGAGTAATCTCTTTTGTTTAGTATTCCTATCACTGCCTATATTTAGCATTATAAAGTCTGCCTTTTGCACTACAGTGAATACTGAAGCCCTCATCTAATTTTTTATGTCATTTGTGTATGTTACCATGCAGTTTGTGTCTGTTTAGTGAAACCATCTTGGTAGGCGTGCATGTACTCTTGCTCATCTGATTGTTTAAATCCTCTATATTGACAGTTTTTAAATTTCAAAGAAAAAATAAGTCGGGTCTTGGCATAGTTAAGCTAAATCAGAATTTAATAACAAAGTTTTAAAATGTGTTTATTTGTCCTTCAATGTGTGTGCCCCAGTGCTAAATTTTAGCAGGTACTTTCCTTTCTGGAGGGAGGAGTATTTTATGTGCTGCATGAATTGAAGATTAGTGAAAAATTATATCCTATGGAAGTATTCCTGTAGAAGCAAGACCAGCATTTATGAGTACTACATACAACATTGTCACTGTGGCTGTGTCTGGGTACCCTTTGGTGTCTTTTTAAAAATACAGTCAACATAACAGACTCATTCTGGTACTTAATTGTGGCCATCACCACACAAACAGTCCATCAGTCCAGATATTTCCACTGGTGTCAGAAAGAGAAAAGGTTAAACTGGTGGTGGTGGGGGGAAAGTGGGGAGGGGAAATAGGCTCTTTTACCATTTTCTGTGCTCTATTTACCAGTGAGAGTTGCAGGAATTGTCCAGTTGTCCATCTCCTCAAAGGAGCAGCTCTTGCTGGCAGAGCTTTGGCCCAGATGCCCTCATGTTTTGCAGCGTTAGCTGGTATAATTCTTCTTCATCCCTCTTCATTGTAATTTGACTTCTGGGAAATTTGTTTAGTATTGATTTAACTTCATTTCTGTTAAAGGAAAACCAGAGAGCTCTGCACAGCTGTCTGTAATAATAGAATATCCTCAATATCTGATTAATACAGCTGGGAAATATATTCTTGTTCTACAGTCAAAGCAATAAACAGGGGGTATCAAGTCAGACTGCAATGAGAGAAACTTTTCAGGGTATCTGATATATTGAACTTGGACTGATCAAAACAACTGCACAGAAAGCATTCTCTTTTATTTAACTTTCTTTTTCCAATAAAATTCTTAAAGGAAAAAATACCAGGTAGTCTACATGAAATCCTAGTTTAACCTTTTGGTATTTCTTCAAGCAAGGTGATCTTTTCTTAAGTACCAAAACACATTGAATATTAGGGGGTTTTTCAGTGCTTCTCAGGAAGATGGGCTTGGAGATGGTCTAAGGAGGTTTCAACTTCAATCCTGGTAAGAGCTATGGAGACTCTGGCCACACTGTTCTGTATAACAGGGAAGCCAGATAGAAAGAGACATCTGGATTCAAATGAAAGTTGTGGATATCCCTGCCTGAGGGATGGGGGGTGGGAATTAGGTGGATGTGCTGCTCTCTGGCATTGCAGGGAAATCATGGAAACCCCACAGTTTCTGGGAGATGCCCAGTAGGAAAGGAGTGACTTGTGTGCTCGAGCTCTTATTCCTGGAGGCTCAGGGCTGAGCTCACAGCTTGTGCCATCACCACCTGCAAAGCAGACTGAGGAATTCCCTTGTTTGGGTAGATGGCAGGATGCCCTGTTATGTTACATTTTCTTGTTATATTTTCTTCCTTGAGGAAGCTGGGGTCAGAGAGCCTGTGGGACACAGCAGAGGGGATCCTGAGTGACACCCAGCCATGTGGGACAGCTGTGATTGCACATGATGTGATGGAGGGGTGATGCCACAGCACACCACTCTGAGTATGAACAAGCTGCTTTAACTTTTCTCTTTTTGTTTTTAAATCTGGTTTTTGTCATACTGTCATGATGGTTACCACGCCCTTTTTGTTTTGAAGTAGATCAATGGGTTTGTTGTTGGGTTAAGACAAAGGGCTTGACAGCCCAGGAAACAAATTACTTGCATTTCCTCCCCTGCTCAAGCTTTGTCACAGAAGTTGTTAGCTGTAGATGAAACTTTTTGTGTGTCTTTGTCGCTGAGCTGTGTCAATGTCAAAGTATCTCGAAGAAATAAATAGGTATTTTATCTGTACATAGTTCAGCAGCAGCTTTGCTGCATACAACTTGTTTTCCTGGTAATAATTCGGTGTAGTACTGGGAGGACACTGCCATCTCTTCTAACAGCCCCTCTCTCTGACAGATTACAGGCATCTGAGGAAGGCCTCCTTCAAGAAGGAGGGCTGCCTGTTTGGGATCAGCTGTAATAATTGCAGCTATAATACTAATAAGCTCTTACTTCAACGTCACAGCAGCCAGATGTGTTTTTACTGAAGCAGAATTCCTATTTCTATAGCGGGAAACATATTTTCCATGTCTCCTTTACATGGAAGGCACAAGTGGAAGGCGATTACATCAGAAATCATCCATTTTGTCATGATACTGACTTTTATTTTCCATTGGGCCCTTTTAAGATTTGTATTTTACAGTCTGTGTCAAAGACCAATTCTGGTCAAGACTTACTGCACACAGATGAGCTATAAACAGAGTTATGGAAAAGGGCACTTGAGGCCTCTGTAAACATACATCACACTGTGCTTCTGAAAAGCCTGGACCCCATGAGTTTCTCAGCCTCCAGTTTCATTACTGCACCTTCTGCTCTCCTTTAAATCTCTGCTTTGGGGGCTTGTGGTGCTGCACAATGTGAGAACACCACTACCCTTGCCTTGTTCTCAGGCCATGGCTGTGCTGAGTGGTCACAGAGTATCAAGGCTGAGCTTTTATCCACCACACAGTTCTTCAAACACCAGCACTGGTTTTATGTCCAGTTGTTCAGAGCACACCTTGCTGGCTCTGGTTTATACTGACAAATGACGAAGCCATTTTGGTTGGGTTTGTGATTTTTCTCTGGGAAGCAGGATCACTTCCTTTTGCTTGATATCACAGTCCTCTCAGACTGTATTATTACTTTTTTTTTTTAATCTTTATATGTAGCATGGTAGAAGAAACCAATACTTGGTTCTTTAACTGAAATCACAACCAGTATTTTTTAAATCAGTAAAGGTAATGGCAGCTGAGAGTATCTCTGTCAGGATAATCTTGTACTTGTGTGTCTATCTCTCTCTTCAGTACTGGAGAAACACCCACTGTTTAAACTGCAAGTGTGTGAGAGCTCTTGCTGAATGAGACAGCTGACTCTGAGCAGGGTGAAGGCTGATGGCTGGGCAAGGAGGGCTCAGGTTCCTTGTGGCTGCTTCTGTCTTTACACCCTGTCTCAGAGGCTGATCTTGCTCTGAAGTGTCTTGGTCAAAATGCTGAAAATTGTGTGTAAAGAAGCCCTGGGCTTGGAGAGCAGGGGGATAGATGGAATTACATGGTCATGATTAAAAATCTTCTAATAAAGGTCACTTTGAGGGAGGAGATGTCTGGTCCCTCAGTCTGGCTCACCAGGTACTGTTTCTAATTTGATGATGACTCTCAGGATGAGCCCCCAGTGAGGCTTCCATTTGAGCTCAGTCTCTGTGCTGTGAAGTTTAAGCTCCTGCTTTCACTTGGAGGTGGGGTTGGTAGATTTCACTTCTTTTCCCTGCACCCTAAGATGGGAACACAAGTGTGGTAATGCTACACTACTTATTAGGATTAATGATATATATTACCATTATGTGTGATCACTGATCTTTCCTGTGTTTTGTGCTCTTTCATGTGAAAAATACATGGAAATGTATGAATACATGAAAATATATATCCCCTAGAATGTCTAGCTGGGATATCTTTGACATTTAGGCTTCTATGGAGGACTGTTTTTACTCACATAGAATATAAATCACTCTACTATTTATGGTTTTTTTTCTTTTTTTTTTACAAAACTGTACAAGTATGAAAAAAAGAAAATGAAATCCTGCTTTAAAAGGAGAGCTGTAGATTTTTATGATTCTCAGTGCTGCATTTCCACATGTGATTTTTTTTTTCCTTATCCTGGTACATCACATTTATTACCCCTTGCTCATCCTTTCTGTTTTATGAACCATGATAGCTCTGAGGACCACAGTGAGGGTTTGGTAGCTGTCAAGCAACACTCTGTGGTATTTCATGTGGTGAGGGACATCAGTATCATGCTTGGACGATCAGCTTGATAAAGGGGACACATAGTATAGAAAGGTTGCACAGATGTTCTGGGACCTCAATTCTTGAATTTTGTCAACCCGGAGTTTGATTATATTCTAAAATCACTGAAGCAAAGAGTAAATATAAAGCTCTGTGACCAGAAATCCCTGCAGCAGATATATGCTGTGTGCTAAATCTCACAATTAAACCATGGTGGTGCAAAATCTGCCTCCAAAGCCTGGTCTGCAGGATGTGGTGCTCACTTCTGCAATGCCCCAGCACCTCAGGCAGGAAGGTGGGATTGCTGCACTGTCTGGAGCAGGAGAGTATCCCTTGCTCCTTCCACAGCTGCAGACACACTTTGTTGGCTCTGGATAACCTCTGTTGCTGTGCTTAATGTTGAGCATGGCACACACCAAATTTCTATGACTCAAGTGTGACTGTTTTTCTGTATATTTGAAATTGTTGCTCATTTAACCATGACTAATAGATAGCTTGAGCAGGGATCTCTGAAGAGAGGCTATTCAAGTGGAGAGCACACAAAAGGCCTCATCTAATCAACCTACAATATAGACACATCATCCACATTTGCAGTTGCATCTCCCCACACAGTCACTGCTGGTTTGACAAAAAGATGTATTTAGGATAAATTTTGGGTTAAACAAAATGCTAAAAAGAATGCTTTGCTCAGTCTGATCCAAACAAGAAGAGCCATTCTGATTGAGGGCTGTGTATCAAATGCATGCTGCAACATGGAAAAATAAACATTAATTTTCATTTGGCTTTCTCTGCCAATACTGTTTGGGAGATGAAGTATTAAAAAAAAAGGTTGCTGTGGTACATTAATGCTGTGAGATACATGAAACTCGAAATTAATTTTGCCAGGTCAAGATAATGCTGAGATTAAACGCTACTAATGCTTTCTGCTCTATCTGTCAAGTTTGCTGGTTGGCATTGCTGCTTTACTGGACAAGAATATGGCAAATCAAATTTCTACTAAAATTTGTACAGCTTAGAAGAATCTCTATAGTGGGGGAAAAAAATGGACAGCATCCACAGCTAATGTTTAATCAATTTATTGGCTTTTCTCCTTCAAGAGCCATCAAACATTGTGTAGCCAGCCAGGAGGTGTTCCTGATTATATCATTGTTTTGTTAAATAATTGTTAAAATGAAGCTTGAGAGTAATTTTCACTTTTTGAATAATTGGCAAATTAGTTCTTGAATGCTTGAATGTGTTACTGTACCTGGTGGTGGCATGAAGGCTTTATCAGTTGTCTTCATCTGAATGGAGGGGAGATCTTGCTTTAAAAAGGATGTGTTCTCCCTGCCTAAGGGACAAACATGCTGCCATTTCATCTTCCCATGTGTTGCTGTGTTCACTGGTTTTGCTCTTTTTGGTTTATTCCCCCTGGGACAGGTTGAAGCTGCTCTGAAGAACAGGACTGGTTTTATCCATCATGGCTGTGCAACTGCTGAAATGCTCCCTGGATGCAGCACTTGTTCATTTCTGCAACAGTGGGAACAGCCTAAAATTCCAATCTCATGTGGAGCCTTTCAGTCCTTGAAAGGAATTTCTGTAATTGTGGGTTTTTCTAATTCTTGTTTGGATAAAATATGTTGAGCTGCTCACAGTCAATTGCATCCCTTCAATCCAGGATAGGCTCATAAATGGTGCTGATGTTTCATGGTAGTGAGAAACAATAAAACTTCAAAGCACATATTTCTGTGCTGTCTTCCCCAGTGTGAGATTCATCTTCATGATGGATGCAGAGAAAGAAAAATTGTTAGAGAAAAAAAGAGTCCTAATTTTTTGCAGTCCTATGCACTTTTTATTTCTTAAGACCAGATAAGAATAATCAGCATGGCTCTCATGCTCCACTTTCATTCCCTTGAGGAAATGTCACACTGAAGTTTCTCCAGTGCTTCACAATCTACTTGTTGCTTTGGATTAAAGATTTTAAATATTGTATACAGCTCTTGCATGTGCATTTTTCTCTCCTTTCTGATCATGACAGCCAAGGATACAGGACCAGTGCAATGTGTGGTTGCAGTCATTGCTTTTGGTCCCTTAACAGAAAATGCTCCTAATTTTAAATGTCATCCCTGAAAGGCCATGATTTGTTGTGAGGTGATGTAGCACTGTGTTGTCTGTCCCTGTGACCAAGTCCCTCCATGAAGGTGCCACCAACTTCTCAGTTGATGTGAGAGAAAGTGCCTGGTTTACCTTTATCAATTACAGCCTTAGTGGTGTGATTTAGGGAACCATTTTAAGAGAAAAACAGTGTTAAAAGGCTTTGGGTCTGCTGAGGTGTTTGTGTAAGAACAAATCTAGGACAGCACAGCTGCATGTGGGGGAAATATTCTCCAGACATTTTGGGAAGGTATCAGCAGTGAAAGTCAAGGTCCTTCTGGAAACCTAATGATGGTTGTCTTGGCCTGGGCTCTGTAAAACCTAACTCTTGCTAGGTCCATCTTGCTGAGAATTCAGAATGAGTGGCTATTCTGTCCACTCTCGTGGACAAGGTGTCTTTCCTCTATATAACACCTTGTTTTTGTGGACAGTAAAGGAAGTAGTATTGTGCATTTCCTACATTTTTCTATGAAAATTTTTGTCTAACTTGCATTTTGGTACTTTATCAGCTTTCCTGGACTTGTAGTGCTAATGTGAAATAAAATAGTTTGTTACATTGCTAACAAACAGAAAAAAACAGGGAAAAAAGTGAAGTTTATTGGCATGGGACTTAAGTATTTAGGTAATTTTGAATCATTTGTGATTGTAATACATTCTTGGGACAACAAGCACTTCTAATGATCTGAAGTGTATTTTTAAAAGGAAAAGACTCTGAGACACCAGTCACTATATGTAATTCAGTGACAAGAATAGAAAGCTGGCAAATTATCAGTTTACTTGGCTTAAAAGAAAACCTTACATTATAGCATGACATACTTGTATTCACTATGGATTCTAATCTCTACTTTCTTGGGTACTTTCTTTCTTAATCTCTTTTGGGTTTAAATTGCTTTAAAATTTGAGTGTCCTGAACTCTGCAGGAAATGGGCATGTTAGTATTTTTGTTGCTGTGAGGAAAGAGGGGTGTGTCTGGTTGTTTTGTTTTTGAGGGAAAGGCTAAAAAACACCCCTGAGAAACCCTGCTTTTCCCTCCTATCCCAGGAGCTGCCCCCAAAACACCCAGAAAATAGTTTTTTAATGTTGGCTGGGCAGTAGTTAGAGAATTTTGAGCACTCATGTTGCAGGTACTCAGTGTCCCCAAAGGGACAGAGCTGGCCCATCCCCTGGGAGCAGTGGATGGCCCAGGGGCACCAGGGAGGGCTGAGGTTCCAAGGGACTGCTCCATCTGGGGGATGTAAGAGACAATCCAGAATTTGTGGATAATTAGGAGTTCTGTGACTGTGAGGTTAACAGACTGAAACAGAAGACAGGGCCTGTCTTTTGGGGAGGAAAGAGCAGTTTGGCAGCTGTCACCGCACATTAGGTGATTCTGCCTGTGTGTGGAACATGAAACAGGGAGAATTTTGGGAGGAACTAATGCACTTACTCATGGAAAATTGTATTATTTCCAGATCAGACAGGTCAGAGATAAGAAAATGGGCCATTGTTAAAAAATAAACTCCTGTGACTGCACCTAATCTCCGACTTACAACTAAACAGTACTCACATGTCTGAGGTTAAATCTCAGTGTCTTTCCTGACACTAAAATTAATGCTTGAACATGGCTGATAAATTTGGCCTGGGTACATTTACACCCTTTTAAATCTAAACTATGTAATAACTGTGTAGTTAATTTGCAAATACAAAATAACCTCTTATTTTCTAATTTCTATTTTAGTTTTTAAATTATTTCATTTCATGAAAGTGCTGTGCTTTACCAAAGATGTTTGCAATAGGTTTGTTCATATAAATGTGTAGTTCTTTATTTTTCATTTTGACTACTTGGTGCTGCTTTTGATGACTATTTCTGCTTTTCAAGAGAAAAAGAAAAAAATAGTTGCAAAGCTGTGGTGGGAATCATGAAATCAGAACCATGTAATGCCTTTAGTCTGCTGTCAATTAGTCACTGATGCAAACCGATGATGAATCCCATGGCACCATTTCCCTGTTGAATCTAATAAAATTCAGTTTCTGCAAGTCCGTAGATGCCCCTGCTGGTCTAAAGGAATAATAAAAGATGTCAAACTAAAACAGTGGAAAAAGAAAAGAAGCAACCTGTAAATGAAAGCAAAAAGCCTTGAGAAAGATGTATTTGCAGCTGAATGTAGCTGACTTTGGAGGCAGGAGTTATTTAATGAGCCTGAAGTTTAGTACAAGCTCGTCGTGGTAGACTGGGTTAGCAGTTCATATAGCACGCTGAGAGGTGTTGCCTCTTGTTGAGGAGAGACAGGAAACAGCTTGGCAAGGTTGGGAAACACTGCTGAGCATTCCACGTGGAAAATACCTTTTAACATAAGGTGGATCCTCCAGCAAGACAAGCCTGGGTGTTTTGAAGGAGCTCTTGGGAGATCCTAGGGGAAGTGGGGAATGTGTGCTTTGCAGAAGAGCTGCCTTAGGGACACAGTGCAGGGCAATGGGGAGCCTCCAGTATTCCACAGGGCTGAGAACTCTTGGCCTGAAGCTTTGCTGCTTCCTGGCTTTAGGTGACACAGCCACGGGTGCAGGAGTTCTGAGCAAGGAGGTAAAAAGTACTGGGGGGATAAGAGCACTCAGCTCTCGTGACATTAAAGTCAATGCTATTTTTTTCCCCTCAAGACAATCTATATGGCTGTCCTCATTCCTGAGTTAGTACTCGACACAAACAAATAACAGAAATTCCATTTTTCAGATTGGGAGTCCTTTCCTTTAACTGTGATAATACAGAAGATGTTCTGGGCTGTTCTTGTTTATTTTACTGCTCTGCTCCAATTGTTTTAGGCTGAAGGAACACATATTCTTCACATTCCTCTCCTGATCACATTCTTTCGTATACACAGAAATATTACTGAGAATTATGAAGAAAAACTTGGATTCCTCCAAAGAATTTAAATTTAGAGTCAGTGTTATTGGGCTGGGTTGAGTGAGGAAAGGTGGCACAGGGTGGAAAGCAAGCATTTTGTTTTTGTGACAATAAACAATTGGGTATGGGATTCCCTCATGATTTAGATGACTTAAAGTTTGGAGGTATAGAGCTATCTATTTTTTTTTCCTGAAAAAGGGTCCAATAGTCATCAAGAGTCAAATTTACATGGCCATATCTTTGACTCTGTGACAGGAGCTGGCTGACAGACAATATCATAACCTCAGCTATTTTGTCATGTGAGAAAATGCTAAGGGGATGTTGAAAATCAGAAATGGGAACTGGCCACAAATCACTTCAGAAATGAAGCACTGACTCTGTTTAGAGGAAAATGTGTTGAATACTGGCATCCTATATTCTCTCTCATTTGGCCAGAAATCCTCAGTGCTTATTGAGGGTGAAATTAATCTGTGTGCTGTGAATTGTGTGCTCCAAAGAAAGCTTCAGCAAGTTTTTAATGTTAGGTATTTCATGTGCTGGCTTTCCTGCATAAGGATGAATTTCTCCTTGAAATGAAATGAAGACTGAGAGCACATAAGGCAAAATAATGATGAGAGGAAATAAAACTGGTCTATCAGAAGGAATGGCACAGAAATCCAATTTGGGACAGTAAAATGGGCATAGATATTATTTTCCGTTGTATGCTATTTCACACAAAGTATGGTTACAACAGGAAATCAATGGAAAATAAAAATTACATATAAGACAAACTGCTGAAAACCAAGAGGCTCTACTTTCCCATTCAAATGGAAAGGTAAATGCAGCAAAGGGATAACATATGGGTTTCATATCTTTAGATAGTTGTAGATTTGCTGATGCACTATCTCCAACTTAATCCTTGTTCTTTTGGTGATATGTGCCTGTCCTCATTCTGTGGTGAATGCAGACAAATGTTCTTTTCATAAGTATTTTTTGGTGTCATTTCTGTCTGTAGTTTCTTATTCCCTGAAGACATGTATATTTCATGGCGTCAGACCTTTTCCATATCTGTTTCAGCCTGGTCCTTACACCATCACTGTACTTAATTGTGTCACCAGCATTCGTCCTCTTTGTGTTGCCCCACACATCATGGGGCTGCCCTTAAAGAATTTTGTGCCCCTGTGTCCTTTAAATTCCTCAGATACAAATTAACAATTGCTGTGAAATAGCTGTAGAAATACAAATCTGCTTAGGTATGTTATGTTCTCTTATTTTAAACAGAAATGGTCAAAGTACTTTAATTTTTTAAAAGAAAATATGGTGAGTTAGAAATTAGAATTGGGTTTGGGTCACTATCGGTGGTTCCAATGAAGGGACAATAAGATTCAAATGTCAGTGGAACCTTGCTGCTAAGCCCCAAGGCTCATTGCAGATAAGAGGATATTATTTAATGTTTTTTTGCACAAAAGTACACACAAAAAAATAACAACTTGCAGGGATCTGAACCACATAAGGGAAAAACCAAAATTGGATTAATACCTAATACCTTCCTTTGGGCTCAAAATACTCTTATGAAGAATCTCCATAGCTTTCCTTACACTTACTCCATCTCTTTATTTGTATTTCTCTTGCATTTACAGTTTAAAAAAAAAACAACTTTTTTTCCACCTGCCTTCTTTTTCCCCAGTTGCCTGTTTGAATCCCCGGTGGCCCATTACCTGTGGTACAGTAGCTCTGTCTTTAGCTGCTGGCTCTGTTTGAGGAACTTTTGTTGTTACCTTTGAAATATTGGAGAATAGGGGAAATCAGTTAAGTGTCTCAGTCAGAGTTACTGTGACTCCAGAGAAGATCATTCAGCCATCTTGAGATGAGGAACTACTGGAATCTTAATCAGTTCATGAATTGTTTCTCTTTTCCAGTTTTTCTATTTAAGTCAAAGGAAATCTTGATTTTAAAGAAAACACAACAAAGGTACAGACTTCATCCTGTTTTACTGAGCCAATTCCCTTTACTAAGCAATAATTGAATTTTCAAGGTTTTGGTTATAGTGATCAAGCTGTGCTTTTTGAGATGATTATTCACTAAAAACCTCTTTCAGCTTTCAAGATGCATGAAATCCTCCAAGCTGTAAACAACAACATTTAGGTAGAATGTATGAAATGGAGATTTGTCATGGACAGTGACCCATACAATTATTCTCTTGGTTTATTTTGTCTCAGAAGTGCTTGGACTTGTTCAGAAAGCATGTAGGATTGTTCATTATTTAGAAATTTGACTGAATAATAGAAAGACTTATTGAAAAGTTGCTCTTGTCAAACCAGTTTCTGGCCTAGAATTTTTCACTTGGCTCTAATACTCTGCCTGTTTATATTCAGTGGGATTTCTTTGGTTGATTCAGTCTCATTGTCTGGTTTGCTCTAGTGCTTCCACAAGCCTTGAGTGTCTCCTGGGATGGAAACGTGCCATTTTTAAGTCTGAGTACCCTGTTATCAGCTGTGCTTGCTCAAGGACATGGACTTGAGTTTGGATGGTGTTGGGTTGGATTTTTGCACGTACGTGCAAATACAAATACAAGCTGAAGTGTGTGTGACCCAGAAATGCCTCTCAATTCCAATTTCCTTGTCTGTGCCTTGGAAATGTTCCAGCTTTAAGTTAAGACCTGGGGTATGGATTGTTCTGCTGTTTTCATGTGGAGGAAATACAAATAGATGGATAAGTAAGTGTGGCGTGGACAGCATGAAGTAACATATAGGGCATGTGCTATGCCTCACCTGGAGAGCAGAGCTGTGCCAACAGCCTTCTGGAAATGCTTTAATTCTTGTAGAGAAGAGCTGTGTTAAAGAGAACCCTTTTCTGTAGCTGACTGGGTTGCTGTGAGCTGTGGTGCAGCTTTGCCAGTCTGGTTCTCCAGTTCCTGTGATGCTGTGTCCCCACAGATGCAGAGACCCAAGTGATCATGCTCTGCTCTGCTGGCTTGTCACTGCTGTGTGTCACCTGCTGCTCCAGGACCTGCCTGCAGTGCCTCTGATGAGAGATGTATTTTGAGATGAGGCTGCATTTTTCCACAGTTGGGGATTTCTTTAGCAGTGACAGTCACCAGGATGTCTCAGTATCACACCTGCACTTGAAGCCTTTCACAGCTGCTCCAATCAATAGAGGTTCAGCATCAACTGACTGGAGCTGGAGAAAAGATTTTCTCTGAGCACTCAGTGATATGATGTTCTCTTATCTGTCTTCCCAAACAGTATTGACCTTCTGCTGCTGCCTTTCTGAGGATGGGCTGGGCACAGGCACCATGATCAGCTGCTTTCTTTCAGCTGTAGTTTCTCCCTCTTCTCCCATTCAGTAGCTGTGGTTCATATTACTTTAGTTATATTGGACAGGTTTTTTTCTGTTTTCTATCTTTCTTTTTAAAATTCCATATTTGTGGGGCTATTTTAATTCCATATTTGTGGCACTATCCAGCTTAACAGTGCTGGATGACTCAAGTGGGGTTTTTTTTGTCAGTTCCTACCCTCTCCAGGGAATTAATGAAGTCGTGAAATGTAAGCAGTAATTAAGAGTCCTTGAGTTAGGATAGTTGTCTAGGGCTATAACTCAAACCATGCTGGGTCTGGAGAAATACAGATCCATACTGAACTGCTTTGGTATTCCACAGTCAGAAAGGACTTTTTCAAACACAGAATGTTTCCTACACCTTGCAAGCAGCATGTTTGATCTGAACTTGCAGCCCCTGACTGCAGAAAACCCAATCTCCAGTATGAGCTATTTTGTGAGGGAGCAAGTCTATTAACACTGTGCCTGTCCTAGAAATACCTTGGGATTTGCCTAGTGGGGCTTTCTTTCCTGTGGATGATGATCTATTTTCACTGCATTTTCTGAAAGAAATAATGTGCTTTCACATTGGATGTAGTAGTATTTTTATTTTATTGTGAGGGGAAAAAAAGGAGAATTGATGTTAAGTATCTGATCCTGCTCTGTTGCTTGTTTTGATTTTTTTTGTAACACTTCTAATTTTATTTACCTTAAAGTTAAGAGTGGTATTATTTCTTTAGCGTGGATTCTACTTTTCTCACAGCAGCAGAGATTCTTGTGAGCATTTACTCAAGGCAGCAGTTAATTATGGACACTTACTGGCCTGAGTAATGGAAATCCTAATCAATCAGGTGTCTTGTGTATGCAGTTTTATGGAGTATTACTAAGCAGAATACCTTGTTAAGGATACTGTTTTTCCTGGTATCCATTGGAGATGTCATTATGATTGAATCCAGGTTTGTACATCATTGGAAGGGAAAGAACCTGTTTCATCCCTAGTGCATATGTGTCTCCAGCAGCACCTGCAGCCTAAAGTAGAAAATGTGCATTTGAGTGGGGAATAAGAGACAATTTAATGGGAGTCTTTAGGTTTCTCTTCCTTATGGACCTGCCAGGTTTGGAGAAGCTCTTGCTCACTTACAGCACTGAAGCACTGTGATCTCCACACTTGTGAAGAGATGCTTGGGGAAGGGGATTGAAGAGTTTTTCCTTATCCTTCTTAAGACTTTATCCAATGACTGGTGAGAGACTGAAGGAATTTTCTTGAGCTCTGCTGAGGGCACTTGATGGAAGCATAGAAGCTGAGAACTGAGTAATCCTGGCTGTCATCCTTGCTATAGCAAACTTTTATGTGCAGGTGTTTCTCCCAGCTATGTGCTCTGTACAGGCTAAATTACTCTTTATGCTAGGAAAGATGGGCTCAAGTGTCATAAATCCCTCTGGAAACTGTGTGTGCTCCTGCAAGACCACAGCAACTATGCAAGATCATTATAAGTCTGTTCCCATTTGCACTCTCAATAAGAACTTCATTAGAACTTTTTCGACTTTAATGATCCTCTCAAACAGGTTTGTTTTTTGTTGGCCGCCTTAGGAACCAATATTAATGTGGCTATTAACTGTATCAGAGATGCCTCTGGTATCCCCCAGAAGGTATTTTCATGTCAATATCCCTTACTTTGAAGGGATGACAATTTGTTCCTCCTGTGGAGTTTACTAAAAGTCATGTGTCTCATTTTCCTGCCTGGCATTTTTTGTCTATGACATACATTTTTATGATCACAAGAGTTCTCCCCCCTTTGCTTCATTTGTAAAAGTATCCTTTTCCTCACCCTATTGATGGTCTGGGGGGGTACCACTGAGAACCTGAACCTTCGACCAGTCTGGAAAGTGACACCAATCAGAGTGGGAGAGAGGGAAATCCTCAGCAGCAGATGCTTTAGGGGAGGAGTTTGGGGATAAATCAAACCTGCAGCTCTGATTGTGCTCTTCCAGCATCTGGCAATCTGCAGTTTAGGGACTTTCAGAGCTGGAGATTATATTCCATCTTTGTATTTAATAGGCCTTGATGGCATTTTCTTCCATGGTAGGGCTTCCTAACCCCGTTTTGGAGGAAACCAGAGTGGTGATATGAGCTCTGAACAGCTGATAAGTCTAAAATGCATTTACATTTGCAGATGGGATTCTATCCCAGCACTACATTTCACTGCATTTTATTGTCAGTTCATTAGAATAATGCTGCAAAATATGTGATTTGGCAGTGAGTGTTCCCCTGTGTTATCACCAATACTCAGAAATGGCTTCTGCTTGTTACTTCTGCCACTTTCTTTTTCTTTACTGCAAAACCCTTGGGAGCAGTGGTGAATACTAGTGTGAATTGCAGCAGGTTGCATCTCTTGTCCTCTTTAGTTTTGAGACTGTATTTTTTCAAATGTTGCATTTGTAAATTTTCTTCCTCTTGCAAGCCTGACCCCTTTCATAAATTAAAAAAGGAACTACAGTGGTTGCATTTGATGCATGATTGTGGGTAAAATATGGTTGTTTTGTCTGTCCTTGAGTTGATAGCTAAACAAGATGTGATGGTCTGCTAGAAAATAAGAATGAAAGACCTAAATTATTTCAGAATTAAAAATAAATAAACACTGCTCACTAGAAAGTTTCTTTCCTGCTTTTAAAATGGTGTTTTAGCTTGATGAATTGAAGAATCCATTATACCCATGTGGGCCAGTGGTTAATTGGCTTATTTTGCCCCCCTCCCTTGTCTTGCTGTGCATAACAGCAGGTTACCAGGTGACAGGACAATGTCTCACTGGTGGAAAGGGGAGAGCAGCAACTCCCCCAGCTGGGGATGCAGCCCTCAGCTCTGTCAGCTCCTTCCCCCTGGTTTTCTGCTCTTTGGCTTGAAAGTGGGGAATGTTTATTCAGCTTAGGTCCCAAGACAGGCAGTAGGTCATATATAGCAGACTGCAGCAGTGGACTAGCAAATAATTTGGTTTTAAGGATATATCTCTTTAAGAAGTACAGTACTGTTCTTGATATTCTCACTACTATTTTATTTTCCTGCAGATTTTTACAACTGTGTAGCTATGAAATTGCAAGTTGTTTTTGTTCTCTTCTGCATCTGTGACAACAGTTCCCTGAGGGACATTCTGGAAACATCATAGATGCACAATTTTTTCATCAGAGGACAAATATAAGATAGTGGGTATGTGAAATCATAGGGCTTTTCTGAGCATTATGCAAATACTGTACTCATTCCAGGAGTGCAGGATATTCCCTTGGATTCCTATCAATGCCTCTGCTGGGCACTGAGACCTTTTTCAGCACGTAAGACTAAATATAAATGCCCCTTGTCATATAGGAAGGGTATTGCTGAGAAGGATTGTATTTGGAGCCTTCCAGGGCAAATTGTGGATGATTCAGTTGTTGGGCTTGGGGGCTCTGCCTTGCTGGACTCTGAACTGCTTGGGAGTGATTGAGAAGCTCAGGGAATGGAGGTGGCTGCTGCTTGGTTGCAGTGGGCTTCAATCTGTTTCCATTTTGGTCCTAATAAACTTAATTGAAGTGCTCAATACCCCCAGATAATGCCTGTGGTGTTCCTCAACAGAGCAGCTTGTGGGACATCATAACAGAAGTGCAGGGCAAGGAGAAGGGCTTACAGGGGAGAAATTGCAGCTCTAATAATCATCCATTCAGAAAATCTAAAATGTCTATGCTGTCCAGCTGCTAACAGCTTCTTATTAAGCAGCAGCTCTTGCTGTCTGTTTTCTCCTGCCAGAGTTTAGCTGACTGCTGTCAATTTAAAGCCAGGCTCTCAGATGACATTTATTGGTTTAAATTGTGGGCAAGTCCCCTGCAGAGACAAAATTTACGTTGACACAAAATCAAGATGGTTTCCAGTCAGCCTTGACGTTTCTGGCCTTTCCTTTGTGAGAAAGGGCTGTGACCCCCAAGGTAATGAAAGAAAAAAGTTAATTTCAGATTGACCTCAATCCTCCAGGCAGTGAGAGGCAGGAGCTACCTGTGATCTGTTTCTGGACATCACTGAAGGGGGAGATTTAAAATTAATAGTTGTGAGCTCTTGGGTAAATAAATAAACAAACTACCTCCAGAGAGTATGACAAGTCCTGGAATTCAGTTTGCTGATTTTGCTTTGGATCAGGTGGTGGAATTTCATTGCACTTGATAAGAGATTTGGCATCTTCCATGGGCTGGTCTTGTCAAATGCAGAGTGCTGATTGCAGATTTGGATTGGAGCAGAAGGTTTTTGAGAAAAAGCTCAGATGCTTCATGCCCTACTGGCAGGGTTTGATCTTGATTCTGGGTGAATGTCTGAAAGGCATGTTCTAGGCTGGGTGTCAAAGGAGAGGTGTATTATTTTTATTGGAAGGAATGAAAACCTTATAAAAATACTTTCTTCCCTCTTATTTCTTTAATTTGGGTCACTTACAGGCTGTGGATGAAATGAAACAGGTGTTCTTGTTTAGTCATCCCACCCCATCAGGGGGAAACCACTTACCACATATTATATGAAAATACAGATGAGTTTTGGATCAGCTGGCTTCGTTTCAGTAGACTGACACAAATCATTAATTTGAAGGAGCAGTAAGATCCTTGGCTTTAAGGAAAAACAGAACAAAATGGGGTTTTTTGGGTGCATTTCTTCTAGAGTTTCCATTGTAGTGAAAGATTAATTGCACTTAAAGACTAATTATTCCACCTTAAAAGCAAACTAAGGGGAGTTAGTCCTATGGAGAACCTGAGTGCACTTAGGTTCCTCCCACACAATGTCCTCCAATTTGAGTTCTGATGCATGGCTGAGTCTAGAGACAGAGACTGACTAAAGCAGCATCACTGGAGTTATTTCTGTTCCTTATTGAAACCTGCCTGCTACTTCAAAGGCCTTTGTGATACCTAAAGGAGATGTATAGCTGAGAATCCCTGATACTTAAGAATATTTATTACAGTGAAACTACTTGCTTCTTGAGCTGTAATCACACCCGCACTGTGGTTCTGCTCTTAGAAAATTTGGATGGTAAGGTGGGTCTATGTAACATGTGGAGTAAAGTGGAGTGAAAAGCCAAACAACCTGAATAAAAAAAGATTATTTCCTGGTTTGCTTTTGATGGGTTCTTTGGGTTTTTTTTTTTTTTGCAGGTGACTTGCTGCATTGAGGAATGTGCAGCTATGTGATTATCCTTCCTCAACAGTTATTAGTTCTTCCTGAGTATCTGGCAGCATATTCTAAGAAATTTCTAACAGCTAAAGGGGGTGTGTGAGGACTGTGTGTTTCCACTGAGACTATCCTGGAGCTGAGGGCTTGGCTGGGGGTACAAGAGCGGTGCAGGGGATTCTGGCTGAAATGTGCTGGCTGAAGCCACAGCTGGATCAACAGAGGAATTTAATAGGTGATAGCTGTTTGCTATTTTACCAAATAGAGCATTTCAAAACTGCTGACTTGACACAGCAGCTACATTTGGTAGAACTTCCAGGGAGTGTTTTGTTTCTGACCATCCTAAAATTCCTCTGAAATGCTGTTGACTACAGCAGTGAGTTTTGAATTGACATTAAAGATAGATTTATTGCTCTTAAGGTTGTTCTTCCCTCCAGCTTATGGGAGTCTTTGAGAGCTCTGATCCAATAATTCCTTGTAAATGGCTACCTCAGCTTTTGATTGAACATCTTAAATATGATGTATTACCAGCAGTAAGTGCAGGTATATCCCTCCTGTTGTTTCAGAGAAGTGCTGTGTGAGTTATCTTGCTGACAGGAAATTGGAGAACCATAAAGGTATTAAAATCTAATAAGATTATAGCCAGGCTTAGTGTTAACTGTTGGAGATTCCCCTTTCCTTAATAGGGGATCATTCTATTGGGAGTGAAGGTGTAGATCAGAAGCAATATTACTATAACACCTTTTTTAGGCCGATATTAATGTAATAAAGATGGTGTTAAAGGCAGAAAGCTCCTTGCATGCCACACTGACCTTCATGTTCAGCAAGTTGTTGTGGCAACAACTTGCAGCTCCTTGGCTGTTTGCTCAAATATCCTTTACTTTGCTCCATGAGTCTATTCCTGTACTTTGTGCATGCTGCAGGCACCACTTTGTCCTGGACATTCTGATCTAAGTGTGTGCTGGTAGTTTTGTCCAGATTTGGGGAGTTTTGGTGTTCTGGGTTTCAGTACAGGGCAGCCTGTTCCAGAGCAGAGTAAAGAGGTTCTTCCTCATGTTCAGATGGAATTTTCTGAAAGTTATTACTGAAAAATATTTCTCAAGAAATAGTTTATCTGTGAGGCTGTGTGAAAGTTGGAGAGTAATTTTGGCAGCAAAAAAGAGGGAGGAATCTGCTTTGTTTCCATGTCAACGTTTTCAGCTCAGGACTTTGAGAACACCGTGTTCATGGTTCCAGGACAGGCTGCCTTCCTTCCGCAGAGATCTCAGTATCCCTTGTCAGTTTTTCTGCACACAAAACTGAGTTTCAAATGCTGACATGTATTAATGACACAGCTAAGCCCCAGCATTTTCTTGCCTCCTGTTTGTCACGTTTATTTTTTTTTCTCTTTAGCAAAAATTTGATGAATTTTTGGTTTTTTTCTTTCAGTCTCTAGCCATCAGTGACCTTGCTCCAGCCCAAGCCCTGTTTCTCTTCACTGTGCTTGCTGTCTCAATCAAAGCGTCTTTTCCACATCTAAAGGTTTGAATTTTGTTCTGTTTTTGTCTTTTCAAAGTGTAAAAGTATTTGAAAAGATAAGAGGAAAGACACATTGCTGTTGTGTGGGAATGAAGCCCTGAATAGTTGCAAGGCAAGTTTAAAGGGAATGTGCCCTTTTATTTTTAAATTCATTTTGTTTTCACAGAAAAACTAGGTCTAGTCTGTGTAGACAATTACAGTAGATGTGTTTCCAGAAGCAGAGAAATCTTTTGTGTGCCTCCAGCATTTTCCATTTTTCATTACAATCCCTGTATTTTCTTCTTAAAATGCAAGCAAGTCAAGGGAGGCATGGCTGGCAAGATAAAATGATTATGGGATAATTTGTGTTTTCCAGACCAAACAAAATCAATCATTATTGTTTAGGGACGAGATGCATTAAATAGCTGAGAGATGTTTTTGAACTTTTACAGAATGTTTTTATCAGGACAGATAAGGGAGAAGGCTGTTGAACACCCTGAGGTGGTGCTTGTAGTTTTCAAATTTATACACTAATTTGAACAATATTTATAGAGGGAGCCATCTGTGCTGGGTTTGTGGCTAAAGAATAAAAAATCAAACCTGACAATATTGAAATTCTCTCTAGTTTTACTACATAATCTTGTCAGACAAGAAGCTTTTGTTTGCATATATGAAATATGAATAATCTTTAATGGAAATATATATGTGGTAGAAAAGAAGTCCCCACTCTATTTCCTTTCCATGAAGTGGGGGCTGGACTGAAATGGAGATGAACTAATTTCACTGGTTTACCATGGCATGTGTGGTGAGGTTGAGAGAGAGAAGCAGAAGTTGGGAAAATGGGGAGTGTCTCATGTGAGTCCTTAGGAACAAGGATTTAGTATTACAACTAATACTGAGACAATCGATTCTACCACAAGAAAAAAAGAAAGTAGTAATTTTTATTTTGAAAAGGGAGGATGGAAGGATGTGTTCTAGCCATATTACTGAGGGCTGAGGTGTGATGAGGCACAGGTGGGGATTTCCAAGCTGACTGGTGAAACTGGCCAACAAGTGCTTTCAGGATTAGTAATATTTTAAAAACAAGATCCTTTTAATACTATTAATCTCAATGAGGACTGATTCCAAGCTTCACAGCCATGTAGAAATACCATATTTTGCTAATCCAAAGCAAAACCAAAACAACATTTCCTGAGGCTGGAGTTTTCTCCTTTGGTACATAGAGTTGATTTCTCATCTTTGTTTCTATTATAGTTGTTATTTTTTCTTGCTCTAGTAGCTTTGCTGGCTGCACGACCCTTTTCTTTCCAAAAGCAGCTCCTGTGATCATTTTTATCCAAGTTTTTTTTTTTAGATTAAAATCTATGTACATGAAAGTGTACTAAGACAATTAAAGCAGACTTTTTTTCACCCTGAAGACTCATTACTCCAGATGCTGATAATAAAAATTATTTAAAAGAAGAAAGGAAACTCATACTTGAGCAAGTGTATCGGTATCATCAGATATGAACTTTTCTAGCAAAAAATGCTAATAATGAATTCATTCAAAAGCATATTTACCTATGACCAGATTGACAGCTGGGCTTGCAAAAATAATCAGTCCTTTAAGAATGGGATGCATTTTTATTTGTGTCTTATTCAAAGCCAACAGGATATTTGTCTACAAAACAAGTGTAAGTTCTTTTAGGTGGGGCACAGCAGTACAAGAGTTCATATTTCAAGAAGTGAAAAAAACTCTTTCAGACCTTTTTTTATGAGATCAGAACCAAAGGGGGCAGAAAACCATGACTCAGACGGGATTGTCACTACACTGCTCACCAGCTACTTCCTCACCTACAAGGGACCTCAAAGAGCCTCCATGGCTCATCTGCTCTTCCTCCACCCTTGACTCTCATTTTAAGCTATTTTTTCTGTTTTACCTTAGAAAATCTGGTAGTACTTGTTAGGGTAATAACTGTTAAAGCCAAAATTTTTATCTTTTGTTGCCCTTCCTGTAACTTGCCTGTGAAAAAAAACCCCACAAATGTAGCAGTAAAGGATTATATTCCTCTCTTTTGGTCATGTTCTCTTCTGCATTGCTGCTTTCCATCCTGTGAAAATTTTGCAGGCTGTCCATCCTATTCTCTCCTCTCACAGCTAAAACACAGGACCTGGAGAGCAGCAAGGCCACAAAAAATTTTCATTTTTCTTGGAGACTGGGAGGATGACACCAGAGTTTGCTTTGGTGGTTTAGCCTGTGTGAAGCCTTGAAAGATAAATCGATGCCTTTGCCTGTTGCCACCCTGGGGATGTGCAAAATTTGAGGGCAAGTTATAGAAGAGCAACCAGAAAGATTAAGTGACTAGAGGGATCTGATTTATCAGGTAAAATTAGGGTATATTTAGACTGGATATGCAAATAGAGCAGGGGACATGATAACTGTTTTGAAAAACTTGCTCAGTAAAGATTAATGATGGTAAAAAAATTACTGTGGAGAGGAACAGAGGGGTATAACAGAGAATAATGGGTTGAAATTAAGAAAAATAAAATGTGGGCTCAATTCCATGATAAAGCTTCATGACACTAAATTGTGAATGCAGGAGAGGAAGAAGTGGTGAAAGACCCATCACTTAAGGCAGTTTAAATTTAGACATGAAAAAGCAGTAGAAAGAGTTCTCTAGAGGGCAATCTGTCACTGGCATGGGGATAGAGTGGATGTTCTCTTCCATCCCTAATTTCTGCTACTCAATACTGCTGTGATTAGGTGATAATTTTTTTTCCTTGTACGACCCAAGATGCTATTTAATATTTTAAGGGAGCTTTTAAAATAATCTGTAGTAGCACTGAGAGTTAGCTTTATCAAATAAATTGAAATACAGCATTATGAACCCTAGGTCCATCCCAGGGAACACTGAAGGATTCGAAATATAAAATAATAAGAAAAATTCTGTGACAAAATACTTCATGTGGCTTCCTCCCAGGCATTCTGAAGTCTTGTGTCAGCTCTAAAGAAATGGGATAAGCCCTGTTGACATCTCTTCCTTTGTGAGCTCTGGGAAAGTTAACTGACTGCCCTTCTTTCCTTCACCAGAGGAGCAAAATGTCAAAAATATGTTAAATGGAAACTTGAGCCCACACAGTTGCTCTCTCTGGTGCACCGTTCAAAAGAAGCAAAGAAGAAAGTTGAACAGATTTTAAAAATGGTCCTTTCTGACCTTTACAAAAGTACTGAATTTTATCCCTTTAGCCCAAAAGATCCTGCTGGTGAAAAGGATTAGTAAGAGAGAGGAATAAAAATTTCCGTGTGTCAGAGTTGGTCAAGTTTTTGTGACCCAGCGCTTGTAGCTCATTTGTTCAGTCTCTTTTCTTCAGAGGGTTTCATTTTGTGATATGTTTTAGACTGATATCTGAAAATTGCAGGTCACTGTTTTGTGTAAGAGGCAAAACCTTTTAAAGGGCTGGAGACAAGGAAAAAAGCCAACAAACCCAAACCATAAAACCACAACAAACTTCCCTCTGCAGTCTGCCCCCATATTGATCTGTCTGAATTTGAGCTGTGTGATTACCTAGGCATGTATTAACAACCCTGTTGTTCTCTGTTTTGTCTTAACTGGTTAAAGGTAAAAATGGACTTCAGGGACTACTTCATTGTCCACAGGAACCCAATGAAAACTGAAGTGTTTTTACAAAGGGGCAGATGTCAGGTGAAAATCAAATGTTTCTACCTACAGCTATCAACAACCACACAGAAATTTTGCAACTGACCCAGTTCCCAGCACTCTGCTCAAATTCATATACCTCAGTTTCAGGGAGGCTAATTAGTGGGTCAGAAGGCTAATGTTTACTATATTGCTTTTGGTTCCAAACCTGATTATTGGAACAGTCTTAGACATCTCAGGTTTTTTTGTGACAAATCCTGACATAAAATATGCATTGTGGTGTTTGAGATGAGTTGATGGTCGCTGCCCTTTTTGTCTAGAGAAACACATTTTTATCCAGCCAGGGGCTGCAGCCTGGAATTGCATTTAACAATTGCACAGATTTACACTAAGTGCCACTAGGAGGAGAGGGACTAATGGCTAGATGCAATTACAAGGATGCAAACTCATTTTGAGTGGTTGGAGAAGGCTGGAAATTCTGGTGATGTTATGTTCACTCAGACCATTAGCCCAACAAATGGAATCGCCTTGGCACCTCTGAAGTTAATGAGGGTTTTGCCATTAATTTCCTTTTAGATGAATACAACCCATAAGGAACGACACGTGTTCTTGTGGGGTTATTTATTTGTATATTTACATTGGAAAGACAGCACGGAGCATAGTGAGGTAGTGAAAGTGAGGGGAGGTGCGAGGCTAAATGAAAAAAACAGGAGGGGAATAATAAGTTAGGTTTGTTTGCATGTCTGTGGCAGCTGCGGAGATAGCAGTGTGATTTAATAACCCTACAGTGAGCCATGTGTCGCTCCCCTATTGCACACTGATGTAATAATGCCACGGGAACTTGAGTTATTTGCCGTGTCATATATTGTAGGAATGAGCTGCTCAGAAGTAAACAGCTGAAAAGTGTCTCAATAACAAATGGTGAGGGGAGAAAACAGGGAGGAAAAACAGCAGAAAGGGATGGCTGCTGTCCTGCTGTCTCTGGTGAGCTGATATGTGTTATTCTGAGTAACTGTACTGTGGAACCCAGATTCCCCAGTAATGACAATATGCAGTACAACTGTGTCCTGTTACCTGTAATAGTTCGCTGTAAACCATAACACCATCCTGTACCCCAAGGGAACGAACAGTGGGGTAATGCCGCGTTCTCAGGTTGCTTTAAATAGGTTTGGAATTATTCCGTTGAAGCTGCAAAGTGGCACAGATTTGCATAAGGGTTTTGCCTGATTTAAATGCAGTTCAGGTTGTTTGAAATGCCCACAGCCCCCTTTATAATGTCTAGTTTGTTTCCTACTGGGTCATCACTAAATTTAGCCTGATCAAATCTATTTCACAGTGACATCTGCAGCTGCACAGCTGCACAGCCACCTGCCCCTCTGCATGTTTGTTCAAGGTGATGGCTGCAAATAAAAGAATTATAAGTTTGGGCATAGATATCTCACAGAGCCATTGATGAGGAACTCTGTGTTTCTAGAATCAGAATTTTTCTCATGTTAGTTTCAGTCCCATTTATGAGATGAGATCATGTTGGCTTCTCCTTTACTTTTGTTTCTGGTGCATTGGATTGCCACATGAGTTACACAAAATATAACCCCAACCGAACACCAAACTTGATGTTCTAGCAACATTTACAGTGCTGAGTGAGAAGGAAGTAGCAGAAGTCCTGCAACTGGGTAAATTTGGAGCCAGGAATTCGTGAGTCCACTCTGAAGCTTGGGTACTTACTGCTTTTGAGATGCAAAGTGGTTTAGGATGAAAACATATTGAGATATTCTGAAGGGGGAAGGAATTCAGCTGAGCTGCAGGATATTTTATTGCATTAAAAAGAAGGAAGTTCTGAGTACCCATGGAGTGGACACTTTTGAGGGGTGAAGTGGCTGCCCATTGATGCTGCAATAGGCAGCAGCTGTGTGTCTTCCAGGCAGCTTTGGGATGCATGTGGAGGTTCCCTGCACCTCATACTGAATATTTCTAGCAGTCTCAGGCTGGAAGCTGAGTGACATATGGGCTTTATAATAGTTAGCTTTTAATAGGAGTGATGTACAGCAGAAATGGGAAGATATGTTGTTGCACTGAACTGGGAGGGAATGAATATTGGAAGGAGAAGCAGAAACCAGTGCCTGCAGGGGGTGGGTGTGTTAAAGGAAGCAGCAATTATGCCTATAAGATAAGATGTGCCTACTTCTGGATTTGTGCTTTGCTACTTCTGCACTAATAGGTTGAAATAATGTTCTTGTATTTTTTTCTCTAATGCCTTTATTTTTTAGTTTTATTTTTAACTTAGTGAAGTCCTAGGTTTCTAGCAATAGGACAACCAAAGTCAGACGCCAGTTCAGTGTCAGTGTACCTTAATTCTAACTAAATGTTCTACCTTTTTAGGATATTTTATTTCATTTTTAGTAGAAGTTCACAACTTTTCCTCTGTTACTGAACATCAAATAGACATTTTAATTAGGTTGTCTGCAATGACATATGATCAAATTGTTCCTTTACTACACTTCTGTGTGTTGAGAAACCTATGTCATTAGCATCATTTCAAGGAATACTTAATCAAGGAAGTAATTTCCTGGATCATGATTCTATTATGGATTTGATGAGATTGATGTAATCCACTTGATGTGCATTGTGATATCTGTGAGACTTCACCAGTCTCCTGGATCTGCTCTTAGGAAAGCTTGTGCTCAACTTACTGTGCACATCCTCAGTTTTATAAAGTTGAATTTCCTTGTCTTTTATTACTTCTGCAAGTTTAATTCACATCTCCAGTTTTTAAAGCAAGATTCCCCCCCAGGTTTTAAGTCAGGCAGTAATTTGCATTTCTCGTTTTCTCTTGAATCAATTTATATCTGATTCATTCATAGAATGAATGCATTTTGGATTTAATTTATTGTTGTCAGCCTGTCCCTACTCTCCTGTGTCTTGGTGAGGTTAACTTCAAAATATCTATGGTTTTATGTTTATTTCATTTTGTAGTGGCTGAAGAGCACCTCACAAATGAAGTGTAGTGGTTGATGCATGTGATATTTGATGTTCGAAAAGAATGATTGAATTCATTCTGAAATAGGGTGGATTTTGCATGCCTTGAAAGTCTGGTTAATAAAATGTTATATAGGTGAGGTGCAGCTTTTCCTATAATAATTTTCATGGTTATCTTTTTATGTAATATGTGTTTCAGCTATCTCTAGAAGGCTGTGTATGCAGCTGATACCAGCTTGGTTCAGACAAGAGATGTGGGATGAAATGTTTAATTAAAAAAAAAAAACCAAACAAAGCCACAAAAAGCCAAAACAAGACACCCCATGACAAACAAAAGTAAGGAGAAAATAGTGCAGCAAAAGAGAACCTCCGGAGAGAGTGAGGGCACACTGCACTGCAATCTCATAAAAGACTTAAAGAACAAGAAGCATTGATCCTAGATAGCAAGTTAGAAAAGACAGATGGTTCAGGCTCTTAAGAGAATGGATCTAGCTGACATAAAAAATGGAAATCAAGTTTGCCAGGTTTAATAGGACAATCAAACTGAGAATTGATTAAAAGGTTGTCAAAGAAGTGTTGATGAATGGTAGAGAACCCAATTTTTCAGGCGTTGGTGCAGATAAATGAGGAAAACGAGCAGAGTAGATAGAAGAGCTATAGAAAACTCTGAGTGGATTATTTAATTCAATTGTTTCACTACCCTTGTTTTCATGCCAGCACTTCAGCACAGTCATTTCAAAACTTTAGATCTGAGATAAAGCAAAAATATGAGGGCAACAGCAGCACAGTGAACATCTAGGCAGCTAGGACTTTTGCAAAATTCAATGCAGCAAATAAGGTGGAGAACACTGAC
Organism: Argya squamiceps; assembly: GCA_037834095.1. Lineage (NCBI taxonomy): Eukaryota > Metazoa > Chordata > Aves > Passeriformes > Leiothrichidae > Argya > Argya squamiceps. Next base: position 8,438,272 of record JBBMKD010000222.1, on the reverse strand, counting down.
AAAGGCATTATTTTAGCTTTTTGTTTGTTTGTTTGAGGAATTAAAACTTCTTCACCTTGTTCTGCCTTTATAAACCCAAAAAAATTTCAAATCTCAGAATCACTAAACAAATCTTAGTTCTGAAAAAAGGTGAGGATGCAACTCTCAGATGTTGGGTGGAGCATAAACCACCTATGGCATCCAGGAGCACCAGGCAGCCCTTAATGTGTGACACTGAGGTTGTTCCTTGTACACAGATGTTTGCATACATTTGTACAAACCTTATATATATATATATAAAACTTTTATTTGAAGTGCTTCTTGTTGTGGTGGTAACTTGCAGTGTGTGGTTACCTCTGTGTAACCTGCCCTTGAATCTACAGCCTTGCCTTGACTTGCTTCAGTTTTATCCATAGAATGGGTATAATTAAAGTGTCCACAAGGCTTTGAAGAGAACACAAAAGTTTAGATCTGCTTAGGGCTGAACAATGAATTAACTGTGTGGCTGCCTGACCCACTTCTCAGGGCAGCAATGGAGTCTAAACTTCATTCTCTAAGACTGCTTGAAAATGTCTCCTCTCTGTTATGTGTAATTAGATTTGGGGGTTTTTCCCCCCTTTTAAACTGTCTAGTTGTCCAAAAGTCATTTGAAATAAATCTTTTTATAGTAACAGTAAATGAATCATAAATTGCGGTGGAAACTCTGCTAACAGAGTTACTAGATGAAGCTAAAAGCTTGATCTGTATAACAAAGAGACAAAAAAAGAATAGGATGCTAATGAAATTGGGAGAAGCAAATGTTCTTTAAAGAAAGAGTTTCCATTAAGCTCTTTGAGAGGTATGTCCATGACTTCTTTACTTTTTTTAAAAAATTTTATTAGTGAGGAAAGTTAATCTGCTTTGCTTTTCCTGTTGATGATCTTTCAGCAGCAGCTTGAAAGCTTTCAGAAAGTGGTTTTACATTCCTTTATCAAAGAAGTTTTCATGTCAGTATAAAATACTTTCCTACTGCTGAGCAGGTAGTGGTTGCAAGAAAAAAAATTCAAAAGAAAAGATCATGTGGGAAAAAGATGGAAGCTTGCCCTTGAGTATATTTTGAGTGTATTCCCTTTCCTCATTCAGGAACAATTGATGATAGAGATGCAATAGAAGAATGAGGACTTGTGTTATGTGGTTGAACTGAACATTATCCACATAGATCTAAAACCTTCAGAACTGTAGCTTCTATTTGGATGAAAAAGTCTTTAGAAAAGCAATAATATTTTGAGGTTTTTAAGAAACCTTTATCATTAGGACAAGTTGGGGAAAAATGAATTGGGGAAACAATTTTTTTTTCTATGTTGAAGGGCATTTTCTTTACTTAAAATGACAGAAAATTTTAGAAAGCAGAAAACTGAAATACCTCAGTTTACTGATCTTGCTTTGTAGGAGATATAACTACAACATTAGAGGAGAAAATTAAAAATAAAATCTAAGGACACTTAAAATTTTTTGAGAAGTACCTGGAGACCTGAATTGGTACAAATGCTGACTTAATGAATTTTAAGCAGAAAATGATTAAAAGTGAAAATTAGAGGGAGGAGGGGGTAATTTTGTTGCAATTCCAAGAAATTAAAAAACACAGTTTAAAGTTTAAGAATACAGGAATTTTTTAAAGTGAAAGAATGTAGATTTAAAGCAATTAGAAGGGAAAAAGGAACTTGTAAAATATTTTTAAGTTGCATTAATGTGGAGCAGAGATAAATTGCACAGGCCCTTTCTTGTCTCTCTCAAAAGTGCACATTCATCCAAGGGTGCCCTTCCCTTGCCCCTGCCACATTATGGGGTCCCCACCCTACTCCATTCCCTGTCTATAAGTATGGATTTGCTGCTTAAAGTGAGAGATGGCCCTTTCACATCGATAGAGGCAATAATATGAGCACATATAAGAATTAATGGATGTCCATCATAAATCAGTGGGACTTATGTGCATATAATTTACTTGTGAAAGATTTGACTCCATGTGCCATGGAATAATAATTGCAGAGGTCGTAAATAATGGAAATGCACTGGGAAATTGGACCAAGGTTTAACTATTACATCACTGACTCAAATCACTATGAAATACTAATTTTCAGGATGTTGAAGCTAAAGAGTTAAGTCTATGTGCACTTTTTTGGTACAGAGATCTAGGTGCTTTGTGACTTAAACAAAAAAAAAAAAGTGTATTTCTAATCAATTTCCATAATTGGAGTATTAAGTAAGATGCTTTTGTGAAAAGGAGTAAGGAGGTTGGCACAGCTGGCTGCTGGGTAGCAGGTTCATGGACAGGGAGCTCAAGCATTTGGGTCATGAAAGCCTGTTTGGTCTTATAAGGAAAATAAAAGACCCAAACAAATATAAAAAATGGGGCCCCAAATACATTTTTATAATGAGCTTCTTGAATACCATCTCTGATACAGTCCTTGCAAAGAAGATTAAAACCTTTGCATTTACTTTCTTAGTAGAAGACTGATTTTCCTCTGTCTCTGGAGAACATTCAAGTGATATTGAACTGGGTTTTGTTACAGAGCTAGAAGCTGACTGGAAAGTGTAGTCACCAGGAGGAAAATGGAGCAGCAATGACAGATATAATGTGGTATTGACAAAAGGCCTGGACTTGGCTCACAGCACACACACTCCTGGGTTTGTTTCAGTGGATTATTCTCACTCAGTGTAGCCTCCACAACTCACTTGGTTTTTTTTAACTGCAGAGTTAAATTTATCAAGAATCGTTTTAGGTTATAGCACAAGTGCTCTTAATGTCCTTTTCCCTATTCCTTTCTACACCAGTCTATGAACAAGGTTTGTTACCCTCTCACTGTCAGTTGTTATTGAATTTGATTTTTCTTTTTCCTAAAAACATTTTTTTTTTTTGAACGGACATTTATTTTCACTCAAGTCTTTTCTATTTGGATTGCTTTCCTTGTCTTTGCTGAACTTTCTCCTCACCCTTTGTTATCACGCATTCCATTCTCTTGATAGCCTTCTCATTTGTAGCCTATCACTTCATTTTATTTCCTTTCAACCTCCTGTTCATGTTGAGTAATGTGTTTTTTCTCTGTCTCTATGAGAAGAGGGTGCATGAGACTCCATTTATGTGAAAATGAAATCCTCAGATCAACTACCTCCATCTATCTCTGATTTCTTCTTCATTATCAAAGTGCAGTGGCAAGTAATGCCTCAAATATGATAGTCGGTCTCTGGAGACCACGAGCATGGTGCAAACCATGTTTTTATATTAGAACCAGTCCCCTTAATCCCTTACTTATATCAACCTTTTTAAGGAAATTAATTTCACATGATTATGCTAATATTTTCTTAATGAATTAGAAAAGAAACCTGTGCAGAACATTAATGAATCATTTTAACCATCCCTGCTGTGAGATTTCAAGATCATTCTTTCTGTAAAAGTGTATGAATATTAATATGCGCCCTGGTAATTGGTACAAAGTTAATTACTGTAATTCTGCTGTAGTAGAAAAAATAAATCTATGTAATATGCAGTAATAGCTAATTATTAAGATGGAAATCTTGAAAAAAAAAAAAACCACTGACCCATATAGATGAAGTCAGGTTAAAAAAAGTTTGATGTAATTATCAAATATTTTAAAGAAAATATAATAAGGCTATTAATTTCATTCAGTTCATGCTAATATATATTCTATGTAATTTAGCCACTCTTTATTTTAGTGGGATTTTCCTCAGATTTGAAATCAAGAGGGTTGAGATCAGTTTCTTCTATTGTCTAGGGGAATAATGTGTACACATGACAGCATCTGACTGTGGAAATGAGAACTAGCAAATAAATCTGTACTATAAAATTTTAATACAGGTTTGTTTGTTATTGTTTGGGTCTAGATAGATCTTAAATTGCCAGTGTTTCTGAAAAAATGAGTAATCAATGCTTCCTAATGACACTGAAGTAGTTTCTGACTTAGCAATCATATAAATGTGCACTTTAATTGGTTGCTGATTTTTTCTGTGCTGTCTAGAACAGGGATGACTTCTCATCTCAGTAGAACTCCAGCCCGAGTAGTCATTTCTGTCTTCTATGCTCTAGAAATTCACCCTCTTTTCCTGATGTGGGCAGGGGAGAAACTGTTGTCCTGTTGTCCAAATTCTGTCAGCAGCTTCAGGGCAGAGCTATGAAACTCCAGTTCCCTGCTCTGTTTCTGTACCTGCCTTTTGGTTTCATGAGTTTCAGATGTGCCCTCCTGAAAATTGTATTTTTAAGGATATTTTAAAGAGTGTTTTTATCTCACATGGAGAGAAATGTGAAATGCTTTTAATGACTGACATTATAAACCTTAGTTTCATTGTTCAGATTGCTGTTCTTAGGTGTATTATTACTTGACGTAATCTTTGTGTATCTCACAAAAACCTTGATCCTTACAATGATATAACTCTACCCTCATTTCATTTTACTTCCAGCTAATAAGGTAACCTCCTTCTGGTGAAACAGGAGTAACATGCAGTCATACACACAATCAGAAATTATCTATAAAATTGTTATCCAGACTTGTAAGAGGTTCATTTTTTTTTCCCCTGTAATGTTTATTATGTTGTTGTCTAACCTAATATTGGTGCAGTTCTTCAGTGGGAGTTTTTGTCTTGAGAATGCATTAGATAGTAATTATTAACCAGTCCAAATTGATGAAGATGCTTCCTTTTCATCTAAAGATTGTGTGTTATCTACTCCCACTAGAGTAATACTTAGCCTTCTTTTACTAAAGGCTTTTTCATTGTGCCAAGTCTACAATTTTCACATTACTGTATAGTCTGTAATTGAAAAGGAATAATCCTTTATTAATTTTCTATTATGGAAAAATCAACACATAAGAAAATCAACACAAAAGAATATGAATACCAATAGGGAAATAAAAGCTTTCTGAAAGCTCTATTCAGCACACTTAGAATAAATTGGAATAATATCCCTAAGCAACTTAATATTGAATTGTCAGGGAGTAATAAAATGGTGGCTTAAGTGATTTAAAAATGTTATTTAGTAAAGATTTTTTTTTGCTATATAGTTACTACAGAAATAAAGTGGACAAATGTTATTTTCCTTCATATGAGGAAAATATCTGGCTGAGTGCTAAAAATATGAATTAATGGAAATGTCTTTTTCTCTCCCAGTGTTTGCATGCTATCTGCTAATACTGCACTTTTTGTACGGTGTGTGTTTTCTTTTTGATCATCATTGACTTGCAAGGGTTTTAGTTCTGATTAACATAAAATCAGGAGAATCTATGATGTATTTAGGTAAGAGCTACCCTGGAAGTGAGGTACCCTGGCTTATGAGAGTGATGTCAGGACTTCGCCACTCTCAGAAGTCAACAAAGAGCAATGTGGGGCTGACTGTCCCCTGAACTCCTTGCCCCTCTTGCTGCTGTCAGGGACAATGTAATGCCTTCTTCAGCATTTAATACTCACTGGAATTGATTTCTTTTGGAAAAAACAACACCTATAAAAGCTGAATTTCCCCCCTTCTCCATCCTGTGTTTTGAATAACTTCAAGTGACAGGAAGAGTGAATATGTGGACCACAACATCAAAATGAAAGATAACAGGAAGGCTCTTTCTGGACTTTAGTCAAATGCTTTTGGCTTCTATTAAAAAGAAAAAAGGCAATTTTTTTAAGGCTTTAGCTGAAATTACTCTACATTGAAGTTTCCACTTGGTTTTCATGGTGTGTATATGGAAAAAACTCAAAAGCTTCAAAATATGAACTCCTCGTGTGTGCTTTCTGTTGTGCCTCTGCTCATCTCCAACAATTTCAGCTGTTTTCCAGGCAAGATGTGCATCCTTCTGCAATTCTGTTACTGTCACTTGCTACTAGAACAGAATCTCAAAGTTCAGTTTTTCACACCATGAACTTGGTTTTGCCTTCCATAGGATTTCTGGCACTCCAAAACAAAATCAGTGTGTCTCATGGCAGACACTGCTCTTTTTTTTCTGGAAGGAACAAAAATAATGTTTTTCACGTGTGTCTGTATCAACAGACTTAGAGATGAATAAATTTTGTATTCTGAAGGCCAGCCTGTGATCAGCCCAGCTTCATACAGCACACAATTCCAAGAAATGATATTGTACCAGCTCTCACAACCTTGTCCCTGGTAGGACATGGTCTCTTCCAAAACAATCTGCTCATGGTTTAAATATTTTAAGAGGTGGAGAACCTATTATTTATCTCTTGGAAATATTTCTCTATAACTGCTCCAGTGGTTTAAAATCTGTGCTGTATCTTCAGTCTGAATTCCAGCTTCTAATCATTCTCTTGCAATATGCTCTCTTGTAAGACAAGAAAAATGCTGGAATTTTTTCTTTTTCTCACCTGATTGTGTCTAACTTGTTAATTCCTTACATGCCCTCTTTGGGAAGCTCTTCCCATGCTCACTTTTGAGTGAAACACTGGATTTCTCTCTAGCCCAGCTTCTCATGAAATTGTTGCCACTTTCTCCTAGTGATAGAACTTTGTCCCAAATTTCACATTGCAAAAATCTAGGCATCTTTTAATGTTAATATCTACTTTTAGGAACTTATGGGTCTAATTGAAATATCAATATTTTGGTGTATTTGAGATGCCCTACTGTTGCATGAAATTAATGGCAGTGATTTTAGGGTGGATCCCTGGGTCTCTGAAGGAACACAGATAAAATCAGGTTGGAGGAGGACAAGTTTGAAGCCACAGCAGCCTGAGCCTCTTTCTGGCAGTGAAGAGTGAGAGCTGTTTTCTATTGGAGGAGGAAAAAAAAGTCACCTTTTGCCACAAGGACTAGCAGCTGTATCTTATTTTCAGATGTGTTTCAGATTTCTTCATGTTGGCTGGAACTACTGCTTGGCCTCTTAATATTGTAGCTGTTACCATAACTTGAGCCTATGAAGACATTTTATGCAAAATTTAGCATTTATGAAGAGCAAATCACTTAATTATGAAAATCACTTGTTTTAAAGTAAATGACAGAAATAAATCTTCCTGATTTTAGCAAACAATATTATGTTAGCTGAGAAAAGAGAAATTGACTTGGCTGTGGGAACTGTGAAATCTGGATTAAAAAAATTTCAAAGGATTCTAAGAGAAGGAAATGAAGTATCTGTTTAACACAGCCCATTAATCACCCAGGAGGAAGAAAAGCAATTTAATGACACAAATTACATATTAATCACATACTTGTTCATTGAAAACAAAGGTGAGAGGTAGCACAGGATAGAAATAGAAACATGCATCTGACCTTTAAGATGATTTTGCCTTGGTTACATTCCTGAAATCCTGGGAGATTCTTCCTAGGACAGTATGGAAACACTGCAAGGTAAAGATTAGCAAAAATACACATTAATCTCAAAAACTGAAATATATTCTGAAATGGAAAGAGAATTCTGAACTGTGGATTTTAATTTTGATGTTCAAGTACTTGATTCAGAGTTTATTTTCATGGCTGGCTGCATTGTTTTCAAGTTAGATGATGTTGAGTGTACTATACTGAAGAGACCTAATAAAAGAGTGGAGTTGGTACAACATAACTTTTAACACTAACAGCAGAGCAGGGAGTGTGCAACTACTTCAGTGAAATATTTGCTGGCAGGTTGTAAGTCCAATTAATTAGTCTATGAAAAATTGTCAATATTTTTGAGTTATCCATTGGAGCTTCTGCAATTTGTTCCCAGGCAATATGCAAACAGAAAAGGAGCTGAAATCTCACTGGGGCAATTTTCATTAAAAATGATTCATTCAACCCTGGTGTAGACAAATAAAACAGGATGCACAGAAGTGTTTTGGAATTTGTGCAAGAAACAATGAAAAGATTCAGCTATGAGAAACTGATGCCAGGTTTCAGGATTTGGTGAGCAGGACCTGAAATGAGGCCATGCAGAACCCACACCTGACCTCCAGCCAACATCAGTGTTTCACCTGAGGAGAGTTTTTATTGATACAAGGAGAGAGAAAATGCTTGCCTTTTAAATTCAGAATATCCTTTCCCTCTCTCTTTAAAGATCAGACCATGAACCCTATGAAACAGATGCTAGCAAAAACACCATCTCTGGCTATGTCTCCTTCTGTGCAGAACATCAAAAGTAGAGCACAAGGCCGTGTGAAAATTTGGTTTGTGTAAACATCAATTTGGTTTGTCTTGACATCAGACAGCTGTGTTTTTGATGTCAAGATAATTCTCCTTTAGATCTTAGTCTGTGGTTGTATCCAGCATATCACAGCCACATCTTGGTAGTTTATCTGTCTGTGAAACACAGTATTACAACAATTTGTCTCTCAGCCTGGTTTGGACAGACCTGCCCTGGGGCTCTGACGGGCTTATTAAAAAACCCAACAACACAACCCAAAACCAGAACCAAAACCCTAAAGGCGAGTGTGAATCTTAGAGGAAATTGAATGTGTCTCAAACTCTCGAAAGAGAGGCTGGCAAACAGAGCCAGGGACTCTGGTAATGGGATCCATGGCAGAGCTAAGTAATCAACTGAGGCAAATATTGTTGCAGCCTGTCAGCTCATACAGAGATAGTTATGATTACTGTCTTGGATATTCCTGAGCACAGAGAATAAAATCAGACATAGGAATCTTTCCTGTCATGGAGAGATGCTTTTCTTATGCTGAATTGACACTGGGGTTGCATGAGCACAATAATATTCCTATTTCTTGTTTCTTTCAGATACACAGAAGTTCTGTTTTGTGTGGAAATAGATGTTTCTCAATGGAATTGACTGTAAAAGACAAATAACATCTTCAGCTTAGATGAAAAGGGTAGCAAATGTCTTGTATAGCTTGTAAAGTCCTGTGGCTTGGAATATGATATAGCTGTACTTTTCTGCTGGTGGGCAGGACAAAGTGCAACTCTCTATGCAAAAAGACCTTCTAGACATGAGAGCTTTTTACCAAGATTCTTTTTAAAAAGCAGGGGGGGGGGAAACCCTGAGAAGGTCAAATGGGAAATGACTTACATGTAGCTGGGTTGGAGTATTTCAAGTCTTTAAAATCTGTTCTGTTTGAAAAGACATGATCAAGAAAATTACATTATTTTGCCTACCAGAGTGGTTGTGTGGCTTCACCACCATCCATCAAGGCAGGCTGAGGTGATGGAGTTTGTGTTTGCAGTGGATGCTTGGGAAGATCTTGGCCTGCAGTTCCAATTTCCCAGGAGAAAGCAGAGCCCCCAGAAGGGGATGACAAGCACTAAATGAAAAATATCCATGGAAAGCAGTTTTCTCTGCCATGAATGAACCTACCAGATATCTTTAGCATAAGCTCTTCCTACAAGAGGCTCTAGAAATTTTACACTAAAATTTAGCAAAAGGAAGATAAACCTAATACTGTGGATAATTTGAAAATACCAGTAAATAGGCAGTGCGAAGTTTTATGTATGCTGACTTGAAACTAAATATATTAAATAATTCTAGTCTGTGTTAGTCTTGGAAATGTTTGTAGCGCTACTGCATCATTATTAAAAATATTGGTGATATTCGTGGCTGCATTTTTTCCTCTTCCCTCTGTCTTGTTATCAAAATGCAGCTAATAGTATTGGTCAACAGTCAGATAATCACATCTTGAATTTTTCTTACTTCACTTGTATTCCAAATTTTTATTTTTTCTCTGTATGTGGTGTAGTGACCAGTCCTAACAGGTTGTCCTTTTTTTCTTTTTAAGAATAGATACCCTTAATGGAGCATGATCAGGGCCAAGAAAATCCTGAACTAGCAGAAATTGGTGCAGTTACTTTTAAAGCCAGTGGAGTTCTGCCAGCTGACACCATCTGATGATCTGACTTTGTTTCTTTTAACCTCGGGGTTTTTTACGGTTTAAGTAAATTTTTCATGTTAGGCTAGCTCAGCATTTTCATTTTCCCTCAATAAGAAATCATCTTTTAAAGGATCTTTTAGATCCTTTAAACAGCTTTCATATTTATCCTCTTCAGAGGCTGTGAGGTTTTGATGTCAGATGGTGCCAAGGCAGTAACAGTGTCGTGTGTGTCCAAGATGCCAAGTGTCAGAGAAATGTGCTACCCTCCCACTGTTAGAAACACAGGAACTTCTACAAAACTGCAACAGGATGCTTCTCTGCCAGTTGTTACATGGTCTCACCTTTCAAACCCCTTTTGGGTAGGGTATGGGCAGGTTGCTTGTTTGCTTCTAAATTAATTTGTACTGAACTGCATTCTCCTGTTGAAGCATTTACTGGGGCACTTACAATCTCCTTAGCATTTAGCATTTTGTCTGTAGTGTTCAGTAGTTCATGCAGGTTTGGGATGAGCTCTCCAGCAGTGGAGTTTATGCTTTCTCACCTCTGCTTGTGCCAGCTTTCATTTTTCCTTGTTAATTTCAGTCAAACTTCATTTCGTATTTATAGATTAGTGAAGGTCTTAGCCCCAACTACTGTGAAACTAGCACAAATCCTGTTGTTCCAGGTAGAGTCATTGTAGCATTGATAGGCACCGAGACGGAGCGAGGCAGACGCAGGTCAAGGGAAGCTTGTGGTTCTTTATTCTTCTTTATTTTCCTTTAATTATCTGACTCCATTCTATATATACATTTGTACAGAGGTCAAGAGATTGGCCACACAGGTTGCCACCTCTCTGACCTGAATGGTGAACATCACGGTCCATCACATTTCTCCTCCCAGAGGACAAAAACGCAAACAATAGATAAATTCCAAAAACACACATCGCCCCTGTGAAGCTCCGTGAGAATCCCCAGCCTAAGAATACAAACAACAAAAAGCTTCTGCATCAGGGCAACAGAGTCGTAGTGCAGTATTCACTATGCTTAAATTCAAGGGTTTCCTAGATTAGATAATTTGTCTTCCCAAGTTCTCTTAGTGAGAAAAGAGGCAGAGTCTTCTTGGAATGCATTTCAGAGTAAAAGCTTAAAGAAGCTCTTATCCATCCCCTGTGTAGAAGGCTGTTTTTCTCCATTGGATTTATGTAAGGAATAGGAAGAGCAGCTTGGCTGTGTGAGCCTGACTCTGCCTGACTCAGAGAAAGTGGGTTTGTAGGGAAGATATTTTCTATAATTCATTTTTTCCTCTTAAATCTTGGCTGAAGAACCATCCATTGCACTGATGATGAGAGTGTATTTCAGGCTATTGATTCTCATGTCCCAGTTACACTGTCCATTTTCCTGAGAGCCAGCCTGAATGTTTTCCTTCTGTGACTCAGGCTGTTGCTTCCATGTAATCTGTAATGAAGATGTAGAGCACACTCCTACAATGCTTTATCTTACCATGGCATGGTATCATTGCTGTTTATCATCCATGGTTAGTCCTCTTCCAAAACTGTGTGCAAGCATCTCTTCCCCATCAACTTTCTGTAGATGCATATTTCTCTGAAGTTATTTGTTTGAAGTTTTTGGTGAACTGTGTAGTTTATTTTTGGTCACTTCTCTAATATGTCATTTTTCTGGTTTTACTCTTCTTCAGCCTTTCATGCTTACAATCCATGTGAGTTCATGCCAATTCTTTGGCACTTTGGATGATGTGGTCTGTTAGGTTTTTTTTTTATTATTATTACTTTCTAGACTTTTCAAGTGGTTCCTGTACTTACCACTGTTCCTCTGAATTGCTAATGCATGAATTCCTGCTCTTGAGACATTGCCTGTCAAGAAAATTGTCCTAATTAACCTGGTGGTTCCCAATTTACTAAGCAATCTTAAATCATATAATCTCATCAAGTACCCTTTGGAAATCTGAGTATGCTTATATTTCCACTTAATTTTCCTTATCTAAGATGGTCATAGTATAAAGCTTCAGCAGATTGGTTCATTAAGTATAACCTCCAGTGCTTCAATCCACTCTCAAACTCTGTATTTATTAGGAAGCTCCAACAGATGGAATATAGTTATAGCACCAGCTCAGGACCTGGGAAACCTTAAATGACAGCTTCTTACTAAAACACTGAATTTTTCCTCATCTTGTGTCATTTAATTCCCTCATTGTCTAAATTCTCTCTTTGTAATTTGAGTTAAGAACACGTGTTCCTTTTTATATATTTGTTTTCCTCTTTTCCAATGACAAGGACTTTATTTTTGAAGACATTTGAAAATGTGGGTAAAACAAAAAGTCTGTCAAGTAGATTAAGTGTTTTTTCTCAATTTATGTGTTTTCAGTTTTTTGTGTTACAATTTTTCCTGTTCACTTAAATCACACTCACAAAAAGTTATAGATATGTAGGAAAGAATCATTGTAAAGTTCATCTTGTCAGTCAGCACCCCAAAGAAAAACCCAGAAATCTTATTGTTAGCACTACAGAGATAACAAACAGCTGGACTGAAAGGAGAAAAAATCCTAGAATTTGATGGCTGTGAGCAGTTTTTGCCTTCAAAGCACCCAATCATGTTTCCTGACATTAAAATAGGATGTTTTCAGCTGCTTTTAAATGAATTCCAAAATAACCTTGGAGATAGACTTTTTGCTATGTGCTCAAGAGTTGTGTGGGTTTGGCTGTAATATCTGGTGTTTTGAAAGTAATGACCTTAACATCAGGGTTTCCAGTTAAGACTCAGTCAGTAACTCAGTTCCTTCTATTGAACTGAAGAAATCAATAATATGCTTTAGGACTTACGTGATATAGGCACAAAATACATTTCTATGCAATGCTACATCAGTTTTCTCTGTTGGGATTATATTGGAAAACTGGACTGAAAATGTATTTGTTTTAGCAAGCAGGTCTCATAGACATTTGAACTATAGAACTGAATGCATTTTTCTGGGGAAGCTGAGACTTCCAGTGATGATTATCAAATCTGAAATGCAAAGAGCAAGTGCTGTGCTGGGTGCTTATTCACAGTGCATGGTAATTTTTCCTTGGTGAGTTCTCTTGGGGTGTTTTACAATTCAGGACAGTATGTAAGAGCTTATAGCTTTTCTCATCAGCTACTCTTTCTGCCTATAAATTCTGTGTAGGCTGCCTAATCATAGGAAGATACCTTTATTAAAACAAGCTACTAGGTAAATGAAGTTTTCCAGTTCTAATCACAGATACATGTGTCATTAAGCACACTGGAAAGGCTGAACACATTGCAGCTGCCTGTTGATGTGTTCTGTGTAATTTTGACTTATGATAACAGAAACCTTCTGGCATGAACACATCAGGCTAGACTATGCAATATCAAGGTAATAAGTGGAGTATTTTTCTAGACTCTGCTCTTGGATCTGGATTCTGCCTTTAAAACCAGTCCCTGAAGTGGTCTTCAGGCTCAGCTGGGTGATGTGAGTGACTGTGGTGAAAATATTAATGTAGGAAGACAATTGTTTTCTGTAGAGGTTACCTGGAAAGGGCTGTGTCTGCTTTCCTCTATTCTATCTGTTATCTGGGTCTCAGACCTGATGAGTGTTTTATACAACTCTCTAAACTTTGGAGTATTGGTCCTTGTGGCTCCCTTCCAACTCAGGATATTCCATGATTCCATGACTGATTCCATTTTGCTTCAAGTGCCTCAATGTTAGAGACTGCACACCTTGTAGGAGGAGGCTTGTTTTCTGGAACTGTTCCCATCTTGAGAGGATAATGTAAGGAGATAAAGAATCCATTAATTTTCATACCTTTCATTTGCACAGTGTCAGACCCCTGAATTAATAATATTTTGCCATGTTCTTCTACCTTTGATACATCAAGCATTGTATTTTGTGGTCACTTGTCTCAACATGAATTCAGACTTTGGTGCCAAGATTAAGCTTGTGCTTTAGATTAGGAGGTGCTGTATATAGAGCTAATTAATACTCTGTTAGTTCATTTCAGTGTCTGTTATCAAGAGTAACTTGAAATAACTCACACAAATTTTACACTACAAGGCACAAGTAACTTTTGTGTGTTTTTCAAACCAAAGCCCCATGTTAGAAGTTTTCTCCTGCATAATGTAGGAAGGTGCTGGAGGAGATTCCCATCCTGCTCCCCAGCTGCATTTGCTACATCTGTGCCTCTTTTGGGAAGCTGCTGCTGGAAACACTGCTGCATATTCAGTAATTACTAAGCATAAAACAAGTAATGATGTCTTTAATATACACTTCCACCTCTATCACCCATTCTGCCCTTAAGCAGATTATAAAACAGGATTTTTAGCATTTTAGTGATGCTGCAAACCATCCCATCTGGCTTCACTACTCTAATTATATGAAATTTCTTCCCACTGCTGAGTTTCCAATTCCTTTTCCTTTGTTTCACAGATTGCTGTCATTAATACAGTGATAACTGAAACGTTTCTTGTCTTTCTTTCCTAATTCAGCTGAACTCTCATTAAATCTTGGACTTTTCTATTCTTCATTTTTTCCTTTGTTAGCTTGCCTTTATATTGTTAGTTTAAAATCACCCCTGGTTCTTCAGCAGAGATTAACCTCTCTTCTGGTTTTTAAGGGCCCTGTCCTTTGCCTTGTCTGAATAAAGGACTGATATTCCACAGTCAAAACTTCCAGCTTTTAATCTTAGAAATCTCCTAATTTTTCATATGAATGCAGTGGAGACAGAGAAAAAACAAAATAATCCTTTTTCACAATGTCCACTGTGGGCCCTGTTGTACACCTTGTGCAGTATTGAGGTCCTGTGACATTGATAACCCAGGTGTTTTAGAGATTAATAAGAACTGTACCCAAGTGCTGCTCAAGTCCATTTAAGCAAATTAATATAAAGACTGTGTAAAAAGTAATGATGAAAAACATTAGTCTGCATTGCACGTACACATGATAATTCAAAACTAGTATTTATTTTCCCTATGATTGCACTCTGTCACAGGTCAGAAAGTTTGGTCTGTCTCTACAGTTGTAATTTTAGTTGCTGACTCTTTTATTAAAGAGGAATAGAACTCTTGATGGCACAGGTTATTTTCATAAATAAGCAATAATGGAGAGTGTATCAGAAATACAAGATAAAACCACCATTGTAAGTTATGGGAGGCAGTAAATAAATATCCTGGCATTATAAATGTTGAATTTCATTAGAGTATAAATGTCACACTCTCTGCAGACATAAGTGTTCAAATCCCACTGAATATAATAGAAGTGGTACAGAAATATTTCAGACGCAGGGATGGACCTTCTGGAAGGATTTTGGAAAAGTTATGGTGAACAATTTATGGTCTGTGGCTACATATAAGTTTTGAGTATCTTGATTAAAGAGATGTATATTCCAGTACAAATTGAAAATGCACTTAATGAGCCGTGTCCTCAGATTGTATTTATTTATTTTTAAAGAGGTTTGAGTCAGCAGTTCTCATACAGAATGAACCTTGCTGAAGTTTCTGACTGAACCCTCTGGGCACTGCCCACAGCCACCTCCTGTGTTTATGCCACATCTCTTTATTCAGGTGTTGGGAGGGCAGAGCAGGGCTGAGAGACTCAGCCACATCCTGATAAATCTTCTCTCTCTCAAGGATGATGTCTACTCACTTCCAGGGCAAGCCCAAGATTTATACTGCTGTATGCTACGATTAAGAGCTAGGATTTTTCATTATTTGCTGGATGCTTGGTGTGCTGAACGGGGCAAAAAAAAGGGAAAAGCAGATGTTGTGTTTCAGATCTTGGTCCTCTTGTTTAACCTGGAGAAAAGGAGACTCAGAGGTGACCTTATCGCTCTCTATAACTTCCTGAAGGGTGGTTGTAGACAGCTGGGGGTTGGTCTCTTTCTCCAGGCAGCAACTGACAGAACGAGAGGACACAGTCTCAGGCTGTGTCAAGGGAAATATAGGTTGGATATTAGGAAGAAGTTTTTCATGGAAAGAGTGATTAAATACTGGAATAGTCTGCCCAGGGAGGTGGTGGAGTCACCATCCCTGGATGTGTTTAAAAAAAGACTGGATGTAGTACTTGGTGCCATGGTTTAGTTGAGGTTAGGGCTGGGTTGGACTCTATGATCTTGAAGGTCTCTTCTAACTTGGTGATTCTGTGATTCTATGTCAAACCAACAAGGACATCCCATCAGCCTGTCCTGAATACTTAAAACATTGCATTTTTCAGATTTGTGGATGACATAAAGCTAATATGAGATAGCAAGAAACTCAAATTTTAATGAAGAATTTTTTAGTAATTATAGTAACTTTATTGTTATTGTTATAAAAATGAAGTATTAGTAATTATCTATTTCAGATTTCCATCTTTTAATTTTCCTCCCCCTAAAGTAATATTTGGGATTTTTTTTTTTTGTTTATTATTAACTAGGACATTGTTTTAAAACACAGTGGCTATGTGGTGGTTTTTTGTGGGTTTTTTTGTTTGTTTGTTTGTTTTGTTTTCTTTTTGTGGGGTTTTTTGTTTGTTTTTTGTTTTGTCTTGAGAAGTCTGTTTGAAATAGATCTGCTCTTCCAATTTACTGAACAGACAAAGATAAGCAAATGGGAAAAAAAAAGAAAAAAAACATCAGGAGGACACTCCAAATTTAAATCAACACTGTTAATGTAAAAAAAATCCCAAAGGTTAAATACTGAGAAGAGAAATTTCTAATATATGTAACAGGAATTTTGGTCACATGAACTGTCTCATTAAAGCCACTGAAGTGGAACCTCTCCTAAGAGGAAGGCTGCTTGAGTGTGTAATTGTTTGCAGGGCAAACTCTGAGTCTGTAGCACACTGGATTTTGTTAGTATACTGTAAAAAGGCCTAAGTATGAGCATACAATAATTCTCTAATTAGAATTACATCAGGCATAATGTTTTTTCATTAGACAGTACATTGGCAGGTTATAATAATGATTTGGAAGTCTGTGTTCCCAAGCTACCTAATGGGAGCTAGCCTTGAACACAAAAGAAATCAAATATTCACTCCTAGGCATGACTTAAACTGTCGCATCAATTTTTTACAGTAATTAACATTTAATATAATTTTCACCTCTGATCAGCCTCCTTCTCATTTAAATCAAAACTTGTCTAGTTCCCACTTATCAGCAAACAGATTAGCAGATGATTTGATTCACCTTAGAAATTTAAATGTCTGATAAGTATTGGCCATGAATCAAAGTAGCAAATGAACTTTGGCAAGTTGTAGCTGTGAGCCTTATTAATTATCTAAAGAGAAAACTTGTTCATAGACAGTTGATCAAGCAAAAGGAAGTTCTGTAGTGTGTCTTTAGAAATAAATAGGATTATTTTATGTGTGTGTACTTGTACATATCTCCTGTAATGTCGAGTTCAGCTTTTGGACACAAGAATTGCAGGTGTGGGACTGTAGCTTTTCTTTGTTGCTGATGTTGAGCTACTGCCCAGGAAACAGTCTTCCTGTACTAGAAATAATATACTGTCTTAACCCATTTGTTTAGCTCATGAATTCATCTTCCACTTTAGTTTTTCTAAGAGACTTTTAAGCAACAGTTCTTGGTGCAGACTTTCCTGTCTACAAGCTCTAGCTTAGTATTTTCTGCTGATGTTATATCTGTAAGGATCAAAAAAAAAAAAAAGGCATTTTAATTTTACCTAGGTTTATTATTTAAACTGGAATATGCTGGGAAAAAAATAAATAATTAGATCTTGTGTTCAGGAGAAATGGGCCAGCAAGACATATGATCTGAAATGTCCCAAAAGTGCCTCTAAAGGATGGAAGAGACAAAAGGAATGAAGGAGCCAGGCAGGATATTATTGAAACAGCAGAGAAAGGGAGTTAATTTGAAATACAAAATGATACCTTTTCCACAAGCTATCAATCTTTTTAATTAACTTATCAATACTGATTAATAAATTACAGGATGGGATGGATGTAAATGAAGCAAGCAGAAATTATCTATTTGTCTTAGACACAGCTAGAGAATAGATCCTCGTGTTAGAGAACTTTCTCCCTAAAGCCTGGATAATGTGTAGAAAAACATGATTTACTCACAGATCTGTTATTTCAGACTTTAATGTTACCTTTCACATTTGTTTCTCTCAAATAAAGCTGAAGCTGTCTGGGAGTGACAGAGGGAAATATCTGTCCATGGAAACATGAACAGAATTCTTGCTTTGCACTGGTACCAGAAAGAGCAGTGGGCTGGTTTTAACAGGAGCAGGAAGGAGTTGCTCACCTGACCATGGAAATCTGCCCTTTATTCCCTGTCTGCTGCAGCACTGCAGGCACTGCCACCGTGTGCACTGAGTGCACAATGCCCCAGGTTTGGCATTGTATTCCAGGAACAAAGCAATAGTTCCTGCTTCAGTGAGTGTGTGAAATGCATGCTATTAACATAATATTAATTACAGTAAATTGTGTTTTTTCTCTGTCTCCCCTTCTCACCCTTGGTTGAGTTTCCATAATGCTGTAATTGTTTGATGATGCCAGTAAAGATTGGGTGTCTCGGGGGTAATGTCCATGAAATCTTATTTTCTACTGTAGTCCATTAAGAAGATGCTGATATTAACCTGAGAGACTGAGGTCAGTGTACAAACCATGAATTTGTTGCAGCACACTTGTTTGTTGCACACATAAATCTTTGTTTATAGAAGCCTTCACTGTGTTTTCTCAGTGGCTCAACTTTACCAGGTCTTGAATGTAAGCACAGATTGCATCAAAAGCAAGGAACAGTATAGTGTGTTTACCTACTGTCTTAAGTATTTTGGAAAAAAATATTACTCATTTTATGATTCCTAAAGTAAGTTGGGAAGATGGAAAATGCAAATGTAGCTGAGAATCAATATAGCTTTCAATTTATTTAATTATTGAGAACAGTACGAAACAGTCAGCTTTGCATTGATTATGTTGAAAATATGAGAAAGGAAACTAAAATAGTGGCTGCACTGTGGGAGTATTTTTGTGGGCTTTTTTTTGTGGTGGTTTTTTTGTTTTTGTTTTGAGGCTTTTTGTTTGATAGTTTGTTTTTGGGGTTTTTTTGTTTGTTTGGTTGGGTTTTTTTGGTGAAACTTTGTGCAATTCATTTTTGTAGTAAAATGGGAAACAAAGCAGTTCTATCCCCTCTGCAGGAAACAATGCAAGGCCATTGGGCAAAGCAGTTTCTGTTTCCTCATTCCCTCAGCCTCTTGGATAACAGCAATTAGAATTTCAAAATGTTGGTTGGCTGCCATGGTCTTTGATTCAGTGCTTTTTGTCAAATCACACTCAACTGAAGCAGAATTGTTTCACATACCTAAAAGTATTGGCACTAATTTATACTTGGTACAAATTCCTTGTCTGAAGAGCCCTAAAATAAGGGAGGAGCTTGGCTCAGTTGTTGGCTGCAGTGAATCTGCACAGCTCAAAAGACACTTTGGATTTGTCCATGCTACTTCCTATTTCGATATAAACCTTTTGTTCTGTTTAAGCTCTGTCCAGGGAGGTGGTAAAAGGTGTGGAATCAGCTTGAGCAATAAACACCAAGCACATCACAGTGCTCTGGCTACCAGGTGGCATCACCTGTTTCTCTAAGTCAGTAAAAGACTGAAAGAGGTTTTGAGAGTAACTTCTGACAGCTACTTGCTTCAAATGTTGTATTGCTGACTTAGTTGCTGCTGAAATTGTGTTTCTTGTTCTACTTTGGCAGTAATGCCTCTGTGACTATTAATAGCATAGTCAATTTATGGGGGAAATCACAGCCTTGAACATGCCTTCGTGGACAATTGCAGAATAAAATCGTATTTTCTGCATGTCTGTTCAGGTCACTTGGCAGCCCTTGATTTTTATCAATCAGCCTGGCTCTTTAAAGTACTTTTGCAGTTTAGTTGAGTGATTTTACTTAGCTTTGCAAGACCTGTCTCAGAAGAAAAATTAGTAATGTCTTTCATAAAGGACAGGTTCACCAGAAATTGAATGGCACCTTGTTGGAACTGATTCTGCCCTTCTTTATGGCGACCAAATGCATTCACTGTAATGTATCTTGTCTGAGTCTTTATACTTCACTTTTTATTGCTTTGTGTTTGATTTCTATTTTACTCTGGACAAAACGAGTAGAAGTTAAAATACTATTATTTCTAAAAAGCACTGTCATGTCAGGAATGCTGTTTCCAAACCTGTGGTAATCTTAGGTTAAGAATGGATGTGGCCATCCTTAACTTCCAAGTTAAGGATCCATCCTTAACATCCAAGTTAGGTTTGGCCTGCCTGGCCAGGGAACTGCTGTAGGAATGACCTTTTCACCCACTTGTGTGATTCAAAGTCCCTCTGGACCCTCCTGGTCACTTGGTTAATTGTAAACACTGTGTAATTTGACTCAACTAAATAAGTGTAACTTTCATGGAGCTACTACACAAATTACTTGCAGAGCAGAGGAAAACCAAGAACTGACTAATATGTATATATACACACACACTACTTGGGGCTGGTGGTTACCTATTGAGGTAGCAGCAGGAGTCACTCTCCTGACTATATAGAAATGGTTGTGAGTTATTAAATAGCTTCCAATACTGAAAGGAACTAAAGAATCAAAGACTACAGTCTCACTTACTGCTTCTCTTCTTTATGTTAGATTTTTTGGCAACTGGTTTTGTAAGAACTTCAAGCATGAGGTCCCATCTTGTGCTTGAAGGATACCTCGCTCATTAGAGCCCTGGTAGGGGATCTTATGTGATACCAGAAAAAAATAATTGGATTTTGTTTGTTTTCATTCTGAGTGCTTAAAAATGAACAGTGATGAGGATGAATATTCCCCCATAAAAGCAGAATTAATTTTTGCTCTACTGAAAGAAAGCATTTTGAGTAGCCTGCTGGGATTATAATAATTGTAAACTTTACCTTATGCTGCTGCTCTTCTGCTTCTTGCTCACTTTACTGGCATTAGGCTCATTGCTAAGGATTTTTTTCCCGTATGTTTTTGACTGAAGCCTTACAAAATCCTTTCTTTCAACATCAGTTTACAACAACAAAAAAAAAAATTGTAAATTTTCCACTTAGAAGAGCTTCAGCTTTAGCAGTCCCTGTGTACCCATCTGAATCTGTGTGCCCTCAGGACTTTGGAATTAGTTCCTAAGGGTAGCTTTCATATTGGCCTCTTAAGAAATGGAATTCAAATTTACACCAATGTAACTGAGGTAATCTTAGGGAGCTGGAGGAGTATTACAGTCCTGGAGCACTGTCAGATATTGCTGTGGGGTATCAGCTTCTTCTCCTTTACAGACAAGAGATCCAGAAGAATTGAAGGTGGCAGATAGACAGATCTGAAAACAGTTTTGAGGCATAGATTTGCAACTGGAAGGACCCAAAAAGAAAAGATAGGTTGAAGGAGTAACAATAGGAAGTAAATTTTTTTCCTAGGAAAACTGAAAATTAAATTGTTAAGCTTACTCTGCCACAAAGTCTTCTGAAAGTCAAGATTAGTTATGTTTAAGAAGAGGTCTGCATAAATGCATGAGGAATAAGTCCATTAATGGTTATTTAAAATCATGAGTCTTATTTACATTTCTAATTCAGCAAATCAATTAACTGGTTCTTGGCAGAGGAGATGAAGGGATGCTGGCATTATCTGCGCTCTCTCACTTACAGACTCATGGAATGGGTTAGAGGAAACCCGACAGATCATCTTGTTCCAAGCCCCCTACCATGGGCTGAGGGCACCTTCCACTAGAGCAAGTTGCTCAGGGCCCCATCCAGCCTGGCCTTGGACTCTTTCCCTAAGCAGTTTGTGTTTGTTCCAGGTCAAAAGGAGGATTCTGAGTTCTGTTCACTATGGTTGTATCCAGGACAGCAGTTCTTAGTGTCCCACAGGGAAAGAGCACCGACCCTCTCTGGTTTTGCCCAGCCCCCTGTTAGGGAGTCTAATTTGCATCAGCCTTCACTGCCTTGTCATTTTTATTAGCCTAATTTTTTGAGGTGCAGCACCTGCAGAACACGTGTCTGTGATGCTGTACATTGTGCTACTCTGCAAAAGCAATGTAGTCTGGTTTGGCTCACAGAAAATCCCCTCTCTATGTGCCCCTGCTCCACTGTGGCACTCTGGCTCCAGTGCCCCTGGTCACACTGGTCTAAGCTTTTCTTTCCAGCCCAGTTCTCATCTTGCACTTTATGTAGATGTATGACATTCTCCATTTTTCCATTGTCCTTGATGCATCAAAAAAAGAGCAACTTTCCATTCAGGAGAGAGAATGAAATCTTGAAATCAGAGGGCAAAGTCTAACAAATGCTTGGGAAAGGAGATATGATGAAAAACACTGCAAATGAAAAAACAGAGAAAATTTGGAAATGGAATGATTGCAACCAAATGGACTGTGATGAAATAAGGGGCAATGAAAAGAACCAAAACTTGGCAAAAGTACTCTAATTCAAATCCTGCAATCAGGGAAGAAATGCAAAAATAGAGAGAGGAGAAGAAATGATAGACATGAAATTTTCAAATAAAAAAAGAAATTTTGAAAGCAAGTGAAAACAATAAAAGTGAATGGGATGACAAGAAGTGCAGGGAAAGGGACCAAAGCTTGCCCAAATAACCTTCATTGAAATCACAAGATTTCATTCCCTTTCCTGAAATGAAAGTCTTCCTTCCTCCCAAAAGGGAAGTTTGTTGAACTCTCCAGAGGTGAATTGGTGGCCCAGGGTGAGCAGAAGCATTGAAGTGTCTTCTATTAACTTTTTCAAGGTGGGAACAAGGAGAGAGGGGGGAGTTCCCTGCAGGAGGAGCTGTGAGAAAAGCCACAAAGGAACGTTTATAGGGGAGTGCCAGCAACTAAAGGCAACAGACCTAAAGTGCTTCTGTTGAGAATTTTGAGAATTATGTGTATGAAAGAACACTTTTATTAGTTTGCAGCTCTGCTAAGCAGTTTTCCAAATGAGATGCTTTGATTCTTATTGTCACATATTAACTTCAGGGATTTTAGTGTTCTCCTTTTGCAGGCTAGAAATACAGAAAAAATATATCAATAATGTCTAGAAAGTGGCTTCTCACTGAGTGTTTTGCAGTAATATTTAAAAAAAATTATAATTAAACCTTTATGTACATACACCTTTATAGTCTAATACATCTCTTAATGCATTAATTGCTTGGAGTCCAGATTTGTCTCTTAATGCAGTAATTGCAATTCCAAAATATCAGTTGAAAGCCTAGTTCTAATGCTGCCACAGACTGTGGAACAAAGAAATAAAATTACTCCATTTTAATGTCAGAAGCTAATGTATGCTTTTAATCCAGCTTCACCCAATATTAAAAGCACTTTGTTTTAAATAAACTTGAGGGTGAATGAGAAATCATTTTGCTACTGTGACTAATATGGAAATGGGTTTCTGTCTTATGAAATGTATAGTCTATGTACAAAGGAAAATGAATTTTCAACTTGGAAACAGCTTTATTAATGTTTTGAAATGAAGTGAGAATGGCACAGTTCCTAAAATTGAACCTGGAGAAACAAAGATGCACCATTAGTTTTATAAGTAATTTCATTGTCAGTAACCTAATAATTACTGTAAATTGTATATGTAACAATAATCCCTGAGTGTTACTCATTACAAGCAGATAGTCAATGATGTGATAAGGCAAAAGTGCAAGGTGATAAGGAAGGTGGTTAATTACAGTAATGACTGATTTTTCACCAAGCATGGTACTGTAATTTCTATGCTCTGCAGCAGTTAGAATGGCAACAACTCTGCAAATGCTGCCTGCATCCAGTGGCTCTTTCCCTAGTGCTATGCACAATTCCCAAACTGCTATGCACAAATCCAGAATGTTACACAGGAGTATTTGGAATAAAATTTATCTTGTAACCATCAATGTGTATTAATAAATAAAATCTATCCGTTATCAAGAATGCAATAGAATGAAAAGGAATGATGCTGCTGAATTCATTAGATGCTCAAAAATCACTTCTTGGTCTGTGCAACATGCCCTGGAGTTTCCCAGTATAGCAAACATGTCATAGATAGGGCTGGGATCTGCACAGATGCAAACTCAAAAGTTGGTTGGATTTGTTTTTGTATTTTTATGAGTCTCAGGTGTTATTTCAAATACTTCCCTTGACTTCCATCAGTTATTTGGCACATGGGTGCTCTAGGTATCAATATCTGTGGTTCTACAGAACCACTTGTGGTGTGACTCAAGTGCCATGTGCAATATCCTTTCTGCATTATTTTTGTTGATTGCTCTCTGTGACTGTGGTAAATCCCAATCAGCTCTGCTGCCTGGCAGGACTTGGTTCATTTTTCCTCTACAGGGCTTTAATTAGCAGCAAAAGAGATCCTGTCTCATTCTCCGCTGTGGTGAGCCAGGGCTGTTGCTGTCCATGCCAGATGACTGCAAATCAAGAGTAGGTCACCACTGAGTCTGATTGTCTCAAGGCCTTTTAAAATAACCATATAAACACCTAAGTGAATCACCTTATTTTTTTAAGGCGGGTGCACTTGTGGGCTGCAACACATGTGGGGAAAACAAGTCTAAGATGGGGACAGTGGTGTCAGGATCTGTAGGTCCTTGGAGCTGTGTCCTCCTGAATTTGCATCACTAGGAGTGCAAAATGCCAAAAGGAAGGGCTGCCAGAAGTTCTCACAGCACTGGTAACTGCAGCAATATGGTGCTGTAAAATGCATGTTCATTTAGCTGGCAGCTGTTAGCATTTTAACTGCTCAGTGGAGTGGGTTACCAGATTGATTTTGGGTTATCTTGAATCTGATTTGAGTCTCAGTGTCCTGAGTGACACATGCTACAGTGGAGAGCTGGCTCAGGAGCAGCTTTGGGTACAGGGCTGTACTCAGGAGTGAACAAATATCAGTGTCACACAGCAGCCTGTGACACCCTCCTGGGGAGGGGTTTTGGTCCCATATCCCAGGCATACTAAATACATGGGATTATATATTTTGGGAGTTGTAATTATAGTGCAGGAACAGATCCCTTTCATTCTTCTGTCTCCTGCAAAACCCCCTTTTAATCACTCACCAAACCTGTGCAGGAAGGAGGACAAGATTAGTACCTGTCAGCTCTCTTGGGCCATTTCTTAAACACCCACAAACTCCCAGCCTATCCTAGGCTTTCTCATTTAATGGCTTAACTAGGTGTAATTAAATTTAGTATTATATATAGAAGCTACTGGCTCCTATATGAACTTTGTCTGAAGATTTATCTTGGTAATAAGATTATACTAATAATTGCATTGAGTTTGTTTTAGCTCAAAATGCTTTTGCTAATCAGAACACTGTTTGCCAACTTGGTGAGTTATCTACTACTTGTATTAAATGGAAAAAATATGTAAACTGAAAGCACAGTGTAATAGCTGTAAAGAACAATCATTTCAATGACTTGAACAGAGATGGCCAATTACTTAATAACCTCTTCATAGGTTATTAGGGTTTTTTCTAGGGTTCTGTTCATGCTCACAAATTTAAACAGCTTAAATTTTCTGTCCTCAAACCAAACATAGCAAATGAGGGAGATTATCATGACTAAATGAGAGTAGTATATATAGGAAACACTATATGTAATATCTCTCTAAAATGGAAAACTTATATCTGATGCTTAGCTAAAGATGTCTTTGTCTTGGCAATAATCCATATTATGTGCTTAATCAAGCAAGTGAAAATGTTTTTGATTTTTTTTTAAACATCTCTTTTCATCAAAATTGAGAACTTTACAGAAGTTTGATTTCAGCAGGATTACTTAATGAAGACACCAATCTTTTCCTATCAAGAGTTAGATCAAGGGTAATTTTTTCAAATGTGCCCAAGTGGCTTGAAGAGCTAAATTGAATTTCTGAAACTAACTCAGACATTTCACATGTTTCCAAAGAAGTAGGTTTCTAAGGCATCTGAGTAATTTTTCATTTCAAAAAAACACCCACACATTCATTTTTATATTAAATAGGAAACTATCAGGAAATTTTTTTTCTCAGATCAGATACTTAACTTAATCTTATATTCATTGCTAGTCACAAAATATAAATTTTTAAAGAACAAGCATAAGGAAAAATAGCTTCCACTTTTTTCTAAAGCTAGGTAGAATTGTTAATTTAAATAAGAATGTAATGAATCTGAAAAGGATAGATATACATCATTAAGATCCTGGTATCACAGACATTATTAAGTCCTTCAGGCTCCTAGGAGAGTGGACTCTGTCTTCTCTCTGATCCAGAGGTTGTGGTGTGCAGGTAAGGATGATATCCTGATTTTCCTGATTTTCAGTCTGGCTGTTCTTAGAGTATCTGCACTGCAGTGATGCTTTTAGCTGTTACTGAACATGGTAAAGCTGCTGTGTATGACCCTGTAGATCATCACCACTGATGGTTTCTCCCACTCCTGAACAGTTCCACTGAGTCACCCAGGACTGAGAAGTTTTATCCTCCCTGCTTCAGGATGTGTGGGTTTCTGCATCCATTAAACTTCGTTTGCCCTGAGAATTCCCTGAAATAACCTCACACAAGAATTTCCCAAGGCAGTCAGGATTTATACAGCCATGGGAAAATATTCTACTTATAAATAAGGTTACTAATTTATTTCTCTCTACTTCAGTGCAAAGTGGAAAGGAGTAATAACACACCATTATCATCATGTCTTGCTGGCATGTGACCTTTAGGCAAAGAACACTACTGACAGTGGAATAAAGAGCAACATTTGTGCATGCAAACATAGCTACAGGCACTATTAGCTATTCTAAGAGAAAATTGATTAACTTTGCTTTTAAGAACTTTCTTAGGAAAATGTTTTAGACATGTTAGATAATGTCAGCTACTTCCCTCAGCCTGAAATTATGTTTTCCTCCTCACAAAAACAATGAAATTATTGTTTCCATTCTATTAATGATCTGTGTAAGATGAAGCACATAAATTTTATGAGGAGAAGAAGAGAGATGAAAAAAAGGCAAAAAGTGACATGAAGCAGTGACAGGACTGCAGGACTAGGCATGTGGAAAAGTCTCTACAAGTCTTTGGAAAAGACTGACGGTTGTCTCCTTCCTCAATTATAAACTTTTTGCAGGATTTGGGCTCTGGATTCACACATGTGAAATCTGTCTCAGTTTTGTATTGAGGGACCAGATGTGTACCAGATTGGTAGAAAATGACACCCCTAGATCATCTCCCTGTCACATGTAAAAGAAATTTTAGTGCAAATCTAACTTCTTAGAGAAAGATGACAACTCCTGTATCTTTTAGTATCTTTTTATTAACTGTGAAAAATTATGTGCTGTACTTGGGTACTGATAGCATCCTTCATGTTCCCAAGGATCAAACTTTATGATACCACCTGTGGTATTTTACATTCAGAGGTGGAACAAGGTGGATTAGGATGGGGCACAAAATCAGTGAGTCTCTAAATAATTTACCAGAGGAAGAACTTGTGGAGGAAGGAGGAGGGGCAGAAACAAGAAGTATTGATGTTAGGTCAGCCAAACATTCAAGCATGTCTTTAGCAGGATGTTGTGGTAGTGAATTTAGAGGAAAACTAGACATTTTAACAAGAAACCAGAAACAAGATAAGATGTCTAGACATCAATAGCATTTACTGTGTGAAAGACCTATCAAAGAAATACAGCAGACTAACAATAAAAGGCAAAGATGTTTTTAGTTGTGGAATGTTTTCTCCCCTTTACCTTGCACAGTTTGTACTCAGTGACCTTCTGTCTCATCTCTGTGTGTGGTATGAATCTCATCTGAAAAAGAAATTTAGTTTAAACTTGAGGTTTCCATTTGTGAATCAAAGACTTTCTGCAGAATAACTAGTAGTGCTCTTTAAAGAAAACCTTAAAAATTAGGTCAGTTATTGAAGAGGAGTTCCTGAAATTTAGATCATGATCCTTACGACTGAAAAATGAAAATGTATTAAATTGTAGTGCCACCCACATGCGATGTCACAGTGATTATTGCAATTAAATGTAATATTGCTAATGCATAATATAATTATAAAATGTTAGAATGTTAATTAATATACCTTTTAGTATAATGCATACCTAGGAATTAATCAGCTCCACATATGAGAAGGGTGAAGTAGTTCTTGGTAGAGAACCTCTAATTAACACTATAACATTAAACAATTAACACTATGGTGTTAGGCAAACATAACAAGCATTCCACAAAACACAAAAAGGAAATGAGAAAACACAACATTGTGGGCAGATTTTCAGAGAGAGTTCCTCTGTGGATGGTAAAACCCCTGCAAATCCTGACAATGTGTTATGTTTCCTCTGTTCAAGCACTCACAAATCACAACTGACTCTTCAGAAGGATTCCCTTTTCCAGATGTCTTATTTTTGTTGATTTGGAAAATGGTTTGTTGCAAATGATATTGAATTAGGGTGCCAGTATGGCAAGTAATCATGTTTGACCACATTCCTTAATCATGTCCTTGGTTATAGGAATGAGTTCCTGTGATCCCCATCCTTTGCACTAGTCTGTTTCTACTCCTCACTGTGGATAGAGAAACAGGAGTTTGGAAGTCAGTGAAGAGCCACCAAGTGAAAGAATGATAAACCATCTTCATAGCAGAAAATCTTGAGCAGAATTTTAACTCAGTTAGTTAAAAGCACAGGCCAGGTGTGCACCTGAACATTCTTGGGGCAACAAGGGCATTGCATTGTAATTAAACTCATACTGCTTGTGCATCCCTAAGTAAAATCATCAGCTTTGTGGTGATGGTGGTTTTCCTCCCCTCAGCCACGATGTTCTACAGTCTCTCCCCTTCATGAGCTGAGCTTGCACAGGTCTCAGTGCTCAGATGAGGCATGCCATACAAATATCCTGTTGTGCAAATATCCTTTTGTATGGGGCCGTTGTCACAACAAAATTCCACAACCTGCATGTGGAATTTTGCAAGAAGTCAGGTTTTGTAAATGCATGAGAGTAAATAGTGTTGAATTCTTGGTGATATAATATCTTGGTGATATAATATGGACCAAATAATAATGGATTTTCAGGCAAGACTTAGGAGCTTCAGACAGCTGTTGAGATAAATACGATAGCAGAGGGCACCAGTCATATTTAAGACAGTTTTAGGAGTTTGTGAAGCAATTAGGAGGAAATCACCACTCCTTGTATCCACAGTGCATATTGATTTTTAAAGCTGTATTTATTTGATATTTATTTGTCTTGCACACACATGAAAGATCTTGGTCATTAGAAAAATGGGCCCAAGCACTCACCCTGAGAAGTCCAGAGGTGAAAATCATTCTGTTGCTACCTGAGCTGGCACCAGCATTTAATTGTAACAGAACTTCATACAGTCTCCTGCTTTTTACAGCTTATGGGCTCGTGTAATTAATCTTGTTCTGCTAATATAGCAGGAGTAGAAGGTTTCGTCTGCCTAGACCATTTCATGTCCTTATAAAAAATATTACCTGGCTAATTCCATTTCTATTTCTGTGTTTATATTTGTGTACTGAGAAGGTTCTTTTCAGCATGTCACTGCAAGGATTGAGCCTGAGATAAAGTTGTGGTTAGTAGTCAGTAAAATAGTCAAAGTATTGTTTAGAATGTCCAAAAAGTGCCCATTTTGGAGAAGTGGCAGAACTGGAGCTGCAGGAGGGGATTTTTCACTGGCATACTCTGTTATTATCTGAACATTTACACCAAATTGCTCTTCAGCAGGAGCCTGAAACAGAAGAGTTGTGATCAGCCTCAGCTATTTCAGTTTCAAAATGAGCAGATTAAAAAATTCTTGGGCTGTTAAAACCTGAAAAAGGAGGTTTCCTTATGTCAAAGACAGGAGGTGGGCTGCAAAAATTTCCACTAACTGCTAAGTGGGTGGGGATACTCTACCCCCCACCAGTTTATTTTCCTTTTATTTACTTCCCTTTATGATTTTTTTTTAACCGTTTTTGCTGAGAGTTGCCAGGTTTTACTTTCTACTTGGAAGATGTTGTTCCTGAAGGAGTAAGCTCTGGAAACTGACTCAGTTCATTCTGATGGTCCAGAACTCTTAATCAAATAAGATTTAAAAGCTTTGTTGATAGTTATGCTTAAAAAAAGTATTACGTCTAATTTTTTTGCATCAAATGCACTGTCTCAGAGTCACATAATATTGAATCCAATTCCAAGAAAAAACAGAAATTATGATTGTATAATTCCTTTGGAGCACCTGACAGTGTCTATTTAATGTAAAAAAATTCCAGCTGAAATGGGAGTGCAGGGAGTCCATGTCCTGCTGGAGATGCAGAACTGTTATATTTATGAATGAGTAGGAGCCATCATGGTTTGGCACAAACAAAAGATTTACTTACTTTTTAAACAATGTGCTGTTTCATACCACACTTGGGTAGCTTTCAGTAAATTCATGTTTCCCATGGAGTCCTAAAGAAACATGAAATTCCTTTTGCATTTGCAGGAGGTTTTATATAAAAATAACCAGTTTATTATGACATCTTGTCACGGTTAAAATGCTAAACTTCCCCCAACTGTTTAGAAATATTTTGAATGTTATAGAAGCAACATGTTCTTTGCGTCTGACTTTAGCTTGATAACATGCACTTGAAAAAAAAAAAAGAGGCAGAAGAAAAATCAAATCCTGGCATAATGCTACTAAAATACTTTCAAAGTGATGTTTAGAATGGATTAAATGCTTGCCGTGTAGCTTTGGGAACTCAAATTGAATGTAAGGATGGTAAAATAACCAGAGGGCAGCAGGTGCTGTAGGTAGGCACAGCAGATTGGACAGGTGTGTGCCCCTGCTGGGTTGGTGATGGCCCATCTGGGGAGCCTGGAAAAGCTTTCCCAGATCACCCTGTCTGCCCTTGGCCTCCCACCCTCATTTTCACAATTCCTTTCTGCAGAATCCTGACCTCAGTCTGAGGGCACCAGAGGTGTAAAAGCTGTGATTCAGCTGAGCATGACGCATGTGTGCCCTTGGTGTCTCATGCTCACCTTTCCCATTCCTTGTAGTATTAATCTCAGAGACAACTTTGACACCACATCATTTTTTTATTTAACTTACCCTAATAAATTTAATGTTCACAGAAGGAGCCTGATTGACAGATCCAGAGAATAAAATTATTCATGAGGAAGGGGGTTATAGTTTAGGCAGGGATCAATCTTTTAGTTACCATACTCTTGACTTGGAGGACTTAGAGGGATTTCCAACTGACTGGTACGACTGCAATCCAATTTGATTCTTCATACTTGTCCATATATGAAAAAAAATCAGAGATTTGAAGATGCATCAAAGGCAGACTACCAGTCTGTCATCTACAAGGAGAGCCCTTAGGCAGAGCCACTGCCCAAGTGCGAGGCCAGTAGCAACTACTTGCACTTAGCCTGGAAAAGAGCATTCCATGAGCTGTTTTGCCTCAAAAATGTGCTTAAAAACACCTACAGAGAGGTGAAATTGTGTCTAGAATGCTGGAGACACCAGGGAATCCTGGATGTGCTAAAACCTTCCCTTGGCTGCACTTACCTTTTCACTCTGCTGACAGCAAGGTGAAGGAGTGCTCCAAAACAACCTGACCCCTCTCTTCCACTTTGTTGGGGAATTTTAACACAATTATTCTCTGCCTGCCTGGTCAAGCTCTTTTAAGGAACAGATTAAACACAGTAGGCTCTCATAGTAACTGTGCTGCACCAGAATAACGTGTCCTGGGTGCCACATCTCTGTATCAAAGGCAAATTCCTTGATGCTGAAAGAAACTGAAGGAAGAGTTCATGTTCCTGGTCTGCTTTCATTGCTGTCATTTTCACTAGAGATGCTAATAAGAATTTATGATGTTGTAAACTAAAAGGACTTCTGGAAGTGCTGCTTGTCAGTGAGAGTGTTTCTGGTGTGTCTGACTGTGGTGGTGTATCTGTTATTATTTATTATTATTTTAAGCTGTTGGGAGTATTCTGATCTGACTTATGCAGGCACAAGGTCAAAGTAACCTCACAGGAAATGAATGCATTGAATTCAAATGTGTCTACACACCATGCAGTGTAACTCATGGCCTTGTTTTGCTTCTGAAATAGTCTGGAGAGTGTAGAAAGACAAATTAAATTAGAAACTGAGTCAGTTCCCACCACAGAGCCTGAGCTTGGCCTCCCTCAGCACATAAATTTGTAAAAGGGTTTGTTCAGTGGTTGATGGAGGAGCATATTTGTGTTTTACCCACTCAGGGCATGCAGCTTGCCACAGCCATCTGCTCACATCCCCTCTGCTTTTTAGCATAGCAAATCTGAGGCTAAAATATTGATAAACAATCTCTGCTGCTAAATTAAGACTTAAACAGTAAAGAGAAGGGATGTGAGCTTTAAATTCTCCACACATTCCTGCTATGTGTGCTGCTCTTAAAATTATGGTGATAAGGAACATGAAAGGTTTCATGCGTGATAATTGTTTTCAAGAAATTTTAGTTAGGCCAGCAGTAGAGATGATGAAAAGAGGCTCCCAAACAACTCACCTGTATCCACAGACAGTTTAGTCATGTGGGTTCATGTATGTGGGACACCCCAAAGAGCTTCTGAAATCAAAATATAAGACAGGGCAGTGAGAGATGAGAAAAATAAGATTTGGATAAGTCCAGAGCATTAAGTATTCAAAGAGAGAGAGGGGAGAGGGAAAGAAGGGTGGGGCTTATCATTTTTTTTTCTTTTTTTGAGAAGCTTTTATTTACAATATGATAAACATCCCTTTCCATAACACTTCTCTGGCCCAGCAGAACGATTTGGGAATTTTTGCTGCCTTACTCTTTAAATCCAGAAGTTTTCAGGTTGAGTAACTTTCAGAAATACCTTTTAGAGAGAATGAGATCTGTGATAGGACATGTCAGAAAAAGAGAGGAGTTTTCTACAGTTATTTCCTTATCTATAGAAAATGGCACTGAAAGAACACAGGTGCACTAAAAGTAAATGAAGAGATGGTTTTT
Source organism: Argya squamiceps (assembly GCA_037834095.1). Lineage (NCBI taxonomy): Eukaryota > Metazoa > Chordata > Aves > Passeriformes > Leiothrichidae > Argya > Argya squamiceps. The sequence goes on along the minus strand of JBBMKD010000222.1, from coordinate 8,405,664 downwards.
TGGAGAGATCACTGCTGAGGGAAGCACCTGCCATCACAGCCACAGTAATAAAAAGATTTGTAAAAGCTATTTTACTCCCTGCTTCTAAAATTGTCAGCTGCCTTGCCTCCTTAGCAGTGGCTTCCAGGTTCCTGGAGGCAGCTCCTCAAACTTCCAGTGTCTGTCCAGTCTGCTGCTTCTCCCCAGCACAAGAAGATCCCTTGTTCATCTGCTGTGTGCTGTTAAATTAGTGAAAACTGCATTTCCAACATGTCTGAGGGCCACTTCCAGCCCCTTCCTGCTCTCAGCAAACCCCTCTCTCAAGGCAGTGGCTGCACAATCTGTGACCTTGATTTAGATAATTTTAATGTCTCTTATCTCTGCCTCATTTTTTCTGCTCCTTCCATGTTCAGCCATCTGAGGATCTCCAATGTTTTCAGTAGTCTTTCAGGAAAGTTAATTAAAGCCCCAGCCTTAATGCTACCTTAATATTTGCTGGTTTAATTTGATTTTTATGTATGTAGTTTTCTCCATCAAAGTGCCAAAATGTGCTGTAATTTAAACACAGTGATGTCTGATGCTTAGATTACCAGATGACTGCAGCATCTTAGATGCTACAATTTCCCATAACAATAAGAAATGTTTTGGTCCTTGGCTCATGTAAACAGTATTTCATAAAACTGTGAAGGCAGGGAATTGCATCTTTTCACCACAAATGAAGATATATAGCAAATTTAGGAGCAAAAAAAAATTTCCTTTTTGTCCGGTCGTGGGTTGTACTTTTATTTGGAGGTCTCAAAACACTACCCTGAGATTGATGATATATAATGAGTGCTAATCTGAGATCCTTGTGCACTGTATAAAGTTATGGAGGTAGAAAATTGTATTTGTCATGTCTTACTTGCAGTGAAACATTTAATTGGAAACTGTAAAATGTCTGTAGCATTTTTGCTTTCTGCCTGGCTGTGGGTTTTGTCTTTATTTAAATGCTGTTTCAGCATATTCCTGGCTAATAAGGGTAGGTGTTTTACATCATTTTAGCAAAGTGGAACATTGGAATTATATGACTGAAAATCTATATTGCTACTTTTCATTTTCATTATTACTTTTTCATAATTAGGCAATAAATATAAGCTGTGCTGATCTGTATGATTATGGCAAGCTTTCTTGCATACTGCAAAGAATGAGGGAGTATATGGAGAAATATTCCACCTATGCTTGGAAAAAAGTGAAATTAATCTCTTGGTATGTTGCCTGCTGTTGTTTTACATCAAGACTGTGTTTGGGACATGTGGCAAAAAAAAAAAAAAAAGCTGATTGTCCCCAAGTCACATGTCTGTAAACTTTTTTGGTAAATTAGAGTTGGACACAGTTCTTAGGCATTTTTTTGAGGGCAAAGTGCCTCTACTCACCTTTTCAGAGTCACTGCAATGAAGAGCAGATGTGATGTGTTTGAATTAGTTGCTGACAAAGATCTGCTCTCCATTCAATGAATACAGTTGCAGATATTTTTTCCAAGAAACAGGGAAGAAAATATATCCTTTTACCTTCTGTGTGTAGTTTCTGGATATTTGATGAAAAGAACAGACAAAATTACATGAGCAGGGCTCTGCCACCTGCAAGTCAGGCAGGATAATAAGAAAGCGCATTGGAAATTGTGTGGAAGTGAGGTGGCAGAGTTATTTATCACATTAACTGTGCCCTCTCTAAAACATTGTTCATGATTACAAATGTAAATTGTTGTCAGAGCTGCTGAAGAACTTTGCTCCTCCCTCGTAGGTTTTCTGTGCCAGATTTCTGCTCATCCTCTATGTGACTGGGTGACAAATCCTCCCATCACTATTCACACAAAAACTCTGCTGCCACGTTACAGCATTGCAATCACACTTTTATTCTCATGTTTTATGTATTTCTTTTTGTTTTGCATTACTACCATAACTTCTCATATAATAATAACAATAATAGTGTCAGCATAAGTATGTAACGCTACAAATAACTGTCTGTAAGTGTCCTTAAGTTCAGGAGATGAATGTTGAGAAAAAAACCCACACATATTGTCCTCTGAGGGTAAAGCAGTCCCTTTTAACAGCTTTGTGACTCTTAGAAAAGTTCTAGTTACAAGTTTTCTGCTTACGTTTTGATTAGTAGGATTCAGAGCAAATTTTATTTGAGAAATTGCACCTCAAATTGTATCTTTTTTCCCTGCAGTCTGTTTAGGTGAATCTTTTCCTTCAAAGCTGACTTAAATTTGGCTTTTAACTTAATTTCTTAATGTGTTAAGGTCTTTGATCTTTCAGACTGTTGAACTGTTTTATTGAAACTCCCAAACAGGACCAGTGGCTCTCCTGATAATCATGATGTTTCTAGTAAGTCTAGCAGTAACTGAACTAACTCTGTGTTCTTGCTGGTAATAAAGATGGATTCAAAAGTGTTATTTTTTGAAGATCAGTTGTGAGACCTTTGCAACAGTTCTTTTCCTAGATGAAAGGAATTAATAATTATAAAAATAATGCTCTTGAAGTATTAGGGAGTACAATGGCTTTACTGATTGTGTGATGGAATTTCTTATAGTATGCCCAGGTACATCATATTCAGAGATAAAAAAACAAAAATGAAGCCCAAAACCCTAACTGTATTGGAAAAAAAAACCCCAACACCCTCTGGTTTTGTTTTCATTTTTCCCCCTGGAGTTCTGGAAATGAGTGAATTTCTAAACAGAGTGTGTGTGTGTGTATGGGGTTGCAACCATTTGATCTTATTTATATCATCTTGATATAAAAATAAATCCATTTTCTCTCATAGAACCAAATCCATTTAAATATTTAAATTGAAATTTAAATAGTCCATTTAAATTTCTTCACATGATTGGCAACCTCCCAGGAGAAAAAGGCCTGCACAGAACATTATTAGGGGTCGGCTTCTTAGAGACTTTGCTGTGGAATTGTGGCAATATTTATGAAGCTGTGGTGTGCAGAGTAGGATGTCTGCTTTATAAAAGCTCTGATAAATGGGAGGTCCAGGTTTTTAGAGGTGTTGCTCCACTAAGCTTTGCCAACTTACAGAGAGTGGGGATGGCAGCAAGGTAGTTGTTTTTTCACAATGATAAGACTTTCCCAAAAATTCTATGCTTGTCCCAGTTCACTACCTAAAATATAGAACTCAATATAATCCCATGAAATATTAAGTCACTGTCAAGTTTACCATCTTCTGATGAAAAGATCTTTAAACTGAAACACTTGAAATATTCCAAATGCCACAGCATTTCCTGAATCTATGTTATTGCTTTTTTTGTTGTTTGTTTATTTGGTTTTGGGGTTTTTTTTGTTTGTTTGCTGATGGAGACAAAAGCACTTTCTGAAATACTCAATTTTTTTTTTTAGATAAATGCAGTTAAAATCTATTTCTCACCCTGTAAGAGTTTTCCATTGTTTTTGGAAATCCTCTGGGAGATGTGATTCACTATCTCTTTCTCTCTGGATGTGGTAATTCCCAAGTCCCTTTCCTGATCTGGGACTAATTTATTGCCAGCAATGTTTTGTCTCTCAGCATTATATAGGTAATTAATTTAATACATCATGCACATACTGAATCACATAGTGCATTTTCAAGTTTTTAGTCTGATATTTATACTCATTCTTTTAATTACTTGGAAATCTTTTTTAAAAGTAACTGAAAAATATCCGTGACGTTTCATTTGACAAATAGAGGCTGCTCCAAAGGAGCAGACCTTTAACTGCAATGCTGAAATTTCAGGCAGCAGTTGGCTATCCTCAGTCCCAGCCTTTCATTTAGCCCAACTTTGTCTGCCTTGTTCAGAGATAACAGCTTGAGGCCACGAGAGTTTTGTTACAGTCCATTTTGCTGTCCCTCCTATTTCTCTGAAAGGTGTTTAAAACCTTGCACAGCACGTTGTATCATATGTGCAGAAGTTAATTCATTTGATTTGGATTTGAAGCATCCCATAATTCCAGTGCATATTTTTATTATTTTGCATACTTGTGCCACTTGCCTGGGACTGTGAGTTCAAGCATAAGGCGGTGCTCAAGTTCATCCATAACTGTTACATGGGCTGTAAATCGACAAGTTTCTGTTCACTGGCAGCTGTGGAAGCTCTGTTGAATCTGCAGTGTGGGTATGACTCCACTGGCTACAGCTTCCCAAATCAACTGATCCCAAGGGTTCTGTGTCCCAGGTGGGAATTGCAGCTGATGACTGTTTGCATTCAACCAAAGGAATTACAGATATGTTGCAAGGTCACTATGGACGTGGGTGGCTATGCATAAGTAAACTCCTGGTAAACAAAAGCTCTTGTTCAGAGCTCCTTGGCCTCTGAACAAATGACAGTGTTGAAATGTCTGGAGAAGGCCAAAGAGGGAATCTCTTTATGGGGACTGTTGCTGTGTGTTTCCAACCACGTATCAAACACCATACAATTTTGCAGATACGTTTAGTCGTGTCCCTGTGGTGAGGGGTTTTGGTGTTTTGATCACTTATGAGTGTTAGAAGAGCAGTGGTGAACCTGCAGATGAGTGTCTCCAGGTAAATGTGGGTGAAGCAGAGGCAATTCATCCAAAAGCGTCTTTAAGGACCCAAGAGGAAAGAAGTGGAAAGGAACTGCCTTTAAACTATTCCTGTGCATGTAGAGAAAGCCTCAAGTAGAGCTTTCTCCATTGCTCAGACACCACTGACCCAGAGGGGAAAAATTTTGTCGCCCAGGCCTGAAGAACAAATGTCTTTGTTCAAACACTTGCCGTGCTCAGGCTGACCCTGGGGCTGGGTGAAACAGAGCACATTGTGTTACTGTGCCCTCCGAGGCTGACCCTGGAACTGAGCACCCCCAGCTTCTCTGCTCCTGAGCCCTTCCAGAGACTTACACTGGCTCTGTAGGCTTTGAACTTGGCAATCCAGGATCAGCTGTCACACTTTCTTCTCCCTGACTTCTGGCCCTTCTGCTCTCTGCTGTTACTCTGAAGCCCGTAGCAGGAAAAGGCAGTGGTCTGCAGATTGATTTCTTCGAGGGTTTTGTGCCACAAAGCACAAAGAAATGTGTGCCCTGTGACAGGGGCCATCTCTGTTTCACACTGAAGAAGTGAGCACATGCATGTGGCTGAAGTGGAGGTTCTATATTTTATATCATAACATTATATTATATTAGGGAAAGGGAGGAGCAGTTTAAGTGGTTTAGACTAATTTAAGGCAACATCGTGGCCAGCTTTTATTATGGATGAACATAAAAGTTTTATTATAACCAAAGACTAAGCTTGTATTTTTCCTTCTGTTTCCTAACCTTGTTCTTTAGCTCACTTGTTCAGTAGTCTACAATGCACATATTCCTTTTTATCTTATGACTTCATTCCTTGAGTCTATAGCCCTAGCAAACTCTGAGTTATTGTGATGTTTCTGTTTATTCAGCTTCTACTTTGAAAACAAACCAAAGCAGCCCTTCTGTGTCTGCTGAGCTCAGAAATGTACTCACAGTGTTCCTCCCACACTTTGAATGTAACGAGTGTAAAATTGCCTCCTTATGGATGTTTTCACCCACTCTTGTTGCAAGTAGTTTGTGAAGTGCCCTTGGACATGTGCTGTCCTTCTGACTCAGCTTTGAATTCACCTGGTCTCAGACATTCTACAGCTCCTGCTGCTGTTCCACCATGAAAAAATATGGGTTTTTAAGAGAAAAAAATACGGCTGGAACAATTTCAGTGAAATGCCCTAATTCTGTGAAAATTTGCCTATTTGTCAACACTTGTGGACCTGAGTGATGTGGTGCCACAGCAGTGTATGTCCTGCCCTTAAGTAAATTAATTTTGGAACTTTGATGAGTTTCATCCTTTTCTCCAACCTCACAAATATCCCTTTTGTGCAGTCTCTCGAGGTGCCAGTGCCTCTTTTTGGCTTCTTAGCAGCATTCACACACCAGGGAGTAGGACTCAACCTACCTAACTTTGGATATCATCTGGACTCTGGACAGTGGGAAAATAAATAGACAAGGAGAAAAAGAAGTCCTTTTGATTCCTTCACAGAGAAAGAGTAACCATAGGATTGAAAAACCTGTTTATCTCATTATATAAAAGAGGGATGCTTAAATGCAGCTATCTGCACTGCTAATGTCTAAATTTGGTGATTGCACCTCGATCCTTTTGTCAGCTTTTATTCAACTTCATTAATGGCCCCCTGATTTGTGATCAGGTAATTTGAGGCTATAGTTTTTGTGTTTCCCCAGTCTTATCACCTTAATTTCTTCTTTTTGAGTTGCAAGAATTTTCATTGGAGGTGTGCTGTTTTCACACAGCAATTCCCCACACAGCAGGAAGGAAGCAAAGCACAAAATGCATTGGATAGTCTGTTTTTCAGGAAAAAAAAACCAAAAAAAACAAGTGTTTTAATTCTCTCCATCAGCAAGTGGCCTTTTTCCTTACATTGATGTGTTTCCTGAGTTGTCTGTGACCTTAAAGGACAAACAGGAAAACCAACCAGTGCAGAACTAAATAAGGACCTGCAATTACACTTGAGATTGCAGGGGGTTTAATGTAAGTTCCCTATTCTGTGGTCAGATCAGGATAGTTTAGTATAGAAAATGTTACTGGGAGTTTTGAAATGAATATCAAAACACAAAGGCAAGTTCCAGGAAACCCCAGCCCCATCATTAGAGCTCTGCATGTTCTTAAGGCCCTGCAGTTTACCAGTAGCCCTGAAGAATTTATTACACACATAAGAACTGGTTTATTTAGACCTTGGATCCAATTGCAGAGAAGGGCTTGGAGCTGTGCAATGAACAGGACAGAACTCCTTTAATTCCAAGTTGTTGTTTAACACTTGCAAACCAGCATCTTTAGGGACTTCAGCCCTGCCCTGTGACTCAGTCACTGCTGCAGCTACTTGAGTGTGAGCTTTCATGCAGGGGATGATTCAGCTGGTAAAATTATGTTACCCTGAAATTAGTTTGGTACTTAGCATTTAATATTCTTCTCTTCTGCTCTGCAATTAGCTTTTACTAATGCAATTTAATCTATTTGTAACATTTCTCGAAAATCATAGCAGACATGATTTGAAATGAAGTTAAATCTCTTGAACTTTTCCTTTACGTTAATTTGAAATGCCAACAGGGCACCAACTGCTGTGAAAATTAATGAATGAGCTACACCAGACTGTCTTTCATTTCACTGGAATGACTTCACACTCAGAGAGCATATGTGCCAGACAAACTATTCTCCAACACTGCAGATGATGCTGGAGGGAGAAGGATTTAGCTGCTATAGGGCTGAAGGGTCAGATTTGTGGGTCCCAATTTCTTTGTAGTTACATTTTGGAGAATAGCTCATGGGAGACGCAACTCTCCTCAGGAAGATTTTTTTTTTCTTTTAAAGAGAATTTATTTAAATTGTGAAATATTGCTACACTAAAAATACAGACCACTGTATTTTTTTCTGAGAGTGTTTTGGTCCTTATTTGAACATTCCCAAACCGGGCCCTCAGTTTCCTTAAAAGTGAGGGCAATTTGTCTGTGTTATTTATCAGACATTAAGCTGCAAAAAACATGTAAAGATACCATAGAACTAGAACTAAATTAATTATTTATACCATGCACATTTTGTTCAAAGCTTATCTTCTCTTATCCTGAAGATCTGGGGAAGTGGTTAGTTTCAACAGTTAAAATGTGTAGGAAAAATGAATTATCAGGAGAAAATAAGATAAAAAATCTTTACTTAGAAATGCTTGTAAGCCAAAAGAAAATAAACAAATGCAGACAATTTTTTGGGGGGTAATATTTGTCATCTTGTATTTATGAAAGCCCACTTGCATAATCTCAATAATTTTATTATGTTGATCAAATGTTCTATATTGAGAGCTTAAACAACAACTGCCATCTTTCTCTGCCTTTTGGCATTCTGGAGTTTGGCTTTTTTTTCCTTCAGACACCACAGTAGTTATTGATTGTGTTCCTGCTGACAAAATTTTACTATCTTTCTATTTAAAGACGTGTATGGTATTCTAGTATAGTCTGGACTCCACACACACAGTCTCACTAAGGGTGGTTTGTTGACTCAGGTGGGAAATTCAGTTCTCAACTGGAAGTTGTAAATATACTTTTTTTATTCCACTGTTTGCAGTCTCTAATAACAAATGAAAGTAAAATCAAATTCTGTGATCAGTAAAACTGTGATATGACATTCTCTCCTAGATAAACGATCAAATAAGCAATTTTACTTACACTCAGATTAAATAAATGACACCAAACACAATAACTTTTTTTAATACTCTGCATTGCAGTCATATAATGAAAAGACTAATTGGATTTGGGCTTGGAAAAATGCCACTGCTGTGCTCCAAAAAGTGAAACATTGAGTAAACTGTGAAATAAAATAAAAGTGTGGGGCAGATGTGTTCTGGTTATTACAATGCAAAGGATTCACCACTTCTTCTCTGGCTTGGGCTTGATATTTAATGGGCATAATGGCAATGTTTTGAGAATGAATACTACAACCTGCTCAGTCTACTTGATAGAAATAAAAAAAGAGAATGTTTAAAGGCATCTTTTAGAAAGAGGTCATGAAGAGACTTGTCAACAGGGTGGGAATTGGTGATGGATTTGGCTGCATATGTGGTTGCTCTGCCTTGGTCAAGCCAGGGCAGATCCCTTCCCTTTTCCCCAGGCAGGGCAGCATCTCTGAATCTGTGTGTGCCCCTTCAAGGACAGAATAAGGTCATCATCACTTCCCTGCTTCAGTGTCATCCTTCCTCTCTGCTTGTTGTCAGGCACCAAAGTGGTTTCAGACATATTTTATGGGTCTGATTTACACATCAGAACACCTGTCCAAGTGAATGCCTGAAGAGCCAATTCCATTCGTGGGGAGGGATGGATGGACAGCACATTTTGGGAAGCAGTTTAGGGACTTGAGGTGTTGGTGCACAGAGGTTTCTAAGTGGTGCCTGATTTGTGCCTCCTGAAGCAACAACTGGGGAATTGCTCAGGGAATTGCATCAGGGGATGGGGTGCAGCAGCCAAGGTTCTCCAGCTCAAGGGAAATGTGGGGCATTTTGTGTCAAACCTGCACTAGGAATTGCTTTGATTATATTAAAGCAGCACTTTGTAGGGCACGGGGGCTGTGAATTCCCACATCATGTATACATAATATTCCTGGGTAAATTAGTGGATAATTAAATATCTTAAACAAACGTTCCTGTGAATTGGATTTTGTAAGATGTTCATAATGGAAATTGTTAGGCCAAAAGTAGTAAGGGATTTAAGAACATGTTAGGCAATTTCACTGTTTTGGGGTTTTTTGAAACATCCTGGTCCATTTTTATTTCAGATGTACTTGATCTTAGACCACCTGACCTTACCTGTGGAAGCTGTGCCTATGTTCACTATGTTCACGTTCTGTTTCTCATGATTTTCTTTCAATTTCTGCAATCTGTCACTAATCCTTTTATTAATGCTCTGGCTTTCCATATAAATTGGTTTGGACTGATACAATTTATTTTTAAAATGTGGTTTTTTCCAAACCAAAATGATTTTTTTTCATTTTTTTAAGATAAGAAAATCAAACATTATATTGAAAAATACCATAATAAAATAATACAACACACCTGACCTGATTTCTGAAGAATTTTTTCCCAGCTGTATGCCTTGGACAATTTCTCTCCGAAATTCCTGAATGATATATTTGATCCAAAACTAAATTTATATGTGATTAATCTGTATATATATCATAATAATATTTATTTTCTATAATACTTAAGAAGACTCTAAACAAATAAATATTCCTGGTACACAAGCAGTATTTTAATACTGTCTGTACTGAATTTATTTTGTAATGGTCTGTATAAAAAGACAGAAGAGCTACTAAAAGGCAATTGTCACATCTTCCATTGGCCAAGAAGTAGGAGCTGTTGAGGCAGGGCTGGCCACACATGACATTTCAATTGGAATTGTAGGTAGGGAATTGGAATTTTGTGGGTAGGGACCTGTCAACACTTCCTTTATAAACTCTGGTGTTCAGGCAGACACCCTTACCAGGTTGAAATTTCATCCACAACAAGTGCTTGTTCTTTAAGTTCTCTAAGCTCACAGAAACAATTTAAGCCAGTTTATTTCCAATTTTAGACCTACCAGAGGAACTGGAAGAAACAAGAGATTTCTGGATGCTACACACACTGTTTCCTGCTCCTGCTCCCAATTTATTTATCTGCTGTTTTATATAACATAATTTTCCATCTGCTATGTTTAATACGTTATTTTTTTTACATGAGAAAAGGGGCCATGGTGTTGCTTTTAATTCTGAGATTATCAGGGCACTTGGAGATGCTGTTAACAATTTTTCACATTGATTGATATGTTAAGTCACATCGTCTGCTTTGTGTCTGTGTGAGACCCAAATGAACCTAAGTAAGAGCAGCATAAACATCTCTGCTGTAAGAGGGAGGCTGCCTCTTCATCTTAAATTATGAATCCAGAAGACTGAAGCAAGGAATTATTTTGGCCTTGCACACTATGAATAATTCATGCAGCACCATTATACGCATCCTGCATGTTGTGGAACCAGAATGAGCTGTTATGTTAATAAACATTCGTAATGCTCACCATAACCATCCTGAATGCTTTATTGCCAAAAGAAATGGGGATCCCAAGGACGTTCAGCGATGTCAGTCTTATTACAATAGCCAGTTATTAAACTTACAGCTGTATTATCCTCTGTCTCTCCATTTGATATGGGTAACTAGTCAAAATCTCTGGGTCTTCTGGTTTGCTTCTGTTACGTTGGTACGGGAGTTGGGTGTTTCTCATGTGCAACCTTATTTAATGAAAAAAATGCAAAACCTTCTGTTTTCCTGAACACAAGGAGACTAATGCATGAAATACACAAATCCCTTGTATTTCTGGGCTGCTTTCAAACTGTATTGAACACTGAATCTTTCTCTGTCATGTCAGCTGTGTTTCTAAGGCAGTGGAAGCTGCTTCCAAGCTGTTGTGTTCATTCCCTTCTCACTGCTCCTGCAGTTCCCCTCGTTCCCACTTCCAAATAGTGTCTACTTTCAACCTAGGCTGTATCAATATTTAGGGAAAAAAGCCTCAAAATTGCAACAAATATTTTCCTTGGTGGGAAACATGGAAATAATTAATTACCCCAGTTATTGTAACTTCATGTGAGAATTTTGTTTGTTTGCTTTAAAACGTTAGTTTTGGGGTATTCATTTTTAACTGTCTAATTGTTATCCTGAGTAGGTGTTGACATTTAAAAGAGCCTTCTGTGTTTATTCAAAGGTTAGTTTAGACAATAAGTCTCCTCACTTTGATGGGTATAAAAAGTAGAAAAGGAGCCTTTTATCCTCATCAATGAAGAAAAGTTACATTTTTCTTTCAGTCTACTGCTTCAGAAATTATACTTAGTATGGAACCGTATATTTTGAGCAGAAATTTGATTTCTTATCCTGACATTGTGTAGTAGAGGCAATGGAACTTTATTTTACATTGAAACTCTTTACTTCAGCTCCATCACGGTGTGTATTCTACAGAGGCCTTCAGCCTTGATTTGAAGCCAACTAGACATGATAAATTCATAACTTTTTATGGCAGCATGCTCCAGAAATTACATTCATGTAAATACAAATGTGTATCTTATTTCTCAAACTTATTTGTGCCAAACCCCAGACTGTAGTCTCCAGTTTCACTCATTAATGAGGGAGTTCTACAGATTTCTGATACATCCATCTCCTACCAGAGCTCTCCTGAGAGGGTGTTTGCATGGAGGATTGCTGAGGTTGCAGTAAACCCCCCCACAGTGAGCTGTAACTGAGGGTTCAGCATTAATTTGCTTTATGGTAACATGTAATTGTTTACCAAGGAACTCATCACCCTTGAAGGGCAATGTCATTAACTTCAGTGTAGATACAAATCCTGATCAAGTTTTAGCCAGAAAGCTCATCTTGACATGACATTATAAACATGCTCTTGGGTGAAATAAAAATGAACTAGTCTCCCAAGTTCCTTTTTCTTTTTTTTTTTTTTTAATTTATCTTGAATGAGATCATGGTTTTGGTTCTTGCCAAAATATCAGTTTTTAGAAATAATGAGGGTTTCTTTAGACTGTTTTATTTGCTGTTTAATTTTTTTGGGGAGAGAAGGGTGTTTGGTGGTGGCTTCTGGAATTTTTTAGGGTTTTCTTTGTTGTGTGTATGACAAGTTACTGCTTGTGAAGTCTGTCAGACCAAGTGTATACCTGGCAAATGGCTTGTTAAAACTTTCACTTCTGGTGATGTTACATTTTCTTTCCAGCTTCAAGTTTTTCTTCTTTCAGTCTTTAAAGTGAAGAAATAGGAACTTGTGCAGCTTCACCTTTGGCTACCTCTTGTCTATTGTGGTTGTTGCTGAGCATTAACATTGGCTCATTCACCATCTCCCTCACGATTTCCTTTCCACACTGCTGCATATAATTCAAAACTAACAAGGTTCTAATTAGAAAAATAAATTTAATCCTCTCTGTAAAGTGAGTCCTTCTAGTCAGGAAACAAATGCCTTGTCTCCTCCCTTCAGCTCTTTATTCTTCTCCCTTATTTCTGCTGTTTGAGAGGTCTTGTTAAATATTTGTGTTTCTATTTCACTGAATATTCAGAACTGTTAATGATGGACATGAAGTAGTGGTGAGTCCAATGCTCACTGGTGATGCCAAAAGTCTTCACATGGTTATTTCCATTGGAAGCCTGTTTATTGGTATCATTATTAAGAAACACATTACAGACAAGTAAAGGAGAAAAATGTGTATTATTTTCCTGTATCCTGACCTGTCTTTAGATCAATTTCTACTGCACTGCATTCTATAATTCATTCTCTTTATTCTTCTTCTTCCAGGAAATGATTGCTCAAAGGTGATGCTGAAAGGGTGGCCAAGTAGTTACCACCTGAAATGGAGAATCAGCAAAGCCTCATCTTCATCTCTCCCTTCTGTACTGGTTTAGAGACAAAAATTTAAAACTTGCAACAAAAGACATAAGAGAAATCACTGGTTTGGGTTTTTGTATCTTTCCAGAATGGAATGACTTTTCTTGAAAAATTCAAATATTTTGTGTTCTTGGTTCCTATAGCTCCCAGCAAGATTCCTAACAGCGTGAGTCAGTGAAATGGAAGGAAGAGGTGATGAGTAGAGTATTTATTCTGGATTTACTGCTCTTGGTTGCAGTACTAGCTCTTAATGAAAGATAGCATTGGTATTTGTGTGAAAAGAATTATTTCAGTAAGCTGTATTTAAGAAATTATGGTGTTTTGTGAAGGTGCTGAAGCCTTTTGCCTCATGTTCAAGACTGCTTTATACCTTTGCACAGAGATTGAAGTGGGAAAAAAAAAACAGCAAAAGAAAAACCTCTCTCTACAAAGAATTAAACTAGAACTTACAGGATATGAGGGCTGACTGTCTTCATGGTGTTGCCATCCTTAGTGCATAACTTAACTGAGATTTCTTAGTCAAAAAAACAATAAGGCAGCATCTTAAAAGAGCAAGAAAAAATAGTGGCTAATCATAAAAACCTGCTTGCATGCTTCTTTGTCAGAGTCAAAATACTGTGTTCACCAGTTAACATAAGTTAACTGTTCATATAAGCTCTCTATTTATATGTTTTGGGTTTGGCCTTAGAGGCAGCAGGTGGAGTTTACAGTACAGTCACGGATTTCCAAACTCTATCATCACTTATTCAAAAGCAGGAGACACAAATTTTCTTCCTTATTCACTGAACTGAATGTCATCCTTAGGCCATTCTTCTGGTCCTCAGTTAGAAAGAATGCTAATTGCTTTCTAATTGCAGCAAGCTGGCATCAAATCAATCTCTACTCAGACAAAGTTTCCATGCCTGTCAGACAATAAAAGACTTGTATGTCGATAAGCTCCTTTGATTCTGCTTAGAAGTTACACATTCAAATCTCCTTTAAAATATGATTTCCATTTGAGGGGAAATAAAATATATTTTGTAAACTTATCTAATTATACTTGGATAGCAATCTCTAAAAGAAAACTAATTTCTTTTCTCATCAAAAAAGCAGGTCTGGAAAAAGTTTTCTCTTTAAAGTTTGTGTTTACTTGACAGCCAAAACAAGGCTGAGAAAAATGTTTGAGCCTAAAAAATTCTTTCAGATTTTTCAGTCTTATAATAGGGCCTTTTTAAAAGGATAATAAAGGTGAGAAAACAAAATGGTACCCAAACGAAGAGCAGGGTCTTATTATGCACACCTTGTACTTGCAGCCCTTCACCCCCACGCAGCCAGAGGTGCACAGAGGATCACTGCCACAACAGCCCTGCTGTGGAGCACAAACCTCTCTCTGCCTTTTGATTTTCCTGACTTTGTTCACTCACTGACAGTCCTTGTCACCCTCATTCCCAAATCCTCTTTACTAACATTTTTCTGAACTTCCTTCTGCTTTCCCTGGTATAAAACATGGAAGATCTGGGAGAGCTCTTTGGAGGCATCACTTTTGTTTGTGTGTTTTACATTAAGCTCTTAACTTTTGTCTTGCTTCCTTGCACATTTCCCGAAAGAATTTTTTAAGGTGTGAAAGGCTGTCTGGAGAGCGTGCCCTTGTATCTCTGAGTAATTGCAATATTTAAAATTGTGTAGGATGTGGAGTCATGCAGTGTGGCTAGTGCACAATCAACATCTGTTGGGCAGTTTATTCCTCTGGCACATTTCCAGCTCGTGCTGAGAATGAGAGTGCAGAATAAGTCAAACAATTTGTCCAAGTTCTTCAACCAGGTAATGGTGGTTCATGAAGCACTTGAACAATTATATACATTTATCCACTCTGTGTTAACAAGTGACTGGTAAAATAAGAATTTTGTGACTACTGAAGAAAATTTCTGTAATTGTTTCCTAGTAGGTTTATGTATTAAAACTGCTGGACACTGGGATGTTTACATTTGTCAGAGTGCCTAGTTCATTAGCAGGAAAGGAAAATCAATACCTTAAGAGGAGAGGGAGAAGGAGATCTGCATAATGATAACATAGATACAACTGCTCATTTAAAAATGAGAAAGAATTATCTGGGTTTAGTTGTGCCCATGTTTTAAAGCATGTATCTTGTCCATTTTGTTCTCTCTTTTTTTCTTTTCTTTTTTTTTTACTCATTCAGCTTCATATATAGCTGTTAGACGAATTTTTAAGTTCCACCTATGTTTGAAAAAATACGTGTTTTTATTAGATAATCGGTGTAAAAACTATTCAGCATTCTGTAGAGCTGTCCCAGTTGCTGCAGTAACCTTACTGTGAGCAGTAATGTTCTGGAGAGTGGTCATGGAATGAGTTTCCATTGCAGTTTCTCCTGATTGCCTCAAACAGTTTGGAACTGAGTGTTTTGAAACTGTAGAAAGCGACAACTATTGTGTTGCTAAGCATCAATTGAGATGGTAGAGTTGTTGCATTACTTCAGTCCTTAAAAGATATTTACTGTGTTAGTGTCTACAATATTGCTGAGATTAGTTGGAGTGTTCTGCAGGGTTGTTGTAAAATACAGTCTGATAGTTTTTATATGATTTATTTCTGCATTGGTTTTGTTTGTTTCAAGTTGGTTTTTTGTGTTGCGGTTTTTTGTTTTGTTTTTTTTTACCTTATCACAGTCAGAATATGAACACAGATGTGCAGTTCCACAATATGGCAACAGGGATATCTGTGTTGCAAAATATTGCCTCAACAGTCAAAGGATCAGATTTTCAAATACAGACTAATTCTTAATTGCTCCATTTCCATTCACCTTGGATAGTAATCCAGTTTTTGAAACACTCAGAAGCATGAAGCACCCTCTTTTGTAAATCCATCCCCAGAAATCCAGAAATGGCCACTTGGCTGCTCCCAACCCTGTAGACATCAAACTCTACTGGGTACCCTGTTCTCCAGTACCATAGCAGCTTGCAGACACGCAAAACTCCTGTTATTCCAGCGAAATAACCCTGCTTGATATGAAGTGAGGACATCAGAAACCTTCCCTTTGAATTTCTCTGTTTGTTATGACCAGAAGCAGCACTTTGGAACTTTCTGTGTGAAGGTAGGGGAAGCAAAAGGGGCTCCATTTACTGCTGGCAGGTCCAGCATTCAGGGATAATTTAGGACAAGGTGGCTCAAATCCCTGCTCTGGGCTTGCTGGGGAGCTGGAAGCCATGTGTTGCTCTCATTTGCCCTCTAAAAGGACAATGCAGTGATGGCAATTATGGACATCCTCAGGATTATTCAGAATTTATGGTTCTCAGTGACTTTGATTATCTTTGAACTAGATCCTTGGAGAGATACTTTACATTTGGGCAGAAACAGAACTCTTAAGAACATCACACTGGTATCTTTAAAGGATTTTAAATAGATAATTTTCCTGGCTTAATCCTTTTATCATCTCTCCCTTTTTGCAGATCTTCAGTCACATTTCATCAAATGGGTTACACGTACTTTTCTTTGAGGCTTTCATAGGCTACCTTCAGACTACCAGTGATTTCTGCCTTGGTATTGCTTTTTATCTTCAGGGAATTTACCAATAGTGCTGCTGTCATAGTTCCTTTAATCTCATGAATGCACTGGGTGTGAGGTTTTTTTATTGTTGATAGAGATATTTTGTTTAAACTGTAAATCCCACTCCCAATAATACTCCTTGCATGTTTATGTGCAGTCTTGAGGTTGTAGCTTCCAATTTCTTTTTTAATCCCTAAACCAGTTTGAAATTAAAATATGTTAGTACATATGTGCTTCATTACAAAATGGACTTTCAGGATTTCATTAGCATCTGGTGTGTTGCTTAATGTCTTCTTGTAAAGCTAATTAAGTGTTATGCTATAACACATAATTGTATTTTAGTTTTTCTTAGCAGTACAGCAGGCTGCTCCAGGAAAGAAACAAGTGAATGATCAACAGCAGCATTCTGTGTTTTATTTAGATTTTCTGCACTGTCTTTTAATAACAACAATAATCATCACAGTGGCCAGACATCTAAATGTCTAATTTACAGATGCAGCGAGCTTATTATAACTCCAGCAGAATCCAGTGGTGTCTGCAGCTGCTGTGCATGTTGAGGCCCAGATCTAATAGACTACTATTTCTTAATTTTTAAAACAAGCCTAGTGCATCAACTGCTGTTTTTAAAGTGTGCTGCCTAGCAGAATCAGTGTCTATCTGAATTACCTGCCCACAGCTGTGGCCCCCATCTTTGGGCTTTGTTCAGTCATAAAAGGCTACAGGGTTGAGTCTGGGCTTACCCACCCCAGCAACTACTGCAGCAGGCTGTGCTGAGTTTAGCAGGATGACTTTGGGATGTGTTGAGCTCTCTTTCTGAGATCACCCTTGATGGGTTACATCACCTGGGTCTGGACTCAGATAACTCTGAAGGCTCAGGGGGGTTTCCAGCTTACATCAATGAGCCCATCCCAAGGTCAGTACGTTCACTCTTGCACAAAGGTGAAAACAAATTCATCTTCAACTTCACTGGCCTCCCTAGAGCACTTGATCTCTCTTTAAAAACCTTTAGGATTCAGGCAGTCTCTTCCAGTACTTCATTCTTCTTGAAGTTTGAGTTCATATGTATAACCAAATCTCTTTCTGAGCTTAAGGAACCTTCATTTTATTGATGTTTCCTCAAAAGGTTCACATTACCTGGACTTCTGATTTTTCTGCTTGATGTCTCAGAGTAGTCCTACCTGAAGGTCTTGAATTCCTCTGTTCAGCCTTAACACATTGATCTGCCTATACTTTGTATTATCCACAAATGTTGAAATGGAGGTGATAATGTTACCCTGCTGTCAAGGTCTTTTGAGGATCCTGTCATAAAAGATTATGAATCTCTCTAATAATAATAGGCTTGTAAGCACCTAAAGCAGTCAGAATGGCAGGCAACCATTAAAAAATCTGCTCTCCATAGGTACAGATCTGGGTTTAAAATTGAGGATAAATGTAATAATTTTAATGAAACACAAGAAGTATTAATTAGGCACAAGTCTTACACATGCTGCATGAAGTCTCCTCAAATAGTCTCACTTGCATCAGTCTTCAGCTTTTATGTGCTCTTGCATTCAGTGAAACAATGAGGTTTCCTGTTTAATGGAGCAAAGTGGACCAACTAAGTATTTTAGCAAATATTACCTTTCTAGTGGTAAACACTGGAACTTCCTTTTAGTATCTGTCAAAGCCTCCAGTGGCTCAAAGGAACAGTAGTGTGCTGAACTGTGTAGTGCCCTACTGGAATGTCAGGTCTAGAACTGGATGAAACACCTACAGTATTGCTGAGTGGTTGCTCTGCACTGGCCACCAGATTAAAACCCCTTAGACCAGCCTGCTGTTTATGTAGACCTTATCCTGTGATTTTTAATTTGCATTTTTATGTTGCAGTCATGGATGTATTATCTGGCCATTCTTCTGTGGCATCAAGGAACTAAAGAAGCAACAGATGAACTAGGACAAAGAGGAATAATTTCAATTCTGCAGAAGTTGCTTGCTGACTGATTGTGTGCCCTTTACAAAATGCCATCCTTGCTGGCACCCAAAGAACAGTACCATAGTCCAGTACCCTTCTGGCCCGACAGTAAAAGAGCAAGAGTGAAACAAGAGAACATTAGTACATACAATCCTCTTTGTTCCTTAGCAATACCACAAGGTTGTTCCTTGCCCAAAAGACAAAGAATAAGCAATTTTAGCACAATAATGGCTCTGGTTTAAAAGTCCTTTATTCCCTGCACATGGAAGAGCACATTTGTGATGTTCTGTAATCAGAGAATAGTAGAAACACAGAATATGCTGAGTTGGAAGGGACCCAGAAGGGTCACTGAGTCCATCCCCTGGCCCTGCACAGGACACCCTAAGAGTCACACCATATGCCTGAGAGCTCTGACCTAATACTTCCTGAGCTCAGTCAGAACAGCCTGTCCCAGTGCCCAAGCAGCCTCTAGGAGAAAGAACTTTTCTACTATCCAACTCAAACCTCCCCTGAGTCAACTTCAGGCCATTCCCCTGGGTCCTGTCACTGATGCTTCTCTCAGTGATCAGCATTTGTAAGATCCTTGCAGGATTCCTGAGCTGCAGTGCCACTGTCAGCACTAAGAAATCATGCTGGGCACTTGCTGTGGTATAAAATGGGACAATCTTCCACTCAGCTGCATTATGAATACTCTCATAATATCTGAACACATCTCAGCATAAAATATTCCTTAGTGGCTGGGGTTTAACATGTGTTATCAAACAGTTAAATGTAATTTAGCAGCTATTTGTAGGTTGGTTTGTTTTCAGACTTCTTGTTTAGGTGGAGGCAGAGGCAATGGGGAAGCAAAATATGGAGGTACTTCATATTCTTTTAAAATATTTTGTCAAAAAACGTTTGCCTCAAAATACCAAGAAAAATCTGACTGCTGATAAGGAGACAGAAAGACAAACAGAGCAGATGAGATTATATTTATTTGTTGTCAGTCTGTGATAAAAACCCAAATACATTACTGCAATGAAAGTGTTGGAAGAATCTAGTCCTAGTTTTTTAGAAAAATTCCCTCCCACACCTCTTCAGGGTCATCAGTTTCTAGTTAATGATGTATTTTGATTTGTCAGAGAACAGATACTTCTGATGAATAATTCTGAGAAGCCAGAAGAAAAGTATTGTGCAGCAACTGCAGCAAACCAAAGCAAATTCTTCAGTTGCTTTGGTTTGCTGCAGTTGAAAATAAAGTTACATTTGGGATAAACAGTTGTATATCTTTGTCAGTTTTTCTGCTTAGCCTTCCTGAAAACCCTTGTTGATCACTGCTTTCCGAAAAAGATGTGTTTTGAACCAAGGATTCTGAGCTGATCAAACCCTTTGTTGCTGGTTTCTGGAGTTATTCCTCGTTTACAGGAAATTAGTGTCTGACCCAGAGAGCAGCTTTTCTACCAGCATTTCCTCTGTCTCTGCAGTTTCCCAACCTTGCCCTTTGCCAGCTGTCATGGGAAAGTGAGGTCCCAGAGCTAGAACTGGCAGGCAGGTCACATTTAACAACTTCTCCAAATTTCCCTTAAGGCAGATTTTCTGCAGAAGTTCTGGAGGTTAATGTCTGATTTCATCTTCAAGCTCTACAGGAACATAGAGTTTACATATCCTTTTCTAGTTCAAATCCACTTTTGAGTATCATATTTTCATACCTCTACTCAGAAAAAAAACTATAATGTTCCTATTAATTTCTGTATACAGAACAAACTGGCTTGACATCCAACTGCTTGCTTTGCCTGCTGACATTTCCCAGCAAGCAAATCCCTAAAGGAACAGCAGAATTTCCTGTGTGGGATGCCAGACTGTCTTTGCCCTTGAGTGCAAATGGCATCATCCTGTAGAAGCAAATCATCTCAGAGGTTTTAGGAACTCGCTGCTTGGACATCTACTCTGGAAACTCATCTCTGAGCTCTTCCTCTGTCACTGGAAGTTTGGTGACAATTCAACAGGTGGGAAAAGAGTGGTGGAGCAGATTTGTGTGGCACCCCCACAGCCCAACGTTTGCCCACAGTGTTGAATGTCTCAAATTACCATCAGAATTTCGCTGTGCTCAGTAGGAACATTGTGTTGTCTGGGGCTGTTGGAGCTTCCTGATCTCACAGGAGTAAAGGAGAGTCAGGCTCTTAATGAGTCTCAGCAGTTGCCTTGGTCCATTAGCCACTGTTGGAGGTAACTGCACTACAAAATTAACCTTTCTAGAGTCTTTCTGTGAGCAATGGGGAGAGACAGGGGATTCAAAACAACTCCATTGGGCTCCACATCTGAATTGTTCTCTGGAGAAGCTCATCTCACCCCACCAGGTGAGCAGGAAGGATGCCATAGTTCATTGGGCTGAAGTTGGCTTTTTTTCCTGCTGCTAGTCTCCTTCCCAAGCTCCTGCTTGCCCCAGCCTGGATCTTCCCCTGCTGAGCTGCCCCAGTCTGTGCCCTGCTCTGTGAAATGATCTGTAGGAAAAATGCTGTGTTTTGGTCAACAAAACTGACACAGTTAATTTGTCTTAATTTTGTGTGGGTATTCTTATTTCACTGATAAAAAATGGAAGCATTCTGGTACATGCCAAGCAGATACACTTTGGCAAAAGAAGTCACAACCCAAGAACAGGCTTTTCAAGATATGTGGTAATGTACCTTTGAGACATTGTGCATCTAAATCAGCATCTAAAGTGAAAATTAGCAAGGTGGTATAATTTATTAAACCTGTATTTGGACTTTACATACACACTTGGTGCTGGATCAATTCTTACTAAGCTATGTTCACTGTACTATAAATTCAGTATATTGATTAATTCCAATTTTTTGATATAATATGTGACATCTAGAGCACAGCTTAGCCAGTTGTGATCTCCTGTTAGTTACTGTATATCTGCTGTTATAATTTTACTTGTAGTTTAAGAACAAATTGCAGTTAGGAAGGAACACTCATCTTAATTTCCAAGTAATTTTGAAAATAACCAAGTTCAAAAAGCATTTCAATTACTTAGCACTGACTGCAGAAATTAATATTTTCCATTTAAGAGTATTTGATTTATAATCAATTTGGTTTGCCTCATTTTTATTTTTTTAGCTCTCGCTTTTCCATTAATCTAGCTAAGACTTCTAAAAGAATTGTTTTCCTAATTATTTTTTGCATCTTTTCCCAAAACATAGTCATTGATGTTACCATTTACGTAATTTTAGTTGGCACATTTGTTATGGAGCCCCAAAGTGAATTTGTAGTACTGAGCAATACTTCAGTTTGGTGTGAACTCAACAGTATTTTAGTTAGGGCACTATGAACCATAAATCAATAAATAGATGTTCCATAAAGGCACAGGATTTTTTCCCTAAATATTGGGAGATTTTCAATAGGACTCACAAGTCTGAAAATTGCAAAGATTTTCCTGGAGTAGAGGATTCCAGAGTGAAAAAACCATAATTGAAAATGCTTGGATTTCTAATTTCCCATATGTTTGATTGGGTTATTGCTGTCACTGCCATGATAATCACAATCCCAGGAAGTTAGCAAGCATTTAGAATTGTGTGTAATTTAGAAAAGCTCATTTGAAAGGGGTACACTGTCCTCCCACTGCCTGCTTTTATCTCCTCTAACTGCAGTGGTGGATGGGAGCATCTGGTGGTTTCTGGGCAAATACATTTAATTTCTTGTCTTCATGAGTGTGATGGGAACTTATGGCACTTGGAATAAAACCCATGTATTTATTCTGTCCTGGCAAATGTGGGACTGTCTGTACAATCCTTTTTCTTGGTTGCAAGTCAAATATATCCTTTCCTTTTGGTAATTTATAACATTAATTTCTTCTCATTATTCTCATTCTTTCATGATCCTCCAGTGCTGTTTACAGAAGTTGTGCTGGCCCCTGGAGAGTATTCCAGACAGGAAGCTGATGAAGTAGAGCTTTCTACAGCACTTGTGGCTGCTGTGGGTTCAGTTTGTTCTGTTTGGAGATGTCTCCTTCCCTGTTGGCCCTCGGTGATTCAGTCCAAGTTCTAGATTGCAGCATTAATTTGTGAGGACCTAATTAGAGCTGTCTGTAGGTGAGAGGTGCTCTGGGCCACACAGGGAGTCTGTGACAGAGAAGCAAACTGAGTCAACATCTCCAAACACCCAAACCAGTGTGAGGCTGTGAAGTTTGGCAGAGCTGGAAGCAGATAACTTTACCAACTACTTTTATTCAAATTCATGTATCAATGAAAGTTTTTTAATTCTTTCAGTTTTTACTGAAAGAACCAGAACTAAATAGCAATTTGACACTTGTGACCTCTGCAGATCTCTCCTAATGTGGATAATCCTCCCATTCACAGACATGGAAGGATCAGTGTCACACAGATTTGAATCCATCAACACCTTGACAAAAGCCTGAAAATTATTTTATTTTAAAATCTAATTTAATGATAGATGAGGAATAAGGGTATTAGCCTGAGGTAATGGATAGGTAGATTTTGCATAAACTCTTATTCTTTAGCCAAATGAAAATTAGCTTATAAATCCTGTTTCAAATTCACATTGGTGATGGTAGGAACTGACGATTCTGCAGGTCCTATGCTTTTTCAGCAAGAGGTTCTCAGTAATTTCCTGCTGTTATTATTATTGCATTTCTCGTGGTTTTAACAAGAAAGTTTGCCATAACAGAACAGTGAATTCAAAAGCCTTCTCTGGCATTGCCTTCTCCCTTTTCCTATGGCTCCTTCGTTTCTTTCCTCTCTTAAATCTCCTCCATCATTAGTCCTCTGTCTCACAGAATTCACATTAAAGTGCCTTTTATGCTATGGCTCCACAGAGCAACATGCACTGTGTGAAGAAGATTCTCCTGGTATCTCTGAATGAGCTGACCCAAACCACAGGGCACAGCACTGAACTTACTCTGTTCTGCTTCTCATCAGAACTTTGCCAGAGCTCTGCTGGGTTTGATTGAGGCAGTATTGAGCCAGCTAGAAATCCACCCAGGAGCATTATGCAAGTAAGATGCAGCAATTTGAGCATGTACAAGTATATAGGAAGACACATCCCTAAAAACCCCCAAAATTTTTTCTCCCACTTTAGAACTATGTTACTTAGAGTAGAAATTGAAAAGGGGGAGGGTACAAGTAACCTGATGGGAGTTTGCAAAGTGGACGAAGCTATATTTCAAACCATATTGAAATGCTGTCATATCCATAAAATATCCATGTCTGACTGAAGCTAGAAAAGATATTTAATGAGGAAGAGAATATAGCTTAAAATAAATGTGAAGTGTATATAACCATGAGGTGGTATGACATAAATTGAAGCAGGTTGAACTGAGTGACAGAGCTGAGTTGCTAACAGTAGATGAACAGGATTTGCTGGGCTACACATGGTGTCATAATGAGGACAGGAGCTGGGAGAGGAAAGATAGTCCTTCCATTAGTCCTTTGAAGATTGTGGATCAGCTGCAAAGACTGAAACTGGGATACATTTTGAAAGAACAAGAGATCTTTTAGATTTAAGCTAGACTTTGCAGCATTGTGTTCTTAGCATGGTGTAAACTCTGGCCTTCAGCTTTAAATTACGAGTCTGTCTGACCAGCATGTGATTTTCCTCACTGAACAGGGAGTGGAGAAGGATGCTCCCTGTTTGGGTCTACTATGCCAGTGTTAATTGATGTTTTCTCATTCCTGGCTCTAGAAGATTTCAGTTATACACCCCCGAGGAGGACAGTGCTTGTTTAACCCCTGATGTGTCAGCTGCATTATCCCTCTCCTCACGAGCTGGGTGGGTCCCCTCTCTCTGCCTGTGTCAGGGCCATTTCTGAGCAGCAGCCAGGTGAAGTGTTCTCTGCTGGAGCTGCACCTGGGATTTGTGACTCTCCAGTAGCTTCTGATCTGCAGGAAGAGCCCAATGTGGGCATCAGTGCTATTGCAGACCTTCTCTGTCCCCAGCCCGCGCCTGCTTGTGCCATTGGTTGGCAGCTGTGGCACACAAACCTTTCCCTTTTATTACAGTTATTTTTGATGGCAAAAGTTTGTGTATTCCCTCCCTTGCCATAAAACTGATGTGCTTTGTTCCAACTACTGCTAGGGAGAAAAAAAGCAGAAAAAATAGGGCAATTTCCACTATCACTTGTTGTGTTTGTAGATAGTCATCTCCTGTAGCATGTCCTAACTCCACTCCCACTGTCTGATTTGCCTGATGAGATAACTGAGGCTGGTGTGCTTGTGCAGCAGCACAGGAAGCTATTTCTCCTATGAGGGATCTGACTTCTACCAGAAGATTTATTCTGAAAGAACTGGGCCATCTCTTCCTGCATGTGTCCACCTGTGTCAGCCAGCTGGTGCAGGGGAGCACCCTGGATGTGATGGGATTGTTGTCCTTATTTTCTCTGAGTGTCAAGGCATGGAAATCTCACCATAGTTTAAATTGGTTTACTACAGTCAGTGCATTTTATTGCCTCACTTGTAAGGGCCAGCAATGTGGAACACATTAATTGGAACTTGTTAAGATGCAGGGAGCTCCTCAAGTGTTGAAGGTTTAAAAAATAGTGCCCTGACCTACAATTTGTTTTTCAAACCATCAATGAGCTTTAAATGGACCGTTCCAAGTATAAAGTAATATTGAGAGAGGAGGAAAAAAAGATGCTAAAAAAAGGATGAAAATTGTTTTTTAGTTCTGTTCATTGCACAGTTACCAAAATCAATGTGTCTGCAAATGTTAGTTGTCTCATAAATCATTAGGTCACAAACCTGCGCAATGTCAGTGTGTTGTTGATGTCGTTGTTGTTGATATCCTATTAAATTAAATTACTAACCAAGGTAATACTTAACAGCACATTTCACATGGAACAATGTTTTAATGTATTGAGGATGCCTATTAAACACAGCAGTCAGCGAGTTTGATTTGAAATCTTTAAGTGGAAGAAATACTAGAAGGAGGTAGAGTGGAAAGAAAAAGCCATCTAGTCACTAGGGATATAATACACCGAAATACTGGGCTGCCATAATGACAGATGTTCTACTGAATCCCTGCTCAGTAATTATCAAAGATGGGTTGGATGGGTTATATTTGGATTTGGCACCTTCAGACACAAGGTGATTGGTAGACTTAGAGATACCTTGTCTCTCTGTTGAGCTTTGGGGAAAACTAAAAGGTAAACTCTGAACATTATTTTTACTCAAGATTCCCTGCAACTGTATTTATAAAGGGCAGGGACAGACTGTCATCTCCTGAAGGAAACAGTTAAATATGATGGTTTATACCTATTCCACAGAAAGATTAGAGCATTCAGGTCCTTACCCTGTGCATTAAAGCCTAAAGATGGCACTTGCAGTCCCACATGATAGTTGGCATGAGGAAATGAAAGCTCAGCCCTGCTGGCCAAAATTCAGCCAAATAATGGTGTAAAAGGGTTGTACTATCAGTACATCAGCCATGATCATTGCCACCTTTTTTGCCATTAAGGGTAAACTTCTGTGGCTGTGTTTATCTCCCCCCAAGGGTGACATGTAAGTCAAATTGCAAAATTTGATCCCTCTCAAGCTGCAGGGAAAAAAAACATGTCAGGAGACAAAGCCAATGAAGGAAAAGTTTAATTTTGAGCAACAGAGCTCACATGTTACCATTTTTAATAGTTTGGAAGAGGAAGGGCACCATGAGAAGGAGTTGATGTGTGGTCACAGTCTGAGATCTGATGGAGAATTAGCTGAAACAGATATGGCATTGAATGTAGCATACTTTGTACACATGAAATGCATCTGTTTATTTACTTGTTTAATGTACAATTCAAAATATTATCTAGCAATAAAATTCCCAGTATAAGCTCTATTTTTTGGTTTGTTTTGAATGTAAGAGTATATGTGAATTTTGAAATGTGGATAACTTCTGTTTTTACAGGACACTATAATATTATTCTCTAACACTTATACTGTTATATAATGCTAATGACTGTGATTAGGTTCTGAATCTTACACCTCTAGATCATCTTTATTTTTATGAGGTATTTTACGGTCATTTTAAATTATGACATAAAACATTTAGTGTTTTGAAAAGGAAAAGGAAGTGTCTACCTGAAAGACATTAATTATATGGAAGTTCAAGCCACTTCTCGTTAGGACATATTTTACAATTTGTTTTGCCTAGTGTACTGGTGATGCAGCATTTTTTCCCAGCACCATTGGCAGGCAAAGCCATGTTTATGGACCATCTGTTCTTTGGTTAAGAACAGGACAAAAATCCTCTATATAATAGCAAACATTGTGAGGTTTTGATGAATGTGTTTAGTCTGCATGCTGACCCTAGAAAGGTATACAGGAATTTTGTGGTAAGCTTGAAAAACAAAAAATGGACTGGCTATAAGAGCTCATCATAAGCTGAATTTATTTATTGTGCTGGTTCCAATAGAAATCAATTAATGCCTGTTTGCTGCTTTATTCTTATGGTGAAGTTCCTTTGTTCAGCCCATGTGTTTGAGAGCCCTAATTCATGTTTTCCTTCATTGCCACTTCAAAGATGATTGTATTTTTTCCACATTTTTCTGTCCTCTGGTTTGCCAGCTGCATTGATTTTCATAGTCAAGACATATTTCCTGCTTCATAATAGATTCCTGTCTATTTCTCCCACCTCTAAATCAATGTTTTTAATACTTCAAGAAGTCATCAGTAAGAATGGCTATAAAATTTAGTCACTTCATTGACAGTTGATTTTTGCTTGATGCTAAAGCCATTTGCACTCAAAGTTTCTGTCAGTTTTTTCAATTTTTTTTTTTTTTTTGGACTGAAATTTAATGAGTTCAGTCTAAGGTAATTTAATTTCTGTAATTTCACTTGAGATTGAACTTGCAAAACTGCTAACATAAGGGCATTAAAAGACTTGTTTTGAAAGATGTGTGTGTAGTTCATTGTTGCAAACTACACTCACAATTTCACTGAACACAGGGCAAGAGCCACATCATTTGAGAGTGGCACTCCTGTATGTTGCCCATCTCTATCAGCCACTGACATTGTATTCCCAGCATTGTTTATTATGTTTTTAAAATACAGCAGTATGAAAGCTGTAGGTTCAGGTAGAAAAAAAATATTTTGCGTTTTTTTTTTTAGTAGAGCTCAAGAAATTAGACATTTAGGTGTCCTTAAGATGTCTCAAGTACAGTCTTTATCTTGAAGGGATCATACCAGAGATGAGATGTGGACTGTAGTCTGCCAAGTAGGTAACATTAGATTACAACTAAAAATACTGAGATCAGTTGAAAAGCTGAATTGAATGCTTACAGTATTTTATTGCAACTCTTTCTGTGTAGCACTTGCATTACTTGTAGGCATAGATCAATTCAGTCCAGATGGTTTAAATTTTTAATAGGAGAAGGAAGACAGGAAGAATTTAATCATCAATCAAACAGCTGATTATGTCACAGTTTTCATTCATGTACAAGGTAAACATTCATTGCTGTGTCTGGCATGTATGGCTTAATGTAATCATAATAAGAACAGCATGTAACATTATAATATGCTTATGTCATAATTAAATATACTTGCATTATGTTGTAATTGCATATTACTATATGTAATTTAATTATGCTTGTTAAATTTTGTTATAATTCTTTGTCCTGATCTGTATACCTTGGGGAAGCCCTGAGAAGGTTGAAATGAGACTGGAAAATTGTTGCCCTGCTCAGCAGCAGAGGAATGAGATTAGCCCTGAATCTACATTTCTGACCAGTGGAAGAGGCAAATGGAGTTTGTTGGCTTTTGCAATGAATTCTGAGATGGCAGGAAAAGTTCCTTCTGCCCTCACTGGAACCAAAGCTGGGCAGCTCTGTGGCTCCTTTTGGATGTAAATTGTCAAGGACCTCAGCTTTGGGCTGGTGGTTGTTTCCAGTGCCCACCCTGAGGATGTGGGGAGAGCTGTGTTGGTTTGCACGGACAAGCTGTGCCTTTTAGTGGGATTTTTTCAGGTGGACCATCAGGGTTGCTGCCCCTTTGGCTGGGTTGGCCTTGGGATCAATGTTTTTGTGAAGCAAAATATATCCATTTCAATCAGAAACTAATGGGCCACCTCTGGTGACCTTAGAGTTGTTTGTTGCCCATCATATCTTGTTTTGGGAGTCCATTATTGACAGAGGTGTTTGGAATGATTTCTAGGATATTGTCCCACCCTAAATGTAGGGGATACATTGCTACTCCATAGGAAGATTTTGCTTTACTGGTGCAAATGGGCAGAATGAGGTGTTAACAGAAATTTCCATTTCACAGAAAGACGAAACAGACAATAAATGTCACCTTCCAGCCTTACAGGAAATTTGTTTCAGAGACAGACACATCCAGAAAATGCGTTGATATGGATTTTAAAAACAAACATAGGGTTTTGTGGAAGGATGATTACAAGGACTGTTTCTGTGTCTAAAGAAAAGCAACATGGTACACTGGAATGGTGGTACTTTTGTTCAGCTCTGAATGAGGCTTTCTTCCAACGTGAAGTGGAGTCTTTTCTGGGAACTATTCAATCTGTCTGGCACATTACACTTATAAATAGTGTTAGACTGGGTCCACGAACCCATCTTTGTTCTGGACTTCATTTGCAGGCCATGGCTTCTATTATATTTAAGTACTTCTCCTTGAAGCTCTAAATCAAGGACAACCTCAGAAGTGGGCAGCTTGTATTAAATATAATTACTTTAATCTGAAGCTTATGCTAAAGGTGAGACTTCTAAACAAGGGTAGCCACTAAATTAGAGTGGCTGCAGTTAAGAGCATGAACAGTAAAAGTACCTCTATTAAATAAGGGGTAGTAACTACTCAGTGAGGGATTATAAATGAAGCTATGTGAGGGTTGTGTGTTATGCTATTCCCAACACCAGAAATCATCTCTCCATATTTCCTCTCTTGTAAATAACCAAAAAGATACAGAACATCTGTATTTGGACCAGAGTTCAAAGCCTAGTGAAGTTCAATGCAATACTGTTACTTGTTTATGTGCCCTTATTTCTCATTGAACATGAATAAGCTTTTAAAAGAGAATGCTTAGGATTTTCAGTGGTAATGTTGGACTCAGGAGCACAAAGCCAAGGATTATTTTCATAATTATATTTTGAAATGTAGAACCATTTATTTTTCTTTCTAACCATTTTTTTTGACTCTGTCCATTTGTGGCCAGTTAAATTAGCATGTCCTCCCAATATTCAGGGGCCAGCTTATAGTTCTTAAGTTATCTTTTCATTTTGGATTCTCTCTGTCATATCAGATTTCCTAACCTGCTCTATGCTGTGATGCTTTACCAGAAATCTGTTAATTCCCTGACTTTCATTCCTTCCAAATACTTCTGAGAGTTTATTTTACTTATTAAATGACAAACTTTCTGTTCCTGATTCAGGAGAGGGGTGGGTGTAGTACTTATTGACTCCTTTCTATCAGATGACAGAAGTTTTCCCTGAGCATCGCAGACAATATTCAAACAACAGTCCCCTCAAATTCCAAACATGAACTGCAGGAACTAGAGGATATTAATGTCTTGTCTAGTGCATCATTGAAGAAAAAAATATTTCCAAAAGGCTAGATAAATAAACTATCTCTTTTAATGGAATGACCACTCATTAGTAGGCATGATGGGAAAATAGGATGTGTTTTTGCTTGGGACTGAAAATAGAAAACCCAACCCTGTTTTCCGTGTTGACAGTTAAAACTAACATCAGGTGAAAAAGTAGTTGAAATAGCCTGAGTTTTCTTTGTATGGTTAAAGGAGGCAGATAAGAGCAGTCTCATGCAGAAAACAGATCAGGTAAATACCATCTTTATGGTATTTGTGCTTTTTGAGTAACTGGAGCAATTTCCCTTTCAGTTTTTAAGAAACCATTTTCAGACCTAATACTGACTCAATCGCCTCAGTGAAATATTTTTCAGCGTTCACAAGTCATCTAAAGCGGCTTATTTTCCTCACTGTTGTTTTCCTCATCTCACAGATCAGCTCTTCTCTGTCACAGGTTTTCAAAGACAGTCTGTCAGCATGCAGACTGCTCTATCAGAGGCGTGATTTCTAGAACTGTTGTGTGCGAGAGGCTCAGCAAAAGGATGAGAACTCTTTGGGCTCTTTCTCAGTATTAGAGTTCATCTTGAGAATTTTGCTTCAAAGCCCAGCACAGTGTAGACAATCCTTGAGCAGTTCCTTACTTTGTTTTTTATTATAAATCAAACATCCTGTGCAAAGTAAGTGCTGTAAAAGAAAACAAAAAACCCTCTTAATAGCCAATTTTAAATTCAGCTTAAAGTACAGTGACATAACCCATAGTGGAGCTCATCCACATTATTAACTTCTAATGCATTGGAATATGTAAGGAACATAAGCTCTGTTGTGTCAATTCTAACCCCACTGTTAAAACTGAAGACAACTTTTAAACGCAGAATAACAAATTTAACTTTACCATAAAATTACTACTTAAAGTTTTCCTTGACAATATGTACCCAATTCTTCATTTTTTTTCCTCCTTTTTTTTTCCTGGTTCATTGTTTTTCTTACAGAAGTAATAAAACATGTCAGCTAAGCAGCCAGCTGATCTGTTATTCTGTAAAATACTTGCTTTCTCAATGGTTATTCAGAGGATGTTGTAGAGGCTGAAGCCAGGAATTTATTCCTGCATGTCAGTTTTGGGAGGCACAATTTGCACAGAATGCTGGAATACTGGTTCTTTTTCTTTGGCAGGAAGTTGATATCTTGTATTCCAGCAGTTCTTCTTTCCAAGATTTATGAATCCTCCCTGGTTCTCAAAGAGTTTTGCTTTGCATTAAATAACAAAGTAACTGCTACACCAGAAAAGTAGTGACAGAAAAAAAAAATGAACACCACTTAAAAAAGCTAGAAAATGAGGAATTAAAGCTGAACCTTGCTTAGCAAATTTGCAAATGTCCAGAAAGTCGTCATTTAGATGGAATTATGGATCTTAATATTAGGAGGGGCTGCAAGTAGTCTTTATTCCAGCAGCTGTGAAAATCAGGAATTTTTATTTATAATAATATTTTTTCTTAGATGTTTATGTTTCACTGCTGTGCATGCTCACAAGCACTCTGACCTAGGCCACTGGGAATCTCCCTGCCATCTCAGATCCATTCCAGGTGGACCAGAGACTAATTCCAGCCACTTGCTCAATCTGCAGCAGATATGGTTTGTGAACCCAAATGGATTCATTTAAGATACAATTTTTAGTGCTTTCCTTCAGATAGAGTGAAAACCTCCAAATCAACAATTATTACATGATGATGACAATAGACAGTAACTCTTTAAAACACTTATCACAATTATTAGTAGCTTACTGCATTAAAGTTTTTCCTATCATTTTGACACCTTGTGCAGGACCAATCTGATTGTACATGCACAGATTTGTGCACCTATTGCACTTCCAGAGTGCACATGGAGGTCTGGAACAGTGATGGATGCCTTTGGATGCATCATGCTGGCATGTCTGGGGTCTTGGTCCAAAGCAGAAGCATTTGTTTGTAATATTGGCAATCCCATCTGGCTGAACTGATATATGGTCTGCTTGAACTGGCTTAAGAACTTGAGTCTTGTAAATTCTGAAGTAATGATTTTGACTTGGTATGGAAATATGTTGTTAAGTCTCTCTTAGATTTTTGGTTAAAGGAAACAGGAAGCAAGCCCATTCTCTCTGAGATTTACTTGGCCATCAGTTGAAATCTCACACCTTCAATGGGAAAACTTAGATTAACAAGCAGTGTGTAAGGTCAGGTTAAGAATGCTATTATATGACTGACTCCTTAATGTGGGGATGTTGTCTCAGCACAAAAGGAGCCAGAACTCTCTGGGGTCTTGCCACCATCTGCTGTGACTGATGGCCATTTGCAGGATGTCTCTGCACTTGTCTCTGCACTCTTACTTAAAAATTAACTTTGTCAGGAACACGATGCACCAAAATGGATGAGAGGGAAGGATCCCGTCTTTGTCCTTCTGCAGGTTTTCTAGTTCATAGCAATAAAAGAAATCCTTCAGACTGCAGCTTCTTCAGCTCCTCCAATCAACAGGCTTGTCTTTTATCCAAATGTTGCTGACAGTTACATGATCCACATTAGAGATGGATTGTGAAATATTCTCAAGGCATATCTCAGGGTGGCATCCAAGGAAATAAGCCTGGAGCAGCATGCAAGCTTGCCTTCCTAGCTGCTCCACTATTTCAATAGAAATCAGAAAAATTCTGGCCTTGGGAATAGGAGTGAATCTGAAATCCAGAGCTATCAATATAATTTATTAGACGATTTTTTTAAAATTTGAAGCTACATATCTGTGTCTCAGTCCTTTTTTTTTTCTTGCATTCCTGACTACTCTGTGTCTTGGGTGCAGTACTGGGAGAGCCTGAAATCCCAAAGTGGGGTCTGCTCAGTTCTCTGCAATTCTGTGTAATGCCAGATGATAGCCTCAGCACTGGAATGTAATGGAAAAGCAATCCCTAAACAGTGCCTACTGCACTGCATTCTGTAGATGAAAATAAAATCTCTCTTGAAATGAGTAACAGGTTTTTCATCTTTTCTCTTGTACTTCCTTACCCTACAAATTAATTTCCTTCAGCTTTTCTGAATTTTGGCTTATTAAAAGATAAAAAGACACTCTACACATTTTCCTGTGCTCTGTTTCATGTTCTTTAAGGACAAATATAATTAGTATTAAAAAGAAACATTCCTCAAGCTCAAGCCCTTACCCAAAATAATTTCATTCAGGCTCAGTAGCTTAGTCTCATCTAAGAAATGCTCTGTAGGAATTTTTTGCTTCTGTTTAGTAAGATAAGAAAAATGGCAATAAAACAGCCAGTGCTAAAAAGAGGCAAGGAGAAAGATCCAGCCGATAACTGTCTGAATTAATTGAATTATTCCTCTGAGAACCATTCCAATGTAGGTCATTACAAGAGAGTGAGGCTGAAGCTTCCCTCTAAAGCTCTGATGCAAGGCCAGTTGACACCAGGTATTACGTTCCTTCTTATTTTAAATAGGAGTTAAACCTGAGCACCTGCTGCAGGCTGTAGAGACTGACACCCACAAAAGCTCTTTGACTCAGTAACCCCCAGCTCTAAAACATCCCAGCAGTTGCAGGTGGCCCAGCAGAGCTGGTCCACAAGGCTGGGGGCAACCATTCTGTGCATTTCCAACAGAATCACTTTGGGACTATTAGGCACAAAGCTGCACATCCAGAGACATTTGGATGCCTCAGGGGTTGTCTGGGTCCTCTGTGGTCTCCTGTTAACACTCAGGTAATTGAAAAACATGCAGGTGCCTTTGAAGAGTTTAAGCCTCCAGCCTTAGCCTGTCAACTTTAATAGAACTAATATTTTACCAGCCACTAAAACAAGACTGAGACCTGATGGTAGCATGGGCTGTATTCTCCTGCTGGATCACTGGGATGAAAGAACATCCTCCAATTTCAGACATGTTAATTGCCTTTGGAGCCTGCAATTATAGAGCAACTGATAGTGGGAGATTTCTATGCCTGTGACCTAAAGGATATAACTGGTGTCTTATCAGTGAAATTGAATAACCATGTATTTCAAATAATGCTATTGCACCTTCTCCTCCCAGTCCGGAGGCATGCGACAGTAGAATCTCCCATCCAAATTTTGCAGAAATGCTTATGTTTGAGATGCCTGGAGCACCTGTGGTGTGAAATGAAATGGTTCACAGATTAATATTTTGTATTATTGATATTTTAATGTTTGCATTCTTTGTAATTTTTTTTTTTTGCATATTTTTGGGGTACTGACTTTCTGAGGAAAACCTGGCACTTGACTATTGAGAAATAATGCAAAGAAATCCCTTGTGCTGAGTTCCAGAATTAGAAAAGTTGACTTTAAAAACGCCACAATTGTACTTGAAGGTAATTCTGACTATGAGAAAGATGTCTCTTATAAAGAAACTAGACCAAAGATTTGTTGGAAAATGGATCCTGCTTCCCTCCCTGGAATATCTCTACACTGTTACCAAGGTGTGTGCCTGCCCTTGTGTTTGTTGCCTCATACATCGGTGCCATCTCTTTAGAGTTCTTGTTTCATTGCAAATCTTGCATAATCACCAAAATCTGCAAAAGTATTTCAGATGAAAGCTTCAGGATTAATCACTCACTGTAAAAGAATGTCATAAAATGTTAGTTTCTGAAAGATATGTCATCTCTGGAGACAAGGAGGCTCTGGGAAGCTTTATGGTGACCTTAGAATATATTTTAAGGGTTTATAAGAAAGACTGAAAAATACTTTTTACCAGTAGTGATAGGGCAAGGGGCAAAGGTTTTAGACTCCAAAGTGGATAGACTTAGATTAGAGAAAACTTTACTGTGATTGTGGTGAGGCACTGGAACAGTTTTCCTAGAGAAGTTGTGGATGCTCCATCCCTGGAAGTGTTCAAGGCCATGTTGGATGGGGCTCTGGTCTAGTGGAAGATGTCCCTGCCCATGGCAGGGGTTGGACCAGTAGAACTTTAAAAGCCATTTCCAACTCCAAACATTTTATGATTCTGTGTTATGTGTCCATATCCTGATAAAACTCCCCAGCTGGGCCAGTGTCCCAGTTCTTCTGTGGAAAGTTTTACTGTGTAACGCTTGGACACAACTGAGCCTGTTATGAACAGTGGAGTCTGTTATGAAAACTGGAGCCAGCAATGTTTTCTCTTGTAGATCAATCTGTGGAAAAGGTCACAGGGGAAAGAGGAAAATGAGCTGTCTTCATAGCTGTTATTGTTTATACTTCTCATTGAAAAAGGATGAACATTAAGAAAGGTAAACAAAATCTTTTTCTTTCAAAACTTTATAAAGCAAAAAGACCTTTGGCTTTGAAAACAACTACTCAGTAGCAGGAGGTTTAGCTGTGAATTTACTTGCTTTAGGTTTTAATGGCATTTT
Source organism: Argya squamiceps (assembly GCA_037834095.1). NCBI lineage: Eukaryota > Metazoa > Chordata > Aves > Passeriformes > Leiothrichidae > Argya > Argya squamiceps. The sequence goes on along the minus strand of JBBMKD010000222.1, from coordinate 8,370,394 downwards.
TCCTGAAGTAAATGACTACGTGTTACAAGAAACAGCACTGGAATCAGGATTCAAATCAAAACTTCTCCATCAGGGAAAGGCTCATTTCAGCACAGTGTGGTTTATATTATGGTTCTCAGAAATACCCAGGTAACTTAGGATTGTTGGACATCACTAGAAAGGGCATGCCTAACTCGCCAGATTCTTCTAAAAAAACAATGGCAACTTTAATTTTTCAAACTTCTAACTGCTGAAAGAAAAAAATCGTTGCATATAACCACAAATAATTTTATTATTTTTATGTAAGGAACTTCACTGATACATTTACTGCTTTTATTGTATGTATTTTCTCATTTAAATTCCTTTTTTAAAATTCAAATTATCTACTGTTTTCATGTCAGAGATCACATTTCTATTCCACCAGTGACCAGTTCATGTAATTCAACATATCTAAAGTAAATCTATGTGGAGAATATTGCATTTTTAAATTTTTTTTTTCTTCTTTCTGTTAGAAATTACAGCCTAATAATCAGTTCAGTATTTATGTGATGTGAATACATGGGAACATCTATTTTTGACATGTATTGCTCAATGCTTTTGTTATTCTCAATTTTAAATTATGATTTTTGATTTGCCACAGGACATTTAGTGTAACTAATTTGCCACAGGATGTTTAAGTGGTCAAAATACCCATCAAATCTATATTATAATAAGATCCATAAAGCAACACAGGGAGTCCTCCTCTCCATCTTTCTTTCCTCTTTTTGCAGCACCTCTTTGGTTTTGGCATCTCTTACCCTGGGACTTGTGTACTGCTGGCACAAAGCAAACTTGGACTTGTATTGACAGACTTGTTGTGCTTTGCCAGTCAAAAATTATTAAAATTGTGTGAGGCTCCATGCAGACACCTTCTTGTTTCTCTGTTGGGCACAGTTATGTATTCTGCAATAAATAGGGAGCAATGCATCATAAAAATCTGTCTGTATTTAATCTCTCTAGTCTTGTTATGCTAACTCCAGGTTGCTGGAAGAAACAGAACCCCCTCCTCTTGGCAAGCAAGTTTTATAAATGAGGTTATGTTTCTTTGTCTCATTATTTCCTTACTGCAGCAAAATAAACGTGTAAATTAGGGTATTGGGGAAATAGTCGATTTATTATGATTTATCTTGCACTTTTGAGTCTCTTGTTTCTTTTGGCAGCTAGACAGAAATGGATTGAGTAGCAGAGTCAGTAAGAAAAATAGGTTTATTGGGGGCTGGAGTTGTCTTGGCTCTCCCTCACAGCAGAATTGTCAGTCACAGAATGGTTGGGGCTGGGAGGAACCTCTGGAGATCAACCAGCCCAACCCTCCTGCTTATGTGGGTTGTACAGATTTCATCCAGGTGGGTTTGGAATATCTCCAGAAAATGAGACTCCACAAACTCTCTGGGTAACTCAGTGTCTGTCTGATGATGCTCTGTCTTTATTGGAAGGATGTAGGGAAGAATGAGATGGGAGGTTAAAATTTGATCTTTTTGCCAGGTGCATTGCTGCTTCCTATGAAAATTACTCCTTCCACCTAATTTCACTAGGAAAAAAAAAAGAAGAGAAAGTTTTCTTGCTCTACACTACTTTGTTAAAAACCTGACTTTTCCAGATGACTTAAAAATCATTTGAATGCCAGATGAAATTGTAAGGCTAATGTAGCCATTTTCCTACTTCAGTTGAATTTTGTATCTTAGACACTAAAGCTGCACTTGCTTTGATTATCTGCTGTCCCTTGGTGGCTGCTTTGGTCGCCTGCAGTCTTGCACAGGTTTTTGCATAATGCTAGAAGAACAAGCTATTTCAAGAAAATATCACTCTGTTTCCCAAATCCCATTTGTTTTCCCCACGTGCCTAAAGCCTCAAAGGCAGAGCAGCTAATGCCATTCTCGTGGGCAACAGGAAAAGCTCTGGCTATGAAGTCTGAATCCTTTATGTAATATATGGAAATAGGAAAAAAGTGTTTTCTACAAATAAAGCCACACCTTTATATTTTAAGATTGTTTGCCTGCTTTCATGTCTGTTACCCCAATACAGTGCACCAAGCCTCTCATCACCTGGGTAATCTGGTTGTTATTTGAAGCATTTCAGCTTCCTGCTTCAGGGGTTTGCAGGTGTGCCTGTGGTCACCTGCAGCCCCTGTGAACTGGCTGCTTGGCAAAGTCTTGAACCTGCTACTCAGATGAGACATCCCAGCTCCTGGGTGGTGGTCCTGGATCTGCAGGGCTGTGGTGCACCTAATTCTGATGAAAGAGGTGCTTTGGGTAGGAGATTGCCTCTTTTAAGCAATGCACTGTCTTATCCTGTACACATGTTTAGTTCTAATTTAATCCCTTATCTAACGTGCAAAGAAGACTTATGGGTTAATAAAGGCAGAGAAACTGGGGAAAAAGGAGGGAAAAAGCTGATCATTAGCAGAACTGTGGTGCTCATTGGGAAGTCCTTAGGCAGAGGAGTAGCCTTTGCAAGTGATTTTACCCTGAAATTCATTATTAGCCCTGTGCATCTTGGCCATGTGAGAGCAGAGGACTGCATGTGTGATTCCAGGAAAGAAAAGCTTTTGTCTTTGTAGAGGGTAGCATTCTTTCATCAGGATCATGACTTTGCCCCAGTTTACCCAGATCACCTGTACCACTACCAAAAGCGAGATGTGATACACCATTTTTAATATCTTCTCTTTTTGGAAGTCCGTTTGCCCTTTGCATAGTCAAATAAAAGCTGGCTGAATTCTGAACTCATCTCTTCTTTTAGGACAGTTCCATCTTGATCAGTACATCAGCAAGGGCTTTCATTTTGATGGTGCATTGTCCCAACCTGTTCTGAGATACAATTCCTGCAGTGACGGACAGCAAAGGCAGCACTGCCAACTGCCAGGGAGGACTTTTGTGTTTCTCATTAACAGTTACACCATTATTTAAGGGCAATGAATTATTTTTTGAAAGCCTGGGTACTGGATTTAGAAAGGGAAAAATTGCATGCACAGCAAAGCTGCTGAGAGCAAACCCAGCCTGTATGTTTAGAGTTTTAAATGATTGATGGAAACTTTCTGTCTTTATTTTCACGAGTGAACAAGCATCTGCTGTTGCAACTGCTGGTTAACAGGCTCTTTTCTCCATATGAAGTGGATCCAATTATATGCTCCATCCCATCCCAAGAGAAGCACAGAAGTAGCTCAAAGCAGGACTATTTAATAAAGGAGAGGCATAGGATTATGGAGAGTGTAATCTTTGCTGTACTGAAATAGGCTGCACTGAAAGGGAATTTGCCTTTCTCTTCTGAAAACAGCTGTTGTAAGGGCAGAGAAAAAGTAACCCAGTGAATTTAATTTTCCCCTGTCTTTGTTCTTATAATTCTCTGTTGAGTTTTATTTATTCTATATTAAAATATGTACAGGGTTTATTTTTGTTTCATCCAAATCCCTATGAAATAAATGCTGCTCTTCCCACTGACTTTGGTGACCTTTGGATCAAACTGCTAGTGCTGTTTCTATGACAGTTTTGGCAATAAATTCAAAGATCTTGCGACAAAACAAAGTTTTCTTGACATTTATAAAAAGTGACAAATTATCTTTAAAAACTTCTGGAGGAAAAGCTGCATGCTATGAAGGCATTTCTCGGTGTTCCAATTTCTTAAATTACATTTTGTTGTACTTTTGTCATCCTGGAGATCTGTGTTCCCTGCTCAAACTCAGTTTGCAGTATTAGATAAGGCTGTATTTTTCAGTGGTCATTTCTCCCATGATCCTTCTCTCCTCTGCTGTTTTCAGCCACCCCACTTCTCTTCCATCCAATGCACTTTTTCCAGCTTGAAGACAGAATATCTGCTGGTGGCAACTGGGAAAACGCAGTGTAACAGTTGTATATGACAGATTGTAATTTGGTCCCCTGTCACTTTCTAACTTTTCCATCAACAGCCCAACTAAATTTTCCTTCCCTATCTTTCCCACCACCTGTGAAATTTGCCCTTTCTTTGCAACCCTTGTAGCAAACACTTGTGCAGTCAGACAGGTTTAGTTCCTGCTCTGTAGTTCCTTCTATGCATGTAGGTATGTCCCTTCCACGTAGCTCCTTCCTAGTGTGCTCTGCTGCTCCTACTAGCTGCCTTAGTTGCATCCTGTTTGACTTAAAAACTCACAAAGGAAATATTTTCTTACTCTCTACTAGACCACTCACAGTGTTTCTTAATTTGCCTTAGCCTTCTGATCTTGTTTCTTGCTCTTCAGTGGTGCCCATGGAGTGTTTTGGTGAGCACTGGGCAGTGAGCCTTGCAGAGGATGAGCAGCTTGGGTGGCTTCTGAGGGCTGGAGGTTCAGCACTGAGCTCTTTTGCAGCCAGAGAGGCTGCCTGCTAATTGGTAGGAAGGGAAAGTGCTGGAAATGTTTATGTTGATAAACACTTGCAGAAGTATTCCTGCTGGAAGTGTCAGAAATGATCTCTGTAGTACAGCTTGTGATGGGTACTCACTTTTTCTTTGAAAACTTTGTGTTGTACTGCCCTTTCTGACTTTGTTTGCTTTCTAACAGACTTTCCTGAATCTTGTCTGTTTGTGAACTCCTGGTCACTCTCCAGGGCTGATTCTCTTAGGCTGGATCATTCCTGGTCCCTGAAAAGGGAGCTGCAACTTCACCTGGACAGGAGCATGGTACAATATTTTCTAGCCTGAAGATTGTGAAAAAGCATATTCACATGAGTACTGTAAATGTTTACAGCTTGAGTATTTATGTAAATGCATTTCCACACAGAACTCAAGCATTTCTTGAGAATCTGAGATGTATGTTTGGTCTTATTTTTGTTCAGTGTTTCCTTTTCTATCCTAAATATTACAGAAAAGAGAGTTAGCTGATGATACTCTTTAATTTTTCCCCAATTTTTTTTTTCTCTTCACTTGAGGGGACTTTCAGCTTTTCATTCACGAAAATGATTCACTCTCCATTTATTCCAATATGCTCTTGCTGAGACTCTGCAGGTCACTTTATAGCCCACTGTGCAAGCAGTTAACTGAAATTCTTAGGACTCTTTTTCTAAACCAACTATTTCCTCCAAATGGATGGTGTAATCTGGTGTAGTTTAAAGCCATTTTTGCTAGTAACTGTTCACAAGTTTACACGTTCAACCTCACATGCTCAATGGCACTGTAGTGTCCTTCATGGTACTGACCCATCTTTTGGCTTCTACTTCTGCACTCTCCCTCCATCTGTGGGCTCAGATTTTGCTAAAGGAGCAAACCCCAATGTTCATCATAGTTTTCTGAGTGAAAGTCATGGGAATTGTGGGTCCTGGTTCTTCAGAGCATTCTCCTTGGTGGTTATATTTGAAACTTCTTCCTGGTCCCATTGGGGAGCGATTAAATATCACTGTGGGAAGGGGGTACATTGATCAACAGGTGAAGAAGCCCCAGGGTGCCTTTCTGGAACATTATCAAAAGGCCTTTAAAGGAGTTAAAATACATTGTCTCAGTGTGGGTTTTTTTTATTCTCCAGTCTGTATGAAGCACTTCAGCTCCTCCTTTCTTCACTGTGGGTGACAAATGGAAAATTTTAAAGGCTGCTGAATACTGTGCATTTTCACAGTAGGTCAGGTGTTTAGCACAGGTTTTTCTGAACTAGCATTGCCTTGGTGAAGTGCACTGTGCTTGATGGCTTTACAATTTCAACTTCTGCCCATGTGAAGTAGGAGCCTTCCACAGGCAGCACAGGCTGCAATTTAAGTTTGTGAAAATGATGCTTAGCTCAGGAGTAGAAAAGGGTGGGTTTGGATCTTATTCATGAAGCTGAGAGTCAGCTGGTGAAGCTGCCAGGGATCTGGAAGACTCAACAAAGCTGTGGATCTGAAAAGGTACCCTGGTGAATTCAGCCCTTTTAGGTTCTGGAAATCACTTACATAAGACTTCTGATTTTTCTTACTTCTGATTGTTATTCCTAAACATTTTTAAAATTATTTCAGTGAAGAATGGATTCATGAACTATTGTTTTTATCTCTATCCACTATTTTCCTTTATTTATATTCAGATTATCAATATTTTTGAAGAAGAAAAAACATTTGTGTTGTACAATAAGTATAGTAGTTCGAATGACTACTTGTGCTAAAACTCATGAAACTTGCAAGTTAAATGAACTTTTGCATGGAATTCTCATAAGACTGGGATATAATTCAGTGCAACACAGAAAAAAAGGAACAATGCAGCTTCAGAAATAACAGCAAGCAGAATTCAATGCTTTAATTCATGAATGTATTTGCACATTAATTTTGTATTTGTGTAGTCAAGGATGCATGCTTTGTTTTTCTTCCATGTCTACTTTTCTATTGGTAATATTCTGTTGTTATTTTCATTACTATTATTATTAGGTTTTATTATTTTTTGGTTTGTATTATCCTAGAACTGCAGGGCCAGATAATAAACAAGGCTTTCTTGTGCAAACTGCTTTGTTACCATATAAAGAAGAAATAGTATCTATTCTTAACGTGTTATTGGATGCAAAGAAAGGAGCCCAGATAAAGGCTGGGAAAATCTAGGGCTTAAATGAATAAATCTTGCATAATGGTGGGTATGTCAGATTATACAGTGACACACTGTACATTTTGTGCTTAGAGTCCAAAAGAAAATAGATATAAACACAACCCCATTTTTGCATTGCCAGTGACGTGATAGGACAGAATTTGTGATGTTTCACCACTAGCTGTAGCTGCAAAGGAATTCAGATAGGGTGGGCTAGTCCCAATTCACCCCTGAACACAATGAAAAATGTGAGTGAAACACTCTGCTTCGGCATGGGAGGATTTAATGAGATCTCATGGATGTAGGGTGCTCCAGGTGTGCCCACTGCATCCTCAGTCAGGAGGTTCAGAGATAAGGGCAGAAGCAGAAGACACACATATGTACAGGGCTCCTAGCTGGCAGTCTCTTAGATGTTTTTTCTCCCAAATTACCCTAAATTACCCTCCTGGCAGAGCACAGGACCCAACACATCAGTGGTGCCATTTACCATATCTACAGCAATCTGTTCAAGTAGGTGATGGCACCATTTGAGTGCAGATCCTGCAAATATTTGTACCGTAGTCAAGAATTTCAAATCTCTTTGCTTGCTTTTGACAGAGAATCTAACACAGGAGCTGCTGCTCTGGGGCTTTTAGATTTTTATTCTTCATGCACAAGAGTGAATTTTAAAATGGTCCTTTTTCTCCATGTTCCATAGTACTTGCCAGCACCTGTAGCCCTCTTTGGATAATTTTAGATTTTTCTCTGCTTTTAACACCCAGCCTAGCATTTGAGCCAAGACCTACTTTCTCTTTGTGGGATTGTCATGCCCCTGACCTTGTGCCCAGCTCTTTTGTGGAAAACAAGCAATAATGAAAGTCACATTCAGAGTCATATCCTGATAGAGGGATCCTCTGTTGAATGTTATCTCGTATTTCAGAAGCTTTGCTGGCTCCAGTGCTTGGAAACATTTAAATTCCCTTCTGGATGGGATGAATCCTTTTTTTTTTAAAGTATTCTTCTAGCTTGTCCTTAAATATGTGCTTAACCAGATCATTCAGAGTCACTTCCTGAGAATGAGCTTGGCAGAGAGAGTGAGGCTCCCAGGAGGGGATACAGCCTGCTAATTCCATTTTGAGGAGGTATGTACTTTTTCAAACACAGCAAAGATACCAAACATGTGGAACATTTTGAGGAATGCTGTATGACTTACAAAATCTTTTCATAAAACACAAAAAACCCCACTCAACTCATGTTCATGTTTTAATATTAACGCAAAATCCATTTATTTTCCTTTCATCCTTCCTACCTATTGATGAAAATGTTTCATGTCTCTTTTACTCAACAGTGCTCTATCAGTGCAGTTAAGGTGAAAGAATACGTTGTGGAAAGAAACACCTTATGAAATAAGTGAAAGCAAGAAATTGTAAATTTTTGTAGCCATGCAGCTTCAAAATAAAACAGAACAACTGTGCTGTAGGTACAGATATTATATATCTGTATATATATATAAGGTCACTCACTAAGTAAGGCAAGAAAATAGGTCTGATTCTTACTCTAAGTTTATTAAGAGATAATATTTATATTGATAAATTTAATGTTTATATTGTACAAATACATTCCAATGGGAAGTTGAAGAAATATCTAATATACTCATGGCTGATCTCTGGTGTATCATGATCCCTGCTCTGACCATGGAATTTCTTTGCATGGGAATATCCAATCTTACACCAAGGCCCTCTAAGTGTTGATGTGCCTTTATTGACCATGCAGGGCTTTCGCAGGAATTGGAAGAGCAGAGGCCATGGCAGGAACCAGCTGCAGTGGCAGAAATGTGATTCTGCCAGCCCTGCTGAGCCCTGTGGAAAGGGATCATGTTTAGGTGGCACCGTAGTACTGGAGAAGGAGGGTTCACAATTTTCTTCTTGCAGACAGCAGTTTATACCTTAAAAATGATCTGAGGAGTCTTAAACCACACCTAAACTACACAAAAATTGCACATTGGCAGTGTGATGGAGAAGTTTCAAGGGGATTAGGACATGATCTAACATGGAAGTTCACTTCTAATTTGGACAAAATGCTTCCTATAGCCATTTCTTTGGAAATATGAAAGGGGCATATATAATCTATACCTTACAAAAATCTGTTTACCTTATTCAGGGCCTGATTCACCAGAGGGATTAAAACTTCCTGCAAAAATGAAGTTTTCAAAACATTACCTTTCATGTGCATGGACTGCCTTTGGTTTTTCCATTCCTCTGAAATTTTCCACTCAATTTTGTAAATATTTACTCACAAAGTCACTTTTAATGAAACAAAATCAAGTGCTGTGAGAAAATCAGACTAATACGCAATAGTTCAGTATTGTGTATTGATCCAATATTGATCTGTTTAAATTATTCTGCTTGGTTCTGGTTGGAAAGGGGAATTTGGGATGACAGATATGCTGTCTCTGGCTGACTTATCTGTGTACCTTCCTGGGTTGATTGTTCCACACCAAGGACATGGCCAGAAGATTCTAATTTGTGGGTTGGGTTTTTCTTCTTAGTAGAAATCAGAGCAGGATAGCTGTTGCTTGCAAAAATCATAAAAAGCATTGCTACACAATGGTCTTTTCCCTCACTCTGTTCTCTCCAAAGGCAGTCAGATCACATTTACTTTGTTTACTTTTTTGGCATGTTTCCAGTTCAGATATTATCACCCACGATAATGCCCTGATTACCTTGATGAGGCTTCAGTGTGTTGTCCTGTCTGCGGTTCAGAATAAAGGTGGTGATAGCAGGGAAGAGGCTGTCTGGAAAGTTCCTTCACTGGAAGGAACCAGCTTTAAGCTGCGAAGGTCTTTAATGAAAGAATCTGAAAGGTTGAATCTGAATCATCTGAATTATTCATTATCTGAATAATGAAAAGTCTGCAACATAGTGAGTGAAAAGTGAGTTGGATCAGTGCCCAAACCTCTCCTGTGCTCAACACCTGACACAGTAGGGGCGGCACCCCTACTTATGGTAGAGAGGTTGGAACTAAATTGTCTGTATGGTCCCTTCCAAGCCATGCCTTTCTCTGACTCTTTGTTATGGCTTGTTCATGGTGCTCTGAATGGAAAGCATCCCTCTTTAACTGCCTGAGCAGTCCTTGATTACCCCCAATTCCCCCCTGTAGTTGCTTAGACATGAAATGGTCTCTTAGTATAAAAGCTTGCCAAGTTCTACCCACAAATAATTTTTAAAGTTAAAACAAAAAGGCTCAGCCATTTTTTTTTTCTGAAAGAATAATGAAATAATAATCAAAGATACAATTTTCTCTGGCGTTTCAAAATTATATGGCTATCATGTATTTTCCCTTGTGTTTTTTATATTCCATTTTGTTACTTTGTGACTGTCCAGGGTGGTATTATTGACTATATCCGAATCTGACCCTCTGAATTACTTCACTGCTTACAGTGGCCATCCACTGAAACTTAGATATTCATGTTTCAAATTATGATGTTGCTAATTCAATTAGATATTCTTGCTAATCTACCCACATAAACATTAAATATTAAAAGGAATGTGGGAGCTGTCAAATATCATCTCTCTGTTTTGCATATTTATTTTGTCTGAGTTTTAAGTAAATTAATTATTCAGTGATAACTTTGAAACTGAATCATCTCTGATGTTTTGATCAGTGGCACTGCTGAACTCTCAAAATAATGACCTTTAAATAGAAATCATCCAGGTTTTTTTGCCTACACAGTGACAAAGCCCTGCCAAAGAGCCCTCACACTGTGTTTTTTCATGCCATATGCAGATAAGGTTGTCTTTTCTTTTATCTTCTGTAGTAATATAAAGTTAAGAAGATGTTAAATAGTGAAATCATTCTGCATTTTTACATAACTAAGCAAAATTATGTCATTAAGAAAAATGGGTTGAGATTACAAAATAATCTTGGGATATAGATGCATGATTTAGACACATACCTGGTATTAAAATTAATGAGGATAACAACAATTCCTCTACATCATTTTGAATATCTCAGCAAAAAGCTGCAACTTGAGACTTTTTAGATGTAAATGATTATTGATGTACGTTATCCTTCATAGTGAAATTAATGGCCAGAAAAATATGGTAACCAAGTGTATTTCATGTAAAGTCTCATTTGCTTTACACCACACAAGCAAACAATACAATGTAGAGAGAGAAACAAGCTAAAAATAACTCACAGCCATGGGACCATTAATCTTGTTTCCTACCTCTTCAATAACAAAACCTGAGCTTATTTTGACAAGAGGAAACGAAGGCTCTCTAGATTAAATGTTCAGCCATGTGTAGTCTCAGGGCTATTATTCATAGGCTATTAAACATATATATGCATTATGTTTAAGGTATGAGTTTGTTAATTTTTAATGGCTTGCATTTAACTGTGGATATTGATACAACAAACCTTTATTCCATGGAAGAAACAGATTCCAAGGTTCATGGGGTTTTTTAGCAACAGTTCCATCTGCAAATTTCAGATTAAAGATGTTTTGCCTGTTGTTGCTGCCACTTCTCTTGTGACTATGCTGCGGGACTGGGAAAGAGGGTCAGAGGATAAACTGGGAGTCCCAGTTTATCATAATGTGCTGTTGAGTTTGGGCATAAAAGTATTACTGTTTTCTGCCTGTTGGTGTTATCAAGTTCCCTCTGAAGCCTATGCTTGTATTTTTGCTATGAGTTCTTGCTTCTGATGGAGAAAGTCATCATTCCAGTATGTCCTTTCCAGCCCAAAGTGCTGTATCTTGCTTTCCAAAACACAGAGAAATGACTAGTAGGCATCAAAGGTCACATTGTTCTTCCATATTTTAAGGTCAAACTGGGGACAATGGTCCCCATATATGTTTTGTATGCATATAACAAGTCCTGAGCTCTTGTAGCATTAAGCAAAGCTCATACTGCAATGCTTTTTGATTTGTTGGAGATTTTTTCCCACCACAGATAATGACTGAGTAAACTATTTGATAAAAAGTTCAACAAAGCATCCTAAGAGTGAGGTGGCCAGCCCAGGTATGAAGGTCTGGATGTGTCAGAGTCTCCCCAGTGTGCTGTGCAATGGAGTGGTCAGTCAGGGAGTGCTTCAGGCTGAGGCTTTCCCTCAGACTCCTTGGAGTGGTTTGTGGCAGGAACTCTGGTATTTGCCCTCAGATTGCAAAAGATATCCCAAAATTCTAACACATCTTATGTTTCTTCATGTCTTCCTAGTTAGCCAGGAAAGGCTCTGACAGTGAATGTCAGTAGGAAACCACAGATTTTAGTCAAGTTATAACAGAGACTCTCAGGCATGAAGCAGACATGAAATAAGCCTGAATTTTTGACACGTGGGTTTCTTGGTCTCCTCAGTGACAGCTGAATGAAAACTAGTATTGGACTATTCTTTAAATGTCTTGCTATTAACTGTGTGCAAATGTAACATTTAGGGTGTAAGAAGCACCATAGAGCTGCCTTTTCACATACCACTTTATAGAGGACTATTCCTATTTTTCTTACAGGCTGTAAATGACTGAAAAAGCAAGCAAAGAAGATGTAAAAGTATCACTGAGATCTAAATGAAAGAACAGGGGGAATATACATATTCCATTTGTTGAAATAAAGGCATCTGAACATCTACCCATGAGCTTCCTTGCAATACAGAGTATGTTTTGCTTTAGGCATTTTAGCAGTTATAAAAAAACATTTCTAGGAAACATTTCTACAGAAATGTGCTTCTCTAGGCTTCCCTGTGAGTCCTGTGTGAAGAAGTTAAGTATCACTCAGTGAGCTACACACTGGAATCTAGAAAAAGCAATTTTTAGTAACTATCAAAATGTTAGGATTATTTTGTGTATCTGGATGGACAAAATATTTAATATGTCATCTCAAAGGATTAACACAATACCATCACAGATTACTTTCTCTCTAGCAAGTCACACACAGGAGCTGGACAGTGCATATTGCCCTGGAGGCTCAGATTTGTGACTTTGTACAATTAAAATGGCATTGTAGGAAAAGGCAGAAGTGGCCATTTGGAGTTTCTACTTGAAATAAGTAGGTTTTTGGGTTTTTCCCCCATGGTCAGACAAAAAGTGACAAATTCATAATTACAATGGGACATTTAAACTCTCTCTAAAAAAGCACATTCTCCTCACCCTGCCCCACTGTTCCTTTTTCAGTTTCTTTGATTGAAGTGATTTGCTTAATATGAAAAGGAGCACATAATCCTCTGGAAGGATTGTTTTCCTACAGATATTGATTCTGGCTCAAGTTCTATAGATAATTGTTTATCCTTTCAGTATTAAACACATAGGAAAATATTTGACTAAAGAAAGAAAACAACGATATGCAAAAGGCCCCTTGGAAGCATGATTTAAATCAGGAAAGAGACATATTATTCTGAAATATGGCATTGCTTTTATTGGCAATTGGTAATTATAGTATTAAGATTTATTAGTTTATCTGTAATACTGTTCTGGGATAACAAAACATCCCTGGGTTATCAACACTGTCACCAGCAAAAATCCAAAACACTGACCCAAATCAGACCCAAACCCAATTCTATTATAACCAGAGCAAGAACAGAGACAAAAAGTTTAAGATGCATATGTAATCTGGAAGATGAAACGCTTTGGTGAGAGCGTAAAACTGAATTTCTGAACAGACTTCAAGCTACTCCACATAATATAATTTCATGTGGTTGTCATTTCTGCTTTTGTTGCTCAGTGAGTGGTGAGACATTGTGTGACTAGACAAGTTTTATCTTACTGGAGGGTTTCTTAAGAGGAAATATTTTATACATTTTTTCTGAAATGTCAGTTATTTTCCAGTTAAATCAAGTTTCCAATGAGCTTTTTCAGGAAACTTCCCCCAGTCTCTTTCATCCCCTCAAACCTTCAAAGTTAGGTTCAAATCTTACCTTGAATGCTCACTCAATACTTCACGTTTTCTGTGATGTTTGTAGAGAAGTGAATTTGGAAGCACAAAGCCTGTAGTTAGGAGGACACAAGGGCTGAGGTAAAAAACACCATCAAAGGAGGCACCTGGCGGGACAGAACCTTGCCAGATGCACTCTGATTCTCTAGCAGGCCACATTAAATAAGGATTTAAGTAGGTATCCTGGTGTGCCTAAACCCTAGAAAAAAAATTTTGTATAATATTTGCTTTTATGTGTTCTTTTTATCACTTACCTCAGTTTGTGCCACAACATTAGCGTTTTCTTAATGCTGTTTTAGAGTGTGATTTAAACTTTATTTTCTTTTCCTGATGGTACATAGCTTGACAGGAGTCTGTATGCTGTGATTGCAGCATGCCTCCTGAGTAGACTACATTTGCAGTCTCTGGCTAATTTGGAATTGTTAGGAGAAATATGTTTGTACTTTATTTTTCTTGGCTATTAACAGCCTTTTTGCAAAAAATTGGGATTCTTCCAGTGGTAGAAAAGTGTACATTTTCCAATTTATTTATTTCCAGATCCACAGGAAGGTCTGGATGCAGCAAAGGCTGGTTAAGGTGCTGAGCTGCAGAAAGATGGTGATAAAGGGCTGCATTTCTTTAGACTGTGTCCCACGTGATCCTTTTAGGAGCACCCCCACGGGACTTGAAAAACCTGAAGGAGGAATCAAGATATAATCAAGAATTTAATTTCTTTTGGATTCACTCTGATTTGTTAGGCATTTTGGAATCCATCAGGCTGGAAGTCACTATAAATATGCCTGTTTCTGCTCTCATAAAATGTGTTTCCCCACAGCCTACTGAAATAAGCAGATGCCACTGAGGATAATCAAGCATAACATCTTCAACTCATATTTTAATATAAACTAGCTTATCAGCTGAAAAGAAAAAATATGTATGTAGTATAATCAAGAAAAATGAGATAAATATTGGCATATTAAATCACCTCTACCCACAAAAAATATTCTGAGAATTCAGCACTTAAAGGTGAGATTTTCCTTTGTGAAGAGAAGCAAACTTCTCTGTATATAAAAGAAAATTAGCTAAACAAGTAATTTTCTATAGTTCTTTTGCAATTACCTTTGATATTGAGCAAGAATTCCCTGTTTCAGAATCTAACTTTTATCTACCACTCTGTCCTTGGATTAAAATACTCTTTATGACATCCCATTTGTTGCCATGGAAATGAATGTAATGACAGATTCAACATTGTGGATTCTCTGTATGAAACAGTATGGGGAAAAGAGTTGGGAGAAAAAGAAAAGGCAAATATTGAATTTGAATAGGTTTCTTTTGGAATTAGAAATTATGACAAAAATGGATATTGGCTGAAAGAAGAATTGCTTAGAATCTAATGTGTGCACAAGGTTTTGAGTCTGTAAGGTTTTGTTTTGCTTTGCTTTTTTCTATTTGGCAGTTTTCTTTCCATGATGAGCAGCTGTTCATGCCATGGAGTCTATTGAAGTCAGTCCTTCATGATTGTGTAAAAACTACCTCAGAAACAATATTAACTTGCTTCTCTGCAGGTGGTTAGTGCCTGGAAGTCAAAGAAAGCTTTACATTTTCCTTCTCAGCTGAGGGAAAGTTTGGATACAGATCACATTTTCCCCCATTTCTTCAGGACAATACATGATGCAGCTGTAATTGTTTCATTGGGATGCTTTAGGATCATGTCATTCACCATCAGGAGAGGAGATGGGCTTTCCTGTAGCTGTAAAAGCTGTCACTTTTCCAATAAATTAAGGATATTTCTCTGCCGTGGTAAATGTGTAATGGATAACTAATGAAAAATGGTCAGTGTGTTTTCCCTGACTGTGCTCTCCAGCAATGTTTATAACTGGAGATGGCCTTGGCTCACTTTTCAGGAATGAAGTGGGATAATCTTTCTGATGTCCACTACATGCCCTCAGGGAACAATGTTATGATCCAGACCTGTGAGCTGCAAAGAATGGAGGTGTCCCCCTTGCTAACATAAGCACATTTCAGCCAAAGCAAAACATATTTAGTATATTCAGCTTCTTATGCAGAAGTTTAGTTCCATTCAGCAGTAGGAAAATTGTTCTAATAAAGTGGGTAAATATTCTAGCATAAGCAAATGGAAATGCACTGAATCAAAGCTTCACATGAAACTTGCTCCTAGAGGCAGCCCACATAGAAAATGGACTGCCCATTAATATTTCTGGAGAGTGATTCTGATCATCTGGCAAATTAAGAGCTGTTGTTCCAGGTGTAGCTTGTCTTTTTTGTAGCTCCATCAACTTCCCTGTGGTTTGACATTGGAAGGCAGCACTACGTATCTGTTTACACAGAGACAGAACATTATAAAATATACCTGGGCTTTACTGAATATATCTGAATAAAATGTTCAAACCATGCCCCAGAATGCTGTGGGCTCACATTAAAACACAGCAAAACCTGAGCTGTGTTCTCCAATGGCACAGATTCCCACTTTTGCAAAAGCATCTCTCTAGTCAGGGCTCTGGAGGGGTTATCTCCAGAATACACTGGGACCTGTTTCAAAAGTTGAATGACAGCTCTAATTGATTATTGGTAAAAATGTTGCCTATTCCTAAGGTGGAACCACACTGAAAGCAAGTGTTCGTTACCTGAGGGTAACAAAGGAGGTAAGAAAAAACAAAGAAAGCTTGCTTAAGTCTGATAATGTTTGCTTGATTTTCACTATGGTGTCTGGAAAATGCAGAACCATGGGTAGACTGTTGTAGCAGCCAGAAAGAAATGTCAAGGGTGTTCAGCCATGAAGATTTTGGGTTGAACAGCTCTGTACTTCCTGCAACTATAGATGCATAATTAGAAGAGGAGTAATAGTACTTGTTTAGAATTCCTGTATATCCATGAAGGAGAAGAATGCCCTATATGTTAGCATTCATTTATAGTATGAGTGAGTGAATGGAGCTTGAGCATGCCTCTTGATAATTTATCAGAAATGAATAATGCAAAGTTATTCTTATAAAAACCAAGTAAATCACTGTGTAATGGCAACTTTGCACTAAACAAACTGCTGCTACTGGAAAAAACACTTCCTGTAATTTTAAGTCCTTCTCTGCTCCAAGTAGAAAAATCACAGTTCTATAGGCACAAAGATGCCAGAGCAGGCTCTGAAGACATCCTGTAAAGCAGAAGACAGACAGGATTCTCTGTAAAACCAGAAAAGGAGAGAGAGCAATGGGGAATTCACATGCTAACAAAGCAGAAATGGGTTACATTGGGTGGGAAAAAATTAACCTCAGGATAACAGAAGAGTGACCTGATAAGATACAATATACTGAAAAGGAGGAACAAGATCTGTGGGTGGAGGAGAGAGGGAGGGTACTTTTTGTGGTGAGCACCGAAGCTGAGAGATGAAGGGCACAGAACAGCCAAACAAGGGGACAAACTTGCGAGTGATTAAATAGACATTAAGTTCCCGTGGAAGACAGATGGAGTTGACATTAGGAGAAGAAAGCTGCAAATAGAAATGGGAGGAGCAACTGAACTTTGGGGTTCTCTTTAGGGATGACTTTTATGATTTTTTTTTTTTTTTAATAGAATTGGCAAAGCAGATGACAGACTCATAAAGGAGTTATGGCTTTTCTTTTATTTACTTTCAGTAGATCTTGTTTTCCTACTGATCTGATTCCCATCCTCCTTTCTGGTACACTAGATGTTTAGGCTGATTAATTTGTGTTAACATTAATATGTGTGACAACTTGGGCTTAATATCACTAACAACTGTTTGGTTACCTGGGTTTACTGTGAAAAAAAAAGATGAGTGATTTTTATGGATTATTGTGCGTCATGGATACTTGTACATGAAAGAGGTATCTGCTGCACAGCTCAGATGTGAGTCCAGAGTTTGATACTCCCCTCTAATTTGGATGTATTCAGTTTTGACTTGGCTCAGTATGAATGGAAAGATCAGCTGCAAAATTCAGATGCTGCTATAAATTTGGGACATGAGACTTGCCAGAGGTCAGGGACTTTCAGAGACAAGAGTGAGGTTTAGAGCTATCTCTAATAGGAAGATAATATATATTTTAGAAGGAATGCCTCCATATTTCCTCTCATCAGTGATTTACCAGGTACATCACACAGTGAAGGTTTTTACAAAAACTCTGCTTGTATGATCTTCAGTGACAGTTCTGTGTATTGCCTGGATCAGATTCTGATCTGTTGCTGTCCTAAATCAGCTGTAAATCTGTAGTATTTCTGTTAGGTGTGAGAATGGAGTAGCACAAGGGAATACTATGTATGGCATACATGAGACTGCACGTCACTTACAATTGTAACATACAGCATTTGTCATTACACTTTACAAGTCCTAAGGGCTAGATCTGGAAAACAGTTCCATGCCTAAGGCAGGATTTAGGCAGAATTAAGATATTATATTCCAAAACTGTAATCCAAAATAGCTGGTTCTGCTCTTTGCTCTTTCCTGAAATAGGTTGCCTGTGTTTTTGACTTGATATTTTTTGTAGGTGCCAGAGCAGATGATGCCATATGTAATTCCTACAGGAGGCCCAGCTGACTGGTGTACCCCAAACTCCTTTATAGCTAGGCAGAACTATACTCATCAGGAAATGCAGAGGTTTAGTATATGCCTTTTTATTACTGTAGTCTAGGTCTTCCAATTTCAAACCTAAATGTCAGGCAATATGTTGGGATCCCTTGGGAGCAAGAGTGGCAAAGCAGGAAACAGCAGCACAGAGAATAACAAATTCATCCTGCTGGTCTGAGCTGAAGTGCTGATTCACAGCACTGAAATTCTGCATTGTGCAACTGGTTCTGGGGAGGACAGAGATGGGGAATGGTAGCCTGAGGAGGTTTGCCAGGAGGGGATGGAGAGGAGATCTGTGCCATGGGACAAGGCTCTCAAGCACTGCTGAGCAGCCAAAACCCACACTGGCAAGGGAGCAGACCCCTGCCAGCACCCTCAGCTCTGAGAGATGGCTAAAGAGCACAGCACAGAGCTCACCCAGGCTTGCACTGACACTGCTAAATATCTGAAACCTGAATCACTCAGGTGTCACCCTGCATACATTTTTCAGGGGCTCCCAATGGGCATGCTGTTGATTTTTGTTTCCTACATCTTGTCTGTGATCTATGGCTTACATCAAGGTTTCATGCATTTAAAGCACCTTGTCTAGTGCTTCTTTTGCTTTGTAATAACCCAGTAAGTTTTGAATAGAGCCTATCTGGCTGTATTTTAACTAGAATACTTTTTCATGTAGTTCTATGGAAACACTGACTTTTTCTCCCTCTTTGGAGAAGTGCCATCAATGTCTCCTCCTTGCCTTAATTTTCTAAGCACTTGTGAACTGCCTTATTCATGCTGTTAGGTAGAGGACCTACAAAAAACCCTAATATCAAAAATTGGTGGTTCAGGGATGTTCAGAAGCACCCCAGGGATACAGCTTTTGTCTTCACCTAAGAATTCCTGCTTGCTGGCTTCATGTTGTGATCCCTGGAGCATTGAGGTACAATTAAGCCTGGGTTAAATTAGTTCTGTACAGAGAAGGCACTTGGTTGCATTGAAGAATTTTCTGTGTATAAATTACACAGCTTACCTGTAATTTTGCTTACTTTAGAATTAGGCCTAAGAGTGAATAGCTTTTTTTTTTTTTTGTGTAGGGGTCGGTGACAAGACTGTTATGCCAATTAACGCAGCTCCAAATTGATTGATAACATCAAGTCCAAGACAGCTGTAAATCTCAGAGCAGCTGTCATGGCCATTCAGTGAGAAGTTCAGCATCTGAAATGCTTGTCTAGAGACATGGCTGAGGAGATCAAGCCTTGTAGGCATTGCATGTAACCTGAATAGAGGCCCTGGATGAAGTCTTTTTGGAAGGGTTGATCCATTTGTGTTAAATCAGGTGAGGTAAGATGCAATTAGCAATTACTTGGTAGCTGAAACACCACTATCCACTGTCCTTAGTGCATCTCCCAACAAACTTAACCCACTGGGGACAGGAGCAGCAATGGTTGCTGTTAGGCTCAATAAAGACATCAGGAATAAATTTCTCCTGCTCATCCAGCAGGATTTTTTGTCTCAGTAGCAACCAGCTCAGCCAGAGAGGCAACATCTAAATAGCTGTTCACAGACTTGTTTGGGATGTCAGAAATATGAGCAGAAATCACAGAATGTTGATTAAAATATCATTTTAATTGCATATATCCAGGAAAGACTTCTCCAAATCTTGAGAGAGGGTGGAGGCAAAGCCTCTCTGCTTTTCTTTTATTATGATGAGATGAACTATGCACTAGGATTGCTGATAGTCTCAATTTCCTCTGAAAAGAAGGTGGATAAGTAGTTCATGAGCAGATGTGCAGTGTAGGATTGCCTATATTTTAATCCTATAGGATAGAAAACAGATTGAATGACAGGATCAAACCCATTCCTATGGATATCACTGCTGACTGTACCTTCAACTATGCAGCAGGTGTGCACTGGGGAATAATGTTTCCAGTGCTTCTCTGTTATTAACTGCCTACATACTCTGACAGTGGTTTTGCCCTTGCATTTGTACAATGTATTATTGCAGTTTTACTCTGCTACATTTAGTCTTTAAAAAAAATAAAAAGGCACATAAAAAGCCCCAAAAAAATCGCAGAGTTCTATGAAATTTAAAAACAAACCCCACCTAAATCCCCTTGGAGTATTCCTTAGTATAATTTTTCTTTCTAAAATTTCTCTGAAAGGAATGTATTATTAAATAACCCCTGACCTGTGTTGTTAAAACTTCCTCGAGCAAGACCCTGTGCAGGCAGTGTTTGACTTCTGCCAACTCAAGATCCTTCAGCTCACCATACTCTGAGGCTCCCAGTTACACTCTACTCACAGGGCAGTTTATGAAAGCATCACCAGAGAGTTTAAATGTCCAGCTAGTTAATTCATGAATGTTTTCTTTCTTAGCATTTCCTTAACTTTCTTCTGAAGTCTCTCAGGTGAACAGGCAGCACAGATTCCTGTGTACAAAGCTGGCACTGCCCTGTGAGTTGCTGCAGGGCTGAGGTCATGTCATGTGGAATTTGAAATCTGATTTTTCTGTAGGGCTTTCCCCAATCCAGCTAATGCAAGGAGAGCCTAAAATTTTTTACCTTGGCACGTATGGATAAGAGGGGAACTATGAATATCCTTAAATTCATTAACAGGAGGCTCTTAAGGTGTAATGGTCTTTTGGATTGCAATTGCAAGGGTTTTGGGTTTTTTTAAAATATTATTTTAAAACTGGAGTAATGTTTACAACAGGATACACATTAACATCTTTAACTCTGAAAACATGTGCACAAAGTAATCACATAATACCATTGGCTGTTGTCAAATATTCAAGCTTTGGGCTTTTCTAAGCACACATTTTAAAAAGTAAAATTTCATTGACTGAATGGGTTCTTGAATAGAGTTTGTCTATCCCTGTCAGCAGAAGAAGACATGCAGCAGCTATTTAATTAAAAGTTTCCCGCACAGGTAAACCTCTTCAGACCTCCTTCAGTTAAAAAAAAAAATCTATCTCTGATGAAAACCTGCACTATATTTGTTCAGTTTAAGAGCTGTTTCAAATGCTCACTGTGAGCTGGTTTGGGAGAGAATTGCACTGACAGAGGCAGCACACTCTGTGCTGGTTGGATCCCTCACACTCTGAAGCCAGAAAAGCAAATTGACCTTGCTGAAATGAACCTGTTTTACTCTGGATGCTTCAAAGGGATTCAATCTCTCTGAATAGTTCTGCCAGAACAACCTTTATATGAACAAAGCTTTTCTGTAAAAAGCAGCTTTCATAGAAAGGGCAAATACCCATAAAATCAGGATATGCATAAATTGAAGTAATTGTTAAACCTTCAAAGCTAGGTTTTAATTGTGCTCTCAAAAAGATATTTTTCTACTTGAAAATATTTTCAGTATTATGACCTCTCCCCAGTTAATTCGTAGTTAATTAACAGTTTGTCTTGGCTAACCTCAGCCTGCTGCTCAGCCTCATGCAGCCTCTTGCTCACTTCCTCACAGTGGGATGGGAAAGAGAATTGGAAAGTCAGAAGTGAGGAAACTTGTGAGTTGAGATAAAGATCATTTTCCAAGGGCAGGCAGGTATACCATACCCAATCCGGGGTTTATTTCCTATTATTGATTACTTGGGAAGAAAAATTCCATAATTCACAAAGTCCCCCCCTTGTCCTTTCTCTCCACAGCTCTGTGGGATGGGATGGGATGGCATGGGATATCCCTTGGGTCAGTGGGATCAGCTGTACTTGTGCCCACCTGCCCTCCTCACTGGGTTAGTGGGATGAGAGGCAGAAAAGGTCTTGGCTCTGTGTAAGCCCTGCTCAGCAGCAAGGAAATATCCCTATGCTATCAACTCTGTTTCCAGCAGAAATCCCAAAGCCAGCCCCATCCCAGTCACCATGAAGGACATTAACTCTAGCCCAGCCACAACCAGGACACAGTCACAGAATTCAGGAGAGTAACCCAGTGGAAATGAGGTCTTGGTAATCAAGCTTTTCACCTTCATAATTAATTGGATCTCACAGTATTAAAAGGTCCCATCAGACACAAGTTTGAGTCTTCTGGCAGCAGTTTGCTTTTCTAAACTTTGTTTTGCATTCAGAACATAAAAAACCTTGGCTGTGAGCACTGCAGTGAGCAATGTTTGGAGAGGAAGAGTGGGAGTTAAAGTATCTCTGGCTTATTTTCTTTGCAGCTGTAATAACTCAGAATAATAACAATTGTGCCACTCTTCAATGAAAAAAGAGGAGGTACACTCATGGCTCTTGAAAAGCAATTGGAGACTCATGGGTAGTAAGCAAAAAAAGAAAAAAAAGTAATTTAACGTGGTTATTTGTTGAGATAGAGTGTAATCAAAGTACATCCCCTAGAAGTGCCTGTGCATAATTATTTGGCACTGATCAAATATAATACTTACATTGTTATTTTAAATTAGGTTTTATAATGGCAAAAGTAAACCCTAATTTCATTTATAGTGCCTTTTGGTGACAAATCCCCTAAAATGGGATGTTTTGAATTACACACAGCTCATATTTACATCTCTTCCTGTAGTTTATGTGTCCAAAAGCCTCTTGGAAACCCTGGAGATGAGATTTGTGAAAAAGACCTGGAGGAGTATTATTTATGAAACTATCTTTCCTCTTCAGCTTTGCTAAAATACAGGGGAAATGTTGAAGACCTACTGGATAATACTGTTTCTATCACTGCTGAGAAAATGTTGGCTGGCTCTTTCAAGGACCCGCAGTCTTTATTTTCATTAATGTTCTCCTAGAGATGAATGAGCTGCATTTTCAGACAAATTCAGGGGGTCATGTTGCTTTCTACCCTGTATTAGAATTTTAACAGAGAGCCATTTTTCCCCTCAACCTCCTTCATTTGCAGCTTTCAGAAAGGTTTACAGTGAAAATTCAGAGCAATTTCTGCTCCCTTAGGTGGGTGTTTCTTGTGCGCAAGTAATAAACAATAAATACATTTCTTTTTTGTGAGTTTGATTGTGTAGGGTATAATATTGTGGTGCTGTAAGAAACCTTTGATGCAAGATGTTGTAGAAAAGGAAGATTATTTAATTTAAAGACAAAAATAACCTTGTACTCGTCCTCTCACATCTGTATATTTTTAAGCACAAAGATGTGCATGTGAGTAGCTCAGGTACCAGGATTTGTATCCAGGAGCTCTGAACAAGGTTTTGCACTGAAAAAGAGGACAAAGGATTCTGCCCAGCAAAGAAAAGAAAAGTTAAATTACAAGAAATGAGAATAAAAGTTTAAAGTTGAAGCTTGGTAAAATTGACAAGTTTTCTGGAATAAACATTTTCTCCCTTGGTATTTTACACTCTATAATGAGCAGTACTGTTACATAATTGGGAATAATGTAATTAGCTGCCAAAGATGATTAAAAATATATTTTTCTAAATCAATTTAAGAAAAAAACCTTACTCCCTTGCTACTCCGCTAAACTGATAATAAAAGAAACGATTCCTCTATTGAACTGAGTTCTACAATTTCACTGGTATAAAAATCTAATTTTGAACCAAGTGTGCAGGGAAGCAACATTCCTGTAAATAAGATATGGAGCTCTTCCCCAGCTGTGCATCTCAAAACTCTGCACAGGGACAAGCTCTATTACCTCTGCTCCTTGAGCTGGGCCAAGTTTATTTCCCCTCTGCTGGAGAGTTTGAGTTACCTCTGTATTGAGCCTTGTGTGAGCAAAACAAAGGTGTTTTGTGTCCTCACCTCATTTACTGTCATTTACATCTTAAGGTAATTTATTCCCATCTCACAACTGTCCTTTCATTTAGATTTACTGTTACAATTCAAATGTATATTAAAAAAATATGAACACCATTCATATCACCTTGTTTTTGAGGCACAAGGGCAGAGTAATTCCCACTCCCCCTGTAAAGAGACAAGTTAAAAGAGATGAAGTTCATCAGTAAGGCTTTGGACTGCTATAGTGATCAAGAGGCATTTAATGTTTGCCTTAATTTATCTTACTGTCTTGTCTACTGGCCTTCAAAATAGCCAGTGCAGAAATGTTTATGCCTTGAATTGGTTTGCTTTTGTCTTGATTTGGTTTCTCCTGCATGCAGTGACAGCGTGTTAATCTAGCTGATCAGTTATCTTCAGGGCAAAGGAGAGCAAGTATTAGAGGTTTTATATCTGTACTTGGTTAAAGAAGGCAGCCAGATCTTGGATAACTAAAGGACCATTTAATTAAGTGAATCTGAGAAATTATTTGAGTATTTTATTCTGGCTTTAAAATGCTTTTTGAAATAAGGAAGAAATTAAAAAAGAAAAAAAGAAGATTGAATTGAAAGCCATAGACAAGGATTTCTGCTCTAGAGAGGAATATGTTTATTCTCTTTTCCTATGAGCTCCTATCTGATTATTCTCTCATTCTTAACCCCAGGGAAGTGCCTGTTCAGAGTGCTACATACTGACCAGCCATTATTGGTAAAAAATCAGGGATATTGGCATGAGAAAGAGAGACATGAACTAAATTCTTACACTAGTAGTGGGCATTTTGGATTCAGAATTCAGGTTTTTGCTCTGGAGGTTTGGAGTCAGTGATGTTTTACTTTTATTTCCTTAAGCTCAATCCTCTTTGTTGCCAAAAGCAAGTTTCTCTTTTTCGCCTCACTTTAGGTTTCAGCAGTGCTGTTTCAGAATTCAGTTTATCTGAACTTGGGACTAAAATCAATCAATAAATAAATACAAGTGAAGGAGACTGAACAAAACCTGAGTGTTTGGGTCCTTTGTGTATCTTTCAACACTGTAGAGGAACTTACCTTGTTTATAGGATTTATCATAACAGTAGTTGAACATGTAACAATTCAAATGAAGAACCATGGTAATTTTTGTGCTTTCTTCTTCCTTGTGCCAGGATGCACTTGGGATCATTTTAATCTTTGTTATTGCACTTTTTCACTTTTTACTTTCTTCACTGATCTGCAAAGATCGTGATCCCTATGTCATTTCCAAGTAGAAATGACCTGGTTCTGGTACTGTACCTGGTTCTTTGTATGAATGTTTATTACTTCTTTTTTTCCTGTTACCTCCAAAATCTGTTTTTCTGACTCCAAGTCTTTAACCACCAATGAGTTGTTTATAGCCATGAGATCTCCAGTGACAGCAAGTGTCCCCCCTATTCTGCCCTTCATCATTAACATTTATTTTCTTCCACGTTAAAGACAGAAATATTTTCCTCAATACTTGATTCATCTTTCTGAATTTCTGTCTTGATAGTTTGTCCAGGTAATTACTTATCTTTCAGGAAGCTCAACTGTGAAGTGTCCTACTTCAGTCAGTGAGGGAAAACAGCCTAAAGTGTCTGAATTTCTAATGCGAATATCCTGAAAAGTTGCATCAATTCCTTCCACTGTCCCAAGGCTTCTTTTTGATTTGGACCATTTGGGTTCTCAGTGGCCCAGAGCCCATCTGTGGGGCATGAACAAAAAAAATAAGAAAACTCAGGGCATTGAGGAAAACCGCGAGGTCCTGATATGATAATGTGCTTTTTCTTCACACCTACAGTGAAGGCAGGAGGTGTATGTGCATATATAAGAGTTCTGGAAATAGCTCTAAATGCATGCTCTGCTTGTTTTATCTGGCTCTAAAATACTTAAAAGTAGCAGCAGCTATTCTGAGTAACCCATAATCTGCAGAGGAAACGTGGGAAGAGAGGCACAGGTGGCTGACTGCAAACAGCACCGAGCAGGATCAGAGCAGAACAAAGAACAGCAGAATGTCTCCTCTTTTCCAGCTCTGGTTTTCTGTTCCATGGAAGAACTCAAAATGCTCCTGAGAGACATCTCTGGGGGCACATGGGCTGTCCAGCAGGTGATGGTTTGAAACTTCTGGCAGATCTCCTACTTTTTATGCAGCCCCCTGGATAGCCATGCTTAGAAATGCCACAGGATGAATTCTGGTGGGATCAGTCCCTTTCCTCTGACAGGAAAAAAAAGCAGGAATAAAGCTCATTTCACAAAATGGCACACTGTATAATTAATGACTGTAAAAGGTTTTGATAACTCCTAATAGAAAGGCCAGAGTTGAAAATGCAGTAGTTAATACATCATTTTCTCACAAACTGAATAGCTGCTATAGGTTATCGTGGACATCTGTAATGGTCATAGCCTAGAAACTGTGGGTAGATTAAGGGCAGACTTTTGTCATTTCGTTTTTTCTGTGATCTATTCATTCATCCCTCTGGTACAGCAACAAAAATTCTTCTTCTCCAGAAGTCATGTAGAAAATATGAGTGAGATTAATGATGTGACAGTCATAACCTGTGATTGCTTAGACAGCTTTTCTGTGGACTGTTTTGGAAAGATGATATTGAACATGCATATTTGCAAAAAAGGAGCTTTATTCTCCCTAGATGGTTTTCCAATAAATCATGTGCAGTCTTTGTACTTTGTGTACAGAAAATTTTCCTGGGACATTGATGTTCCCATGGTGTTTACAACCATTCTGAAAAGCTGTTCTAGAAACTGAATTTAACTCAGCTCTGGGCAGTAATGACAAAGTACCTGGGATATA
Organism: Argya squamiceps; assembly: GCA_037834095.1. Taxonomy (NCBI): domain Eukaryota; kingdom Metazoa; phylum Chordata; class Aves; order Passeriformes; family Leiothrichidae; genus Argya; species Argya squamiceps. The sequence goes on along the minus strand of JBBMKD010000222.1, from coordinate 8,343,944 downwards.
AATTATGGTCATCACAAATAGATTATAGAAGCTGAGTAATTAACAATTATAACTTGTGAGGATCTGGAGCAGCAACTCCCCCTTCTTTGTGACAAAAACTCCCCAGATGATGACAATCAGGCTTAAGCAGGGCTTGACCCAAGGATGTGTAGAAAATTCAAGGCTAACCTCCCCAGAAGAGCCTTCTGAAAGGGCTTTCACAATAAAATGACTGTCAGGAGGGAAAACAGGATTTAAAGGAGTCATGCTATGGAAATGTCCTTGAAGTGTCTTCCTTCTGTAGTGAACAAGGAGCTATGGCCAATCAGTGCTTGTTTATGAAATATCTAACAAGATATTTTTCAATCATAGCCTCTTCATATTACACTCTGCGGATACCTGCTGGGTATTTCATGTAAGTTTAAAAGGCTTTTTCCTGTAAAATATATAGTTACATTTTTATTTCTTTTATATTTATAATCTAGAGAGGTGGAGACAGCATGTAATGGGTCACATGCTCCTCTCTCTTCCTTTCTGCACAAAATTTGAGAGGATGAAACCCAGCAGAGCTGAAGCACTTCATAGAAAAGTATCTGCTGAATTACCAGTTTAGACTTACAGTAGAGGCTTTGTCTTGGGAGTGGTTACAACTTGTCATTGTAACAATGTCATAAAATCTTTTTAAAAGTAGGATATTTCAGTTTGGCTTTCTACTAAAACATGTTTAGTTGCAAAAGTGGTGATTTGAGGTGGAGCTGGGAAAGCAGTACCTTTAAAGTAACTTTGTTCAAGAAAATAAGAGTTCAGTATCTTCCAAAGAATATTGTCAAGTTGGTCACCAGAAACATAGGTATCTAGAATGATACCTATAATAATTTTGTCACTAATCTGATCTTCTGTATTTTAATTAAAATTTAGTATTTCAATATATTGCTACAAAATACTTACTGTAGTTATATTGAAGTCCACGGAAATCTCTCAGTTTGCTGTAGCTTTGATGGTTTTATTTGTCTGAAATATGGTCAGTGGGGTTTCAATTTTATTACAGATAGCAACAGTCAGGGAATTGGGGTTAGATTTGATAGCAAGAGTATTTGAGAGAAACCCTGAAGTTGCTGATGTGTGAGGATGCCCCTTGAATACATTCGAGCGTGTAAAACATTGTACAAGACTTTTATCAAGTGTAGAAATGACTGGGGAAAAAAAATAGAAATTTTATTCAAGGGGAAACTTCTTGGGACAGATATAGAATTTTTTGTGAGAGGGTTTATCTTGTCTGGCCTTCCCTGGCAGCACACTCACTGTGTGTGGTGAGAGCAAAGAGGGAGAGTAACAACCAGAGGGTCATTCAGATGAGGAGCGTCTCCCTTGATGGGGCTCTGCAGGAAATTCCACATCAGTGTGCATTGCCAGGCTCAGCAAAGGCACCAGGGAAATGACTCAGCTGCAGGAGTCTATATCTGTCACTGAGGAAGATGGAAGAGTCGAACTCCTGTGACTGAAGAGATAACAAACTGCGCGGGGTTGGTGGCCAGCTGCCAGGATCGCAGCCAGCCTGGGAGAGGCAGCTAAAGCAACCAGCTGGGCATCTTGGAGAGCTAAAAGCACATCCAGGGTGCTAAATTCTGCTTTCTGTTAAGTGTTTTGGTGTTGAAGGAATGTTCCTTGTTTTTTTTTAAGGCTGTCTGGTCATTAGTCATCATTATCTCCAGTCCCAGGAGAGGAGAATTGCAGACACAGAAAAAGTCGGGACACCTGAGCTAATTGTGGCTGTCTGCAGCAGAGGTGGGACTCAGAGCCCTGATGATGAGATGGAAAATTATGCCAATTAGCTTCAGGGAAAATTAGGTGTGAGGTTCAAGGTCTGTAAGAGATTATCTCAAGGGCAGCAGATAGGAAGAAAAATGCCCTTAACCCAGAGATGGTTTTCTGGAACACAGCTTTGCCCACACAGGTGCAAAATTTGGTGTGGAGGCCTTAAAGTTGTTCTCCTCATCACCTCCAAAACCTGCAGCACTTCAGCTTGCCTAAACTTTCCCCTCCATCTGTCTGAGTGGTTGCTGGCTTTTGTGATCCCAGCCCCCCTAAGCCAGACTTCCCTGCCAGAGAGATGAATTGTGGCATTTTGGTACCTCTGTGCACCTGGAGAGGTGCACCTGTGAGCACACAGGACATGTAGAGAAAATGCTGTGTTACATCTGGATGGGCAAACAAAATTACTTAGCAGAATGAAGATTTTTTTTTTTTACATATTTTGTCTTTACTATATTTAGTATATTTGAAATATGCTATATTTATCTGGCTTTATATTCTCCTGTGTAAGGCTTCCTTGCTTCTGCAAACAAGATCATTCTGTAAATATCCATTTTACATGCACAGAGACCGTATAGATATCTCCAATTTTCTAGCAGGATTACTGCAAAGAAACCCCAGAAAACCAAAACATCTTTTAAAACACTGGATTATTTATCATCTATCAGCAGACAAAAATAAAGACAAGAGTCTGTAATTTACTCTTCAGTATGCACGTTTTCAGATTTTACATCTCTGTAGGAGTACAGTTCTTAAAAATGCTGGTATGTTACCCCACATTTTATTTTCATTGTTTCTATAGATGATGTCTTAAGAGAAAAATAAACCAAATAATGAGGCTACTATTCAAATTCACCTTTAGTATTGCTTCTGGGTTAAATATGCTTTAATATATCTCACAATTTTAATATTCAATAGTAATGTTTTTATAAAAGAATAATTTTTAGTTTTAACATTCCAATGGCTGTGTCCAAACTGAATCTTTAAGCACAAGGAATTTGCATATCTACTGGCTTTAGGGGGTAATTTGTGCAATATTACAACAGGTTACTTTAAAAGTGATACTTTGTGCTGCCTGCTCGTGCATTCTCTAGGGGCAGGCAGGTGTCAGCTCCCATTAGCAGGATCTTGACCTTGGATGCTCCCAAAGGAATACAGCACGGCAGCTAATTGCCTGTGCCTTAAACACAGTAACCCTAGAACATAAACAAAAGGGACTGGCAATTTCAGCAAATCCTTCAGTGTTCACTGAAATTATTCTCTGCTGCAGCCAAGGTACTTCATAGCTGAAGAAATTGTCTTGTTGAATAAGAAGCTGGGTTTGTCCCTGGACCAAATTTTAGCTACAATGGCTAAAAATGAGTCATTTTTTCTAGACTCATTCTCAGTCGGCTGATAGAGCAAAAGCTCGAGGATATTTTAGTGGCATATTTTGAATATATGCCTTGTGAATATGTGCTTTTTTTGTTGTTTACTGGATCATATTTTCCCTCAAGAATTGATGTAATGAGGTGCTGGGGCCCAGAACTTATAAACAGTAGGGAAGATTCTGAAAAGAGCTTTTAATCAGACATATACTTAGCAAATTATAGATATATACAAATAACAAGGGGAATCTAAAGAAATATAGATCCCTCACAACAACACCAAAGAAAATGCATCTAAAAATCACACTGCCTAAGATCATAAAGAGAAAGTGGCAGATTTCTGAATATGAGGGGCTTTTCAAAGAGAATTAAAAAGAAAGACCTTGCAAAGATAATTTCATTTTCCCTGATGGCTGAAACAGAGCATTTGGCCCAAGGTTAAGGCAATTAATGGGAATTATTTCAGTATTTAATGAGGTTTCTCACAAAAGTCAAACTGGCAAGTACTGAGCCTGGTACTTGAATGCTCAGTAGGAATTTGGCTTATGGAAGAGGCACCAGCAGATGGTGCTCAAGAATACACGGAACCTGTGTATTCTATATATATCCTGGTTCTGCAGGGCTAACCCAGCCCTGCACACAGATATCTGTGAGCAGCTTTCCTCCTCACCAGCTGAGTGCAATGGGAAAAAAGGCCAGATCTCAAGAGAAATCCTGTATATCCTGAGTGTCTTGCACATCCTAAATAATGCCTGGAACCCTCTGGGTCATGATTTCCACAAAAGAAGGGTCAGAGCAATTCTTTCTTCTTTTGTCAGGTCTGAGATGAATCAGTAGCAAGTCATGATTGGTGTTACAAAGAAATGCTGACAAATTTGACAGTGAGGGCACTGCTGATTGCCCTAAACCCATATTTTTTATCAAAAAAAATTGTATTGCTTGGCTTACTCATAGCATCCCTTTCCCAGAGAACTGTCAGTGTCAGTGCAGGGTCTCTAAGTTTTTTAGATGACGTGCTGAAATGCAACTGCTCTCTCACTTCATTTCAGCTTTGGATTTTATATCAGTGATCTCTTTGTAAAACTCTTCTCAGTGCTATGTGTTTCCAGGCTTTCTCTGCCCAAACACCTAAGCTGAAAATTATGGCTGTAATACTTGCAAAACTGGTTTTAGAAGAAAATTTATCATAGCTCTTGCTGCTGCAGCATGTAGATGTCTGAAACATCCCTAGGCTTACCATCTAGACACCTTTTCTCTCTTTCACCATGAAGAATTTCTTTGCCCCTCTCTATGAATTTGAAAATGGATAATAGAAAGATCATGTGATCTAAGGATACCTTCTGAATGACAGTAGGAAAAAATAGAGTTGGAAATAGAAATTATCCCTAGAAATAACAACTGAATGCAAGACCGAGGAAGAAAATTCCTTTGCAATCTCAGAGAGGCCTGTAAAAGTTGATTGGAGGTTGGGCACAGCACAGCTCCTCTTCTTATTCCATGAAACCAGAACCATGTTTAGGCCATGAAACATTTATTCATTTCTCTGTAATGTGTTCTAGTAAATGATTAAAATCTCATTATACTAACTAGTCAAGCAGGGTAGCAGTTTTCTAGAAAACTTTTCATCTGTTTTGTTTGTTCTCTTAAGGCAACAAAGAGGAACTTCTTTCTTGATAATTTCTAATTCTTATTTAATTAAATTAATTCTATAGCAATTCTGACTGAATACCTGTGGAAAAGACCATATGAACAATGGATAGCATTGTAATACAGTTTGGCTGTATTATTACACCTTTTTAAAATTTTTTACTAACTTCCAGAATAATCTGTATTTTTTTATCTTTCACCACACATTTTCAAAATGCTCAATAAAACATGTTTTTTGTGCTAAATGACAAGTAGAAGATGCATTTCTTTGCATCATTTTAATTTCACAGTCTTGTTAAATTTTGAACAGGTTGCACTTCTCATCTGTAAAAGATCATTCGTATGAGATGTTTGCAGCAGTTTCACTACTAGGCTGCTAGGAAGGAAATTAACTCCATCCCAGCTGAAACCAGGAAAATGTTGCATATTTATTATTAAGCATAGAAGTATAAATGTATTTATTTTTAAAGATAAATATGTAGTAATGAGTGGTCCTAAAGTTTAAGAACAGGGGTGGACAGAGGGAATTGAGGTGGATGTAAAGAACTGACCCTACTTAGCACCCATTAATTTGAAGTTCAAATTTTGATTTGCATAGATGCTGATAAATGCAAGGTCACTAAATCTCACATGGACCAGCGCAAGGCCTGACAGAAGCCAAGCACACAGGAACATAAGGCTGTAAGCTGTCAGCTCAATACAGCTGTTTCCCAATGGCTGTGTTCCCTTTTCCCATCCAGGAGACACATTTGTCTGTCTAAATCTCCTCACTGTTGGAGCACCTGTTTTTGGCAATCGTATTATTCTTGTGACCATCCAAGATCATGAAGAGTCAGTGACATAATGCAGGTGTTGGGGTTTTTTGTATTTGAGATCAGTTTAAAATCCTTTAGTCATAGCCCCGAGCTGTTCTATGAACTAGTGCATCTCAGTCTCAATCATTTTAGTTTGTTTCTCTCTCTCTGCCATTACACAGCTCTCTGTTTTCCTAATTTATAGTGAGGCATCTCTCCGAGCAGTTCAGTGTTATGCCATCATTTTTGCCCAGAGAACTTCCTCTTTCAAAAAGCGGAACAGGAAAATTACCGAAGTATCCATAAAACAGAAATATTGCTATTTTGTCCATATTTTCACTGCAGCATCCAGTATATTCTGTCAAGTTCAGAACTCTCTGGAAATTTGTGTTCTACCCCTGGCAAGTGCTATCTTGAATTTGCCTCTCAAGTTTTATGGCTTCGGTTTAGATGGACATTTAATTAACACTTCAGCAGCCTTTTAAAAAATATTTGTTTTTGGTTCTTCCCCTGTCATTTAAAATAGTAAATAAAGCAGGATTTTTATGAGATTTTGGATTTGGATGAGTTTTTTTCATTCTTGTACAAGTTCAAGTATTTCCCCATCTATTATGCTTGTTTTAAATTGGATCAGCACATAAACTATTCAAGCTAATCTTCCAGTCTCACAAAAACTGGAAGCAAAGAAAAAAATTGTAATGAAAATGGAAAATAAGAATAAACTGAAAAAAAATTCTCTTTATTTCAAGGAAAACCTGAAATTTTGGATGAAAGTTTTATCTGACTTCTTTTGATTATAGCATCATCGTTTGATAGGATAAGAAGCTTTATTCTCCTTGTTTGAAATGCAAACTTGAGTCAGACTAAAAATAACAGATCAGAACCAGGCTGACCAGTAGGTGAGCTTGAGAGAACAGGTAAATCCCAGAGAGTCTTTCCACAGGAAAAAAGATTAATCACCTGCCCTTGCTCTGAAAGCAAACAGCAGTGCCCAAGCACTGGAGCCAAAGGCTGTGATTGCTCATTACCATCCCAAAATTTCTCTTACTTACCATGGGGTGATGTAGCCCTGGTTTTGTGCTTGAGATGCGTTGGTTTTCTGAAATTCTTTTCCCAGGGAGTTTTCTGTAAACAAGAGACATGTTTTTGTAACTGTAACTTTGTTTTTCATTCCTTTTCCTAGGAGAGATTTCTTCTTGATGTCCCTCTGGTATGACCAATGTGATTGAAGAGGCTTGTCTTTTTGTCACCAATCAGATTGGTCTGTGCAGAATAGTGTAAAAGGGAAACACATCCCAAAAATAAAGGAGTCATTTTCAGCCTTCTGAAGTTCGAAGTCTGTGTCATTGTGGTGTAAAACAGCGTCAGGGGACAAATATGGATAAAGACAAACTAGGGGTGTAAAGCTTCTCCTCTAAACTGAAACCAGGTGCATTTTGATGTCATTGGAATAAAATATCCTGAGCTTGAACCCCTGAGAGTCTGGCTCAAGGCAGGGGGACGTTGGCAGTAGCCTTTCAGCTCCTGATATCAGATTTTGCACTGCATGCTTGCAGCGACTCAGTTGATACTGAAGGCAGCAAAGGCAACCCCATGGGAGCAACAAGGGACCAATTCTTCTTTTTCCTCTTTCCCATAGTAGGAAAATTGCCTAATTCTGACTGTCAAAACCAAAGTTTGCTGAAATCAATAGCAGTCTGTCTGGGTGGGAGCCAGTGAGCAGCACAGCAGCGACAAATAGCAGCTGTGGAGTGTGCCTTGCTCCGGGTCCTCCTGGAATGAGAGCCACTGAAAATAGCAACAGCACCGTGATAAAAGTTAGTCCACTGAGCATACCCCGGCTTTGTCATGGTAAAATTGCTTTCCTACCAGTGGGGTAATTTGATTCCTCCTCTGTGTCAGGGGGATAACAACAAGCAAAATCCTTTATAATTCTTGGGCTCTCTTGTAGTTTTGTACTTGAGCCGAGGAACATCAGAAACAGACTGAGTTTTTTATTTCTTCTAAAAAATCTGATGCAACAGAAAAATTACAATTCCAGCCAAACATGTGAAAAAAGGCCAAATTACAAGATAGCCATTCTCTTTTTTCCCTCTCTTTTCCCAGCATCAGCTGACAGCTGAAAGACATCACAAAGCCTCAACACCTTGAAATAAACCTAAGCCACACAGGAGAAGTCAGGTGTTATTTGACTTCATTAAGTTGCCTCCTCCAAGTTTGGCTCTACTAAACAAAACTGGCAGAAGCAAACAAAAAGAAACCCTTTGATGCTGCAAAATATGCAGCAGAGATTTATAAAATATGTCTTTGACAATAGAGCCACTTTGCAAACACTGCTGTTGATTCTTATGCAAATGAGGCAATTTAAAAAAAAATGTGTTTCAGCAATTTATGGTTCTCAGAGTTAATAAAGTTATTTCATTAATGGAAAAACTTCTCCCTGCTGGACTTCAGAACCTATTGATTTTATTTGAGTAGCTTAGTGGCAGGCTGCTAAAGGTATGAGTTCAGGAGAGCTGATGCAGCAAAAAGAAAGATAGTATCTCTTACAAAAACTTAATTATCTTGACACTAAAATTGCATCTTATTTTAAAAATTAATCTCCATTAAAAAAAAACAGGCAATGTCTAAAATCAAAATGCCTGTCATGTGTTATTGGCAAATCTGAAATGAAATTGCAGGCAAGAATGATTGATTATACCTAAGGCAAGGAGACACGATATGATAATAAAACTGGTTTGACAGAAAAATATTTGACTGAGCAAGAAAACTAAGCTGGGTCTCCAGAAATGAGTGTTCTTGTAAAAATACAAATAGAAGTGTGAAGCTCGCATAAAACCTGGAGATGTTATGTTCCCTATCTTCTCCTGGATGGGAAAATCAAAGACCAGCAGAAGAAATGTTGGAAAACCAGCTTGCATCATTAGCACAATGCTTTTTAACATTGTTTTTCCAACATGGAGAGCCTCCAGCCAATAGATTCATCTCTCAGCTATGAGAAAATGATTTCAAGTTTCTCAGGCAAGATTTTTGATTGAGTTATCCTCGAGTGCATTCTCTGCTCTTTACTACAGCTCGGTATTGATGCGTATGGAAGGGCAGTTTTCTGGTGCTTACAATGTATTTGTCTCTAAAATATGTTGTAACATAGAGAGATTCTGTGGGTGTGTGTCCATGCCTTTTACAGAAATGTGTAATATTGTATTGATTGTATCATATGGAAACACAGACTCACTGCTATGTCCATGGACACACACTTTGTATGAAAAAACCCCATGTACTTGCAGTAAAATGTGGAGTGTATTTGGTATCCTCCTTTCCCCTGGGTGGTTTAAAGCTATAGTGATGGTTCCTCCTTCTGCAGGAGCAGCAGACCTGTGTGCTGAAGGGGTGATATCCCTGCCATGAACTCCCTGCCTTGCCAGTGTGCAGGAATCACGATTTCTCCCCAGGCATGGGAGGGTTTTGAAGTGCAGACAGATCTACCGTGCCACTTACACACAGTATATGCAAAAGAGCAGCCTTGTCTTGGAGATTTTAGAATCATGTCCTAAATGTTGTGTTGTAGCAGAGAAGGTGACTGGGAGACTTTGGATGGAAAAGTGAGAGATATGCCCAAAGTCATGTGACTGTCTTAAAATAGCAGCCTTTTATTAAAGCATTGTTATCAACCCCCTATTTTCTTCTAGAACTGTTAAAATACAAAATTTACTCTCTTTGCTCTGTTACTGTTGCATTCCAACGAAGTCAGAGCCTGGTAAATCTGCTGTCTAGGAGGTGTTTAATCCTTTAGCTTTTCTCCAGTTCACATATGACTTTGAAAAGCTTCAAAAAATACCAAAGGATAAAGTAAAAACCGAATCTGATGAGTTTCACAAATCAGTAAAGAAAGAATGTTAAAAAAACCTCAACAAAATTAAATCTTCACAAGTAGACCCATGTAACTGCAAGGACAGCAGTGCTTATCTACACAGAGCAGCAGCAAAAGTAAAGAAAGAACTGGGAATCCTATTGATAGAAGGAAAACAAAGTTTTTTGCTGTGGCCAAGGAGGAGATGCAAAAGCTGGACAGTGTCTGGACAGTGTCTGAACAGTGATAATGAAAATATTTCTGTTATCAGCTTTAAGGTCACTGACATACTAGCATTCTCTGGCAGTGATGAGAGCACATTTTTTGTGTACACTGAGTGTGAACCCCCTTTTATTCCCAAATAATTTCCTTCAGGTGCTTCCTGGTCCCTCCAGGGCTCAGGCTAGAGCAGCTGTGACAGGGAAAGGGCAAAGAACGTCATCTTCACCTGACATTTGTGGTTAGGCAAACTTGTAGACCAAGAGAAAGTAAAAAGAGATAAATAGGACAGAGAGTAATAATGAAAGAGGAAAGAAAAGCTTTCCCAGTATTGCCAGGTTCACATGTATGGAGTGCAATAAAAAGCAGAAGAAATAAGTCTTAGACATAACAGACAGTTAAAGTCTGTAGATCACATCTTACTGTTAAAGTTCTCTATCATGCACAGTTATAATATGAAAGCAGAATTTTTCTGGGCTGTAATATGGCAATTAAAATTGATTTATGGACAAAGAGCCTTCAGAGTGACATCCCACTGAAATTTCACTGCCAAAGGTCTTGCTACCAACAAACAGCCAAGTGCTTCTGGGATCTTAATGACAGAGAAATGTAAATCAGAAACCAAAAATGTGGTTCCAAGTTTTGCTGTTCAGTTTGAATATTTCATATGGGTCCCTACCCTCCCCCCAAAATACAGCCCTGTAGATGTCACTAACACAAAATCCAATTTATTATATAAATATTAGGGGAAAAGGTATTTATTAGAGCATCTGTGATTAAAATTTGTTTTATTTTCTACCCTAAAAGGCTGAAAGAACCTTGCTTTTCACTGTGGAGGTCATTCAGGAAGTTCTGTGTGTCCTTAGTGTGTGATCAGGTAAGCATCATCACTCACACAAACACACATCCATTCATCGGTTTTATAGCTCTGGGAATTTCCACAGGCTGAATCAAATTAATACATCATGTTTGAAATGAGAGACATTACAGCTAAAATGCTAAAACTGCTTTTTTAAAACACTCTTTTTAAAAATTATCCCTCTAAAGCTGTATTGCAGAGCTGAACAGTCAGGTCTGCTCTTGTTTGATTTCTACTCTAGATGAATTCTTAATAGCCGAAGTTTCCTCTGAGACTTGTGGGCACTCAGCATGTTTTAAAATTGGATAAGAGTATTTACACACCATTTTTGAATTTAAGAACTTTGGTACATGAATGCCTTTTATAATCTGGGGATTCAGCCCACTGAAGGACATTGATTCCTGGTGCTTGTGTGGTGTTCCACCAAGGGAATCCTCACCACACTCTCCCAAATGTCTGGGTAATGTATTCTCCATATGGACACCCACTAAGCTGTGCAGAATGAAGAACTTGGGTGAGAGCTGAACATGTACCACATCTAGAAATGCCTTCTACCTGTTATTTAGAATCAGATAATATACAAAAATTATGCTAATTTTACATTCTGCACCTAACAGTCATTCTGCCTCTTTCTTTTATCCAAAGCTGTAATGGGTTACAGAAATATATCCAAAAGATTCTATTGGAGGTTCCATTTCTTGGTTTTCATGTAAAATATAAGTGCATGGTTGGTTCCAAAACCTGGGACTACTCAGATACCATTTTAACCAATCAGGAGGAATTGAATTAATATTCCTGGGGATCTGTTTGAAAAAATGTATTGTTTAAGGCATCCTGCAGAAACAGAGGGAAGAAGGAAGTGGGAAAAAGTAACCTTTAAGTTTGTGTTTGTTTATCTGAATGTTACATTTTGTACAAGGTGAAATAGCCTACAGCCTTGTCATTTAAGGGACGGGAAAAGCCTGAGGCATTTGATATGACTGAATACTTTTGTTGTATTGCCATGATATTTAGTAAAATATATGTATTTATATTATGTTTTTTGTCTGTCTAATGGCTTAGCATCTATTTGCTAAAGGTTTGGGTACTATTTCTTGTAATTTGTGTTTGCTTGTTTCCCTGCAAATCACACAAGGTTTCTGTTCCTTTATTCACAATATGTATTTCACTGTAATTCCCTGACAAACTACTGACAAGTGGAAAGAAAAGTGTATATTCTTCATCACTGCATCTCTCACCTTTTTCTTCTTGATTTGGTTTTTCTTCTCCTTTTCTCTCCATGGAAGAATGCAATGATGTCTAGAAGACAAGGACGAGGTAAAATAATTTTTGTCTCTTAAATATCTTTATTTGTTCTGAGATATAAATTATTTCCTACTTGCAAAATAACACCTGAAGAAGGAAATATTTTTAAAAGTCTGACTCAAGATTTCTCTCCTAACATAGCCAGGAACCACACTAAGCATTTTTCTAGCAAGAGTTTTGAGGGAATGTTCTCCACTGCGTGAAGGAAAGGAGGGAAGAGAAATGTCAGTAATATTGGTTCTTGCCTCAAGTAATTCTGTTGACAAGAGGGGGTAATTAACAAAATTAACCATGTGTTTTATGCATTTTTAAGTAAACAAAGAATATTAGTTACGCAGGGAGTGGCTCTCTCATTGGTGAGTGTGTAACAGGGGTTCCACCAGGGATCTCTTTGGCTGAGTGCTCTCATTCTGTGCTTGGCAGCAAGAGGGGCTGAAGAGAAATCAGAAACAAAGACTGCATGGAGCATATTTTCTTCCCAGCATGCTGCCCTGGCTTGTAGAACAGTGTGTGAGCTCAGGAAGGGAAAGAAACTGGGTTAGAAAACTGCCCCATCCTTAACATTCCCAGTTAATAGATTCAGGATCCCCAGTTATCAGACTCAGTATCAGCTTCTAGGTCTCTATTTTGGTTTTTTTCCCTTTCTTTTGTTTCCAGCTCTCCTGAAGTCTTGTAAAAATGTAGGCACCTTAATATGGGCTCATGTGTCTGTTTCTAAGTTCTCTACTGGATGAGAACCTCTTTTAAATAATAGCTTGCCAGGTTTGGGTCTCTGATGGGAGTAGGTGTTCTCTATTTTTCTCTTTTTCTATTCTTCTGGTGGTTTTCTTAGAAAGAACCAGATTCTTCTCAGATAAATAGTTTAATTTAGCCAAGCTGGCTTTATTATCCTGTAATATTGCATGAAGCTTTGGACAAAACAGAAGTTATACCCCTTTCCACAAGCTCTTATCCCATTTCTGTGGTGTAGGAGGAAAATATTTCAACATAACATCGTGGTAGAATATCAGGAAATAACAGACATTTTGAAGTCTTGGTACCAAACATTTCCCACAGATGTTAAATGGCCATTTAGTTTTGGAATTGTTCTAAAAAACATTAGAAGTATTGTATGAGATGGTGGCTAGATGCTGCTGAGTGAATATTTAATTTTTTCCCCTACTCTCTCTCTGGCTCCTGCGGCTATTTTGATGGTCACATAGGCAATCCCACCTCTCAGTTATCATCATCCCACTCTCTCTCTGCAGGTACTACCCATCCTGCTCCAGTGCCTGCACTGAATTTGCTGCCCTTATATATGAAATTCGAGTTTCTCATTATCTCTGTCAGGGCTTTATTTTGGGACATGTTCCACTTAATTTCCCAAGGATTGTATGGGAGGATGAGGCACATTTTGGAGATCAGAAAGAACTTACCTGTCTCCCTGGAGGCTGTGTCTGGCTCCAGTCACTCTTTTACTCTCTGGACTCATTGAGAGTGTGATAGCACTGATTGATTTTCCTGAGAGAGTGGTACAGAAACCTTCTCTATTCAGTGTGATGATGAATTCATGTGATTGAGTTGGGGCATCCAGTGCAAGCCAGAAGGGTAAAACCAAGAATATGTGTGGAATGGTTGCTTTTAACAGCAATGCACTGCTGCTTTGGTGACAGTCTGTTGAGTTCTGGGCCAGCTGCTGAATTTTGTAAATGCAGTGTATTAATATCATTTTGGTGGGCCAGGGTAAAAACAAAGCAGGAATAACATTTCTTACAAAGGTAGTGTGTTGTATTTGGGGTTGTTCTTTATGGAAGGCTGGTATGAATCAGGAAGATTTTAAGCATTACAGAGCATTGTAGTTCTAATAATTTGCCTTCATTTGCTATAAATCCTGGAACCAAGTGACTTAGATCCAGATTTATTTTTTCTATCAAGGCATGTTGTCAGGATTTCAGAGGAAGAGAAATGACAACGCTAAACTGCTGCTGATGCTTTTCAGAGATTCAACCTCTTTGGTCCCTGATGCAGAAGCAGGATTGTTCCAGCCATCTCTTTCTGTGAAATGACAACTCCCTGCTGGTGCCTTTCTGCTCTGCATCACTGCCCTGCCCAGCCCAAGTGGGTGGGGAAAAGTTGACACTTTCTTCACAACATTCTGATTTTCCTGTTTTGGAAAGGCAGCGTGTAGAGAATTAAAGAGAGATCAGTTTTTAAACACAGCATTTAAACACTGATTTAATTTACTGTTTGATGGTCTTGTCACTGTCTCCCCCACAAAGGAAGTTCACTTGTTTGAGGGCTGCAGTGTGTGCAGTGTGAGGCATCCTTTTCCATCTACACCTCAGTGAGAAGGACAGGACCCTTGCACAGACTCTCCCCATAATCAGCAGCCCTTCTTGCTCCATCAGTGATGTGAAAATGGGGCAGTTCAGCAGGTGAAATGCAGCTCCCTGGGGATGTGTCAGGAGCTGCTGCACAGAGCAGGAACCAGCAGCTGCCTGAGAAAAGACACAGAGATAACTGCTGCACCTGAACAGCCTGGGCTCTTCCAGTAACAGAGCAGCTCTTTTCCCCTGATTATTCTTATCACCTGCCTTTTCAGAGGGGTCATGGCAGAAGCAGCACAGGGGCACAGCAAGGCTGCAAGGTCAGATCCTCTTTTCCCTTTCAGACAAGAGAGCTTCACAAAAGTCACAGGCTCACAGATTCAGAGATCTGAGATTTTAGACACATTTCTGTGTATACACACACACACACGTTTCAGAGTGAGTGGGGAACTGCAGCTGAAGCTGATAAAACATCGAGTAAAGTAAGAAATCAGGCAGGAGCTGTATTGTGGCAATAGATGGAGTCCTGGGGCTCACCACAGGAGCCTCCCTGGTGAGTAGCTCTGCTGTCAGACAGTGTTGCCTCCTCCACCTTCAGTGTGCTGGGAGACAAAGCCTGAAAACTTTGAAACAAAGAAGAACCCATCAGTTTGAGCTGAGTTTTGAGCAAACCTGCATCAAATTTGGCTGTCTTCCACAGCCCTAAGAAAATGTGCTGTACCGTAGAGACTGATGTATGATAAGAGTGAAGGTCCAGGCTCTCTCTTGCTACAGTTTTTCTCAGAGCCTTATCTTTTTTTTTTTATGTGGAAATCTGAATTTTAAAGTGCTCTACAAAAGGTTGTTTTTACTTGGTTTACTCTAAAGGAAAAAAGAAATGTTTAGATGTTGTTTGAATGAGTAATTTCAGGGCTCAGAATCAGGAGGCAACTCAACATGAGATCCTTATGTGACATGTCTCCCTGCAAAAGAAATAAATATGTATACACAAATAAAAGAAATTAGTTATTTTGGGGGGTATTAGGAGGAGTGCAGCATAGAGTGTTTGGATTTAAAACATTTTTTTTTACTTGATTATCTAGCATTGCTCAGACAGATATATTTTTAATATCAATGTATTTTATAAACTACTGAACCACTTACATTGGTACAGAAACAACCTCAGCAGAGAATTTAGGAACTAAAAGAATATACTGCTGTGAAAGACTTAAAGAATTCAAATCTGTTTAGCATCTCAGGAAGGGAAGATGATTTGATTGCAGAGCAAGTTTTTTCCTGTGGAGAAGACAGTGGATAGGAAAAGAGCCTTTAATCTCACTGAGACAGGCAGGAGGAGGGTTGTGCCTGGATGCTGATCTAGAGGAATTCAAATGAAAACTTGTAGAAATGGTTTTAAGTGTGATGATGATTAGCCTTTGGTATATGAAGAAACAGCAGGGAAAACAGGAGATTGTCTATCTCTTGATACCTGAAAAGACTGGTCCTTTAGGAAAAAGATGGTTATGCTTTATTGAGCTTAATAGAGGAGTAACTGGATGTAATAGCCTGTGGTATACTGGAGATTGAGTGTGATGATCTAATGGTTCTCCTGGCCTTAAACTTTATGAATCCCTTGAAAATCCACACAGACAGAATCACAAAATAGAAGGGTTTACTGTAGTTCCTGAATGCTGCAACTGCTAAAATGTGCTCAGCTCTGCTCCCTGCACAGATGGAGGAGCAAACACCAAGTCAGACTGGCTGGATAGCAGGAATATTCACATCCCAAAATTCTGGTCACCCTTCTCTGTGACCACCCATCATGATTGACAGAAAAGACATTTCAGAAGCATGGCAGGCTTATTTGTTAATGAAAAGGCTCATATGACATTGCTTTCCAAACAAATGTAGTCTGGTAACTAACTGTGTGAGCTGAAGTGTACCATCACTCTGGCCCTTTTTACCCCATACTTCCGCATTTATAGATATTTTGGGTCATCATCATTACATTTGTAGGCCTGGGGTTGAGCAGGGAGCTGATGCCAAGTCTATGATCAGTCCATTTCAAGTCCTTCTACACCAGAGACTTCTGCAGTGCGACCCAGAAGGGGTCAATAGTTGTTATCCGTTGCTGTAAAATAAAATGTGCTTTACTTCTTAGAATTTCTTTGTTAATTTGGCAGATGTAAAGGATTCCATACATTGTATATGAGTGTGTACAAAAAAACCCACCTAACTGGTTTTGCTTCTAAAACTTCAGGACTTTATTTATAATAATTTTGGGCAAGGAAACAGCAAGATTCTGACAGTAGGGGAATATTTCAGCCCTCAGAGTGATCCCAGAGATGAGCTAGAAGTTAAAAGACTTTATCCAGCCAAAATTTTAGGTATTCCACTCACCAAATAAAGGGGGTAGGGGGTAGTCCCTCTCATCCTTCATAGTTCATAGTTTCTTAAACTTTGTGACGCCTCTAGCATTTTAAGGGTCTGCTGCATTCCTTAAGCGCCAGCTCTTGAACTCCACATTGATTTTCCTTAAGTGTCCTCAAATAAAACATATAAAGTAGGGCCGTGTCTGAAATTCATGTTCCTGCCAGACACCGTGCCTATGATATATTGCAACAATACATCAGAGAAAAGCAGCCCCGGTGATCTATTGCAGTAATACTGCACATTCTTATAGAAGGAATGAACAGGAACTCCAAACTGAGAACTTGAACAGCTTTTTGAAGCTGTCTTCTGGCGAAGGTACTAACACCTATTGTGTTTGTCAAAAGATCAAATCCTGAATGTAACTTTTTCTGTGTTGCTGGGGCACTGATTGGTGATAGATGTGATTCTACTTCCTAACTGCTGGAGTGAATTACAAATATGCAAGATTTTTTACTGAGTTCTGTAATTAAGGGCTAAGTACACACTGATATTGAAAATATGCTTTGCATTTAGAGGGAAATAAATTTTTTAAACTCATTTGCGCTGATGTCATTTGAACCAGAAAAGAGGAAATAAGTGTTACCCATCAAGAATGTAATGAAAACTGGGCCATTAAGATCTGAAATTTATAGTGTAATGAGGAACAGCTTCTGTGCCTTATTCTATTTTTCTAGAGGTAAGGGACCTATTATTCACAGTTACTCTTATGGACTCAACAGTGCCAGAAATATTTCTCTTTAGTGATGTTTTAACATGGATCTTTTTCACTGAGAAAAGGAGTGTGTCTTCCATTGAAATCACCTTTTCTTATAATAATTTTGTCTCTTTGATATCTTTTTTTCACTGACCTGAGAAATCTTGAGCCTTGCCTTAGGGTCCTGCCAGTCTCCCTCCTGTGCTCACAGCAGCTGGCTTTTGGTAGGTGGTTTCTGCAGTGATCCCTTGTGTTGTTGCCATGGCTCCTTCACTTTGCATTCTCAGATGCTTGTAACTAACCAGCAGTATATTGAAATTTCACCAAATTCACACAGCCTGAGACTTGTGTCTTCAATCTGTGCTCCTGCTTTATCAGAACATCAGATACTGCTGCTGTACTCTGAACTGTCTCACAGCAGAGGAATATTTCTCATCACACCCCACCACACTGCAGTCAATACTGATGGTTGTTCTGCCTGAACATTTGGGTCAGCATGGGATCGGTTGTGGCTTGACACCAGAAGGATAAAAGCTCACTTTTAGCTTTTGCCTCCACTCATTAAATAACTGAATACAAAATTACACTTCATTTTGAGGCATCTTTGATATGGACAGTTTTTCTACTATTTTCTTTCCATGTGGAGCTCAGCTCTGCTTCCTTCAGGCCAGCAATGTGACTATTGGTGCTCCACATCCCAGGTACTTGCTCTGGCATGCAGCTTCCTAAAAGGGATCTCTTCTTAATTTTGGTGAGAAGTTTTATGATGGAGCCAAGAAATTGTTTTTGAATACAAGTTCCATCAAAACTTGTAAGCTGTCATATGATTCTGAACTACTCAAACAGGCCTTTCTCAGAGAAAATTTGCTGCCAGTGATGTTTAAAAATATTTTAGCATCAGTGCTTTGGATTAATTGACCAGCCAGCACAGCCATCTTTCGCTGAAAACATGTGAAGTTAGGAAGGAGACCAAGGAAGAACTCTAGGTCTGGTCTCTTCTGTATCTCCACAGTCAACTTTTCTGGGTCCTAATGACATTTTTTGTTTCCTACCCATCAGATTTCTTTATAACCTCCACTTCTCTTTCAAAGTATAAAGTAGAAAAATAAAAAAGAGGAAAGCCTAGTTTTAAAAAGAAAATAACTTAGGAGGTTATAGTCTTTTTTTCGTTTTTTTCATTTCATTTTTCCTGGACAGCCACCTTGCTTGGCTCTCTTCCAACCTCCCTATCCTTGTTTGAACAAAATGTTGCACAGTCTCTTAAGGTTCAGACCAATTATTTCTATTGAGAGAAGGATATGTATTTCTTTATGCAGCATGTGTAATACAGTATGCAAACCAAATGTGCAAGGCAGCTGAAAAATAACTGAATAAAACTGCCACAAGCATACAGATATCTGAAGGTGTGGAAACGACCTGAGATACTCACTGTTACAGCTAGAAATTTTAAAACTCATGACAGTTATTTTCTGTGAGACAGCCAATCTGCCAGCTTGAAATTAACTTCAGAATTTTAATAAGTTTATGGTAATGATGTCAGGGAGGTACCATAACCTCAGCCACAGCCACTGCACAGTCAGGAGGAGTCAGTTTGTCACCTCATGAGGGCAAAATGGCTGGCACCAATCTTGGCTGGCACCCAATGGAGGAAGATTTGACTTCCAGTTGCCACCTAGTTTCCCACCCTTTGGATTCTCTGATGAGCAGATGATGTTCTGATATTCTCTGATGAACCATAGCAGGTTCATCAGGGGAAACATTACCCATGTGTAGTCTGCACTGCCTTGGCCTCTGCTGGCTGATCTTGAAATAAGCTGAGATGTATTTGCTTGCAGGAGTTGTCTGTTTTGATTTGCAGTGTGCCTGCTCCTGAAAACAAGAAAGTTTTAAATCCCATGCTCCTTTTTGCATTACATGAAACCTCATGTCTGCTGTCAACAGCAGTGATCACTGGAGCCAGGCCAGCCCTCAGAACAAGCACAGTCACAGAACTGCCCGTAAGCAGGAGAGAAATGCAACAAGAAATCTTGCAGTGAACCCTCTGCCTTTAATCTATTTTCCCTATCCCTTTTTCTGGCTTAATTCCTGGATGTGGCCCTGAGACTACCCTGCTGGGTCCAGTGAATTTGTATCAATTTGGCTTACCTACACTTGGCTTCCTCTAAGCCACTTACTCACATGATTCTTGGTAAAGAGAGATATTTTTTGTACAATTCATTCTTCAGCTGCTCCTCTCTCTGCTGAAGGGTAAAAAGGACAGAGCTAAGCAAGCACACAGAACTCTGTAGAATTCTGCAGAGACTGTACCTATGTAAAATATTGGATATTTCTTGCTTACAGCCTGCTCTGAATAGGCTGTGTGCTTGTTGTGACCTTGCTGGAGCCGCAGGTTGAGCGGGGAGTGCTGGGCACAGAGATCTGTGTGTGAGCAAAAGCA
This sequence comes from Argya squamiceps, assembly GCA_037834095.1. Taxonomy (NCBI): domain Eukaryota; kingdom Metazoa; phylum Chordata; class Aves; order Passeriformes; family Leiothrichidae; genus Argya; species Argya squamiceps. Next base: position 8,324,263 of record JBBMKD010000222.1, on the reverse strand, counting down.
AACAGTGACAAAGCAAAGTGACAGAGCAATCAGTGTGTGAGCTCTCACTCTGTGAGAGATGTTCTGGTCAAAGCCTGACATGCCATGGCTGAAAGTGCACAGCACTCTAGGGGCAACACCTGAACTACTTTTGGAAAACCTTCAAAAGGCATGGGGTTCATGTGGCTGCACCCTGAGCACTGATGGCTCTCTACTGTCCTTAACAATACTGATTAAATGGGATTTGTATTTCCTCATCATCTCTTGGAGCTCATACTCACTTTTTGTAGAGCAGTTTCCAATGATTAGTGATTTTGCCTTTTCATTCATACCTGTATTGTTTCATACATATATATGTATGTATCTATATTGTTTGGAAGTTCTTCAAAGTTAATATATCTGGAAGAATATTTCAGATCAGGAAGATTTAAGGTTAGAATCTACAGGTAAAATCTTTGTTAATTTTTGCTTCAGGCTCTAGGTAAAATGCAGCCTTACTATAATAGCAATTATGTGTGGTTATTACTCTTGATTAAAATTAGATTAAGCTGCAGTTGGCAACTAAAAAAGATTAAATCATCACATAAAAACTGTCAGCCTTTCATTTTAAACATCTGTTAGTTAAGCATGACAGTAGCACTGATGTGGAGTATTTGCCAGATACCTCATCAACAGCCACCTTTGCATCATCAGATAATTGAGGCAATATGGTCTGGAGTGAATCATATTTCAAATATGACTGCATCTCACACACAACATAGAGCTTAGAAGTCTTTCTTCAGGTCAGATGTAAACAAATCCAGTATTTTAGGATTATTTAATTCTTCAGATATAAAGTTGTCTGGTGATAAATTGAAAATATGTTTTCATCATATCAGTATCCAGTGTATTGATATTAGGGATCTAAAGGATTTATCTGTCTGCTCTTTTCTTTTTCTGACCCAGGTTTGCAATGTCCATAAATCTCTACAATCCTGCTGATATCAATACCAGACTGATTTCAGGCTGATTTTTTCAAGGTTATTTAGATGTTTAGATGTTTCTGAGGACCTCAGACTAACACAAGCCACTATCTGAACTTCTGCCTGTACCAGAGCAGGGTTTTATTCTGGTGCCAGGCATACAAAGGCTATGTCAGCATATCCAGCATATCCATACCTGCCTGGAGGAATCTCTAGGTCAAGAGACCTCCTCAGTGTCATGTGCTGTAAGAAAATGCAGTTGTGAAACTTTGAGTGCACTTGGGGGAATCCCAGAGTTGTAAGAGGAAAAATTTTAATTTAAAGCTATTGTGATATTTAGATGTTGATTTTGATCTCTTGAAGCTACTCGTGCATTTGCTGAATGAAAAATTTAGTTTTTGATGTACAAAAGTTGAAATAAAATGTGTCCCAGTTCTAAGTGGCAATTTAATAGTAATTTAAACTGAGAACTTGTCCTCAGCCCTACTGCAAAATCTGTTAAAGATATGTTAGAAAGACTGGAAATCTTTTATTTTTAGGGCAAAAATGCAATGCAAAAATACCATTTTAGTTTGAACTGGGAATGTTTACACTCAGGCATGTCAATGGACAGAGGCGGGAGGGATCTCTGCAGCCCAGTGCCCCAGTGCTCACCTCACTGGGGATGTGTTGCTCCTACTGAATTCCTTCTACTGCTGCTCCCTACACCAGGTGCTTCTTAAAATGAATTCTTTGTTGGGAAATATCTTGCCTACCATCACTGGGCTCATAACTTGTGCTAAACTGACAACTCAGCTGAGACTTTTGGGTAGTAATATATTAATATCACGACATCATCAGAAATCTAGTGCATTTAGCTGGAAAACAATCGGTACTGTAACTTTGAGAGAGGAAAAAAACTTAATTAGATTTTCAACAAAATATTTTTAAAACTCAATACACACCAGCTTCTTTGCTCATTGCCACGTGCAACAAAAGCACAAAGGAAAATAATTAAAGGCACTGAGAAGTCATTAGAAGTTTCTGCACTTCAGCATTGAGCTCCATTGTCAGTGCTCAGTGACAACTGGCTGCTCTCCTCAATCAGCAAGAGGAGATGAAGTGGAAATGGCACTTGTGGATTCTTTCTGAGAGTAATTTGCTGTTTCTACTGCCCCCAAAGTTTCACATTCATGCTGCTATTCTTCATTTAAGAGATCAAATCTATAATGTAATATTTTATATTAAAGTTTTGGGAGAAAAAAAACAGGCCAGCAGGAGGAATAATTCTATTTAATCATGGGATTTATTAAAATTTCATAGGAAAATCCTGGCCCATCTGTTGCAACTCTAGTGGAAATCTAGTTATCAATACTTAGGTGGGAATCTGACACAGGGATGTTTACTCACAGTGAAGAAATCTGCCAGCAAACAAATGTCCTTATCTTAGTGCTTGACAGTCAAGTTAATGCCTTTTATTAATTTGGAAATGTTCAAATGGAATGTGTAATGTGATTATTTATTGATGTACAAGAGTGTCTATTCAAAATTCATGGAGTAATATTAGCATTGGTATTGTTATCATCTTTCATTTGCTGACTGTTTTCAGTATGTCTGACATTTAAAGACTTATAAATCTCTTCATTAAATGATTTGACCTCCCACCTCTCAGGGGAGACAAAGCCTCTGCTATTCCAGGAGGGAGGTGGTTCAGACATCCACCTCAGCTGGAAAAAGTCATCCCTGCCTATGGTTTGCACTTTTTCAATCAACAGAAATTCCTTAGGATGTTGGATTTTTAGGATTTTCTTCCATAATCTTGGGGAAAAAATGTAGTTAAAACTGACATTTCTCCTTGAGCTGGAAAATAGCAGAACCAAAAAATGAGAGAGTGTGGGTGAAATTCTGAAGCTAAACCCTCAGATGATGAGTACTGAGCCCTCCCTCTTCTGACTAGCATGGGGGGATCGTTCTGTCTGATCTTGAGCTTCCCCTGCAATTTTCAGGGCTGCTCTCATCCTTGATTTTCTCCTCTTGCCTAGGATTCTTGGCCTAGGATTCACCCCCATTGCTTTGTTACACTTTGTATATTGGAAAAAACCAAACCCCTCCCAGTGGACCAGGAGTCCAGTGGATTTCCAGTGGCCTATTTTCACCTTTCCCCTGCCAACATGTGCCCTCTGGACTGGTTTGTGTCCCATACCCCTCGGCTGTCTGCAGACTGTGGTTTGTGATTTGCACAGGAGGGAAGGTTCACACAACTGCAGGAAACCTAAATGACTTCATTTTAAGAACTCGGAATTGGATGTTAGAGGTTATTTTGCAGCTGAAACTCTCATCTCTCAATTTTCAACCCAGGCAGACATTGCTTTATATTATTTATGTTTTATAGCACCTTTCAAAAGAGGAAATTAAAATCATTACTCTTTTCCCTTTAAATGAAAATGTAGGTTGAAGCACTGCCTTCTGCGTTAACCCAAAGTGCACATGACTCCAACTGCATCATCAGATGGGTTTTTTTTCCACTTCAGTTGAAAGGTTAATATTTGTGCCAATCTCTTTTCCAATTGGCTGTGTTAGGTAACCTGTTGAAGATCTTTGCACATAGGGGGAAAAAAATCCCAAAAAAAGAGCACAAGGATTGCTTCCATGTCTACAAATTCTCTCCAGTGGAAAAGAATCTTTCTCCTAGAAAAAGATGATATAGAACAGTCCTTATGTTTAATCATGTTCTCAGTTCTTCCTGCCATGGATGAATTTTATTTCTGCTTTCCAAGGAAAGGGAGTATCTTGTTCAAGATATTTTGACACATTCCAGGTCTCTCCTATCTGTCCTCATGATGATATTAAATACTCTACTTAAAAACCTTACAGGCTTCAGCAGAGGAAGGCCAATGTGTCTATTAAATTGTTCTTTGCAATATGAGAGCTAAAGAAATGCAGTTAGTTACAATATGAAATTATGATTACTGCTGGAGCGAAGTGCACTTTCAAAGCAGGGAGAAAATGGCCAGAAGAGATACAATCTCTTAAACTGTTTAAAATTAACATATTGTACTAAACCAAAATTAGCCATAATTGCAGCACTTAATATAACCTGTCAAGAGATGTTTTAATGAGCTCTGTTCAAATACTACTGCCAAAGAATTATATTTTTTTTCTGTTCTATTTCAAAATTTAATTTCATGCCTTGAAAAATTATTTCTTGAGTACTAGTAATATGAATTAATGTGATGTTTGCAAGGACAATAGTCATCCTATCTTGGCCTAATATGGTTATTCTGCATTTTTTTCTTCATCGGGACAGGTTCTAAACCAAAAAAATAGTGCACAAATGCTTTTCAGAAAAAGTGTTTTCAGGGCTTTTTGTGGTAAAAAAACCCCTAAATAATAAATCATACCTGATTCAGCAAACCCAATAGGTTTTAAAATACCAATTACTTAATAGATTATTTTTGACAGGGTAGTAAGCACATAAAGTTCTTTTAAGACTGGAAAAAAAAGTGCTTGGACAAGTAGTCTATAGATCTATTTTTATTATGCAAGCTTAATTAGTGCAAAAAGTAATACAGCATCATAAATTACATAAAATGTATTTTTTCAGTTAGTAATTAAAATTAATTTGGGTAACACAGATCCTGGTTTTCTTATTTACTATGTCTGAGTTATTTTTCCCTCAATATTTGCACTGAGCTCCCTGCTGGATCTATACATAACCACTGAATACCTTGTTCCTCTGCTGATCTGTGCATTAGTGCTCCTGATCTGTTCTGTTTAATTCTGTGTTTCAAATGGACTTTTAAAATCATTTTACAGGGTGTCCTTTACTGCTGAGGAATTTGCACAGACAAATTTTATAGTTTATTTTCTCTCATTATCATGAGGATAACCTAAGATAATTTTTATTTTGCACAGAATCTTCCTGTTGGGGCAAATGGCAAAGAACCACAGAGAGGTTCTTTGTGAGGATTAAATCCAATTTCTGTTTGTTCCATAGGAAGTTGCATTTCTGTACCAATAAACCTGAAATACAGTGGAAAGAAAATAGATGTTGTTGTGCAAACACCAGCACTCCTTAAAAAAGCATTATAGCAGAACTATATGAGATTCAAATTGAGTGGACCAATGGTGGAGTCCCTCGTGCAAACCCAGTCTATTGAAACTGAGTAAGGTCAGACAGAATAATCCATTTAGGATGTTATTTAATTAAAGTTTCATCACTGAGGTCCATAAGTTTCAGGGAATAATAAGGAAAGTTATGCACTCTCAGGAGTGCAGAGCACACCTCCAGCAGTCAACTTTACAGTAGAAATAATCTCCACACAAATTACTTTCTGGATATCATTAGGAGAATATTGGGTAGTGCATTTGTTATTCTGTGGTAGTCTGCATATCTCCAAGGACAGGAGCTCTTGCTAAACAGTGGATATTTATGTGGAAACAATCCAATATATCTGATAGTCAGGAGATTTTGTGCCACAGTTACCCAAGACTTCTCTCTTAAAAGTCAATCTAATGCACAAACTCTTTGGTAAGTTTGTTTCTCAAATAAAGGTATTCCCAACAAACAACAGAGATATTTCTGGGCTGCAATGTTTATGTACTTACTCTGAAGATGAAGTTGAGAAATTATTAAAGGACTTTTTTTCCAGTTAGGAAGCCTGTAGCTAAGTCATCTGTCCTGTATTCTATCATAGGTGTATCAAAGGCTTTTCAGCATCAAAGAGTATGGCTGCAGTAATTTTTTTACCCTGTGTTCTTTGATGTGTTTTCTAGATTTTGATATTTTCTGTGGCTGACATTTTCCATCAAAAAAACAGCCTGACACTTTCCATCAAAAAAGGGTAGATGATGAATTTCCAAATTCATCACCTTTAGCTTTCCTTATACCTTTGCAGATGGATACTCCTACACAAATTTACTCAAAATACCTTATGACCACAGTCAGAAATTTAATGTCATGGCCAGGGATCCTCTGCTCTTCAGCTGTTCAGGTGCTTACAGTTACTATCTACACAGTTACATAAAAACAAGGAGAAAGGTTTCTGTTATTTGTTCTAGCTTTCAATACTTAAAAATGGAAGTTCACAGTTAGCAATTCATTAGCTTTTTATGGTATTCTCCTAATTTTATTTTTCTGAAGTAGCAAAAAAATTCAGGGACTTCTGTCCGTCAAGAACTAGATCATTTTTTTCTATCAATCTACAGTCAAACATACCAAAGGTTGGAATACTCAGTGATTAAATGAATCAGTGTTAACAGAAAAGAATAAAGACAAATCAGACTTACTCCCAGTTCAGGGGGAAATGTCACCAGTTTTAGAATTAACTTTTAGAAAGGTGGATCAGAATAAAATGGGGGAATGTATTGGCACATTCAGCATTGCATTTAGACATCAGACTGCTTAATAACCCTGAGAAAGATTTAATAAAATAAAAAAAAACAGGTTCACTTCCAGAAAGTGAAAAGGTGTTAACTGGTGATGAGAAAAATGTTAATCTGCTGGTTTTATGTTCTTATAGAAGAACTGGCATGACATCTGAGAATATAAAATAAGTGTTAGCAAGTAACAGACCCCTGAACTTCAAAAATGTTCTAAAATTATCAATGTTTATTAGAATGTTTGGGAAGTGATCATGAGCTTAAATTATGAAGAACTCAGAAAGAAAAAGCAGAAATGTCTGAAATTCATGTAAGAAAGCATTATTGAGTTTAAGGTTGATATGCTTGATCTCTGCACCTAAAACTGCTCTGGTTTGGCTCTGTAGATGTTTCTCTCCCATCAGCTGACAGAAAGCATTGCCTGGCCAGGGAATGTGTGAGGCAGAGTCCAAGTTGTTTGCTGTTTGGGAAAAGAGAAAACATAGAAAAGAATCATGGAATCATTTAGGTTGGGAAAGACTTTTAAGGCCACTGAGTCCATTAACTCAACTCCATTAACTCATCACTTCCACGGCCACCACTAGACCATGTCCCCAAGTGCCACATTTGCAACAGCTTTTAAATACCTTCAGGGGTGGTGACTCAGCCACTTCCCTGGTCAGGCTGTTCAGGGCTTGAGAATCCTTTCAGCAGAGAAGATTTTTCTAGTATCCAGTCTAAGCCTCCTCTGGTATAGCGTGGGGCCATTTCCTTCTGTCCTGCTGCTTGTTACTCGTGAGAAAAGGATGACCCTACCCCTGGCTACAACCTCTTTTCAAGGGGTTTTAGAGCACAGGTCTCTCCTGGGGCTCCTTTTTTCTCCAGGCTAAACACCCCCAGCCCCCTCAGCTCCCCCCACCAGACCCTTCTCCAGCTCCATTTCCTTCTCTGGACATGCTCCAGCACCTCTATGTCTTTACTTGTCATGAGGGACCCAAAAACTGAGCAGAGAACAGGATGATGTCCATTTTCACAATCTCAATATATGTTTTAGTCATTTAGAAAATAATCACAAAAAAGCTGCCTAGGAAATCATGATTCATTTTTCAGCAGGATCCACTGTCTGCTCAGTCCCATTCTCAAGTTTTAAATGACTTTTGGCTGCGTTGTTCCTTTCTGCTTGCCTTATTACCTAAATTACTGTCATTTGTCAGACTGCAAGATTTTTTTTAGCTCTCTTAATGAATACAGACCCCACCCACCAAGGACTGGCCAGGTTTTGTTTATCTGTAATGACTTTCAGGTTACTTCTGCCTACCTTTTTCTAATTGCATATATTTATCCTGAAACCCTCACTATGACCTGTGTTTTAGCCATATTTATAAAACGTGGATTAAATAGCAAATGTCTCCAAAGCCAGTGTTTTGAAGGAAGATGTGAATATAAACACTTTCTAAACTTAGTAGCTGCTTCTGTGACATATTGGTACAGATGCAGATTATCCATATGCTTGCTATTCCCTGGATACTGCAGTGGATACAATTGCTTTCCTTAGTGCCTTTTTATACTTCAGAGTGCAAAGTGCCCTGAAAATATTAGCTGACATTCTAAGGGCTAAGTACAGAACAGATATGGATTTCTTTCCCCCAAAACTTCTAACAAAAATGCTTCTAATATACTTATATACAACTTTCCTTGCTCCTGTATGATATCACAACATTAAACACTATCTCCCAAATTTTCTTACTCAGTGTTGGCATTGTTAGGAAGTGAAAATTCCTGTTAATGTAGGTTGAAAGATTACAACTTAATAAACTCTGAAGACTATGGTTTAAAGAGGAGGAACAAACCACAGGGAAAAAGGATCTGAAACATCCCATTCCATGATCTTTATGTCTTTTATCTGAAATAGTCTTTCTTTTATACAGAGAAAAACAATGAAAGAAAGGGAAATAATATCAAGACAAATGTTCAGGTTTTAGCTGATTTCTTTTACTGGGATAAAATATGAAAAACTGTTTATTTCAAAAGTAAAATATATTTAAAATTACATGCACTTGCTAAAATATACTAGTTAACTAAATGGACACTACCATGCTTTTTCATAAAACTGCTGAACCCAATGTATAGTTACTTTTCTGGGACAAGGACCACTCTGATCTGAGCCAGTTTTTTATCAAAACTTATTTTATTGCGGTTCCAAAGTTTGATCTCAGTGAGCCAAATATTTCTGTTCTACCTTCTGGCATGCAGAGGCATTTTTTCCCCTCTACTTTAGTGAGACTGCAACCCCAGCACAAAAGCCTATAGCCTTCAGAGCAAGGTAAGAATTGCTGCCACTGTTGTCCATATGCAGCAAAGACAGGATACAAATCCTCCTCAGTACTGCACAGATTCCTGAGAGAGAAAGAGAAACCTGAAAGTGGATATTTTAAATAAACGTCTTTGCCTTGATTTGGATTCATACTTGAACAGTTGGATTGCACCAGTGTTTTTCCACATGAGAAATACAAGCTGTGGCATCATTTGGGTTACATGATTCTTTCTGCTCTACTTTTTCTAGGTATACCTGAAGAATGCTGGTAAAAAGTTAAAATGGTCACTTTATCCAAACATAGGTGAATCTTCTACCAAAACCAAGGAATGTCAATGGTAGAACTGCTGCTTATGCCCTCCCCAGAGGCATATTTGAAAAGCAATTAGTAAATGCAGCCTTGTGCTGCTTAACGTTCATTTTGTGATAAAGCTACTGATAAAGATTAGATACCAGCATATCATGCTTCAGTCAAAATAAAAAGATTCTTAGTTTGAACATCTGGCTGTCCCTACTGACATTTCAGCCAGGAATCTGCAATATTTTGTAGTTCTTAAATGGAATATTATAAAAATAACACTGCTGATAAGAAAATGCTTTTCTCCCTCTTGGTGCCCTCAGGATATGTTTCAAATCTTCTTTGTAATCTTTGATTTTTTTAAAAATCTTGTTGAAGAGGGAATCTATGAGGGACAGTGTGGTAGGGGAAAAGGGCAAACAACTAGTCAATACTTTTAAACATAAAAAAGATCCTTCTCTCAGATTTTCCAAGATATTTTGCATTGGCCTTGTAGAAACTAATGAAAGCATCTCCAGTACACTGAACAGGATCAGAGTTCACTTCTGTGCTGAGTGCTTTTGAAACTCCTTTCCCTTTTCTACTTAGCAGTGACCTTAATTTTCCTTTCCCTGAGTGAGTAAACAGCTTTAAAATTACTTATTAGAAGCAGAACACAAGCCTGGCAAGCTATTTGCCCAATTCCAGTAGGAAAGTGCAGAAAGAGGCAGCCAGACCACCTGCCATTGCTTAAATCACTGTGACTATTAGGTTAATTTTAATTCACTTAAGTTCAGTCTATGCCTGCCTTTCTTTTTCCACCCAGATAAGCAGAGGAAACAGGTGGAGGCTTTTATTACTGTAATTAGATGTATCTTAGCAGTGTGTGAGGCAAAGCTGACTGGGGAGGAGGAGAACATTTCATGCTGGGGTAGGTGAGTACAAGTTTACTGTCCTTGCATAATGTGGTGATTTTAATGGTGCCTACACTGATCAGACTCTGAAATATACAGAAAATGGGGTAGGTTTTTTGTTGTGAATGATAAAAAAGCAAGCTCTATAGTAGTAAGTCCTTACACTGGCTTATGAAAGACAATTTTTTCTCCAGTAACCTTTGTAAAGCTTCAAAGCTGCCCTGAAATCTTCATCACTTTGAAGTCCAGCAGCATTTTGCCACAGTCTCCAATGTCAGGGGTTCCCCTTTTGGGCATCCCCTGCAGAGGTGCCAGAAAACACCTCCATTTCATTTGCCTCCTGGGAGTCTCACTGAAGCCAACACAAAAATCTAATCAGTGTGTCTGTTGTTCTAGTGCATTAAATTACTGAGGTTAAAAAAAATTGAGTGTAACACAGTTTTAAAGGCATTAATTTTCCTTGACTTCTCATTCCTGTCGCTTTGCTGTTATGGAGGAGGCCCTGTCTGTGCAGTATTTGATCTCTTCTATCACTGTTGTCAATGCTTGACAAATTAATGGACTATTAATAAATTGTTTAGGACTTTTAAATTGAAGAAGATAATTTTCACAGGAATTTTAAAGAATATGATGGATACCTTTTCAAAAATTTTATTTTTGAAGCTAGATTTCCTGTGTTTGTTCACCCTTCTGGTTTTGTCTGTTTGCAAACGATAGAGAGGAGATTGCATTTTTAAATCCTATTGAGCTTACAGGTATTCAAACGAAAGATTTAGGAGTCATAGACATTTATTCAGTAGCATTAATGTCTGTCAAATTAATATCTAGATGCAATAAAATTTATGTTACTTAACACTTATAAAAAATATGTGAACTCAAGTTCCTGATATCAACTATAACACTAGAAAGAGAATGGGACAGAAAACTGAAGAGCTTAGTGTTTATTTGTTGAATAATGGGTTGAATTAAAGACTCATTTCCCCTGATATTTAAGTACCTTTAATGCTCTGAAATTCTCAGTGAGGATGATGGCTGTAAGTAAAACAGGAAACAATAACCAGACTGCTACAGATCCTTTTAACAAAACTAAAAAAATCTCTTCCTTTCTCATTGCCTATAGACAATGAACTTTTAATAATATTTTCATTAGTCCCTTTTCACACCAGGATGCCTTTGGTCAGAAAAACTGATCTACGGACAAGAAATAATTGCTGTTAAAAAAAGCAAAGAGTATTTTATCTGATAGATAATATCATAGACAATATTTTTGTATTATCTGAATATGAATCAGTAAAGTATTTGGTATTCCATAGCTTTAAACTAGGGGTAAATATTTTCAGCAGAAACCAGTCTTCTAAGAAAAGGCAGTTATAAAGTTCATCCTGCCCTCCCAGCAATCATGTTGATGTCAACTCTGAAATAGCACAGAGGAACCCATATTCTCATTCTTCCCAGTAACAGGGCCCTGGCCAGGACGAGCACAGGTAGTGAGTGATCTTTGATTTTGGAGACTTGGGATGTAATCCCTTCTTTCCCAGAGGGTTATTTCAGCTTATAGTACCATCAGCATGAAGGTACAACACCTCACAGGAGTATTTGAAGGCCTTGTGTGCACTTATAAGTGCTTGGAGCTTTTCCTTGAAACCTTAATGACCCTCATTTCTATTACCAGTTAAAGGAAATGCATTGGTAAAACATTTGAAAAGCCATTAGGTCTAAGCCCTAAGAATATGAAGCAAAGGAAACATTATGGTGTTATTTAGAATCCCTCAGTTGTTTCCCACATATTTTCCACAGACCTTGTAGTTGTTTTTAGTTTTCTGTAATTATATTTTAATTTTACGTTTGTAGTTCTATACGTTCCTGCAATTAGTCTTAATAATTTGATCTGTGAACTCTGTGACTTTTACCCACTCTTTACTTCTTGCCTTTCCAGGCTATGTTATAAAATTCACAAACCTGGTAAATTAAAAACAGATTCGTACATTTTGCACTTGAGCTGAAGAGTTTAACTACTACAATTCAATTAATGTGAAACGTGTTCAATATTTATTTTACCTTAATGAGTGCCATGTTCCTCCCTCTCTCCCTTGCTCTCTTTCAGCCAAGTGAAACAAGAACGTTGTTTTCTTCTTTTCAGTTTAAATATGTGAGGCCATTATTTCTGCTCACACATGAATATTGTATCACAAACGCCCCTCTAGTGCTCTGCCTTTTATTTAAGAGGAAAAAAAATAATTTAAGATGCATAAATATAACTCTATTTCAAATTTTGTCTTGAAGTTTTGCTGGCAGTGGATTAATGCCCTGCCTACCCAACACTCTTTCCTCACTCCTCTAATTTTGAAGTCAGTTAGCCAAGACTCCATTTTTTTCATGCAGGAAAAGCCAATTCTTTATTCACATAACTCATTTTATAGTTTTCACAGACTCGTGTGTAACACCTATTGGTTGGTAGTTTTCTTACTACTCCATTTATTGGTCAGAAGGTGATTTGTGTGTATGTACTAAGGTTTAAATTGTTCATATTTTTCTTTTGTGGGTTTCAATGGAGCAAGTCTAATGTCTTTGTAAGTGCATTTGTTTTTTCTCTGAGAATAAATCTATTCTATTGTGCTAAGGAACTTTTCCTACTCAAGATGGTTTTGTATGAGAACTTGCAAGTTATCTGTACTTAGCTAAATAGTAGGGCCTAAACCATATTTTATAAGACCTTCCTTTTATAACATCTTTTATTTCTCTGCAACACTCTAAGGCCTGATCTTAATCCCAATTTTGACAACAAGCAACACGTGTGAATAGTTCCAGATGAGTTCCCACATTTATAACCTTCATAAAGGTGCCAATCAATTAAAATAGCCAAATCATGTTTCTGCAAAGCCCTGCAATGTGCTGGGAAACAGGAAATCAACCTGGGTTTCCTCTTCCGATTCTTCCTCATCCAATTCACTTCTTTTCCAGGAGATCCTACAGGGCTTTAACCAGAGCAATTCCCCTGTTCATGTGAATGTTAAATCCACTTGACCAGTGTTGAAGCAAGCATATCCAGAACCTAGAAAGAGACATTTTGAGAGGGCTTTTGAGAAACAAAATAATTAATAAAAACCTTTCCTTCTGTTTCTTCCACTTTATTTTTTTTGACTGCTGACTTAAGCAGGCAGACATCCCAACTCCTGCTTAGCTGAAGGGCTTTGCAGGACATGTCAGTATGTCCTGGGGGACAGCAGTGTGCTGGAATGCACCTTGCCCTCCCTGGGATAGGGATACAACTCCTGGGCTGTGGGGTTTATGATTGCAGTGATAAATAATCTATTTTTATAACCAAATTGTTTTATGAATGTTTCATTTTATGCAAATCACTTGTCCTGCTGAAAGAAAAAGTAACTGCTCCATATTTTTTAGCTTTGGTTGCTAAAAGATAGGTTCACTTGTTTCAAATACTTGACACAGGGATGCTAATTTTTGCCAGTCTTTTAGCTGTGGGATCGATCTGCAAACTTATTTCTTTAGAAAACTTTTCCTTGCCTTTAGATGTCAGAAATGTTTTCCGTGCTTCCCTTCCACGTAATTCTGCATTTTTATGAGTCACTTCAGCAATTATTATGGGGTTTCTACATCACTTTTTATACATAGAGAAGTTAGAAACTATAAAGGATGAGGAGGGTTAGGAATACTATGTGTGGTTCTTTTTTGAATTTAATTAGCTAAAATATATTTGTCGTATTTTTGTCTCTTTTTAAGTTTATTTTTTAAAATTGTTTGTGTGTTTCTGTGATATACTCACACATCAAGTAAAGGAATTAATTAATGGATTAATGCAGTAAGTTAGAAGAAATCAAAATCAGTTGAAAAACTAATAGTTATCACAAAGTATCAATGAAATCTGTCATGATGTAGTGGTGAGTAATCTACTTTGATAGCAAAATTGAATATGGATTATCAATAGAGACATATAAGAGACATTCATGCAGGGGCTCCCATGAACTCCATCTATGGAAGAAATTAGTTGGTGCTGAATCCTAAAAACAAATTTGGTCTCACATAGCACATTGATTTTTCATTGTATGGGATATAATATAAAAGAATGGAAATTTGACTGTAATTTCCCAGTTTAACCAAGATGTTAATCCATGCATCAGGCTTCAAAAAGCTTTATTCTCATTAATGAGAATCCTTAGCAAATTAAAGGTGTTGTTTCATAAAATCTGGAGCCCAGCCTGGTTTCCAGTGACATGTCAAGACCTCCTTTCAGCTGTTCTCCTTCAAACATCAGTCATCAGCTCTGTGGCTGGTGATCCTCTATGTCTGCAGAGTCCCCCAGTTTGAGGGTGTCCACAAAGAAAAGCCAACTCTTTTCCATGGTTCATTTGGTATCAGTACCCATTTCAGATTGTATTTGCTCCTCCATTTTCTAACTGAAGGATACATCCAGATACACAAAGGCAAGAGAGACAGGAAGCACAGATAAAGGACATGTACTGATTTGACCCTTGAAGGCACCAGAGGGCTTCTCCATAGATGTGCATTTAATAAAAATAGAGTTCCTCACATCCCATCCACATTTTGTGATCAAAGTTTGGAGTTTGGATCCTCCATACATATTAAAAATGTGTCTCCCAAACTTCCTTACCTTATGGAAAGAGAAAATCCTATTACAAAGCTCTACTTTATGTTGGAAATTCCTGCGGCACCTCTCAGAATGATATTTTTCAGAGTTTAACACATCATAGTTTGATGATACTCTGTTTCCTTTATGTACCATGAATAATTTCAGAGCAAATACGCTCCAAAGTCAGATGAGACCCTGATGATAAAAACCTTGAAAGACTTCTCTGAACTCTGCCAATCTGAACAGGTACTGATAGGAACAGGTGAAATGTTTATGAAGGACTCACATTTTCAGTGCAGATTCTAAGCCTGGTACTGAATAAATCATTGCAGTTAGATTTTTTTATAGTGCAAAGAGGAGAGTTCTTCATTCTGCTCAAACCAAGTTGTCTCTTGTCTCTTGTGGAAGTTTCCAACCAGAACTGCCAAGATAAAAAGACATTAAATAAATGGTACAAATGTGACGTGCTGAGGAAGGTCAGTTGCCCCATGTTAAGGGGTTTATTTGGGGGGTAGGAGGAATGGTTTGGGGGTGATTTTATTCCAGACTCCATTTTTAACAGAAATAAACCCAGGTTCCTTTTCTTTGGGATTCAAAGTTTTTCAGTTGTTTTGCCAGAACCAGTTTCTGATTCACAATCACTAAGGGAAAGGTAAGGGTACACTGAGAGTAAAGAACATGACTATTTTTGTCAAGTGCTGACAGCGGGGGTACTTTTTAATTTATTTGTTTAACAGTTCTGTCTGCATAAATTAGCTAGGATGTCTGAAGTGATGCACCTTTTATCCTCTTATCTCACCCTTTAAATTCTCTCCTTGCACTGGCAATGCTTAAATTGCAATTTAGGTTAATTATTGAAGGGAAAAGAGGGATTCAAGAAGGGAAAAGAGGGATTCAAACCCTTTTATTAAGTATGTTTTATGATTTCTGCTACATTTATCAAGCACAGTCCTATAAACATTCCCATTCTGGCAATGAACAAGTCATTTTAAGTTGTCTTCTGCTGGAAGTATTTCTGTTGAATCCTGAATAGGATCAATAAATGTATTTTTAATGCACAGGAGGTTACTTTTTATTTAAGCAGCAGATTCTTAAAATATTTAACATCCATTCCATTCTCTGGTGAAATGTTCTTCTGTTTCTTAGGAGTACATTTTGACCTTGGTATTATTGCAGACAGTATTTCTGTTTTGTCTCATGGCAAGAACATTCTAAAAAGAGATGGCCGCTTATTAAACCTATCAGTTGTGGAAGCATAAAAACATAATGCTAATATACAGCTGGCTCTGCAGGTCAGATCTTTACAGGGAGGACCTTAAAGAATAGCTAATATCAACAATACCGCTTTGAATTGCACCAGCTGAGTGTCTGACCCATCCTCTCAAATGAAATTGCACAGCACTTGCAAAAAGCCTCTCTCTGAAGATTTCCCTGAAGGCTCCCAGTGAACACCATGTGGGTGGGCTGCTTAAGCTCTTGTTCTGCAAACCCTCACTTGTGCTAATAATCCCATTGAAGCAGATTATTTTTATTGTGGGGTTTAAGCCTGGATGTCTGATCACACAAATGAAGCAGCTGGGATTGTGCTCTTCAGTCTGAAAAATGAAGAATTATCGCAGTATAAAGTCCATAATAGAAACTCCTCTAATCTTTCCTGCACCCTTTCAGTGAAGGTTTTATTTAGCAGGATGTGATGGTTTTTACACTGTTCAGCATCTGGCTCTTTGCTGATGAGCAGAAAGAATCTGATTTCATTTGTTAGATCTATATGTAAGGAACACTATTCTTTCCTCCATTCCTTTCTTGCCATCTTTAGTTCATACTATCAACTCAGATTCACCAATTCAGTTGACTGAAAACTGTGGGTTGTTTTTTGTTTGTTATGTTTTTTTAGATATCTAAAAAGAATAAGTAGAAGAGAAGGCAAATTTACCGCTCTTAAATTCAGCAAAATATTTGCTAATTTCCAAACTTTAAAAATGATCAGCAGAAGTTTGTAGCCAATGAAATCTGATGAATTTCAGAAGCTGCTTCTTCCTCACAAAAAGGTCTGCAAAAGTTTGGAAAAAAAAAAATAAAGTCTGAACTCCAAACATTTCTACTGTATCCATACAGCCTGACCTTCAAAAAATTGTGCTATGCCAAAAATTATATTTCCAAAATTGACTTGTTAGGAGTTTCTCTGCAAAAAGCTACAATGGACTTCTTCCTAGGGTCATAGCAAATGGAACTAACAAGACACCACAATTCTCCTGGGACTTGACCCAGGACCTGCCTAATTGAATTTTTCAGAGGCTCCAGGAGGAAACACTGAATTGCCTAAACTCCCTGTGTAGGCTGATAAAAGGATTTCACTCTTTTAACGCTCTCCTGGAGCCAGTGAGGTGCATTCGCAGTGAAACATAGCTTTTGGAGAGAAGCTGCAGCTTTTCCTCTCTTTGCCTCTTTCTCTGTGTTGTTTTAGTTTTCAGCTTCAGTGTTCATGGCAGATGTGGACTAGCTGATATTGTACTGCTGCTTAGCGCTTACCCAAAGCTAAACTATCTGCAGCAATCAACTGTACTTGAGTGAATTCCATATTTATTCCTGGTATAATGGCTAATATTGGCTACAGTGGGACCTCCATACAGCTGGTGCCATCCTGCAGGGGCCTTTGGACCTCAGAACTACAGGTTTTTTTACACATCTTTGGTCTGTCTTAGATAAGTACAATAGCAGAGTTCCAATATTTCAAGTGTCACTTGACAAACACCATGAGAGGAGGGGTTTTCCCCCTCTTTTTATTCTTATTGTTGTCTGCCATTCTTAAAGCTTAAGCAAAGCAATCTTAAATCTCTTTCATGGTCTGATATTTCTGTAAAGTAATCTCTGGATTTTTTTAGCACTACAATAAAATGTACATCACTTTTCCTGATGATAAGGATGACTATGACAGTGTGTTGTAGTAAAAAAAACATTACACATGTCACAGCTGGATTTACAGTGAGAGGGATATTGTACTTTAGTCTGTTTGAGTGGATACTAAGTTATAAGCCTGAAGGTCAATTGATCCCAGAAAAGGATTGTGGAGTCTGAATGCTGGAATGATCTCTCCCAGTCTCAGATCCCTGCTGTACATCCTGTGGTGTCAGGGGTAACAGGTGCTCTGAAATAACTTTAGGAAGTGTTTCTGGGCCTTTCTTGCTGTGTCATGTATCCACCAGCCCCAGTTCTGCTGTGTCTGACAGTGATTTATTTCCATAATCAGGGGAAAGAGAAGTCCTTCATCTCCTCCATGGTGGGTATATTGGGTATAGTGTGTTCCTTTCAGTCTGTGACAGATCCAGACTGAAAAACTGTGCTGAGCAAAGTGAATTTCATTTAATCTGAACATTGAGATGCCTGAATGTGTACCTATCTCCTCTGCCTCTTGGTTCTTAACTTGTTTTAAAAAAGCATATTGGTTGTGAGAAGAGGTTGAGTTCCTTTCCAGCAGCTTTGGCTGTAATCTCAGACATCCCTGTCTCTTCCATGGGAGAAATGTCTCCCTTGGCCCCCTTGTTCCTGGTATGATATGCAATGGGATTTGCCAATTCCAAGTTATTTAGGAGATGGAAAGAAGGGTAAAGTTCATACTTTCCTTACTTAAAGCTTAGCTCCACACACACCAAAAATTTTCACATTTTGCTTCCTGTTATACTTTCTCATTAACTTTCTCTTATTTTAATTTTTACTTTCCCCATCTTATTGTTTTTTAAAAGTGAAGTATCCTTTAATCACAAATTAAGGAGGAAAGTGCAGATTCTGTCTGATTGCTAAGGTTGACTTCACAAACCCCTACACTCAATATTGTCATTTTATGTATCCTGATGGAGGGGAACCTGGTCTGTCAAGATTTCAGAGCCTTTTCCAGGCTAAACTCAAGATGTAGGATCATTATTCTGCTGTATCCAGCTTTTCTTTAATAGCCAATATTCCAAAATGCTTTCTTTCTTAGGAAATTCGAATAAACTCAGAGTTTCAGCAATTAGTAGAACTAAGTGCCTAAATTTAGCTATGTGTATTTATGTGGGTTTTTTTGGCCCACACACTGATTTTTCGAAAGCTGTTTTCGAAAGCATAGGAGAAGGAAAATGGAACAAAATCTCATATTGAAAGGAGATTTTCACTGTTCATCAAAGAAGAAACTCCAGAGATTGGGTTTACTTGTCTTTCCAGAGAACCTGGATTTTCCTCAAAGTTCTCTGGTAATTGACAGATTAATAGCAATGGCTCTGGTGTTCAAGGTATTTTCATATACAAATGCAAGCAGGATGAAAGTTTTGTTGGCAGCTTTTAAGCAAGAAAATAAATCTTAAAAAAACTTTTTTTTAATTCAGTGGCATTTTTTATTCTGTGACATATAATAGGGTCAGAAGGGAGGCAGTTCTATTGTTTGATGCTTCTTTCCCTGTAACATAATTAAAACTATTTCTTAAAAATAAAATTTTCCCACATTAAAAACCTCAGATCTCTGCAGTTGGAATACCTAGATTCCTTTCAGCTATTTAATGAACTGTTTAATCAGACAAAGATAAGTTATTGCTATTTAGGAAAATTTAAAGACCATTACTACCATTCGATTTAAACAAATTTCAAACTGAAATAGTCTTTTTTCAAGCCATGTCTTGAAACAGGTTCTGGAAATGGAATATATCCTTCTAAAATGCTTGAAATGTCTGATTCAGACATTGACAGATTGGACTTGAATTCATTAAAAATTTCAGTGATGTTAAGAGAGTTTTCAAAAGAGTAAATGATTTTTTGCTGCAATGTTCTTAGAGCTCTCTTGACCTGCTGAAATTGCCAAGGTCTGTAGTGTGAGAGGTGCTTGTGCTGAGTAGAGACAGTGAATCTTGGCTGGTTCCTGAGGGAGTAACGTGCTGTAAATAATAATGGGTGGACCTGCTTCGATTTTACTCCACAGGATTCCTGTGGAGGGTATTGCACTCCAATGAGTCCTGCCTCTTCTGTGCTCACTGCAGTTCCTCACTGGCACAGGGAGCTGGCATTGCTGTCCCACTGTAATTTGAGATATAATTAATTCTGCAACCAAGTTTTGGAAAACCAGTTCCTGGAGGGATGCTATGGATGTACCTGCTCCTCTGCCTGCAGCACCCAGCAATTGCCCTAATTGCTCTCTCCTTAAAAGCAAAAGAATTCAGTGCCATAATGAGACTTTCTGCAGACTGACACCACTAAGAGAGCCATGCCTCTCTACTCCTGATTTACTGTTCATTACTGTGCCCCATTTGAAGGACAGATGTGCTACTTAATTACTGGAAATGGCACGAGTAGGCCAGTGTTGCTGTTCATGGTGCCAGTCTGAGACAGGGCTGCCTTCCCAGGCAGGGCTCTGTCACCTCTGCCATGATGAAAACTTGACATTTTTGTTTTCTTTTTCAAACTGTACTTTAAAAGAACCTAAATCTGCATTTGGTGGTGTTGCCGAGTGCTTTATAATTAAATTTATTTGCCTTTGAAGTCTGATTATCTAACTTAAATACAATTTGATAGTGCCTCAGATCTTTAAAATGTCTTTTCCCTCTTTCCAGGCTCTCTCAGTAGATACATGCTAAAGATAATTTTTATGTATATTTTTCCTAGGTGATACAGGGCAGAAATTGTACACACATCAGCTCTGAAGTGTCTTTTAAAGGTTTCCAGATACTAATGAACTGAGCTTTTGAGGCAATGAGGAATTATCCTTGTAATCTTACAAGAGCTCTTAGCCTACTCTCTCAGAATTTATCTGTGCTGCTGTTGTTCAATATTTATGCCAAAGCCTGGTGTTCATTGATTGTGTCTGGATCTGCCTCAAAGCCTCAGCAGATTTAGTCCTGACATCCACCAGTGCTGAGGATAACGGAACCAAAACATGAGGACACAGATTGGTTTTACTTTTACAACAGAAGTTTATGTGCTCACCCTCATGCTCACAGACTGCATCCACGAGGTGGCTGTACAGATGTCCTGCTTCCCTGCACCCCTTTGCCCACACACACCATTTCTCCACCCCTGGGCATGCTCAAAGCCAGGCTGGATGGGGTTTTGAGCAACCTGGTCTAGTGCAAGGTGTCCCTGCCTGTCAGATTATCCCTTTTTCTGGCCCAGAGATGGGGCTCCTGAGATGTGTTTTAAAGACTTTTATTTTTCCATTTTCAGTCTCATGTGAAACATGACACATGTTACATATGGTACATATGTTACAATTCATGCCATCACAATCAGAAAACAAACTATTGCCTAATTACAATACATTGTAAGTGTTTCTTGGCCTATCACCTTTTGCCACACAATGCTGTTAATCCCTTAAAGCAAATAATCTAAAATTACCCCTCATGGGTCCTATTACAATGCATCTTTTGTAGTTCTGTTTCTCCAAAATATCTAGCCTATTTGCAAGGCCATCATTTGAAACTTGTTTCTACTTCCATTTCTCTCTCAACAATGTCTGTCCTGTTCCATGGCCTTTCTAAGTGAGCACATTTTAATCTCAATGTTTGTGTACAGATGCATCCTATGTGAGCCTTCTGCCAGGCTTTGAGAATTCTCTACAAATCCATTTTCCACATCTGCCCATGGCAGGGGCTTGGAATGAGATGACCTTTAGGTCCCTTCCAACCCAAACCATTCTGTTCCCACGTCCCTTTCAGATTGGATATGTCCTACTCATGTGCATGGGCCCAGCATAAAAAGAGATTTGATAACTCTGTTTCAATAACTGATTCAATAAGTTTTAAGAAATAAATGCATGCAATATTTAGAAAGCCAAACCGTTACCAACAAGATAAAGAAGCTGTAGTGCTTTGTGTTTCTTGCGCCGTGTGTGAGCTTAAAAAATTTTTCCAGAGCCAAATTCAAAGGGTCATTACTCCGTGGGCATACATAATTTTGTTTCTCCTATAGATAAATAAATGTAAATCTCTGTCTACCAAAAGAAAGCCGACATTGAAAGAAGGGAGAAGAAAAACAGCATTTAAAATTAGGGTGTTTTTTGTTAAATGCTGTATTCCGTAGCTGCTTTCTCACTGGGCAGTGCCAGCAGATGTCAGTGCCAGCCCCACTGGTGTCCATTGTGCTCAGGCTACATTGAGGAAATTGCTTTCCCTTACAAAAGAAACTCTCTGTCAAGTTGATGTTAAGTTAAACAATGGATGCAGGTGAAGCTTTTGAGCCACCACTTTAAATTCTGCCTCAATGCCAAGAATGCTGTCAAATGTTTGAAAGAGACACTCCAAAAATAAGTATAATCACCTTAAACACATACAGAACATCTTTGCAGGCAGCATTCTTAAGAATCATGGCAGGAAACTTCTCTCTCTTCAATTGATCATAAATACATCTGCCAGAAATGTGAGTGTGCTCTCTAACAAGTGATGGGGAAAGTGCCTCTTAGCCCATGCCATGGGTGAAACTGATTCTGCTTCAAAAATCTTGTTTTGGTGTCCAGCCTTGAGATCTCAAATTCAAGCTCAAATTTCCTGAGTGCTCTGTAAATCAGGGACAACATTTCAGGCTTGAAGAATTACACATTGTGAGCATGTGTTGCATATGATTGTGGTTGAAGTTTGGATTTTATAGTTTTGGAGGTCTTTTTCAACCTTAATGATTCTGTGATTCTATATTACTCATCTTACACATCTGAAAATATGATTTGGATATTGGTCCTATTTGTAGAAGGCATACAATTTGAATAGTCTGCTTTAAGACAAATCACACCAGGATTAGTTAATCTTCTATATTGTTTTGACATCAATGTATTAATATGACCAGCTACTGCACACTGCTGTGAAGTAAATAAACCTTTGAGCAGAGATCTGCTCAACCCCTGCAACACCACTGATTATTTCTTATTTATGTTCCTGCCAGCTGCTTTCTGTTAGTCTGAGCCTTATCTGATCAGGCCTGCAAAAATGTGCATTTAGTGTTGTCCTTATCCTGGTGTGTCTTCTTTCCAAATCCTTCCCTATCAGAGATATCTGCTTTGCTGGATGTTATTCCTGCTGCCAATTTGTTCCCACGCCAGCTGGATTTCTATAGATTCTACTCAGTTCATGTTTTCTTCTGAGTGTGGAAGTTTCCCACTGGTTAAAATTAATTTTATTTTCATTTGTATCATTAAACTGTCATTGTAGTTAGCCTTTTTTGCCCTATTTTTATTGCATGTGCTCATAATTCGCATAGATTCTAAGTCTTGAAATCTTGCAATGTCTCTTATTTCCCTTTGTTGAATGAAACAGAATGTTTTCAAATGTTGAGTTTTACCTGAATTCACCTCCCACACTGTTCAACTTTCCTCTGAGCCCTTCCATTATTTACCAGTGCCTTACAGAGATTTCTTTCCATGTCCAAACCAATGGACCTGCAAAAGGTAGGAAGGGTCTCCAGCACTCCCGCCCTCAGCTGTGTAGGTGCCAAAAATCTGCCTTTAAGGGAGCTTGGCTGTTCCCCAACAAACTTGTTTTAGCAAATTCAACTGCACCATAACTTCCAGGCAGAGAAATGAGGCCAGTTCTTCACAAATCTTTATTCTTGGTGTTTGTCTGGCTTATGCCAAATAATAACTGACCTGCCATCTCAGGTCTCGGAAGCTCCAATACATAATCCAGTATATTCTCATCACTGTTAACATCTGACTATCAAGTAATGAATCATTTCTACATATGAATACAGTCTCAATATCTTCCATTAAAGGACTTTATACTTTTAAGAACTTATGTTGTAATAGAAATGCTAAAAATAAGTTACCAAACTTAGATAGTCTAAACTGTTCGGAATTCCTGGAAAGGGTGTGATCAAACCTGTGGAAACTGGGCTGGTAAAGTAAAAGTACTTGCATGGGGTTGCTTGTGACTAGAGGCTTGCTGCGGTGCATGGTTAAGTTTGTATGTGCCCAGCTTGCTCCTTCCCAAACCCCTCCCCTGACCCCCTTGTCAATCACCCTGCATAGGTGCTC
>JBBMKD010000222.1:8271999-8300791 GCA_037834095.1 Argya squamiceps | reverse complement strand
CATTTCCAAAAGCTTCACCATGCTTCCAGCTAGCAGAACTGAGGGACCCACGAACTTGTGCTGTTGCCTGGGGTAAGAAGCAGAGCTGGTAAGCTGCTCCCAGGGGAAAACCACAGCAGAGGCTCATGTTGGATTCATCCCTCTAGCTTTGATTTACACACAAGATTTTCTTGCCTTGGCTGTTGTGACTTTCATTTCTTCCACAGTCCAAGGCATCTGAGATGCTCAGTGAGGAGCCACTGCAGTTAACTGTGCTGTAGATGAAGGCAAAATGGTAGTTACAATGGTAATGGTAAAAGATTTGTCTTTACAAGAGCCCCCAAAGCCTCAAACGATGGTCTTTCAGCTTCAGTGTAGAGTAAATTTGGATTCATTAGATATCAGCAGGCGTTTTTGCCTGTAAATTTGATCTGGTGGCCAAGGAGTGACTTCACTTGTTGATACACTCATTTTCACAATAAATAAACTGTTGCACAGAGTGGCAATTAATGTAACAGAGCAAAGAATTGGAAGAAATATCCATCAGTACTCTTGTGCTGTGCTGCACCACACCTATAGCTCTGGGTTAGTCCAGCTGCCACCATAGAAGAGAAAAATGGTTTTAACAGCTCTCAGTGCATCAAAATGAATCCTCTGAATATCAGTGTTCCATTTCCATCTCTAGAATTCAGAAAGGGGTTTATAATATATATATAATATAGGGGTTTATAATCATACTTCTGCAGTTGCACAAGATCTTACTTGGTTTGTAATGGTCTGAGGGCAGTGTGACAGTAAATATTCCATGTGAACATAATACATTGCTTCAAAACTAATGTACTGATAGCTTGGATTTCCTTTATTATTCAGTGTTGCCAGGCTGCTCAAAAGAACCAAACCTAACCTTAGTACTGGGTAATTTGTGTTGGCAGTCAAAACAGTTGCAGGCAAAGAGTTCTCTGTAGAATGATGAAAAAGTAATGAAACTTCAAGGATCATGCTGATATGATTCCCTCTTTGGAAACTCTCAGGTTTCTTCTAACACTTTAGGAAATTAAAAGGCACAAAAAAGATACCTCCCATTGTGTGCTATTTCTAATTGGCTCCTACACTGGAGAATCACTTTCTGGGCTGTGACAGTTTGATGAAGAGCAGTAAATGTCTAGTATTTGATATACACTAGACTGAATTTTACCTATTGTATTGCAAAGGGGAGCATTTTAATGACTCTCTTTGATCTTTTCTATGTTTCTTTCAAAACTGGTGTGGTCAGAAGCAGAATAAAATCCATTAAAACCCACAATTTAAGGATGTAAGGTAATAACACTCTGTGATGCTACACTTTGTTAAATGACTCCTGCAAAGAAGCAAACATGGATGAGAAATGCTGGCTGTATTGGTAAAGTAGTTAAAAAAGGTGCAGAGATGGAGGAGAATTTCAGTAGTGCTCTTGGGGCAGGGTAACTCAGTTGCTTTCAGCATTGCAGCTCCTGAGAGGAGCAGGACACGTGTGCTCTATTCAGGAAGCATTTAACGTCTAAGAGGAAGGAGATTTGTTTGTTCTCATCCAGGAATGAAGTGCAAACTAAGATTCTGAGAGCATACGTTAGTGCCAGTGTCCGAGTTCCCTTTCACTGAAGGTGTGAGCATTAAACAGACTGTGTCAGTTCATGTTTCTCCCAAAGCTTTAATGTCAGGCTTCTCTTTTATCATAAAGGAAAAATTAAGTCTCTCTCTTTTTTTTTTTTTTCCTATTTTTTTTTTCCTGTGCTGCAAAGTCAACCTGGCATGATGTTTAGGCAAATATCTAGGCAAATTATTTTGACAAATACCTCTTGGTCCTAATGCAGCCAGCACATCTCTCACAGAGCCAGAGTCCCTATTATTGGATGCTGAGGATAACTCAGTGTGATGTGGTAGGGCACTGATTGAGAAAATATCCAGGGAAGGGACAGGGTAAGTCTGTAGGACCTGAATGAAATATGAGTTATTTAAAAGTGCAGCTGAAGGTTTCTCAGCCAAAGCCTTCTACTTTGATTTACGAAAGCCATTACTAGATCTGTTTCCAAATATAATATTAGTAATGCAGCTGGGAGATACTGGTATGACAAGGACTGGGAATGGATGCACAAGGGAAAGGAATTAATCTCAGAAGAGGTTTTCCTTCTAAACTGTGGCTTTGGGGTTTATTATTACACCTGGTGGCCAAAAGGAATGATCCCCTTTTTGACCTCAGATTTTCTACAGGAAATACCAGTTCCCTCTGTTGCAAACATTACCTTTAATGTCAGTTCAGGTGCCCCCAAAGAGACGCAGTGTGGTATATGCAGTGTTAAAGCAGGCTATTCTGAGGGATTTTATTCTGCTTTAGAAACATATTCTGTAAACATTAATTATAAATCTGCATTGATTTGATTATGTTAATTCATGTGAGACTATTCTAAGTGTAAGGTAGCTGAACTCTGACTCCTCATTGGGATAATTTTTGACCTGTGACTTTGAGTGTTGTCAAGTTTAACATAAATTTGCAACCAGAAGCTTAAGCCTCTTATGTTTCACTGAGATTTTGCAACCCTCCTCCCCACCCCTGTGTTATTAACAACCTGCTAATGAACTGACAGCTACTGCATTTATGTAAATGAGAAGGTTATTGAACTGAGAGCTAGCCTGCCTCAAAAAAAAATAGAAATTTGCCTTTCCAGTCTGATAACTTATTGTTCTCCTCATCTGGTTGATGGAGAATATGCATCTGTATCTATGGTGTGTACCATAACTCATGACGGTGCATGTCATAATTATGACCTTTTAAGTGTTTTGTATTTCTCAAATGTAGAAAGAACAGAGCCTAAATTGGCACAGACCCTGTAAAGGTGCATGTTAAGCCTTAGTTTTCCAGGCTTTATTCTTGCCTAGGATATGCTCTTTATCTATACAAATATATATGCACATACATATGTACATGTGGTCATCTATAGGAGAATCAGTTGTAAAGGTCAAAATTAAGTTCCGGAAAAGTCTATTGAACCTTCTGTATCTATTTTTAGCACCTGACACCCATTAAAATGTGCTCTAGTTGTAGTCTAGGGAACCAAAAAGAAAAAGACTGATACAAAATGTGACCTCAAAATGCATCCTATAAAGATAAATATGAATTGTGCCTGCTGAGCTTCATGATGAGAAAATGTCAGGGGATGTGATAACATCCTGCAAGGACTTACAAGGTGATCAGAAAAAGGGAGGAATTCACCCATCTGCAGCAACAACAGACCCAAATTCATGCTTGAAAATTTTCTTAAACATGGGCAAAAACTCCAATAGTAAGAATACTGAAGTACTGTAGTGTAGGAAGGTTCTGGAGTGCCCAGTGCTGGAGATCTTAAGAGCAATTTATGCACCACATATAAGATGTGACACAGTTGTACCTGAACTCACTGGTGGTCTGGAATAGATGAGACAGACTTAAGCATTTTGTGTGGTACTGTGTTATGAAGATGTATTACTCAGTGAGGATTTCTGTTATATTAGGTAATGGTTTCTAAAGTTTATTAGGACTAGTGGATGGAAAATATTACTGCAACTTCTAAATGGGACTTGAACACTCAGGCTTTTATCTTTCCTTTCTCTTTCCCATCAGTATTAGCTGATACACATATTTTTGTGCATTTTACTTGTTTATTCTTATAGATTTCTATTCCATCAGTCTCTCTTGTCCTTAACAGTAAGATACATCACTGTGGAACAGGAGAGCCCACTGGTTTTGGCATCAATATCAATATTTGGTATTGCCCTTATTGTTGCAAGAATTTGTTAACCTTCGTGCTACACTGGGAACTATCAATAGAAATGTAAGAAAAGAAAACTAGAAATTGTCTTCTCAGCTTCTGAGAGGTAGGATCCTTTATTGTGGGTGTCTTTATTCCCCTCCTTTGTGAGCTGGAGATAGTGATGACTGTCTCAGCTGCCCATGGAGATGGAGTGACCCTGGGGGATGCCCAAGACCCTCTATCACCTGTCCTTTGTCACCTGAACTCTGTGGAAACTTCTCTCAGGCCCACAGCACCAGAGACCCTAATTATGAGATCAAATGGGATGAGCTGAGAGCTTGTCCTTTGTCACAACACTGCCTGATAATTCTGTCTCAACCCCCTGTAAGCCTCGAGTCTCTCACTCCTGCTAATCGTGCCCCTGGTAAGGGAATGAGAACAATGACAGGGAATTAATGGTGACAAGCAGCAGCAACGTGTTGCTGAGAATGGAGCATTTGTCTCTGGTTTATCGCTACCACCAGGGCACACATTTGTGTATTTGTAACATCACATTGCCAGACAATTTGAGCTATTTATATTCAGTCAGAGTATCTGTGACTTGAGTTTGTTATTAATCATTTCACTCAACTAGAATCTGCTGTTATTTGTCCTTTTTTGATATATAATGAGATCAGCATTTATTTTTCATCACTCATCTCTCTTTTATCTTAGCTCAAATTTAGTTTGGTTTTTTTTCATTATATTTGGTATTTTTTTCATTATATTTCTTGTTCTTATCTTATTTTTCTTTTCCATTTATAGATAACCCTTTCTCATTTCTCATTGTTAAAGATACATAAGCTAAATTAAAATAGAACAAGTTTTGATACATAGTATTTGGTATATGGTCATTATTTCTGTTGTGCAGAGGAATGAGGGTTTGATTTCAATTACCTTAATGGAAGTTTCTATTCACATTTTGTTTAAATAATGTCTTAATTTAATTTTATATAAAAAATATCCATTTTATAGAATGATTTTTTTTCCTATTTGTATATTCATTTTGATTTTGTTTCCCATGTAGCTTACTGGTATTTAACTTTACTGATTCTGAATCAAAGCTTTTTTTTTTTCTTTATTTTTAATTTTTTTTGGATTGAGCACATGCTCACAGAAAACATCTGAATGTTACTTTCTTTTTTTTTGCCACATATAATACTTTTTTTTAACCAAAGCCTTTTGCACATCTGAGGTGAGATTCAGAACTCATCAATGTCTGATCTGACATCAGGGACTTTAAATTCAACTAGTAACAGAAAGGATTATTTCAAGATTTTGTCATGATATCTCCTGTCAGCTACACCACTAAAAGTTCCTTCTTGTTCTACAAAGAACAGAGAAATGTTATTTTAATCTTCTCTGCTCAAAGCAAAGAATTACAGCTGAGTTCAGCTGTGCTTATAAAATTTATTTCAGAACTAACAAAGAGTTTCCCATTAAAGATTGTAACAATTTTGGCAGAAAATCAACTAGTGGAATTCTACTCTGTGACAAACAGAGACAAAAATTATTTCATGTCAGATGATGGCTATCAGGTTTCTGAAGAGTTTCTGAGTTGTTTGTTCTGTTTGGGGTTTTTTGGTTTGGTTTGTTTTTGTTTCTTTGGTTTAATTCTTTGTGGTGAGTCTTAAAATGATGGTATATTTTGTTGAAGATTGGAATAGCAAGGATTGAAATTTGGCTTTTGGCATGTGCTGCTCATTTTGTACATTTTATCTTGGAAAGATTTGACCAAGTTCCACCCAAGTGAGCTACATTACAATATGGAAATGAAGTTATGGGAGGGGATGAAGGAGAGGGACTGGGTGCAATGAGATATCCAGAAACCTGCTCACTTAGACGTGTCACTTTTTATTTTCATAACTTCTGGCTGTATGCTCAGCGCAGCACCAAGCAGTTTCTAAACTGCAAACTTCTTTTGTAGATTATATTAAAATATGTTTTTCCGTGGGAAGCTGTTTTAAATTTAGGAGAGAAAGAGAGCTAAGGTGAGACCTGAAGATGTGAATCAGCTTATATTATCTCAGAAGATGTTAATATAAAAAGCTACCTTATGCCTGTGGAGAGGTAACAAAAAAAAAGGTAATAAGTGTGGGAGGAAATGGCAGGAAAAAGGTTGGAAATGTTTTAGACAATATGTAGGAAAATAAATGGCAAAGATTGGAAGTGGTGAAATGCCATGAGATGATGTAATCTACTCCTAAGGCTCTGCATCCAGGTTTTGCAGTTTGTGAACTATATTCCTGATCTCACCCCAAACAAAAACTAAAAGGACTGGGGTGGTGATTCCAGTCCAGACCTGGCCATCTGGTTCTTTCAGATTTTAAATTAATTCGTGAAGAAGTGCAATAACAGTGAGAGACACAGAACACTTACTAAGAAAAACTTTCTAACTTATTTATTCTCATGTCCCTGTTCACATATCCCAGTGTAGATTCCCATTATTTAATCTGTAAAACAGAGTGCATAATGGCCAAGTTTTGCTTGCCTTTATTTTGGCTGAATTTTAGGCAAATCATTGACTTGGAGTCTTACCTCTACTTAGTCATCAATTTTCATGAAATCTGTAAAAACTAGTTACCTTTGGCACCTTTATTTTTTTCTGCATCTGCTCTACGATTTACACATAGATTCAAAATTATTTGGAAGGGCAAGGACTCGCAAACAGAGAGGTAGATGAGCAAACATCATAATCACAGAAATTATAATTCCTTAGGAAATCAAGCTAGGTAAGACCTTGCTGGAAAAGTGGATATCTTGTTTTAGTGCATGCATGTACATGTGAGTCAGTGTTTCAATGAACTTTTTCACAGTTTTAAGACGCAACTTCTAATTTCTTTTTACCAAGTCTGCAGCTGATTTTCTGCACGACCCAGCCACATTTCCACACTGTTTGGAAAGCTGCAGCTAAGCCACATGAACGTTAGCTCATCAAGAGCAATACAAGTTTTCCATGGCTAATATGTACCAACGACTCTGTCAAGAGAGGCAAAACAAAAATTGCCGTTGTAAGAGCACAAAGGTTACAAAGTCAAAGGCATAAAAGTTGGGAAGCGTTACACTGATAGCTCTGTGCAAGTTTAATTTGGCTTCCTTGAGTGCGTGCATTATGATACAGCCTTTAATTACCTGATCACACACTGCTTTCTCCATGGGGCTCCTGCCTCATTCAGTGCACTGGATGAATGTGACTCACGAAATGAGCAGCTATTCAGCGTTTCCTTTTTTTCTCATTATTCAATGTGCATCACCATGACTTATTTACTGATCTTCTAATTCACTTTGTAAATTCAGGCTTTTTTTTATTTCCTCATGTCCTTTTCAGTGCTGTGCTTCGTTAAAGAACCCGTGTGCTTCCCATATATCAGTGCCTTTATCTTCTCAAGGCAGCTGCAAGGTGGCACAAAGTTGATACAGTTTTTCTTATAATTGTACCAGTATTCATTAATTTTTGAGGATCTGCTTTAAGACTTAAAATCTGTATTTCCCTTTTAAACTTTAAATCAATGAGATCTACTCTTCCTTTTGGGTAATCCTCAATATTTCATTTTGTATGAGACCTCATAACAAGAAGTAAATTAGCAACCTGTTTTTAACTAAGGTTTTAATCACCAGAAATAAAGTATCAAAAAAAGTTTTGTTCTCAGAATTTAGACTTGGCGTCTTCCCCTCTTAATAGTGAAATCAATAGGCTCAATATTTGTACATACCAACACCCAGGTGTGATTTGGTGGGTGCATTAGCAGTGCCAGTGAAGAGTCTTGTGTCATCAGTCTGTCCAAAAGAAGAATTGAAGGGCAGAATTGCCTTATAATCATTGTTTGCATCCTTATACGTCCCTTATTCCAACAGAGAACTCTGTGTGGTCTGTAAATAGCACCTCTTGGCATGATCTTGGCACACTTGCTCCCCTTTAAACAGTTCTTCCTTACCCTTCTTGAGATTCCAAACCTCTAGCTGAACATTATCCCTTTCATAGCAACATTAGTTGGATTAGTTTTACATTGTAAATAATGTATTGTGTACAGACAGTGTCATAAGTATCATTCATCTCAATTTCAGCTGGCATGCATTGCTTTTACTTTGTGAATGCCTCCAGGAAATATGACTCCTGTGAGTATTTATAGGAAAAGAATTTACAACTGAGTTAAACCAGAGCATATAAACTCTTTTTCACTTGAAGAGAATTTAGAGAGTGGTCATTAGCACAATATGCATGTTATTTTATGTATTTAGTTTTTTTAATATACTGTGTATTTCAAATCTGCAGTGAAGTGCACATGATTTTAAATGTCAAAAATAACAAAGTGCAGGAGCCTTAGTCATTGCAGGTGCATGCAGAAATGGAGATATGCAAGTTTTGTCTCTGACAACCTCAGTGTAGAAATTGCTTCGTGCAGTCTTCTCATCGAGTGAGTTGATTTAATGCACTTATTTAAACTACATTTATCACTGCCTCCATTTCTGTATAACTGTGAAATTGACTTATTTTGGTGCATCCCATAATACCTGATTAACCCTCCTAAAGCACCGTGCATGGAGATATTCAGGAGAAGTTTTCTGTGTGATTTCCCAAGCCACTCTGTGCTCACAGCTCCACAGAAATAGGTTTTGTGCTGGATGCATCCTAAGTGAGGCAGCCCTGATGCACAGATACCCCTACTTTCCTTCTGTTCTCTCCTTCTGCTTGCTCAAATATCCTGGAACACAAACACAAACACAAAAGGAGAGTCCCAGGCACAATTTTCTTTATTGAAAGCAAGAGAGGTAAGCCCTGGTCTAGAGAAAACTGTCCCTGCCCATGGAAAGGGAGTTGGAAGATCTTTTTTTAAAGAGGATCTTTAAAATCCCTTCCAACACAAACCATTCTATGAGTCTGTGAGTTTTAAACCTTTATTTTACAAAGCAAAGCTGTGATCCTTGCATTCACAAGTGGTTTTAATTGACAAATCCATCAAATCAGTCAGATGCTGCAGTCTAGATTCAAAGTCTTGAACCTTAAAGAGTCCTTTACCTGGAGCTTTATTGGAGGATGTGTCACCAAATTTGTGTGGAAGTCATTTGACTGAAAAGTTTTTTCATTATTATCTGTTTTCTATCTGCAGAGTGAAAATAATGTTATTTTGAGGGAGATGTTTCCCTTGTGACAGGAATTTATGATATTTTGAAATTATTTCCAAAGTTTATTTGTTTTGGTGGTGTGAGTTTGCTTGTTTGTTTGCTTGGTCTTTTATTTGGTTGTTGGTTTGGGGTTTTTTTTTAAAATTTCAGTTCTCTAGAACTACAGAAAATCTTCAGACCTGGAAAAATCAAAGTACATACATATACAAGTTACATGCCAACCTTTTCATCTTTTATCTTTTTCCGTTTTCTCTACCTAAAATATTTTTGAATATTTAAAAAGAAATCAAACAAAAATAAGGTTTTTTATTGAGAATATGAACTAAAAGTGGGAATTTGGAGGATTTTTGGAAAGTGTACTTTAGACACTTTTTTTTTAGAAATTTAATAGTAGTTTTAATTTTTAGTAGATCTGAATTTCTCTGGAAAAGGTTACCTGGAAAACTTCTGAAAAAGTCTCTCAAATGCACTCCTGTCTCACAGAGATTGCAGTATGATTTATTTAACATTTCTGAGCCTTTTTGGAGATGTAGGATGTAGGAAAATGTAAAGCACTGGTGAAGAGGGAGCGACTGCGATGCTGTAGTAGTAGAGAAACAGAAGTGAACATTGCTGTTCTTCCTTCAGTGTTTATATAGCAGCCCATCAGTGAGTGAATCACCACTGTGGGGAATAAAGGTGAGAAAAGCTCCTGCCGAGATATTCTTGCTGCTATAAATTATCAGCAGAGTCAACAAGACCAGGTTCTTTGTCAGGCAATAAACAAGAAACCTTATAAAGGATAAATGACTTGTCCAGAGAGAGCTCCAGGGACATTAAGCCTGAAGGATCAACTTTGAAATTAGCTCCTGTGCATTTGTGAAGTGCCCAGAATTACTGTGTAACGTCACTGCTGGTACTGCTGTGAGGCAAAGAAGGAAAAGCTGAATTTTGATGTAACCTCTGCTGGATCTACCATCTAGGTTATATAAAAATTTAATAACAGAAAAAGACAGAGACCTGATGATCTTCCCTGGCTCTGCTATTTTGCTTAGCAATTGCAAAATTTGGGCAGTAACAGTGAATGACAAATGATCTTGAGATTGACAGTGCTTAGTAGAGGGCGTGTGGCATAGCCCGGTAACTGAACTCATTCACAGACTGTGTAATATGATATAATATGATAATATCAAGTAAAAACACTTTTTTTTTTGCCAACAACTTTCCAAATCTTCAAAAGAGCTACTTTTTTTTTTTTTTAGACCCTCAGGTTAAATTATACACGCTGCTGTGAACTTATCCAGCTG
This sequence comes from Argya squamiceps, assembly GCA_037834095.1. NCBI lineage: Eukaryota > Metazoa > Chordata > Aves > Passeriformes > Leiothrichidae > Argya > Argya squamiceps. The sequence goes on along the minus strand of JBBMKD010000222.1, from coordinate 8,290,599 downwards.
AAATAATCTGAGTAGAATGAGATCAACAGCAGAAGATCAAAGCAGGTTTCAATGACCTATTAACAGTTTGTGTGTGGGTTCATTGTATCCCTGTATCTTCAAGTGTCTGACATAGTTGCAGTGAACATGGTCTTGCAACCAGTGTCCCATCTAATTCCCATTATTAACAGTAAATCTCATGATTCTGGGATTTCTCTGAGTTTCTGAGCATTTCCTGGGAGGAATTCAGATTATCTCCCATGGCTGCTGGAAGCCTCAGGAGATGGTAACTTCTTAAGCTACATCTGACATCAAAGTTGCTAAACATTGCCAACTGCCAAGAGTTTTCCACTGATGTGAATTTAGCTTTATTTACTTTGTTTAAAGGGCATATTTCAATACAAATTCCTTACTAAGGATAGAGCTTAAGCCTGTGTTTAATGTTTAGAAGTTGTGCTAGTTCCAAGTTTGTCAATGAGCAAGGAAAGCATGCAAGAATGAGAGCAGGCAGACTGATGTCCAGAATGGAGAGGCTTGCAAGTGAAAGGGGAAATTTCCAGAAGGAAAAACAATGGGAAAGATGAATTGCCTTGTTGAATTGGAGCAGACAACCAGTACTGTGTGTTTTGACTTTGTGTGACACTCAGAGTGCAAGGTTGTGCTAAAAACAAACAAATTAAAAGCAAAGCAAACCAAACCCCTCCCTTATCTTCATGATTCTTAGGCAAGCCTACAGGCATGATCTCTACATAACGGATAGGATACAGCTTGTCTGAGTCTGAATACTGCACAACATTCTCCCTATCTTTCTCTCTGAAAGTCATAACCAGTTCTAAAGCAAACTTCCCAAATCACACTGTCCTGCGGCTTTACCACCATTGATTTCCTCAAATGAAGAATCAGTGTCAGGAGAGCAATGAGACAGAATATTCAGAGCTAGCCAAAAGAAGAGTTTTAATATCCAATACAGTGGTATGAAGCAAAGATTATGGCAGGTCTTGGTGTTGGAATAGCTGCTCTCCTTTTCTGGGAAGGGAGATTCACTGGTCAATGCTGCCCTGGAGAGGAGAGGGACTGTCCTCCTGATGCACCAGGGATTTGTCTTTCTTGCATCAAGCTCAGTCTCACCTATAAGGCTTGTGTTTCAGTGCCAAGTGCAATGGAGGAAATTATCAGGAGAGCTCAAGAATGTGTACAGCCAGAAATGCAGCAGCAGTTCATGGAATTGCATGGAATTGCAGGACTCAACTGTGCTAACACTCAAAAATCTCCTGATTTTGCTCAATATAATGCTAAATGAGCATGAATTGTCACACTAGGGATATGTTGGTCACAGAAATACATGTATGGCTGATTTTTAGGGACAGCGAATAGTAAACATCTCTCCTCAGGTCATGGCCATTACAAACTCTGAGGTTTTTTTTCCTTCATGCTTCCCTGTTTCTTAAATCTCCAGCACTGTATGCACAGACTACACAGCATAAACTCCAAAAGTTCATTTTAATTTAGAGGATGGAAAAAAATTACAAGTAGTTTTCTTTTCTGGTAGGAAAAGAAACAGGAAAAAAAATGGTTTCTTTTTCAGCCACTTTCCTCATTTTCTTTCTTTTTGAAGTGCTGGGTGAAAAGCAGGTGGTGACCTCTTTTTACAGTGCTACTAAAACTTGCACCTCTCCAGATCCTGACCAACTGGTCACAGTCCCAAGGAACTTGCTGCAGCTGCCCCAGCTCTGAGCAGAAGTTTGGACTGGACAGTCTCCTCAGCAATTCTCTCATTTGATGTCCTGCCTTTAGGAGTAAGTTATAATGTTTCTGCAGAAAAGCAAACCAATTATTTCTTCTGAATTTCATGAATTCTTAATCTTTACTTAGTTGACTCCTTAAATCTTTCCTGATACCCTCAGCAATTACATGTCTGTCATGTTCTTTGATAATTAGTTACTAGCACAACAATGCATCTGGTGTCTTCTGCCTTTTTTTTTTTTAATTGTTGTTGTTGGCTAAATGATGCGGATCTAATGCTGAAACAGAAAAATGCATCTCAGTAAATAAAGCAGTACAAGCACCTTGCAGGCACTGTCAGCTGTTTGATGCTGCTGAACTTTCTGAGCAGAGCCAGGTAGGATGAAGCTGGGATAATGGGTTGGAGCAGCACAACAGCCACAGAGAACACAAGGGGCCAGGTGAATATTGAAAGGAGACTGAAATTTATTGGCATCCCTGTACTTAAGTGCAAAAGACAAGGGCCACTGCAAAACTGATTGAAACAGCAGCCTCCTCTGCACTACCCCTGTGAGCATAAAATTTGAATTTTTGCACCATATTGCTGCATTTTACCTCCTTCATGATTTGTATTTGCTAAAGTTTGCTTTCTCTCAAGGAGTACAGCTCCTCTATAAGCAGGACTGATTTCAGAGCTTTCTTTGAAAGAACAAGCTCTGGGAAAATGATTTTCTGAGCCAAGTTCAGAGATGACACCAGCTGTGATATTGTAGTAAACGGACATAAATGATCGTGAAGTGTTGGTACTTGTACGTCCAGGAGACAAGACTTTTCTGTGTGGAATAGACAAGAGTAGTTGAAACTACCAACAAGATGATTTCTTTGGCTGGAAAGTTGGAGATAACAGAAAATTTATGGTGAGGATGCCCCTCGTTATGAATGTGTTGTCATCATTACTTTGTAAAGCAGCAGCAGCAGCCCCTCTCTCTAAGGGCTGCCTTTATCTCTGGCTGACCTCTGATGCTATAAAGATGAGGGTTGTGTCATTCAGTGCAGGAGATCTCTTGTCTCTACAGCCAGCACCTTCCCAGAGAAAAGTCAGCTTCTCATTGCTTGTATTCCACTATGGAAAGTTTGGGTAAAACAGAAAAGAAACTGATCACTGCAACAGTGTCTGCTGTTGTTAGGCTGCTGCTCATTCCCTGTATTTAGTGTAATTATTTTAGAGCATACTTGCATATGGCAAAATTCACAGCTTTTATTGTTTTTATTGTCTGCAACTTAAAAAAAATCTTTTCTTCAAATGTAACTTAAATTTATATTTACCAATGCAAAGTATGTGCTCTTGAGCTGACCTTATGGCTAGTGTCTGTGAGATATAAAAGTCTCTGTGTTTGTTAAGTAAATTACAAATGAGCTGAACAGCATCTCCTGTATCAGTTTGGGTGTACTCCTCTTTCCATATGGTCCATTAAGCACGAGTCCCTGGAGGTTTACTCTTTAAGAGTGTCTGTTTTATCAGATACAATTTCCCCATGAGTGACTTTTGGGCTGCAGGAAACATTGTGTGTATAAACGAGACGTTTATATACTGCAGCAAGCCTTGAGCGAGGTAATGTGCTTCACATAATTACAAATGAGGGAAAATTGATCAGTTAAATCCTGAAGGATGGTTTCTTAGGTTTGTGTTGGGCTGCCAGATGTGGTTTGAGGATACTCAGTCAGAGCTGAAGAGTTTGGGATTAGTCTTCAGGTTCTCTCCCTCTCTAGCAATGGAAGCATCAAGGTCATATTTTTGTAAACAAAACCATGACTGTTCTCTGATCAGACCAAACCTTACCCTGCTTTGCAAACTGCTATCAAAATACTGCATGAGCTCCACTGTTTTTATATAACCATTATTTTTACGTGATCACCATTTATTTGGCTAATTACATTGAACCAAACCAGATGCAATTTCTTGCTGAATGTTTCTTGCTAGTCCATACTGCAAACTACAGGTTACATTCAGGAATTTAAAGAGCAGTTATCAGCCTCAGGTTCTTGGCTCCAGATTTCATTTCAAGGGTCTCTAAGTCTTGTATGGTAAAATGTGTCTTATGAAAGTCAAATTCCCTTTATTTAATCTTTATCAAGGACCCAGGTTTTAGCACTAAACACTAAAAGTGCTTTTTTAGATGAGCACCTGTCAAATGCAGGTTGTGACAGTTTGTCACTCCAGAAAAGGAGACCGGGTAAAGGGCAAATGTTTGTCAATATGAAGAAGTTCAAGCTTCTTTAATAGGAAGTGTCTTGTTTCAAAATCAGGAGAGTTTACAACAGATAAAAGTAACAATTCCTGATACCCAGTGAGCCTGTGACCACAACTCATCTTTCCACAGGAGCCTGGATAAACAGTTTTAATACTTAAAATTAGATGTGCGATGCAAATTAAAGAAATAGAAAACATTGTGAGAGAATAGATCATAATCTGAGGGAAAATTTTAGCAAAATTAAATTGTTTTTCACTATTTAATGTTAGGTTTCCTATTGCAAATGCATGACTCTTGTCCAGTAGTAGAGGAACAGTAGACCAAAATTAACATAATTTGTCATAATTTTCCTACTGGGTGTCTTGATGGGTTTAATTTAATTTTGTAATATTACCAGGTTTTTTAATAAGCTTTATGGAACTATATTATATAGTGCCTTTGGGGAAGTTCGAAGAGAAGATATTTTTGTGAGAGAAGTTGTGTATGAAATATTCTCAAAGAGAAATAATGATTTTTTTTCTTCCACTCTCTAGGCCTCTTCCTCTTGGCCTGACTACTGCTTTACACTTTATATGATGAAACAAAATTATCTCTTCTTTTTTCTTTTCTTTAATTCTTGAAAATGAGCATGTTTTGTGGAAAGAGAGCAGAGGAACATCATGCAGAGAAATCTACTTTGGAAATTCAATGAATTACAACTGAGGTTTTCCATTTCTCTGAACTGCGTTTGCATGCTTTAAATGATTTACTGTTCATTAGTTCGGGTTAGAAAAAACTTTGTTACTGTGAACTCAGAATTCAATAAAAGAAAGGAAAATATTTCACGTGCAGAGATGCTGAAAGGACAATTATGGTTCTTCCGAGTTTACCTTGGGATATGGCAGCAAGCTGCTTTCTTTTTAAATCCTTAGTAATTTAAGAGCGTGGGTCTCACAGAAACATAATGGACTTGCAGTCTGAAATCACTCTAAATGGGAATTTCAAATGTCCCACTGACTGTTTGTGTTAGGCAAAATTGTTCCAGTCTTTGTTGGACCAGACAGGGGGATAATAGGAAATAAGCCTGACTGTTACATTTCTGGTTGGCTTCTGCATCCTTTTAGTGGGGGCAAAAAAGAGAATCTGAATTTCTTTCAGCTAATCCTGGAGTGATTCCTTTTAGACAAAGAGTTGGCTCCAGCAGCTCAATCCAGCCCCAGAATAAAAGGAATTTATATATATTCTTTCTTGAGCTCCATTTAAAAAAGTAAATATTATCACTGCTCTGTGGTAATGTGGGGATTTTTTCAGCTGGGATGGCAAAAATGACACAGAAACAATGGGGAGAACAACACCCCATCTCTCCTGCTATAAGAGCAGGGGAGAGGCACCTGCTGACGAGATTTTGGGGCAGAGCAGCTGTTGTGTGTCTGTTTTGTTAAATGCCCAGCAAGGAAAGCCATTCCGCACTGATTACAAGTCATGAGTGGAAGCCCTGTTTGTCAAATGTCAGTGAACTCCTCAGTAAGCAGGATCATGTTTAGGGCATCTTAATTTTTAATTATGGCATTGGCTTCTGTTGGATTTTGTTATGACATGAGCACCTCGTCCCCTAAACCAGCAGTGCTTCTAGGCCAGCTCTCCTGTAGATAGAAATGAACTCAGGTTCTGTTCAATGTCACTGGAGCTGCCTCTTGGTTCCCCTTCTCCTCTGGAGTATTTGTGCTACTGTTTTTTAATGCAATATTTAAGGCAAGTGCCCATGCTCCCAGGACAGCAGCTGCCAGCTTTATTAAGTAATTGGAGTGCAGGAGTCATGCTCACAGCTCAGCCTCTGCTGATGGGAATTCAGCAGGGAGAGCTGAACTTTATTCCAAAGTACAGCACAGCCCTTCTCCAGAGGGGCCAATGAATGTGAGGGAAATGTATGAACAGGCAAGTCCCCCTGCAACAGTCATCACTTATTAATGTTTGAAAGATAAGAGCACTACCTTATGAGTCTGCCTCAAGTTTTTAAATACAGATTTTGCAACTGCTTTTGTTATAATCCGCTCCATTCTATTACTTTTCAATTTCCTGGATAATGTGAAGAAGAAAGTGGAAGGAATAACTTTCATGCCAGTCACAATTATTTCCTCCAACTATCTGGTATTTTTTTTCCTTCTTTTGTTCTTTTGCATGTTTTGGTTTTTATTTTTAATGTTGGTGATTTTGAAATTAAATTGGTATTTTACTGCAAAACGTTATAGCACTTGTTTGGAACATATAAAATTGTCCTGCTAATTATAATGCTCTTCCTCCATAGCTCATCCTTTTTCTTTCTCTTCCCACATATTCCACTCACCAAATCTAGTATAGATTTATTGAAAATTTTATTACCCTGAAACTATGGCTTCTTTTTTTTTTCCTTTTAAAGGCTATTGTTGGAAACCAGCTTCTGTTGAGCTCTCTTTATCACTCAAATTTTGAATAATCTGATCACAGGTGTGTGTAGTACTGAGTAGCATCCTTAAACCTCCTCTGCATCACTTTACCTCCAAGCATGTACAATTTTTTTCATTATTCCTTGGCCATTTGCTGTACAGTGATTAATCCTTTGTGGTCATACATACACTTCATACACTTTGTTGACATGAGAGACGTATACAGGGAAATGAAAATTCCTGGTACTGTAAATGGAGTGAAAAGCCAGATAGAAGCATGCAAACAACTCTAAATCAGAAGTTTCTTCAAGTAATTGCCTGTTCTCCACGTTCTCTATCATGCCAAAGTGAAGGAGGACATGGAACATTCCAAAATGTTTCTTTCTTGACTCACCCTGCCTGTCTGACAAGCAAACTCTCCCATTTTCAGAGCATAAAGGCCAAGAACCACTCTGGTGCTGAAACTCTATAGTGCTCCACAGCATCCTCCATCCACTTCACATCTGTAGTGAAGCATCCCCCACCCCCGAGTAGGCATCTCTGTATAAGAAAAGAGTTTCAGTTTACCTTTAGACATTTTAGGAAGTTTAACTGGAAAGTTCTGTGCCCTTCTCATTGTAATTGGCTCAGGGCCAAGAGAGAAGAGCCCATTGAACCTTTTCACTGTTCTTCAAATCCTGTACCTCTCCCTATTGGCAGCAAACAATATTGTCCCTCCTAAAACATTAAGTATTTAGGAAGGAGCACAAAAGAACTAGATGGCTTTTTGGAGTGTTTCTAGCAGGGTGTCAGAGGTTTTCTCAGACACCTGTGAGTGGCTTTTCTTCTGTTTCCTGCAACATTTGTTATTTTTCATTTATTAAACCTTTTACTTTACAACACACCTCTGAAGAGCAGTCTCACTAAAATTATTTTAAGCCAATCTGCAAGGGCTCAGAGATTGATACATTTACATGTGGCTAATAACACTCTGGCCACGTGTTAACCTGTATCCCACATCCCTTTTCCTCAGCAAGTTCTGCCTTGTTCCGGAGAAGTTGATCTGGTGCGTTGCCCTGGTGACGCTTCAGAGATCAGCAAGGCAGAGCTGTCACAGTGAGGGATTGCACAAACTTTGCAAACCCATTAATGTGCCTGGAACACTGAAAATATTAAACTACAGTCTTCAGTTAATCACAGAGCCAGGGGACAAAGGCAGGAACAAAAATAATGTGGTTCAAGCAGCCCCCACAGTGAGTGATGCTCTGATGTGCTCAGAATGATCTGTGGCCAAGGTCACCACTCCCACCCACCCCTTATCCCTCAGCTCTTTGGGACATCAGTTTTCTCCTAACTCTAAGAGGTTTTACCTTGTAATGTTAACATGAAAACAAGCATCTCTGCAAGACAGGTTTTCTCCTGTTGCTCACCTGACTGTGAAAATCGTGCACTGACAATTGAATTTTTCAAAGCAAAAGTGAATGATATATTTGTTCATGTTTGCATGATACATTTTTCCCTTGGGGACCTCATGTTCAACTCATCCATTATTTAAAATTCTTGCCAGAAATCAATGGATCCTCCAAGCATAGAAATACTGCTAGAGCATCTCTGCATCTGCATAAATAATTGCTGCTGATCATACCCTAAGCCTCATGAAGAGCCTCTTTGCTCTGATGATTTCTAGTGGAGCTCATAAAAGAAATATGCTGTCTTGTCATCCCATCAGTATTCTGGAATTTCAACAAATATTGAGATGTTATGAAATACTCAGTGGTAAAAGTACTGATTCTAGCTGAGGCTGGTGTGGTTGAGGAGCATGGCCTCACACAGTTTTTAAGATGTGCCTTCACCTTTCTCCATCTCTGAACCCCCAAACTGACAGGAGTTACACAGGTAAAATGGTTAAAGTTCCTGGGAACTTTCACCTGAGTAAGAGTCATCTTGCGTGTGGAAAATCAATACGGCTGAAATATTAACCCTTGTTTATTAATGGTTCTTTTCCCATTCTGCTGAAGACTAAATTATCTTGGCTGACCTACCTCAGTTCAAGAAACTGTTTATGACAGTTCTTGACCATTAAACCAAAATAGAAATTTATTCCCCTTTTTAGTTAGAAAAAAGAGAGGCAACAATGTATCCAACCTACTATTTTGTTTGATTCTCTGTGATTTCCTACTGTAATATTGTATTTGGGCTATATTATTTCCTAGATATTTCACATCTTTACACTTTTTACAATTTCATTAAGTGGCATTTTTGTGTAAAGGAGTGCTTGTATTGTAGATTGTTATCTATCAGGATGTCCACTCTACAATGAAAGGGTAGAACAATAACAATACAAACATATGGCAAAACCAGATGCCAGCCAAGCATGAAGTCAGGAAAAGGTGATAATGGGGCAGCTCACAGCAGCTCAGCAAGGAACACGAGAAAACAAAAACATGGAGGTTTTTTAGATGCTTCTGAACTCTTAGAAAATGTGTATGAGCCCTGTGTTAACTCCTGTTAGCTCACTTTGCACATCCTGCAGTCTCCAAGGTCTGTCTGAAGTTTTTGATAAGACTAATGCAGAAACTGTAATTGAATACATCTATTTCTCCTGCATCGAGATTCTATCCCTGTGTCACTCTCCTTTGCACCAAACAAACAAAACAATATTTCCCAAAGTCTGAGAGGAGTGTGAACTATGAAGTGCCAGAAAGACACAAAGGGCTGCTGAAGAAGGATTCAGAAGTATTCAGACATGATGAAGTGGGAGGTTTGTGTAGAAAATGAGGGCAAAAAGAGGATAATAAAGTGAAAAGTGTCTTGAAATGTTCTAGTTTTACAGTCAGGAAAGATGATACACCCTCACTAAGATATGGTGTTTGGAACTTGTAATGGTCAGCTAGAAACATGAATGAGTAAAATCCTAATTATGTTGGTGTTGATGAATATGTTCTTCTGTAACTTGGTGCAAAGAATATCAGAGGGTGTTATTTCCTTTTTGTGTGTAAAATATCATTTTAATGAAGAAATTTAATAAAATTTTAGATTTACCATTTACAATTTAAGATGAGAAAGTGTCAAAATATCAGATTATTAAGAACTCATTATTTTTATACTGGCTTTGTGAAGAAAGGACACAAAGACAGAAGGGGGTTCTAGGTGAGATACTCCAGTTCTTTCCTGCAATTTAAACTTAAGAGTTCTGCCTTTGAAACAGCCAGACACATTTCCTCCAATCCAGTAAATGAGATGTTGCAACTCTCCTTATCCTAATGCTGAAATGATAGAGAATGGTAAATTGATAAGTAATCATCGTGAACTATTTTCATTAATTTTCAAATGGAATAATAGTAAATAATAAATGTATCAAACAAGAGACTATAGAAACATCCTGTTCTACCTCCAGCAGCAGAGGCTGGGTTTGGAAGGGTGTGAGAAGTTTACTCATGGGGGAAGCAGAGGAGCAGGCACTCATCCCCTTCTCTGTGATGAGCAGGGACAGGATGTGAAGGAATGACATGAAGCTGCACTTAGTTCAGTAGGATGAAAGGTTTGAATTCAAACACTTGCTGCTCAGTCTCAGAGTTCCTGAGCAGTCACTCAAAAGCACATCTCTGTGGGTATTTCCAATATATACACCTTGCAGTCTTCCAAATACACTTGTATTTCTCATTCTGCTGCTGATCAGTGTGTATAGTTACACATGTAAGTGTCAGCCACTTGTAATTTATGCTTTAAAAATAATTCAGTATAATTTACTTAATGGAGCTGTATGTTGAGTCAGCACTTCAAACCTCTGTTTAATCTGAAACTTCCATTGTTAGTCCAAGCTCATAATACATATTTCACTGCCAATGAAAAGTATATTTGGAGCTGGATATTCCACTGATGTTAAGTCCTGCTGATTTAATGTCAGCCGAGAATCTAACTTGTGCTTCATATTTTTCATTGCTAAACCTTTTGGACTCAAAGACAGTTCTGTGGGTGCATTTTTAAATGCATTTTAACAGACGATTTGGAACCAACTCTTTAAAATACAGTTGTTTTGCAGTTCTGAATCATAGAACCACAGAATAAACTGGGTTGGAAGGGACCCACAAGGATCATGGAATCCAACTCCCAGCCCGGCCCAGAACACTCCAAGAGTGATACCATGTGCCCAAGAGAATTGTCCAAATGCTTCTGGAGCTCTGTGAGACTGTAACCCTTTGTGCTTGATCCATGAGCCAGTTGCTGACCCATCCCATAATGTGTTTATTATGTTTTTATTTTATGTGTGCTGGACATTTTGACCAGAAAGGCACTATGAGAGACAGTATTGAAAGATTTGCTGGAGTCCGAAAGGCTTCCTCCAGTTTTGGCACGCTGTCCCACCACTCATCAATGGTCAGTCCGATTTTGACCCTTTCCCCCTTCCAAACTCATGAAAAGCTCTGTGACAAGTAATATCTGTTGGGTGCACTTAAAGATAAAGTACTTTAAGTACTTTATCTCAAAAGTACTTAAAGTACTTTTGAGATAAAGGAAATTTAAATTCTCTCTAAAGCAAATAAAAGTGGGTTTGTCATTTCCCTGTGGTGACATTCAGGCAGATTTTCCCAGTGTGATAACTCATCACAAGTTCAGTAGCATTGCTCAGCTGTGTGTGACTCAGGGCACAGACACAAGGCATGGCACAGAGGGCAGGGAGTTGTGTTTGCTCACTGTGCCCAGGGGCAGCACAAGGATCAGGGCAAGCCTAAAAATTGTCTTTAGAGAATAGAGCAGTGAAATTAGTTAAATCAGTAAAAAGTCCTGGGGGTATTCAGTATTTGTGGTAAAAGTGAGGTTTTCATATAAACTCTTCAAATTGGGATGTTTGACTGAAGTAATTAGGTTTTGAGATAATGATACCTTCATCAGAGACTGCTGGTAATACCACTCCATGCAAAGATGCTCTTGTTCTATTACATAAAATAAGTGCTTCAAAACAACAAAGAATAGGTATCCTTACTACTTTGTATGATGAATTTATTTTTGTTTTTATTTTGAATTATCTGACAGCCATTGGAGTGGATGAACACTGTCTGTGACTTTTAAGTCATTTTTTTTTACACATACAGAATTCAGTTTTCTCAGTTTTTATTTGTATAAATCTGGTTTAACTACAGGGGAGTTCCTCCAGATATGCTCCATGCTAATACATAAAGTTTGTGACATTTGCCTATGTAAAATTGCAAGTCTTTCACAATTAATTCCTCCTGCTAAATGATGTGGCCAATCAGCAAACTGCAAGCAGCTGGAATATAATTTTGAGGGCTGCATTATCAAATTATCATCACATTAAAGTCATTATCAATTCAGCTTAAAGTAATCCACCAAAAAGACGTGCAGTTACCTCGGAGGAATGAAGAAGAATATTAAAACTGGCAAGCAAACCCATCAGCAAAACGGGGGATAATCAATCTTGAATGAGTTTAACAAATGGCTACAACATGAAATGGATGCTGTCATGAGCTGTAAACTTCTTGGTGAAGACTGTAGAAGGATAAGAAAAAAGAAAGTTTGAAACACAATTATGATCTAAGGATATAAGAAAGAATATGGTGACAAAGAAATAGCTTTCATACATTTTGTGTTGGTCAGTACTTTTAAAGAATAACTCAGTGGAAAAATATTATTCAGAAATACAAAATATGCTGACCAGTCTCTAAGATGATGTTAGGGGAAAAAGAAATAACTCTTTAGCTCTCATAAGATAACTCCATTTTCATTTTTTAATCCAAATTATTAGTTTTCAGCATTTTTCACATATTGTAGTTTTCACCTTTGTGAATCTTTTGAGTGCTCAAAAAACCAAGAGGACCAAACAGGAAAATGTAGTTTGATATTAAACTCCATAAAAACAAAACCAGCCAAAAAAATTCACCTCACTTCAAAGAAACATTGTTCAATGAGAGAAGAAAAATGAGGCCAAGCCAACCTGAAACTGGCGGGCGGCAATTCTGGGTTCCTGAGGGTAGCAGGGAACACATCAGTGTTAAAAAATTAAACTTGCCAACAAGTTGGTGGTGTAGAAACTGTGTTTTCAATTGAAAACAAAACAAAAAACCCCACCAAACAACAAAACCTGTGATAAGTAAGTCATGTAAGTTTTGTTGCAGCATTTCTCACAGCAGGATAGTGAGAAAATGCTGTGAAATTGTTAACCCATCAGAAAGGGAATGACAGACACAAAGAAAATCTCCCAAAAGTCCTCAGGGTGCAGCAAACCTCAGCTCTACAGATTGTCATGGAGCAAACTGGAGCAAACCTCCATCCTCACCAGCTGAATTTCTGGAGGATATTCTTCACTTTTGTGGTCATATTCTTCATCTTCAGGGTTGGTAGGATGTCGTAATGACTAATTGCCTTTTGGCCTTAACATTTTATATTTCTTAATTATTTTTCATTCCATGTGTTGAAACCTTCATTGTTTTAATTAAATTCAGCTTGGAAAGCCATTAGTTACGAAGGCTGGGTACATTCTAGTAATTTGTTTTTTGTAGATGGTCTCTGATTTATGCTTTTCTTAGTATCATGTAACACCTCTGTTGTTCTAAATCCTTATTACTGTCATCTCACTTTCACTTTGTTATTATTTTAATTAGTATCAGAATAAGAAAAGATAAGAAAAAAAAAAAAAAACCAATCTAACAGATCAAGTGTTCCTCAAGCCCGTGAGAAATGGGCCATAAAACAAGGTATAAATAACTAAAACATATATCAGAATTGAGCTTTTTTGAATCCCATCTCACCTTAGCTCCCGTGAAGCTATTGGAATTATTGAGTTAAAACTGTTCCAGACTTAATGATTAATATTGAATTACTTTTTTTGAAATATATGGTGAGATTTTTTTAAAAGTAACAATGTCTTCATCTACCTTCATCTGTTACTTCTTTCAAAAAAGAAATAGATGAGACTGTTAGATTTATTTGAATATTTTTTAAAAAGATTTATCAGTAAAAAAAGCCCAATATTTTTAATTATCTTTCCACCTGAGGTAAATATAGATAGATTTAAGTATTTAGTAAAAACCTTGTCTTTAATGAGAATTTTTCATATAAAAAATTAGATCATATTGTATATTCTAAGTTTTTAAAATTTCATTGCAATCAGGGGATGAAAAGCCTCAATACCCTCAAATGCAAACTCAAAACCTTGAGAATGAAGTATTAATTCAAACTCAAATAGTTCCTATTTTTCTTTTTTTTAATGTTTTCACAAAAAATATGTAATATTTCTAAATCATCAATCTGAGGAAAAATGCAGTCAAGAGGTTTGCTTTACACTTGTGCACATAACAATATAGAAAAAATCCAGTTACACTGACATTTTCCCACATTTTAAAACTTCCTTTGACATGTTTTATCCTCATGTAGTCAGACGCTATAGGGCACAAGGAAACTGAAAAAATTGGGTAGAGACAGAAAAAATTAGAATGAATTTTGGTTTTTTTCCTAAATTTGTTTATGTACTTTAAAATACTCCAAACAAGCCTGAATTCTTCAAGCTGAAGAAAAGCTAAAGAAATTCTTCACAGGTTTATACTGGTTTGTACCAAAGCAGGTTGAAGCATAAAGAGATCACAGCCTCACTGAATGTTTTATTGATTTCCATACATAGGGAATGTCGAGCTCAGAGATATTCCAAATACTGATTCTCTCATGCAATACTGGTGAAGGTGGAGATGAAAGAAGTCATTGCAGCCCTGGGATTTCTATCAGAAACTGAATCTGACAGCAGGAGCAGAAGGAACAATGTTGGGAGTGAGCCCAGGCTGGAAGTGGACCAGGCAGAAGTCGAGGCTGTGGGAGAAATAAAGAATTCAGCAGAGGCTCAGGGACACTTCCAGCAAAATGAGAAGAGGCAGGGGCAGAGGGCAGCTGGACAGAAGGAAAATGCTGCAGTGCCAGCAATTAACACCAGTGAGAGCTGTCCAGAGGGTGTGTAGAAAATAGATGGTGGCGTCTTACCCATGTGGGTAACATTCCCTGTGCCTGTCTTTATGAGGTTTATTTTTAAGATTCTGTCTCCTTGTGTGGTGAATTACCAATGTTAATGAATATTGATCTTGTCTAAGCTGCCCAGGGAGAGCAGTGCTGCTCTGGAGCAGCCTTCTGCTTTGCTTAGCAGTCTTAGGGAAAGATCTGTCATGGGCAATAATGAACATTGCAGGGGAAACAAAAAGGAACAGGTGCCTAAAAAGCACAGAACATGTGCTTGATCAGAAATGGACAGTTTAAGGAGAAAACAAGCAGATAAACTCAAGCACATGGAATAGCTGATAAAAGATAAGCAAATCCTACACATTTTCTTAACCAGAGGAAGATACTTCTTTTTCTGGGAGAACAGGTTGAATTTTGTTTTAAAGCAATGATCATTTTATTACAGACTTTCCAGAGAAGTTCTCTAAAATCCTATAAAGCAGCAGCCAACCGTGATGCACAATTACACCAGTGTGAATTATTGAATTGCATCTGTCTCTCAGAAGCTGCAAACATTGACATTTTCTTGCCTTCCAGTTATAATTAAAGGACACAGTGACATGTGGTATGGCACTGATCTAGTACCTGAGGAAAACTCCAAGGGTCTCTTTATTGCTGCAGATGAAGAGAACTCTGCCTACAAGTAAAAGCAACTTGATTGTTTCATTTAGCTGTGATTCTTCCAAATTTCTGCCCATGATTTTCAGTTTCTGGATGATCATTCTAGCACCCCCGATTTCCTGCAAGTGTCTTATCAGCACTTTCTGAAAATCATTTAACTGAAGTTTCAAATTTCATCACTTTTAGAAAATTCATCTCTTTTTGCATCCCTCAGGTGTGCTTGTGTGTGAATACAAACAATTTGTGTACTGCATACACATTACATTTTGTAATGTCATCTTGTACATTTGCTGAGGACTATGCAAATCTCTTAGCTCTTATTTTATACACACAACTTCCTGTAGCTAGACTCATAAAATCATGCCATGGATGAATTACTTTATTTGATCTGAGTAACTGAAGGGACTATTTATTACCCTATATTTTATTAAGGCATATTACCCAGACCAAAACAGTGAAGAGGTATATTCACTTCCTAACCTTCTAAATAGTTTCACAATGTTACCTTTCCCATCCTAAGTAATTGAAATGACTTAGGGCAGAATATGTTTCTTTGTGAGCTCAGTGTTTCTGAGCTAACCTTGAATTCTGCAGCAGAATTCAAATATACTGGCAATGTAGTCATACTGGGTCATAATATCAAACTGTTAGAGAAAAAAAGGTGAAAAGGTAGTAAGTAAAATAAAATATTTTTAGACTGTCCAGAGATTTGCAGGTGATCTCAGAATAAATGAATATTTGTCCCAAGGAATGTTCATTCAGTATGGAACCGTTGCACAGAAACCATTCTGCTTCTTCCCTCTGTCTTGCCATAAAACTGGAAATGTACTACAGGCACAGGAATTCCCAGGTTTGTAGAGATCTGTCAAAATCCTTTGTAGACACGTTTAATGTGTGCAGTTTGGAGCTGCTTACATTTTTCTAATGCACAGAAGCTCCCTAGGAAACCAGATTTCTGTGACCTGCTTTTGTAACCTCTTTGGCAGTACTTTGAGGTGATTTCTTTCACCATGTGATGTCCCAAACCTGCATTTTCTAGATTAAAATTCTATTTTGCATAAATTGAACCTTTTAAATAGTGTTCCTAGGAAGGTTTTCAGCAAAGACAGGAACAGCAGTACATGTGTTGGCACTCAAGAAATCACCAGAGAAAAAATCTAAAAGTAAGGTAGCAATGGCTAAAAAACCTAAGGCTATAATCAGTTCTCCACATGTGCCCTACTGTGGATGATGCCATGGGGATTTTTGTGTGCATCAGGTTGAGAATACACCTCATAGAGCTTCTGTCTAAAAGTCAAGATTTATTAATATGGAATAATTAAATGAATGCAAGAGGGAAATATCTGATTAGTGATATGAAACTAGAAATCAGCCTGGCTCACAGAAAATGTATGGGAGTGAGCAGCTCCTATTGAAGGCAGAGAGTTCAGAGCACTCAATGGCATTCACATTCAGAAGGAGAATAAATTAATACTCCCAGTTTCCTCTGTCTAAATAAGTGCTGTTATGAGAATATTTGTCCTTGAGAAAATGCTACCTAAGTTGTTTTCACTGGATAGAAAACTGTTCTGTCAGAATCATGTTTGTGTCTAGAAAGAAGCACTTCTAAATCAAAGTATCAGGGTTTGATTTACTTTATTCCAATATCAGTGTGCTCTCAGCTCAAGGGCCAGCTGCCAATTTGATCCTTAGCCTTTGCAGAGAGCACGTGTGGGTGTGTGTACCTGGATAGGTGTGTGGAGGGGATGTGCAGGTGTGTCTGCAATGCCATGGTCTAAACCAGCCAGCTCCAGTCCTCACTGCCCTCAGTACTGCTGGAACACAAAAACACCTTGGTTCTGGTGCAGATCCTGCAGGGTTTCCAGAGGTGCAGTGGCCCTTGCCCAGTCAGTGCCACAGAAGCACACAGCTGTGCCACCCACATACCTCCTGATACCACCAGCAGAACTCTGTCCCCACACTTGTTTGCATTCCTCCCACCTCACAATTACCATTTTTTAGGATGACCAAAATATCCTCTAGAGCCGGTCTTCCCCCCAGTTTTTATTTTTAAATACAAGTGATGTGGCTGTCCTTGGTGTTGAGTAAAGAACGGTGAGCAGCCGTGGTGGCAAGGGCAAGGCCCTGCAGCTCACATGGGCAGGGCAGTAGGAGAGTGTGAGGTACAAAAACCCCAGCCTGGAGATCATTTGGTCTGAAAGGAGTAAACCCAATCCAGGTGTTAGTGGTACCTGGAATGGGGCAAAACAACAAGAAATGCAAAGAATTTGGTCCCTAGTGAATTGAATCCAGGGTTGTTTCCCCTCTCCTTCCAAATGTAGATATAGAGATATCTCTGTGCACATAAATAAATAAATAAATAAATAAATAAATATATGTGCATATGCTTCTGAAAAAAATAACTTTATCAGGAAAGAAAGACAGAAGATATGCAAAGACCATGTAAACCACACTTTGAACATATTTTTGGTCCAGGCTGCAGCAGTGGGCAGCCCCCCAACCCTGTTAGTGCATGCACAATGTTGGCACACCTCTGCAAATGTGGTTAACACTTTGGCTGTCATGATGGCCACTTGCTGCTATTAGCAGCAAAGTTAACCCTAAATTAGAGCTTTGATTCCTCTTAGGTTATGAGCAGCAGAAGAGAAAAAAAATCATTAAAATAAAATTAATAATAATATTTTTAAAAAGTAACATTTTATTTTGGAGCTGTTGCTAGATTTCTATTTGTGCTGGCTGCAACAGATTGTAGTAATTTCTACTGATCATCTGTGGTGGATACACTAGAAGACATACTTCTATGGCATTATAAATTCAAATATCATTTTTTTCATCTCCCTAATACCTATCCTCCTGTCTACTCCCATTGACTTATACACAGAATCAGCTTTTTGTGCCAGATTGTCTTTTACAGGGTGATAGTGGTAACTAAAATTCAATTTAATATAACAATTTTGAAGGATCGATACTCCAATTAAATTAAAACAGAAGGAGTTTATGGCTTTTTCTGATTATAAACATGAGTAAAACTCAGCTGAAATGAATGTATTGACATCATTTACATTAGGAAAGATTTTGGCCTTGATTTGCAATCCTGGAAGGAAATGTGGCACTATATTGTTCTTCCTCCTTGCAGTGACAGAAGCTTTCACAATAAAAATCTGTTTTAATTTATGACTTGCCATAAAAGACAGTGCATGACAGGGTTTTCTGGTGCCACAGTCACTTGCCAGGGACAGAGCAACAATTCATTATGCCTTCTATTGTGCAGTCACTTATCATGTTTCTTACCCCACTGGTCTATCTCATTATTCTCCAGGAAAGCCATTTTAGGAACTGCCAGCAACTTACTTAAATTATAAATGGGTTTATGCCACTTTTGGTTTTGAGCAAGGAGACAGACTTTTGTGAATTAGGAACATGGGGTTGTGCCACTCTGTAATGTGATGTGACATCGTGGCCCATCCAAACAATAAAATATCCTTCTGAGTGGAAATTTGAAGTGGCATCTTTATATGTATTTGTTTCCTCAGATGAATTCATGCAGCCAGAAAGACATAACCAAATAATCTGGATCTAAAAAGTGTCTTTTAGCCTCTCCTCTCCTCTCCTCTCCTCTCCTCTCCTCTCCTCTCCTCTCCTCTCCT
>JBBMKD010000222.1:8141345-8263354 GCA_037834095.1 Argya squamiceps | reverse complement strand
ACCTTTTTTTTTTTCCTTTTTCTTATTAAATTGTATTTCTGACTTGGAGCCTCTCACTTGTTTTGCTTTCAAACCACCACAATTTTCCAGGTCATCCCTCTGTATAATAATTTTTTAACAGTTTTCCAGAATTGTACTCAATCTCTCTGGAAGAGTTTCAGACAAGCAGAAAAAACACAGGGCAGGAGAAATCTCTTTCCTAGGAAGGTGTTTGGGGTGACAGTAGTAAAATGAGCCATCTTACAGAACACCACACAACAGGATTTTAATCTTAAGTGCTACTTTAAAATAAAATCTTACACAATGCATGAGTGTTGTAGTCCTAGAACCTTTAAATAATGGAGCCTTTACATTTGGCATTTGGGCAGTTGTCACAGAGGACAGTAATGAGCCCCTTATTTAACTTGAATGGCTGAATAGTCACTGCCCTCACTCTGCCTATTAGCCTCCAAGTGAAATATTTTTACTTTAGTTCATTTTCTGCTAAACTCCAATTTGAAGGGTTTTGGTTAAACTGTAATTCCCTGAATGTCAAAATACATCAGGACTAGGAGGAAAAAAGAAGACATGAAGTGATGAAATAATTTCACTTGAAATCAACGAACAGAAACATACAGTAAATGTTTTAGCTGCATTTCAGACCCACAAGGGGCATCAGGGTTTGATGAAAATGTACACAATTAAAGTAAAGAGCCTGAGGCAGTGGTAGCCTAAGTACCACAGGGCTGCACGTTGAGATAGTTCAGAGGTTTGGGGCAAGATTTTCATCAGAAAAATGTCAGTTCATTGGGGCTGAAACTTTTCACATGAATGTATTGGTCTTGGCGAAATTTCCACTGGGAGTGGTGTCTAACCTCAAATACAGATTTTTGCAGAAGGAGAATACATGAATTAGCACAAACATCTGAATATTGGAGAATGTTTTACAGATTCATATAATCTAAATGCAACTGCAAACACTGCTAGTGCTTGGACAAATGCACACTTAAGTGTCTTGGCTTTATTACCTGAGTGCCAAGGCATCTCAAGTAGACTGAAGAATTTTGCTCTTTTGCCTGGTGGCTGTAAACAATGATTTGGAGGAGTGGAAGTAAAAAGAACTGAAAGCTGGGAGCAGGGAGCAACGTTTGGATTTCAACTGAGAGAGAACAGGAGTGGAGCCAAAATAGGGTCAGATTCACCCCTAGAACAGAAGTACTGAAAGTGGAAATCACTGAATGTTTGTCATAGGAAAGAACATGCAGTGTGATCTTTTTGAGTGATCTCACAAGGGTTTCATCTTCATTTTAAATTACTTCTGAAACAAATAAGAAACATGTAAAAAAGATTATGAAACTACATATTATTTAAAATAAGAAGTATTTTTCTATATATTTGCTAACAGTCTTTAGGGCCTTCTATTTTGAAATTTTGTGTATGAGAATCAAGATAGTCTCTCTACTTTTAATATATCTACAGAACAAAGTGTAGCAGTGACATTCAGTGACTTGTACAGGGAATTCTTTTGTTGGGTAGAAAACCATCCTTCCCCTTCAGCCTTGCTTATTTTTCAGTGTTCCTGTGTGTAAGAGACCAAAATCCTGTGACTTTAATCTGTGATATGAAGTCAGCTTGGGCATGTGGTACTGGAAATGAGATCTTTTGCAGGTCACTTGATCCCCCAAAGACTCACAACTTTCTTGTAGCATTTGTTATTACATTTCTGTGCTCTTCCCACCTGACTCAACAATCCATCACCACATGAGATTTAATGTATTTACACAGACTATGTTTGCTGAGAGTTGTTTGTGGCTGTTGTACACCGTGTATTTCTGACCCCTTGGCTTTCCCTGCTCTCTGCTGTAGTGGCTCTGGGATCAAGTTGTGTTTCAGGAAAAACACCACACAGGTAATCAGTGCTGCCTTCCATCATGTCCAGATAAAAGTCACCTGGTGGGAGAGATCCTTTAGGGTTAATTAACCCTAATTGTGACTCTCCCCTCCTCTTTTCAACCTCATCTCTCAATGGATGATAAGTTTATAAGATAACAAATATCATCCATATAATGATCTATGTCAATAATGAGCATGAAGAATCAAAGTTAATTAACTTTTAATGGTGACATTTATCTCTTTGTAAGCCACTGACAGATTTTCAGCCTATATACACACAGTTTATATATTTCTGTAAATAAAAAATGTCCTCTGCACTTATATGTTCTATTTAGAAATCTGACAAGAGTCATCAGCTCTACTCCCCACCAGCTTAACTTCAGTAGATTAGGGTTGAGGAATACAACCCATATCTTGAAATTAAATGAAAATATTCTTGTTAAACTCTGATTGCAAGGAAAGAACTGATAGCTGGTAGAAAGAACCAGCTGGATATTACCAGTGATACCAGGTGCAAATGTAAAATAAAAAAATTTGCGTGACTCTTCTGCTTGTGTTACTGATGGAAATTTTAAACAGCACTTATTAAACTTCTCTCACAAGTGCACAAGTATTTTTTTTTTTCCTCATTCATCTTCACATGTTGACACCCTGTTGAGGAGCCTGTAATGCACTTTTTACTAATCCTGTGGTTTGTACCTGGCTGGGCAGCAGCCCTTTATTCTGTTATGGATAATCTTTACTCAGAATTCCCAGATAATCAGCTCTCACTGCCTAGCTGATTGCATTGATCTTGCAATCAGTCTTGTGGTCGTTCTGCTGCACAGCTGTAATAGGGGAGTGAAACATCCCTGGATTTTGGATCTGTGTGTATCCTTGAACACATTTCCATGCATGCCTATCCTTTCCTTCATCTACCCATTCACACATGACCAAAAGCATCTTTTTGTTTGATTAGATCAGGCAGAGAACTAATAAATTTTCTTGTAATGTTCCCTATCTGTTAATTGCCTTTGGATGAGGTGTGCTTCCTTTAAGTGTTTATGCCAACAATCTTGAGAGGCAATGGACTTCACGTTTGCTGCTCGCATCCAGAATGTTCTCCCAGGGCTCTGCATTGACAGGCAGTCTGCATTCAGCTCTGAGCAAAGGGCAGCATTTATTTGCTTTTCCCCAGAAGCAGAGCAGAGATCAAATTATAGCCGCTTTTCAGTTTATTTGGTTGCTCCCCAGGGAAACCCAGCTGAGCTCCTGTTTCTGAGCAAACTTCTCCCTGCCCCTCCAAACAGGAGGCAGAGGTTCAGAGTCATTTACCTCTGGTGAAGATTTCTGCTCCTTTATTCCCCTATTATCAACACAGATAGATTTACAACTGGCCCTCAGTTTTCATACTCGCTGACTTATTTTTCAGACCTTAAAAATCCTGAGACACAAGAGGAATTGAGAGGGTGGTTTCAGGATCTGTGGGAGTCACTGCAATTCTGCTGCTCAGCTTCCTCCAGCATCTATGGAGCAAATTCATTGCCCACCCTTAGAAGATAAAACACATTTCTGGCACCCAGACCCTGCAGTACCCATGGGACACAGAGCTGGTTCTGTGATGTGTGCTGTGAGAAGGATTTTTGTTTTAATATTTGTTTAATGAACAGACATCAACTTAAACTAAGCTTCCCTTTCAGCCTGCTGCACACACTTAATTGTGCCTGATGTCTTCCATTTGCTTAGTTTGCTCATAACTTGTCCAAATCTTTTGCAGTTTGCTGACATGGAAATAGTGAAACTCGTCCTCTTTGAAGAGGAACATTGCTTTGTGTTACATGCAAATTCCTCTTAATTTAATTATTTATTTAGTTAGTTCTTCTTTCATTTTTAGTATTGTGTCTGTTCTGGCTGTCATATGTCTAATCTTCTTATTTTTCAAATTTGTTATTTAAAGAAAAAGAAACTGGAAAAAGAACTTTTGTTACTCTACTGGTTTTAAAACACATTTGTATTTGGAAGCAATCCATGGAAAAGCATATCCACATGCTGTACTTTAACAAAATTCCTTTTCCTCTGCTCTTGGTGTGAACAGGTTTCTCATACTGAGGTCTCTGTACATGGCAGCTCAGCTGTACTTTGTTAGAAAATAAAACAATGAATCATTTCCTTTAAGAAAAAAAAAAGATGCTCAATATTCGATGGACTTCAAAAAACCTGAATGAAGAATAGGCCAGACTTTGTTCTGGCCAAGCTATAAAAGTCCTTAAACTAAGTCCTTTCTTAGTTGAGCATCTTCTAAGCTGATATCTTAAACTAGAACCATAGCATATATATCCATTAAAATTTGGGTAGCATTGTTTGTGTTTAAATCCATCAGGCTCTGAAGACCTGTCTGTGCTCAACTTCTGTTTCTAAGGTGTAAAAGCAGATTCCTCTCCATGGGCTTTTCTTTGGTCACATCCAGTGTATTGGCAAAAGTCTGCATGTAGGATACAACTGTCACCAACAGATTGCAGAAAAAAAATTATTTAGTCTTTTTTCCTCACAATTAGTTAAGATTTAACAAGTTCTGTCAGGTAAAAGAAGTTTACTCTGAATATTTAAGATCTGACAAGTACTGTAAGGAGCAAAGCTGCCTGAATAAAATTATGAGGCATGTACATGTTCATATTCCCTTCTGATGGGACCTGAGTCATCACAGGCTGAGGTGTACTAATTATTCCCAGCCAAAGGTTTGTCCTCTCAATTAGCAGCCCCTTAGATAAGCTGTCTGGTTGATCTACAGCTGCCTGGTGGGAAATACCCAGGTTGTGCAAGTTTTATGATTCTGACTCCCTAGGCCTGTTGCAAAGTTATTTCAAGGAGAGGAGCTGATCTGCTTTGCAGAGTGTAATAGCTGGGTGCAGTGCTCTAGGGCAAATCCCATCAGGTAACTGCAGCAGAAGGCTGGAGTCAGCATCCAAAGGATGAGGGGAAAAGTGCCATCAGCTTGACACGCTGCAAATTCCATCACTGCACCACACAAAATCCCTCTCAAAATGTTGGCATTTCTGGAAACCTGGCAAGGGTGTTTATAGTCTCATGACTGTCAAAGTGGTTCTGAAGCTGTCTTAAAATCCATTTTAAATTCCAGCTATAAAATATATACCTGTGTATAAACATCACACACAGTAGAGCCAGACCTGAAGAGTCTTAGTAACCCTTTAGTTATTTAACCCTAACAACCATGTTAATTCCTAACTTAAAACTACGACACACCTTCTCTGGCCAAGGGTGATCACAACGTGCCAACAGGGGAATCAGAAGGGCACAGCATTTGTGTGGGCCTGCAGAGGCCCAGCTGAGGGTGCTGAGCTTGAGTAGGGTTTAGGTGTGTCAGTCTGCCCATCTATCTTGTTCTCCTCTCCAGTTTTCTCCTGATCCTCCCAGGCATCATTATTACCCTCCATTTCTGTCAATGGCTTCACGGAAGAGTGCACTTAGCCTTGGGATATGGCACACACAGAAGCAGTTTATCTCTCCTGTTTACCCAGCCTGAGACAAGGCCAGACCCTGTGCCTGCTTAAACTCACCCTGTAGAAACTGAAGCCACAAACTAAAGTGAGATTGAAGCTGTGAAATGGAGAATGTTGCTCTGAAATCTCGATTGTGGCTCTCTCCCTCCTCAGCAGTCACGAATGGAGTCTGAGCTTATCATTTCTATACTCCAAGCCCCAGCTGCCACCAAGAGACCAAGACACAGGAGAACTGGGATTAACCTGTATCCTTTAATACTTTAATACTATCCTATTAGCACAGTGCTTAAACATGTTGGGGAATTTAAGGATGATTCAAATTGCATACTTCAAGACTTTTGGCACTTGGGAAGAAAATAGAGTTTTTGACTGATGGAGCACAATTCTAGTCCCAGCTGTACATTTGTGACCTGCACATGCTGGTAATGTAATGGAGGGGGCTGCAGAGCCTCCAAGGGATTTTTAATTTCAAAATTGATGGCAGATATCCATTCACTAATAAATCATCTGCAGCAGTTCTGCAAGAAAGAAAAAAGGCTCAAGGCATCTAATTTTGGTCTTATGTGTTTTTTCCCACCCTTTGGGTTCATAGAGTTAACAGTTGTTTAAAGAAGGGGTGGGCAGATGACCAGCCACATTAATGGCTGAGACGTGTTTTTTTATACAAATTTCATTTTAAGTCAGTTCAGTGAGTGATGTGTCAGCCAGCACATTTTGGTTTTTTCCAAGGATCTTGTTCTTGCACTTTTCTTGCATGGCACTACTTTCTTTTGGGCAAGAAAACTCATATAGATTTATTGCCTTTCTCTTTTCTGTGCAACCTTGCCTAATAAGACCACTACAGTGGCTGTAGCCTGTGAAATTAGCCCATGAACTCTTTTTATCCTTGTCTGTCTGTCTCAATAACCCTCAGATCACCCTGATAAGAAGAACTGTGACCATATCTGCCTTTTTTCGTTGTAGACTATTGTTGGTGTAGGTGGCAGACAGATGAAATACAGTGGGGGTTTCCTCTTCACATTCAAATTTCAGTGCATTTCTTTCTTTCTCTTTTCATTATGTGGAGTATCCAGGAATGTGCCTAAAATCAAGTTACAATATACACAGGCAGAGCATAACTGTGCTGTGCCTATGGCTTTTTGGATGGTACTGCCAGAGTCATTTCAATGTCTCATGACAATAACACTCATTTGCATAAAAGCCAATTTTATATCTACAGTCTGGTTGTGGCCAAAGAAATAAAAGAGAATTAATGCGTTTAGATCCAATGGAGTGATACTTATTGTCAGTAAAGTGATTTATTGTCTATCTACTGAGGATTTCAATTAATCTACAGGTGTTTTATATACTTGGAGCTTGTTCTTCAGCGCAGATACTGAGTGTAAGTTCATAGCCTCACCCTGTTGTATATCACTTTTTCAGTTCCTGTATAGCAATTAAAATGAAGTGACACCTCTGCACTAATGACTGAGGCACCAGGGCATATTAAATTCAGATGTCTGGACTCTATATATGCATGTCTGTTTACACCTTATTTACTTCAAACCATCCCCAAGTGTCCTCTTGTCTGCATGTGAGTGCCATCAGGTCTCTGTCTCCTGATTTGCATGTCTGGTTTGGGCCAGACAAGAGAACAAACAGATGATAACGGACAGAGAGAATCAATCCATTTTAAAATTATGTTGCTTGTTATTTTTTGAGTAAAAGATGGAGTTCTCTGGGTTTTTTTACCCCTGATTACAGTATTTTGGACAGTTACTCTCAGATTTTAACATGGTACATAATGCCTGCATGGGGAACTCGATTCTCTGCTGACTGTTTCCACCACTTGGTGACACCTGTATTAACCAGACCCCTACTGAGTAAGAGGACATCCAGAATAACTCTTTGTGTCAGACTAATGGGGTGAGGATGCATGCTTTGTGCTGCAGGCACTGGCCTGGTGTTCAAAATTTTGGAGCTCAGTTCCTGACATTGTCACACAGTGTATGATGGTAGGTGAGAATTCTAGGGCTACTTTTTTTGTCCAGTGCCTAAAGTGCCAAGTGAATATCTACTGGTATTTTTCAAAAGCAGCAGGGAATTGGCTTCCATGGGGCTTTTCAGCACTCCCATGGAGCTGACTTGCACAATAGTGCTCCTCCATGGAGGACTGCATTCCTGAAGTCACCCAGGTATTTGGGTTACAATGCTCACAACAAAAGGCATCCAACACAGTTTTCCTATACAATCTCTGAGTTTCCCACATGAGGCAGGAGTTATTAAAAATATTTTTGTTGCTCTAAGCTGATATGACATCTGAAGCCTATTTTCATTATTTTCCTGCTTTTGACACTCTCAGATTGCTAACAACAACAATAAAAGCAGAAATAATATCCTTCATTTTTATGCTAAATAATCACAGTAGAAACAACTTACCTGTTACCCTAAAGAGTTTGCAAGTAACTACCTGGAGACAAGAGGAAAGTTACTCCCTGCACAGGGCAGGCAGAACTCCTGTGCTCCCATTTCTTGCTCATCTTGCAGTGACTGGGGATTCATCTCACTGGGGTTGTCAGAGCCTGTGTTTAGGCAGCGTGTTCCTCATCTGACCATGCTGTCAGCTATTCTGAAGTGGTTGCTGAAATAAGATGCCTGAGAACCCACTCAGCCAAGACCTGCCATCTGCCTCCTGGTGACTGACACCAGTGAAATCTCCTGTGGTCCTGCCAGAGGAATTCTCCCTCTCAAACCACATCCTGCAGCACCAGAGCCATTCCCTGCCATGTCAGTAAAGTTGGGATGGACTCAGACTCTCTGTTTCTCCAGCAATTTTAGAATTTTAAATCTTATTCTTTTGGTCCAGAAGAATTTGAGCAACCCAAGTACCCTTTTCTCATTTTCTATATCTGAGTTTTTGCAAAATTTTTGTTATTGTTCAAGGAAAAAGAGTGATTTTGAAAAGCAATTTTAATTAAAAACAAAAGTTTCACACTGATGACAGCACAATGCTCATTATTTCTTCTTAGTATGTGGGAAAAGGTTTTTCTTTAGTGTCTTCTTATGCAAAATATTTGAAAGCAAATATTTGCTCAGTTCTGACTGGTGTTGGTTTGTATTTTTCTGTTTCAATGGTGGTGCACGCTGTGTGAATTGTTCACACAGGGAGGATCATTTGGTCAAAAATAGTAAGTAATATTGTACTAGTTTCTATGGATTTTTAACAGAAAATATATAGCATAGAATAGCCTTCTGCTTGCAGAAATCACTTCTGTCAGTCTCCAGCACCCCAAGAGAGGCACTGACTGCCCAGCTGGAACTCAGCTCTTACCAGATTTCTGAAAACCAGAATATGTCATCAGTCCTAAACTGGGAGCTTAAGAGCAGAATCACAGAAACACCTTGTTTCCTGAGCCAACACTTGTTTAACAAATTGATGACATGAATACCAAATGGGGCATTTTTCAGCCATAGCTGAAGAAAATCAAATTGCAATCAGGTGCCAAGGAGATGGTGCCACTCCCTCCATGCCCCTCCTTCTCTCCACACCTGTTTGAATACTCCCACCTTTTTCCCTTGCACTGCGACTGGGCTTTGCGTCTGCTGGTGAGCCAATTTCAATCTCTATAGAAAAACAGAAATAAAATTGTGATATATTTTTGGTTGGTTGGTTGGTTTGTTTTGGTGGATGTAGGATTTCTAATTTTTTTGTCAACTGGGTGTAAATTGCTGTACTTATTTAGCAGGGTGGGAGGTAGATTGCTAACGCTGCCTGCCAGTCTCTGTTCCTTCACTTCCTCCTCAGCTGTGCCAGCACAGGTATTTTTGCATCCATTCCTTTAAACTACCTCAAGGGATAAGAACAGGTTTAAAATAACTTAGTAAAAATGGCTTTTATTATTCTGCATCAGTTCTTCCCACAGTGTCACAAACAATTGTACCAAGATGCCTAAAGGGAGATGTTGGAAGGAGCTGGGTGGTTGGGAGAGGGAGAGGAGAAGGGCACAGGCTGCCAAAACAAATGGATGTCAAATCTGCCCTTAGCATGGTCCTGAATACCCACACAGGGCAGTAAAGAGCTGATGTGACAAAAATTCACATCCCAGCTTGGCATGCAATTCCCTCTCAATGTGGATGGAGCCTTTAACTGCTTAATGATAATAAAAAGATTCACTGATGGAGCTACTGCGAAACACTTGAAAGGATTTGCTGTTCTTTAGTGAACCTGGAGCAAGAAGCACAAAGGAATCTATGCTAATTTACTGTCACGAGCTCTGTTCTTTGGGATTTATTTATTCTCCTGTTTAAGACACAACTTGCAGCTGCCAGGAGCTGAAGTGTGGGCTTAAAAATAGAAGGAGACTAAATGTATTACACAAAATAACCTCTAAGTAGACTCATGTCTAGCTGTTTCTTGCAGTGTGTGTAAGAAAATATATATTTTTTATATATAAATAGGAAATCTATGGTATTTTCAGCCTGAAGTTTCTGTACATGTCTTATTATGAAGCATGACAGGGAATCCTACACAAGTTCTAAGTTTTATGAAAACGTCAAAGCACATATGGAAAATGACTGGGAGTAGTCTTGGTTTAGAGCTCTCAGGAAAAAACATGTCACTGGGAGTCTCTAAGCATGGGCAGCACCTCTTAGGTTGCTACTGAAATTCCCTGTATCATTTAAGAGCCTTGTTTCACTTACATCTGAAATGGCTTTGGTCTCTCAGGAAGTAGAGGTAGGTAAGGCACTTTGTTCAGTGCCATCAGTAAGATATAGGGAAGCTGACAAATTCATGCCTAAGGTTTCTCTTCCACCCTTTGCTAAGTGAGTTTACTATTTTCCCACACTTTAAAAAATATTTTTATTAATTTTATTGGTGCATATTTGATACTTGTGGCCCCCAAGACTTGCTCATGGTCAATTATTAATGGGATTAAATAGTTTTCACACCATGTGGTCACCCTGCTCTCACCCTGCTCTGTGTTCTGCTTGTTTGGTTTCACAAGCATCTGCCCCTCCAGCACGAACTGCTGGAGCTGAAGTTCAATAGTGTCAGCTGCATCATCTGCAAGCCTGTCCTAATGAAATTTGGCAAAAGTGGTCAGAGTTGCTCCAGACTAAATGGAACTGCCACACGTTTTTGACAGCTGAGATGACAGTCCAGAGCATCTCTCATAGCTCAGGATGGCATGCATCATTAGATTTACAGAATGGGAAAGAGAAACCTGTGCTAGAGGCTACTGTCCTTCAGACTTTCACATTATTTTTTTCAGTTTCCTTGGAATTCAAACAAATTAGAGGCCTTGAAAGATCAAGCATGAACAGATATAGTTTGTCAGCTACTTAAAAAAAAAAAGGCAGAAAAATACTATTTGTGGTGTGTTGCTCTTTTTATAAAAGTCTGTTGTATTTAATTTGAGATGAGTGGGATGAATTGCAAATGGATAAAATTCAGAATACAAGTGACCAGTGTTGATATAACACCCAGAGCAGGGGACAAAAGGCTCTTAAGGACTTTCCTTTTTTGGCAGATTTTCATACTCTTTTACAGACTTTTCAGTAGCTGCCCACACTGAAGTGAAATATTTGTCTAACTGAATATCCCAGGTTATATTTTATGTGTGAATTTCTTCTAATGAAACAGGTCGGTTGGATAGCCAGACATCCCACAGCATCCACTTCAGTCCAGAGTTGGAATTTGAGGACAAGGAGAGAAAACAGCACAACTGCAAGCCTTTAATGTATCTTCTGAACATGTAAGTCTCCTTGTAGGCTCCAGGTCTGTCCTCATGGCTATCAGAGAGAATAAGGTAAAGAAAGAATATGCTCTCACATGAAAATTTTCTTCTTGAGGCAGTAGGGACATTTTACATTCATTAAAATGCTCATATGTGACTCAGTTTAGACATTCTCCTTAGCAGTATCACTGTGAATATCTGTTATCACTCAGATTCCCTTAGCATTTTTAAGAAATATTTACAAATCTTAATCTTTCCTATTTTTCTTTGAGATGATAAGTCCATTAAAAAAGAAATGTGGCAAAAGTCTCTTTACTTGTGCTGTGCAAATTAACGTTCAAGGAACATACAAAAACTAGAGAAAGGTATTTTTTGTGGCCTTGGTAAAAGAATGCTTGGAGAAAGAAGTAATAATATAATAATAAATATCTCTCATCACAAAGTGATGAGGGCAGACTCCTGAGGTGGAAGAAAGAGCCTGTCTCCATTTGTGTCAAGGGAATTGGGTTGATTGACATCACCACAAGTGGGAAGGACATGGGGATGTATGTCAAATATATCCTAAAACAAAAACAAAAAAGGAAGCAAAAATCAGCCTCTGAATAGTTCCCTCCTGCTTAGAAATGCACACTGGGAAAGGAGGTATAAATAATAAATCCTTAGCTGTAAGAATTATGTTTTTCACTGCATTTTTCATTACAGTGCAATATTTCAATTTACTTCATTAAGACTTTAATTCCCTGTTCACCATGCCCTTTTCCCTTGAGGAAAGTTCATAAATATTTCTTTGTTATTTCACTGTTTCTTAAGTTGCTTCTTGTGAAGAACTTGGAAGAATTTGTTAATTCAACATGAATCCTTTCTCTCATCTGTTCTGCTCCTTTGGCCAAGACTGTGAGTGGTGGTTTAACCCCAGCTGGAACAAACACACACCTGGTGGGATGGGAGGAGAAGTGGAAAAATGTAAAACTCCTGGGTTGAGATAAAAACAGATTAATAATTAAAGTAAAATATACTCCAACAACTACTATTACTAATACTAATGTAGTGATATGGAATATTTCTTTGGCCAGTTTTGGTCTCTTGTCCTGGCCATGCTCCATTCCAGCATCCTGTGCAACTCCTTACTGACAGAGCATGGGAAACAGAAATGTATTTAACTTTGGGGAAAAAAAAACTTCTTAGAGACAACTAAAATATCAGTGTGTTATCAACAGTATTCTCATACTAAATCCAAAACATAGTATTGTATGAGTTAGTACAGCTGTTAGCTCCTAGCTAAAACCAGAACAATGTGAAACAGCACCACAGAGCTTTTTCCATCCTGTTACCTCCTTAATTCCATTTAATTTCTAGTTTCTTTGTTATGTTCAGTATTTCAGCCTTGAGCTGTCTGTTCAAACTGCATCCTCAGCATGCTGGCTACTTACCTTCACTATCTCTCATGAAAACATTACATATATATTTACATTCTGACATTAGTTTTATATGGCTGGGGTGTTTTTTTAATCCTGACAGTTATTATACAATAATTCTCTTATACCTCTCAATTTATGTTTAGCATGGTTTTTTTCCTCCTTTGAGATGTAGTAGCTCTTTCTTGTGTATTGTCCTTCTGCTATTTGGCTGGGAAAAGGACCTTACTCAAAGGGTTTTGGGTTTTTTTAATCCTGTAAAATTCTGCTTAGTTTGGGTCATAAACCAGTTAAAAATGTGAATTTCCTTCATTATCTCTCTCCTGACTTTCTCAGGAACTGAAAAAAAGTACAGTTAATTGTGAATTCTCCACACCACCCTCAGAACATTGGGCCAAGGCTGGGACCAGAGACCAGCTGTCTGCTGCTCGTGGTTTTGCCTAGTCAGTATTTGACTCTGGCTGGAAGCTCAGGTTCCAGCCTGGAGAAAACCAAGCAGCTCAGCACTATTCCATCCAGAGGCAGCTGGGAGCAGCAGGCAGCAGGCTGGCCCAGGAGCAGCACTTCTCCACAGCTCCCCTGCTCCAGCCAAAACCAGCTCTGGATTGCAAAACCTCCTGCTCTGTTCCAGAAGTGATGAGGGCTAAATGGTTTGCAGATAATAGTAATAATAATATCACCCAGGATAATAATATCACCCAGCTGATCCTGGCACTGCACTCAGCCTGCTGTGGTCACCCCAGTGGGATGAAGGAGCATCTCTGGCAACAGCACAAAGCAGTTCTAATTCCTGACTATCAACATTAATAACTCTTGTGGATAAAGGGAGGTGTCTTCCTCATGGAATCCAACTGCCCAATATCATAATTCTAAAATATTTTCCAGGAAAATGATTATTTGTTTCTCTAAGTACAAGCAGTGGCCTGATCCAAACCTCATTGCAGCCTGAGGTAAGATCCAGTCTCACTGGATCTTCTTGAAGAGTTTGGCAGCTTGAGTGCAGAAAAGCTCTTTCTGGGTCTATTTTAGGACTTCTTAAAAATATTCTTCTATTTTCTGTTGGATTTTCCCTGCTTTGCAGTCCAAGCATCCCATCTGTACATGCAGTAGCATCCAGGTCATCTCTTTTTTCCCTCCAGCTGCACTGAGAGATTTTCTAGCTGCTAGTTGGAAGTTTTACCCCTGATTTTACTTTATTCTTGACATCACCACAGATTTTTTGCATCACCTTTTTTACTAGGCATTAACATCTTGATGTTTTAAACAGTCCATATTCTCACTAAAGGAAACTAGTGTCTGCCTTGGTTTGGAAAATAAGAAATACTGAATGGTGTAAAATTCAAAGGACTTAAGTTTATTATAAAACCCAAGACACTTGTAAGGAGAAATTTTTAGGATTACTTTTTTTTCCTGTTCCCAAGTGATTTCGATAATACTGTGGGACTTTATCATTACCTTGATCCTCCTCCTAAATTAAAACTGAAGCCAGACACAGGACAAGTATCTCTAAAGACAGCAGCTGCATGGAAAACTTCACACAGTTTCAGAGCTGCAAGCTTATCTGCTTAAGGATATTGCTGAGGAACCAGATGGGGAACAGTTTTCCATAGTTAACCATCTGGGCCCTGCAGTGATACACTCTGCCCTGAGCATTACTATGGGAATTGACTTCATGGGGGGAAAAAGCAGAGAAAAACAGACAAGCAGAGAAGGAAAAGAATAATATTTTATACTGCAAAAACATGCAGCCAAAGAATCACCACTTTGTCAGGCATTGCAATTTCCTCATCTCTGTTTGTGTTTATGACCTGTGGGATAAAAGAAGAGAAAGTCAGACATTAATGGTTACTATTGCATGAAAACCAGCTGTGAAGGAATCCAGAAATGGTGCTCTGTTTTTAATGGAACTTTGACTGAATTATTAGATTTCAAAGTGAAAGGCAACACTTTCTGTTAGAGCTTCTATTTGTTTACATTGACATATAATTTCAGGTCTGCTGAATTAATTTTTGGAGTTCTGTGCTTCAGGGTTTCCAACCAGTGCTGTGGTTCACACGCAGTGGTTTGCAGTGACCAGAGAAAGATAAGAAATATGGAATATTCCGGGAGGTTTGTGGAAAACACCAAATGCCTGGTAGCTACATGGAGTCAAAGGAAAAAATAGAATGAGTGGATTTTCTGAGCAGTCCTGCTGTATGGTCTCAACATGAAATCTATAGGCAAAAAGTCTTTAGGTGTTAAACATAAAATTATCCTGGAACCAGAAGACAAAGCAGAGGTCAATTTTTTTTTCTCAGCTGCTCATGAGAGTGTATCATTTTCCTTGCTGGTTGCAGTCTTTAGCTGAATTTTCCCATTCTGTCCAGGCATTGCATTCTGGCTTTTTCCCTGCAATGTTGATTCTCCAGCATCGAATATTATGTCACCTTAATGCTGTGTGTTTTTCTCTGCCAGGGCAGTTGTAGGATCTTTTCCTCAAGCTACGCACCTGCCTTTGCAAGGCTTGTAGGAATCTATTGGAAACCTTTTTTCTTTCTGTCACTTTTTTTAGTGAAGCTTGACAATGGATTTGCCATCCTTAATAAAACTGGCTAAAATGGAAGGCTTCATTTTTTTTTTTTTTCTAAAAAAAAAGCACAGAAGGTAAAAAACCCAAAAAATCTGATTCATCTCTTAGCTCTGCTAAGTTTTGAAGTACCCAGATAATGCAGATTAGCTCTAGTGGACTATTTAACGTAATGAACCAGGATAATGAATTACAGAAAGTCACTGAGCAAATATCATCAACCTCCATTGAATATTAGGACCCTATATAGGGTTTCAGACTCTAGCTTGCTTTTTTATGTGCATGACAGGCCAAGAGAAATATTAAATAGTTATAAAAACACAAAGACCTGGCAATTCAGCACATTTCTAAGCTGGAAATAAAAAAGGTTAAAGTTTCTATGACCTTTTTCTGGATAGAATTGAAATTTTTCATGATATATGTATGTAGGTGCTGTTCTATAAAGGGAGACAAAATTCCTTGTAATAGTTTAAATTCCTGTTTATCTTCTATTTTAACAGAGCCCCATGCCCCTCCAGCCTGGTGGCACTGTGCGTGTGCACGTGTGTTTATTGCATCTGGATGTTCACAAGGAACTAACAGATAGAACTGATTATCAGGTTATAAAAAGATTCTTTTTTTCTCTTCCCAAAAGAAAATCTGTGTGGGGAGACTAATGTTTGGGGTTTATTTTTGTATATCACTGGTGTGGAACAGATTGTGTGCTTTGATGTTGAGGTTGGCCTCAGGTGTTAATGGCATGAAATAGTTTATGTAGGTGATATCACACATACAGGTGCATATCTCACTCTGAAATTACTTTTGTGTGAGAATTTAAATAAAAATTAATAATAAACACCCCCCTATCCATTGACCCTTTTCTTCATCACTGTTGAACTGCAGAACTGGAAAATAAGACCTGGGTGAAAAGCTTGGCTGTAAGCTCTAGCTTGGAGGAGATGAAGAGATAATGTAGGTAAATAGATCATTATTTGAAGAATATTTGCTCTTCATTATTGGTGATATATTTTATTTTTCTGGAATTTATGGTTTCATTGGCAGTTTTTCCAGTTAAGGCCAGTTGTACTGACCCTCTTCCCAGACAAATGGTAGCAGAGCCTTCAACTGAGCTAGTATTGCTCCTTCCTTGTTGGCTGTTGGTCTGTCAGTGAATTCTGTGTCTTCATGCACAAAAATATAAATAATTTATACCTTAGAGCACAGAAAACCATGGAAAGTGTGAGGAAAATTATTCAGCTATAAGGAGAAAAGTTGTTGGGTTGCAAAGAGAGAGAGAAATCTGCCCTAAACAAGGAGAAAATTCTGCTCTTGCTTTCTTACGTGCCAGCCTTGAGCTAAAAAGGTGTGTCAGGGCAAACAGCTGCTTTGAGGCAGCTCAAAGGGAACACTGAAAAGTTGCTTTTGTGTCTGAAAGGAATTAATTTCAGTAGTTTTGCCCTAGAGTTGGATTTGTCTAAAGGCCTGTTTCCTTCTCCATAAATTTGACTCTGCCCTATTCTGCCCACACTGTGCATAAGCTAAAGCTCATAAAATGCATAACTGAGTTGCAAATGACATCTTTCAGGATTAATGTTTTTAAACACAGCTTTAACCACTGTTTGTTTGGTGTACTCCAACTGCTCTTGGCCATCAGTCAGAATCTGCCAAAGGGATCTGCTCTGCAGGAGCTGATCTGCAAATTTCCACCAGGGACACACAAACTTTGTCCAGATGTTTCTTAGTCCTGCCGTCCCTGACCTTTGAGAGCAAAGTTGGATGGCAGCCTCATTTAGCAAAAGGGAAAGTGACATGTAAATTAAAGCAGCAGTAAAAAATCCAAAAAAGACAGTGTCATCTATAAATATTTTTCTAAAAGACCAAGCAAGGTGTCAAAGAATTTCTGTAAAATCATTCCCCATGTTTCTTTTGTCTGCCTGTTCTTGAAAACTGATTTTCCTTGTGCAAGTAGCT
Source organism: Argya squamiceps (assembly GCA_037834095.1). NCBI lineage: Eukaryota > Metazoa > Chordata > Aves > Passeriformes > Leiothrichidae > Argya > Argya squamiceps. The sequence goes on along the minus strand of JBBMKD010000222.1, from coordinate 8,246,337 downwards.
CTGTGTGAGAGACAGTCCATGGTTTGAAGCCTTAAGTGATACTCATAGATGGCCCCTTGAGAGGTGGCAATAGATTTTTGGTTTCTCTGGATGACCCTGCTGTATACTGAGTAAGAAGACAAAAGTCTTCGTTCTCAAATGGCAGGAAGGTACTGAAAAAGATGTTAGGAAGGTTCCAAAGGGCCAAACCCTGCAGTAGAGGCATGAAAACATTGAAATCACAAGGCAATGCAAACAGCCCTTATTCTCTCTTTTTTTTCTTTTATTTTTTATTTTAATGCAGTTCTCAGGCTGTAGTCAGGCCTCAACTCCTTCAGATAAAAATTAGAGTAACCTTTTTTGCACAGAGGAGAGGGACTTCCTCAAGAAGAACATTATATAAGGTGCTATAAGTTGTTTTTTTGTCATTCATGAACCTTCAGAGTGGTTGCTGAGTGTGTGCCACTGCAGTGGTGTGAGGGCTGCCTTGGAACAGTGTGAAAAGTGTCACCCTGGGAGGGCAAGGGAATGATGACAGAAGCTCCCATTGCTCAGAGGGTCCCTTTTTGCTAATAGGAAGTGGCATGAAATACTCAATCATCATTAAATGGTCAAAGATTTTAATCTGCTCATAAAATTGCATCTAGAGTAATTGAGTTGCTCAGTGTGTCTCTAATTGTCTAATCACAGTGTTCCTCTGGCTCTGAAAAATGAGAGAAGTAACATGTTTTAATAAAGATAGAATTTATAGTAATTTGACTTCAGAAACCCAAAGCTTGCACAGACTCCTACTGTGTTATAGGGACTTAGATTTATTCTTCCTGATGTTTGTTTAAAAATCTTGTGAACATTGGAAAAACATGGCACTTTTAGAAGTTGTCCAGGTCGAGTTTTACAAGCAGTGTAGGAAGCCAGGAGAGTCATTGCCACACAGTGTGCTGTGTGTACAACAAAAGTCTATATATGTTTCAAAAAAATGTTAAGACATAGGTTTAAAAAAATGTTAAGACATGGGGGGGGCTGTTAAACACAAATTACCTTGGACCTAGCCTTGAGTAACTAACCTCTGGAGCTGAGAGAGTGTCTGAGGGAGACACAGTTGTGTGGTGGCATAGCTGTGACCCTCTTCCCTGAGCCTCCACCTCTAGCTGCTGTTTGGGACATGAGACTAAGCTAAAAACATCTTTCTCATAGGCTGAACACTGCTGGTAGAGAATGTTGCCATTAAAGCACTTAGCAGTCTATTTATGCCATGCAGAATTCACTAATGAAAGGTTTTAACTATTTTAGTTCCCCTTAATGACGTTAAGAAAAACAGAGTGCTGTGTTTTTCTTTTCCTCCCTGATCCTACATGCTGTCCTGTTTTCTGTTCTTTGTGTGGTTTTTTTTCCTCTTCACATTCACCTGCTTTAACACAGTTTGCCTGGTAAGATTCCTCAAACAGGAATGATCATATAAAAAACTATAGAGTGAACACTTACCTTTTATTCTTGGACAAATTGCTCACTGCAAGGGAGAGTGTATCCAGAATTGCTATACATAAAACAATGGCATTTTTATTGTGTTGTGATGAGAACAGTTCACCTTGCTGATGACCTCAGGAAGGCAGGCTGTTTCACACGTGCAATTTCAGCTAACTGAGATTTCAAAGATCCCCTTTGAACATATATCACCAAAAGCCTTGTTGATGTGCTCACCAAGCACATTGACTCCTTGTGCTTCTCTTCCATCATGGGGTTTAACATGCTGATGAAAGCCTGCAGGGAACACAGCAATGCCAATAGATTGGGCCTGGAGAAAGGCAGACTTTGAAGGAATGTGAAATGAATCAAGAGAAAGTTGGCTGAAATCCAACAACACAGAGAGGAAGAGGGAAAGGATTAAAATGTTAGGATATCAACAGCAAGGCCACAATTAAATTCCAAAATACCAAACCCAAACAAATCGAAAGCTCAGAGCCAGATTTCAGAATATGTGCTTTGTTCAGGTGATCCTGTTGATCCTGGGGAGAGCTCCTCTGTGGGATTGCTCAGCCACAGACACACAAATTAAATCCAGACTCCCTGTGGTGGTTCAGCAGGATCTGGTGCAGTGGGTGCCGGCAACACAAGCAGAGCTTTTCCCTGGCTCTTGCAGAGCCTACAGACAACTCCCACAAGAGAGTCCTCAAGCAGCAGTGGTGGGAACAGGAGCTCCAAGTGGCTGCAGTACCCTCAGCAGTGGGAACAACATGAATCAACCTCTACAAACCAGAAAGATGGAATTTGTGACCTCTTTTGATGCTCCCAGTCACAGTTGAGGAACACCTGTGAGTTTGTCTGAACCCTGTTCTGCAATTCATTCCTTACAAAGTAGCTTTGGCCTGTAATTTTTCTAGCTTTGTTTTAAAAGTCCCAGTTCAGGGAAAAAATGGATGTTAAGACACTAGTCTGTGACCTAGTTTCTCAATTTTGATTTCCCCCCTTCTCTCCAAGAGAGAGATAAACAGAAATCAAATTCAATCACAATGCCAAAGAAATGTACATGAATGTTTCCTTTATTTAAATGGGCAAGAAGTCTTGTTGAAGTGTAAGGATAAAATGGATAAAAATTGAGTTTTTCTTTCATTTTTTATACTGGAGACCCTTTAGAGGCCTCCATACTTTTTTTCAGGATCTGTTTACAAAGAAAGACTTTCTAGGTGGTGTTCCCTCCCCAAAACTGGAACAAAATTCCTAATATCCTTAGAAATCAATTCCATTCTCACATGTCCAACTTATCAATGGAGGGAAAAGGGAGAGCAAGAAAGACACATTGTTTATTTATAGTGTCTCTTTATATTGTTGAGATCCTGCTTATAGAGTCTTTGTTCTGTTACATCTCAAACATTTGTCCTCGAAGGTACTGGAGGTACCATTGGAAAAATAGGAGACAGAAGCACTGAAGGCAACCAGGAGGTTTTTAAGAAGAAGTAAAAGGAGACGAAAACAAGAAAATGACTGAAAAGGAAATCTCAAAAGTAAGGAATTTTCAGATCCATATATATAATCAGTAAACAGAAGAGAAAAAAAATATTCTTTTCAAATTTGCTAAATTTAGAACAACAGTTAACTGCTCAGTAAAATTTATTAGTTGCTTTGTTCTGATGAAAAAAAATGGATTAATCTTTGGAAGGCAGCAGGGAAAGGAAAGGTGACAGTACTGGAGAGAAGTGTGGACAGAGGAATTCCTCCAGAATGGCAAGGCAGGGTTAGGTATGGCAGCAGGCACACACATATTGGATTCAGGAAACGAGGAAAGAAATCAGTGAACCTTTTAAGTGACATTTAGAAAAGTTCACCATTTCAGCAGCGATTCCTGAGAATTGCCAAGCAGAAAATAAATCTATTTCTAGAGAATAGACATTGGTTTCTGCTTTAGATTTATTGCTTTCAAGCAATAAAAGAATTTAGCTTGGAAAACTAATCTGGCCATGACCCTTCATGCAATTAGTTAGGCTGAGTGACTGCAGAATTAGGTCCTTGCTCCTAAACAAGTTTCCCATTCCCTGTTAAGGATGTGTCTTAAATGCTCAAGGATCAATTCATCCACTGAGCCCCATTGAAGCCAAGTGGGGCAAAACATGAGGCTATGACTTGTTTTTCATCTCTCTGATGGCAAATTGGTCAAGGTGCTCAGTGTGACCCAGAGACCTCAGTCAGAAGCCAAGAAGCCAAGAGCTGCTTTGCACAGAACAGGTCTTGCTGGCCGTGCAGAGCAAACACAGGAGTGTAAATACAGGGGGTGGGTGATTCCCTGCCAGTGATGCCCTGTGGCCAGAGAGGCTGTGAGGGACTCAAGGTGCTGCCAGGTCATACTCTGGAAATGTTCAAGGCAGAGGCACTGTGGCTGTTTTACACCACAAGAACACAGGCTCCACTTCAGAAGGCTGAAAATGACTCTTATTTTTGAGATGTGTCTCTCTTTTATACTATTTTACACAGACCAATTTGATTGGTGACACAAAGGCAAACCTCTTCACTCACATTGGTCAGACCGGAGGGACATCAAGAAGTCCCTCCTAGGAAAAGGAATGAAAAACATAGTACAGGTACAAAAACATCTCTCTTGTTTACAGAAAATTCCCTGGGAAAAGAATTTCAGAAAACCAAAACACCTCAGGCACGGAACCAGGACTACAAGGCACAAGTTAAGCTTCAGCATATTTTATGAGAAATCCCAGAACTGGTGCAGTTTTCAAAGGTGTGGATGTTCACAGTCCAGAAAGCGTGAAAGTGCTGCAGCTGGTTTCTAGCCTTGGCTGCTGGGGCACTCGAAAATTGGGTATTCATTGAGGTGTTTCCTCTGGTCCCAAAATTATAAATGTGTTCCCAGATAGCTAATCCAGCACAGAGCCTTCTGCTACCACAGTTTCTTTATAAATATTAATAATTTGCCACCAAGTAGAATGGTTGTGAAGCAAAATAAGCTACTGTGCTGTGCTCACACATTAATCTTACTGGAGGCTCAGGGGGAAAGTGGAAGCAAAATACTTCAGTGAGAGATTAGTCTAGGTTATCCTCAATGGAAGATTAATCCAGAAATAGTCTCTACATTTTCTATTCATTTACCCAGCAGAAAAATTTATTAAATTGTTCCTAAACCTGCAAGAATTGGGAAGTTTTCCTGTGACAGTCGTTGCCATATTTTATTCCATTTGTTTTTTCTGTTCTACTATTTTTCTGCTTTACATGATAACTTCACTGAAAAAGTTGAGTGTTAAAGACTTGGAAGGTGCATATTTTTCAGGAGACTTAAGAAAATAAAGATTGAAAGAACTTTTTTTTTTTGGTTTTATTATTCTCACTTTAAAAAAAGATTTTTTTTTCTGAATAATTACTGTGACATATTTAGAAAAATGTTAGGGAAGATTTTTTTCCAGAAATTTATAAATTTTTCTGCTTTTTAATAGAGCTACAAAATTCTATGGAATATGACAGGGCTTTTTTCCAATGTGGGAATGGATTTTAGACCGGTAGAAAATTTGACTTAATGACCAATGAAGAGGAAGGAAATTCAGGAAATTTCAGTAGGGACCCCAGATTTTTCTTCCCATGCTAAAACTCCTTTGGAGACTCATTTTTGTAAACATGTAAACGTGACTTGTGCAAAACTTCAGTCTCAAGACAGTTCCTGGTTTTAATATCTTTTTGTTTCCTTAATGGCAGCTATCAGAAAGATGTTCTGCTTTAGATGAGCAGTCCACATTACATTATGAATAATAGGAAATATCTAAAAAAGAGAACTATTAAATGCATTCTAGGTTAAAACAGGCATATGTAAGCAAGTAAATTTGGAAAAAAAAGATAAATTTCACTGCCTGGGGTGCTAACTGCTGAGAATTGTTTATTGAGTAACAGCAGTTTGATGATTTCCACTGTGTATTTATGTCTGGTAATAATTGGTGGGGATAATTTTCCATTAAATATCTCCCTAAATCACTCCATTGATGGTGGAACTTACCAACAAAATGACTCAATTGAAAGCTTATGCTGAGATTTAGATATTTGAAGGGAGTTTAAATATATATATATATGGTATAAAGACTACAATACCTGTATGCTGGTTTTTAAGCACATATTGACGTCCTTTTACCCATGATCTGTCTATTCTCTCAATAGAGAGAATATTTCTTTATTGTGTTCTTTATTTCTTCACTGTCACAAAGTTGTTTAGATGCTCCATGGTAGGCAGTGTTAGAGCACATACTGAAACGTGTGTTTTCCCATGAAACTGGTGTTTTCACAGAAGCAAACAAATGTAGAGTGTATAAGAAGCCTCCCTCATGCAGTTGGTAGCAAAAATCAGAAACTTATTTTCCTTGTTTCTCAGAATATAATAAACATTAAAATTCATCAGCATGAGCAGATTTTTGTCTCCTTGACCATTAAAAGGAAGGAAGTGTGACAGCCCACGCATCAACAAAAACACAGCTGTAAGTATGAATTAACAGGGAATGAGCATCGTATCAGCATTTTGGCTTTTAAATAACTGGATTATCTTCTGACTTCTAGTGGCAGATGCCAATATGATTTTTTTACTCAGTTTCTCAAACAAATAAAATCTTGCTAAAATGCTGGTATATTCATTAAATGGTACAGTGTGATTAAAATAATCTTCTGGAGATGTGCATATTATAAACCTTGAAATTAACATAAAACTTTTGTCAAGGTATATGCTTCCCATGAATGAGCATTGGTCAAACATTTTAGTTTTGAGGTCTTTGTTCCCTTTTGTACCGTTTTATTGTGAATGTTATTACAGCATTTTAAAGAAGTGAATGGGATAGGAATTGGGATAACTGGGGGTGTAGCTTGGAAACCATAATGTGATTTTTTCTGATATTTCTCCAAGACAGGTGAACTTTATGGGTAGAAAACTCCATGAGACTTTATCTTTATTCTGGAAAGGACAGTGTGAAATAGGGAAGGCACGTGACCAGTGTGTTGTAACCTTCAGACCTGTCTTATGTAATGGCATTTGCGAGATCCCAGAGACTGAAAATCAAATTCTAGTTGGATGTAACTCTTTTGTCTTCCTACTTATAACAAGATTTGAGATCCCAGGGGGTTGTTGCAGGATGTCAGGTTAAGCCTCTTTAATCTCCTTATGATCAAACTTCATCCTCCACAGTAGATAGTTAAGACTGAGTTTATCACAGATTTTTTTTTTTCCTAAAGGTCAAAAACTTCATATCCCAGTTTAAGTAGTAAAGGATAAAGTCTGAGCACCTCACACTTGTCCTGACTGGACTTGCTGAGGCTCTCAGCTGAACTTCCTTGCAGCAGTTGCAGTCCACCTGTTTGCCTTCAATGACAGGAATATTTAAATTTTTCCTTCTGAAATGATGCCTTAGGGGACTTTTGGTGAGCATAGGATGTTTCCAGCTGCAATGGAGAAGCTGTCTGGCTGACAGGTCACTTCCCTTTGCTAACTGGTATCAGCCAGGTCTTATTTTTGTCTTTATCTATCCCTGTACAGTCCTGCCTGGCGAAGGATTTCTCTACAGAGTAATTTTTATCTGTGACATTGCAATTTTCTTGAATAGAATGCATTTTATTTGGCAAAGAAATGGATTTTGTGGTGGTGCATTATTTCTGCTGGTGAAACAGCAACCTCACTGCCTAGTATCTCTTGGCACAGGGCTTGACAATATGTGTGTTGTTAACAGCTAGAGGTGTTCCCCTGGCAGACAGCAACCTTAACTGATAAATATCAACTTTTTTTTTTTTTTTTTGGTGATCCCAGAGTACTTTTTTCTGATATACTTAACATCCAGCACATTTGTTTATTTATAGCACACATTGCCAAGAAGGATCAATTCTAATCCACATTGTTTAGCTACAATGTGTAGTTTGTACTGCAAGACACATTGTCCATTATCTAAATCAGTAAATACACAGCTGATAAATATGCATTTTTGATAAACATGCATTTTTGATAAATACATATTTTTTATAAATTTCCACATGTCACACCAACATGTTTTTCTGCATATTACTATGCAAGCTAAATTCCACAGCTCAAGGTTTATTCAGATAAAGCAAAAAAGCAAGATTTGGACTTCAACAAATGTTTTAAGTTATACTGAAATAACTGCTGTGAAATTTCCCCCTCAACCTGAAAAGTCTTTGAAAAGTCTTTGAGGTATTCAGTGACAGAATAAATCACTTCTACATGGTTCCAGTGATACTATTTTACCTTTTATTTTTTCAATGCTACACATTAGGAACAATTTGGAAAAATATTATTTGCTCAGTTGGGGAAAGGAGGATATTAGGAGGCTCAGAAACAAATGTAAGATCTGAATTGAAGGTTTTTGTTAAACTACACAGAAGTGTAATCATATGCTTATAGTGAAAATCACACCATCAATCACATTTCACATAGGGAAATTTTGCACAGTATAATCAGAGGGGTTTTGCAATGAATGATAAAGAAATCAGGATTTCACAAGATAAAATAAAAAATTGCCAGATTTGTCATTTACTTCTCAATCCTATACCTCACTATATATATATTTTTTTCTTTTTTTCAGAATCTAGATGAGGATAAACTACAATTTACATACTGAAGGTAGATTTTGAGATGCACATGGCATTTAGTAAGCAAAGTTCCATGTATCTAACATTATGAGGCTGTCATAACACCTTTCATGCTCTAGATTTAGAATATTAAAATAAATATTAAAAATGAAATAAATAGTTTTCTCCAACCAAGTACACATTAATCCTGACTACAAAGCAAAGAGGAAAACATACTGGAAATACATCAAGAATTAGAAACAGTAAGTAAATCAAAGAATTTTTAAATTAATTTTTTCACATAAAATAGAGAATATGAGCATTTTATAAGCTGAACAGGGTTCCAAAAAATACTATGTGTCCCTATGCACATATCATATTTTATTATCATGCAAATAAGTGAGCTCCTCAAACCAAGCCCCCTGTGTGCACTAATTCCATTACTCTGCTGGAGACATCATTCATGTGTGCTTTATAGTTCTCTTGCACAAAATCTATAGGGTTTTTTTTTTTGGTTGGTTTGTTTTTGTTTTTGTTTTTTTTTTAAATTAAGCTGAGTATAAACTCCCTCACATTTTCAAGGAGAAGGTGCCAGTGATATTCTGCTCTGCATAATGTCAGCAGTGTATTCCTAACATGTTTCAATTCAAGTATGTTCCAGTTTGAATACAATTCCTAGTGCTTCATAATTTTATTTACTGCAGGTAAAGTGCAAAGGAAAAATTTGAGGTTTGACACCCATTTTTGTGACTTAGCTGACAAGGTCAGTTAAGTGAAGCTCTAAAGAGGTTTAATGTCAGGTTGTGTTAACTGTTCCTTGCTGAGCAGCAGGTGTTGTGTTCTGTAGGTCAGGACAGGGCCCACCTGTGTTAGCAGCCTTGTTCAGCTCAGGACTGCACTCTTGAACCTCCTGGCTCCTGAATTCCCAGAGAGCTCTGAGAACCCCATTTGGGTTCCTGCTGGAGCCTCAGCACAGATCCTGGGCACACCAAATTGAAAGACACACTCCAGCTGTGCACCTGATTTATCCCAGCCCAAGGCAGATCCAGAGCAGCACCACGCAGACACATTCAGGTGGATCCTGAGTTAACTTTTGCTCTCCAAATGACACAGGCAGAGCTGTTGTCTTGGGTTGCAATGCAAGATGTTTTCTATTCCCATCTGTTGAAATGTGTTGAAGAGGTGTTTTTTCTTTATCTCATAACTCTGAGGGGAGGGGTGTCTTCTGTCAATGGGCAGCTGTTAAAACCAGGTGGGGCAGAGTTCTTTATCTCTTCCACCACCCATCCTCCCTCCAGGGGATATCTGCTGTTAATGGGCCATCCAGGCTCACTGCAGGGCAGATAAAATTATGTCATCCCATTGGGAGATGCTCCACCCAGGGGGAGGAGCCCAGCATTCCTACCTGGATAAAACCGGAGAGTCAGAACACCAGGCAGGCTGTTTCCACTGGATTCCCAGAGGAAGACTGGACCCATCTCACCATCACTGGACCCTTCTACAGGATCATCTCTGCTCCAACAGAACCACATCTGTCACTCCAGGAGGACTTGATTGGACTGACACCAACACCCTGACCAACAGGGTGTCAGGTTGTATTCTGGCAGTGTTTTTCTTTTTTGTTCAGGTTTTGGTTTTTTGGGTTGTTTTTTTTTTTTTGGTACTACTTCTGGGCTTTTTTTTAATATTCCTAGTAAAGAACTGTCATTCCTATTCCCATATCTTTACCTGAAAGCCCCTTAATTGTGAAATTATAATAATTCAGAGGGAGTGGGTTTACATTCTCCATTCCAAGGGAAGCACTGGCTTTTCCCTGGCTGACACCTGTCTTTCCAAAGTAAGACAACTGTGAAGCCATTGCCATGCAGGGAAGGTCTGCTACAAAACCAGCAAGAATTCCTGGAAGATCTGGCTTATAGGACAAAGTTAAAGAACGATCATACTACAGTCTTTGGCACAAGAGAAGAATACCCTGTAAGTGTACTGAGTGCCTTGGCAGGCAAATACATAATTTTTAATACATTCTCTCCTACTGGCTTGATATATATGTGCTAAGACTTTTAAATGATGTAATACAGTGTAATACATAGGTTTACCTCCTGGTTATCTGCTACAAGGATAAGTTTGGTACCATGAGGCTCACAATTTATAAAGCATCTTCAATTATCAGTGTATATAGATGTATAAACTATGTTCCTAAAGTCAGCTGCTGCCCAGTATGTGTTTTCTGCAGGAAAAGCAAGACATTAAAATGTGTCTGGTAAAGCAATAAAAAGTGCAATATTCACTAAAAGAAGTAAAACAAGAAGATAACAAAAGCAGATAATAGAAAATGAGATAAACAAGACTGCTGCCACAATAGGCTCTCATCTACCATTACCCACACCCTTCATAAATATGCAGTGGGATATATAGCACAGATAACATTTTATTGTGAAGAATGAACAACTAGTGCCCACACACTTTTATATGTCCAAGTGTGCAGGGAATGGTTGCTTAGAATCTGGTCTGGTATTGTTCCTGAATTTTTCCTGGGTAAAATGAGCTATGAGTGAACTTCAGAAGCAATTTAAGCTCACACATCACCTCTGTACATCCCATTTGGACATGCTCACAGTAGCCACTGACAAGAAAAAAGGATGAGTTTTAGCAGAAACCAACAAGGAAAAGAGAGAGGAATGTAAAATAACAATAAATTTTTCAGCCTAGTAATTCACTGGCAAAACATGTGCAGTGTACATTGAACTGAATAGTAAAGATTTCTAGGGTAGTATTAAAGCACAGAAACAGCCAAAAAGTAATCATTTGAACCACCACAAAATGCTGATTTTTTTTCCAAAGCAATCTGCTTGCTTTCTTTTCAGTGGCTTAATGCCCTGTTTTAGTCTCTCTTTCTCTTTCTCTCTCTTTCTCTCTTTCTTTTCAGAACTGAAATGCACTTTCATGTGGAAATGCAACAAATTTCAATTTGGAAAACATCCATAACAAGTATTTCAATCCTTGTTTGTGTCCTTATTCCTTCTGTGTCTGTTTTTTCAACCAGACTGCCATCAAGGAATAATTTGATTATTCATCACAAAGACTCTCTGTCTTTAAGAGTAAGAGTCCTTAGTTTCTGTGGAAGCAGTTCAGCTGCCCAAAGAGATCTGATAATGCCAGCAGAGCCATACAGAAAAGCCTTCCAGACTGGCCCAGATACTACAGACACATATCCAGATGAAGCAAAAAATGGCATTAAAAGTCTATTTTTGAGCAGCTTTTTCCTTCTGTCTGAGTCAGGTCAAAATTATTGCTCTTTACTCAGACATCATCTGAGAGACTGGTGATTTAATTTTTGGTTTTTCTTGTAAATGCTATTGGGGGAAAAAATGTTTCCTCCTTATTCTGATCACCTTGGCCTATACCCTCTGTTCCTTCTACCTTATAGAATCAGAGGATGGCTTGGGTTGGAAGGATCTCAAAGATGATCTCATTCCAACACCCTGCTATGGACAGGACACCCTCCACTAAAACAGGTAAATCAAAATTATTCTTATCTAGTCTGACAATGACAGGGCAATTCCCGCTTTAATGTTGGATGTTATGTGCTCTGAAAGGGATTTTTGAATTATGTAGGTAATAATGTCACACTGCAACATTTGTGCCTTAGGAAGGAATCAAAAATAGGAAGAAAGGGATAAAAAACAGGAAGAAAAGTGCACAAGAATATATGTGTACCAGAGAGAAAACCTGTGTTATTCCATTGACTCAGACAACTTCCAGCAGTGCAAAGAGAATTGATAAACTGAGGTCTGTTTCTAAAAGTCTATTTCTATTGATTAATTTACTGATTTTTTCAAGTCATTAAATATCAAAATCACTCTAGTGCTACTTAGTAATAGAACTCTGTATTGGATCAAATTATGTTTATAAAGTAATTTGGAAACCATCATCTGTTTAAATTCTGGGTCCTGTTCAAAGTACACACTTCCTTGCAGGATTCAGAGAGAAGGATGCAAAGACTTGAGAAAGAAGAAATGGAGATAAATCTGGAGGCTTTGAATAGACAGGAGATGTGTCAAGGTAAACAAAATTTTATACTCTTATTTGTGTGTTGAGATAGCTGATGCAGAATAATAACTGTGGGCAATCTGATCAAATTCCCAATTTTTAGGATAAAGTTCTCCAGACAGATTGTTCATTTTCAATGGATTAGAGGTTCTGCACACCTCTGTCTCTTGAGAAAGAGGCCAAACACTCAGAAGTGAACAGTGGCAGTGGGGCTATAACTCAAACCCTCTTTTTTGAGGGAGGCAAAAATCATATGAGTTAGGTGGATGCAATGATGTGCCCGGGTACAACTGTGTCCTGAAATAACACCGCAGTTTGCTTTCCCTTTATTTCTCTGACAACACCAGGGATTCATGGTATTTTTTTCCTTTCATTGTTAGGAAAGAAAACCCAGAATGTCCAAATGGAAAGCTTTTTAGGCTCTGCATCTTGCTAGTTTTGCTCTTCCCTTATTTGATGTACTGTTGCAGACCAATCTGAGAGCAGCCTTGCATTTCTGATGAGGAGCCAGAGCTCTCAGCTGTTTTTCAAATTGGCAGGCACTGGGTAACTTGTAGAGAAATTGAAGTACTTGTTCTTGCTTACATGATTCATTGTTATTTTTCCCAGTCATTATGAATTGAAATAAGCCATCTGTTATAATAACAGTGCACCATGCACTGAGAAGCGTGGCTTTACCTCGGAACAGAAACAAATGTCACATAAAAATGAATTTGGGGATCCACATATACATCCAAATTAGATAGCTCCATAATAGCAGCAATGGATGTGTATGTAAAACTCGTTTTGTGGGAATATTTACTGTTGTTTTCAAAGTGAGATGCAGTAGACTGATACCATTTGAAATGGATAAAAACAATCTATTTGTTTAAAAATAGATTTCATTCACTGTCCTTCAATATTAAATCTATGACTAACAAGGCAAGTAAATCTGAAATTGTATACCAGCTAGGTTTTCCTTTATCATTTTAGGTCAGTTTTAAAGTAAATTCCCAACCAGCTTAACAAAAACTGAAAAGCACTAAAAATGTCTAAAGCCTTATTAACTGCAAAGGGTTTTTTTACACATTAAAAGTAATCTACAAACTAAATTGCTGATTTTGCAGTAACAGATCTTAACTCTCCTGCAGAGCTCAGTTGATGGTTTAGTCTTTGGGGTTTTTTTCTTGCTTCCTTATCTGTTCTTTGGAATGTCTCTACTTGACACTAAAATAGGGCTAAAAATTTTATCACTCTGTCTTTTCTCACTTTTAATAAATATTTACCTGATCATATAAGGAGGAATTAAAAAGTGTTCCAAAGATGCAGTTTGCACAAGTACCATCAGATGTTGCAGCACCTTATCCTGTATTCTCAATGGTATTTTCCCACTGTTGTTTCATATCTATCCTGACATTTATTCTTCAAAGTTAAGCACAATTTTTTTAGGTCAGAATCAGCATTTGTTCTGTGTTCGTGAAGTGAACCAAGAGTTTAAAGGTCTATCTCCACACAATAGCAGAGAACACCTGCCATGGTTGGAAGTAAAGTTCCCTACCATCAAAACTCTTTGGGTACCTGCCCTCCTGGGACATGATTTTTAGCTCTGTGTGAGGAATTCACATCCCAGCAGATGTTGTGGTACAGCAGTGACAAAACACACAGCACAGCTGGCAGGCAGTCTATCTCAGCTCTGAAATGTAACAAAAGGGCCAAAAGGGTAAAACTGGAATTTAAAGTCTTATATTTAAGGAATTGTAGTCACGTTCAAGAACATTGGGTGCTATGGTCCCATTGAAGATCTGAAGAAAGGCTTCCTCCCCACCCCTGCTTTTAAACATGGCCTTGTAGAGCATTGGAAAATGGGGTATGGGGTTAATTCTATCCTCTGGCTGAGTGAATATTAATCCATGCCTTTCCCATTTTTAATAAGATAAAGCCTGAAATTAACCTCCAACTGCAAGTACATTATGAAATGTAAATGTTCCATAAATGATGTACAAAAGATTACTAGGAAATTGTGCAACAGAGCCAGTAAGCATGGGATGTTAAATGTTAAACTTGTATTTCCTCTCGTGTTTGGATTTGCCATTAATAGCAATGGGAATTTTTTACCTTGAATTCACTGGAGAAAAGCCCCAGTTGTACTCTTCCCTAGCACCTCTAGGTTTTAGATTTTTTTTTGAATACTGGATTTAACTATCCTATTTTTATTCTTGCCAAAAAAGGAGATGACAACATGATTACAGTAGTAGGAGATAGTCCTTATCACAAGCTATAGCTTAAATTTGAATGCTGTTCCCTGGGAGAGATTGTGCTGTAAACTAAAGAACAGCTCCAGATTGTTACCAAGTTATGACAGATCTTTCTGTAAACTTCTGAGAAAGTATCATAATTTATTATATATCTGCAAAGATCCACTTCACCCTCCCCATCTGCAGAGATTTCTTTCCTACTAAATTTTAGTTTGGTAAATCAGCTTACAGCCTCTTCCTCAATGCCCTACTTGCAAATGGAAAACAGTGGTTGACTAGAGTATTGAAAGGATGAAATACACAGTGCTTGAATATCTGTTGAAAAGAAGTTATGATTACATAGATAAATAGGTGACATTTTCCCTTGGAAACTTTTATTAGCCATATATTGTGTTACCAACAGGTTAATTCAGGTACACACAGGCACATACAAGAATGAGGACACTTTACACAGAGCATGTCCTAAACCAAAACAAGCTGATAGATAATAAATAACTGTCTGAATAATCCGATAAATAACAATACAGTCTTGAAGACCCGTTACCAAATTCTGCTCCTGAGATGGAAATCAGACCATGGGGGTTGCTGTCAGTTGTGGGGCTTCTCTTCAGGTGCTGCTAAATCTGGGTAACCTCAAAACATGTGTCAGTCACCCCTCCAATGTGCACAGCTATCTGCATACATGTGTACTCCCTGTCCTCCAGACCCACAGAAGTTACCAGGAATCCCTGGAATGGAAAGGGTACCACAGCAGGAAAGTGCTGTTGTGCCTCATTGTTAGCTCTCACACTATTATCCCAGGCATTCATCTCCTATCCTTGTTCAGCTCCAGTAATAATGTGTCATCTAAGACTCCTGACTCTTAATTAGAAATCATCTGCTGTTCCTCACCCTGCTCTGCTATGTCCTGCTGTGACTTTTCTGTCAGTCTGCTCTTCCCTGTGATATGATACAAGGTGGGAGAGCACAGGGGTTAATGCAATTATTTACATATGGTAATACAGTGTATAGCAGGGAATTAATGAAAAAGTTTGCATCATTTCAGAGCTAAAAATAAATTAGATGCCAGCTCTTCACTGATTTTCCAAGTGAGGTGTGCTACATTTAACATATAGCTTTTAAACTTTATGCTGCTTGCTCAATTCCAATGTCACCTTTTTTTTGAGAGCAAGGTGAAATCAAGCTGGATTTGGAGGAACTCAAAGATGGTAGACATAAAAAATTATTAATTTAGAGGTTTTGTTAATGTTTATGAGAACAGGCATACAGAATTATCTCGCCTTATAGTTTCACCCCTCTTTATACTTTGCATTTCTCCAAAGTGGTCACAAACCCAAAGCAAGAATGGAGTATGGTTGCCCTTTTGAAAAAAACCTACAAGCATTAAATGCTGAGTTTTGATTAAATTCTGATTCTTAATGCAGAATCCAGACCTACTTATGTAGGAGGAGAAAATTGCCTTGACTTGCAGGAGGCCAGAATCCCACCCACAGAGGTGCCTGATTGCCTCAGTCAGAGGACTGAGCATCTGCTGAAAATCACTGTAGTCTCTGGTCTCTACCATTGACCAGTCAAAAAGCAAGACACTGAAATAAGCAATGCAGGCTGAAAAACCTGCTGCAGAGTGGTGTCCCTGTGAGAGCACTTCCATGAGGATAATTAATATCAGGTGAGGAACTGGGGATTTTGCATGTACAACACACACGTGTACATGTTTTCTTTGTATTTACAGCTATACCTTTGAGGAATCATTGATTAGGAATATAAATATTTTTGCACAATAATAATTTTAATAGGCAATTACATTTGTTATTTAAATATTTTCATAATTGCTCAGCTCACAAACATGAGTGCTAAAAAAGAGCATCTGATAATGATGCCATTATTCCTAATGATCCACAGACAAATTTATGTTCTTTCTGATACTAGTAATTTAAAATCTATCAGATTGCAACTGCAAACATAGAGACATAGCATGTCAATGAAAGCTGTAATGGAAGGGGATGAATCCCAGTGCTTAGAGCATGTTCTTATCAGTTACAAGCACAGGCAATACAGGAAACACAGATAGCAGAGGCAGACAGAAGCCTTTTAAGGCTGTTTTCCAAATGCAGGGGCATATGAGGATAGAAATATATTCTATGGCAGGCTTTGTATTAAGGGTGATGTTTTACTGAGCATTTAAGGCTTTGAGAGTCTATATGACAGTATCTCAGTGTGGCAAACCTGATTGAGGTCAGATGAAATTTACACTGACTTAGATATCATCAGAAAACTGGGAGCAATTTGATCCCCTGCTGTCTCCCAGCTGGCTGATTCTACTTCCAACTGAGTAAGAAACCCAGACAGCTCCTCAAAGCAGTGAAAATATCAGTATTATAGTCTCAAGCCATCCTGGGAATGTTCCTGTCCCAGACGTGAGACAAAATCTGCCTCACTGGTTTGTTCAAGATGAAGTTGGTGCAGAAACACAGAACATTTTGGAAGAATCTTTAAAGATCATCTACTCCAATCCCCATGCAACAAGTAGGGACATCTTCTGCTAGAGCAGGTTTCTCAGAGCCCCGTCCAACCTGACCTGGAATGGTTGCAGTAATGTGGGATCCACCATGTGTGGCAGTGTTTCACCACCCTTACTGTAAAAAGTTTCATCCTTATTCCTAGTCTAGTCTCTTTTAATTTAGAACCACTAGCCCTTGACCTATCACAAAAGGCCCTTCTAAAAAATTTGCACTTATAAGCCCCCTTTGAGCACTAAAAGGATGCAATAAGATCTCCCTGGAGCCTCCTCTTGTACCTTGGGAATGGGTGAGTGGTGGCAAAACAAGACCTTTTCTGTTAGATCAGGTCTCTAGATACTTTTACACACTGGAACTTGAGAATATATTATTGGTAATGAAATCCTCTGGAAATATAATTTCATCTTCTTAAGCTTGATTGTGTCTTTTCTTGGATTAATAAATATCAAAGCTGTGATAATGACAGAATTAACATTGCCAATTTAAGTCAGAATGAGTATTTCCCTGAAAAGAGTCCAAAGCAAACAATTTATGCTGTGTTCAGAAACCTGTCAGGAAGAGGTTGGAATGTGCATTTGTCCTTAACAGAAGTGACTGCAGACTTTATCCATCATAGTCTATTCCAGGGATGCTGAAGTCACAAGAATTTATGGAGAGGGAAGAAGGGACCTATAGGCACACACGAGCAGAGGCAGGGATCCATTTTTCAGTGGAGGCAATACAATCATTTAAACTAAGAAAACAAGCAATAAACAAAACCAGGCAGTGACAGCTATTAAAGGTCTGAATCATTACCATTCTGAATGCAGAATAAACAAGTAGTATTATTTAGTATGCAGAATAAGCAATAGGTAGGTGTTTGTGAGTTTAATCAGTGATGGTGAAGCTGAGGAACAGCATCTTGGTTCTGAGCCATGCAACATGTCACAAGAGACACTAGGCAAAATCCCAGCCCAAAAAGAAATTAATGAGACTTCTACCAGTGATTTCAGATGGATTAGGATTTATTGCCTTTTTTCCCACCAATAATCTTGCACTGTACTTTAATTTCTGAACACTAATACTCTAATTTAGAGTACATCTTGTCACATTTGTATGGGATGGTGATTCCATACTCACAGTAAAGTCAGATGGCATGAGTGTTGAAAAATGTGAGGAATTCTTATACATTAAACGTCTCCTTAGGAGTACAAAATTAAAGTTAGACCAGGGAATTTATCTGCAACCTGGCTTCACTGAGAAGTTCCAATCATCTGTTCTAAAGGTTGGCATGACCATACATCTCCTCCTCCCTTTAGTTCAGATTTGTAAATGCAATGAAATCTTCCATGGTTTATTCTGAGAATGGAGAATTACTATACTTTCATGGTGCTGTAATTGCTCTATAACAGCTAATAATTATGCATCTGCAATATCATAAGCACAGTGTTGTGAAATCCAGTGCAAACAATTAGGTCCTCTGTTATATCTCAGAAAATTATTTCAGAAATGGGATGAGGATCAGTCAGTCGTGCAGACAGATGTTATTTTGCATTTGTGATGTAGTGGAGATGGGTTAGCTAACCCTTTAGAGTCACCATCAGTTCTTCCAGGAGGTCTGTCAAAAACGCTGCAAAACCTACATACAACTTTGATATAAAAAGCAAAAAAACATAGTGAGAAGAAAACTGAGCAGGGGAAAAGCAGATTTCCTTGAAAAACAGATGGCTCTTAGGAATTTGCTTGTGACTTTTGTGCTTTCAGTTTTGTTGCTTTAAACCAGAGTGCTGGAATTTGGGTTCTGCTGCGTTTTGGAGACTCTGGCATCAAGCAGCTCCTATGGAATGAGCTGTATGCTCACACCCTGCATTGCACTGGTTTGATTAAGGAACAGCATTAAGAAAACCTTTTTATTAGAACACAGAATTTAAATGTTAATATCAATACATTGACATGCATTCCTTTTCCACACATACAGAATGCACAGCCAGCTGTTGCAGATCCATGTTTCCTGGGACCTGTAAGGTTCCCCCACCTTAGTGTCGTGTTGGTTTACATAAACCATAGAATTACAGACTAATCAGGGTTGGAAGGAACTTTTAAAGGTCATCTAGTCCAACCCCCCTGCAATGAGCAGGGACATCTTTAACTAGATCAGATTTCTCAGAGTCCCAGATTCTCCAGAAGCCCAAGGCTCCAATCTCCCATAAGGAATTAGCTCATCTTCATCACTCTTTTTCTGTACTGCTTTTTCCTTGTATTTAGAGATGCAGAGGAGCAAACAGTCACAAAAGAAAGCAAGATTTTATGTGAAAAAATACTACATGTTGCATTGCTCAGTTAGAACATAATTATGATCTGGCATCTCCTGCAATTGTTAAAGGCTCACTAGAGCATGACACACAGGGCATGAATGAAAAATCCTGCCAATGGAAAAAGAGACAAATTCCTTTCAGCTCCTCTCCTGTTGATGTTGTGCAGATGGTTAGGCAAAGGGTTGGGTCTTGTTTTTTCTTGTTTATTATCCTTTGCTGGCAGCCAAAAATAATCATCAGAACTGCAATACAATGGGAGCTTAGGAAAAAAAACCCAAAATGTGACAAAGGAAAGAAGAACTGCAGAAAAAGGATTGAGGAGATTGTATTGTGTGAGTGAACTTGAAAAGGGTGGATAAGGCTGGACCTGGATAAGCTGCCCTGTGAGAAGGACTGAAATGGTAAATATTGTGTACTCTATCTAGATCAGCCTTGTCTGACACAGTGGGACTGGAAACACAGAGATTGTAATTGTAGTCTCAGGTCTATGGGAATGACATTAGGAAAATGTCATATGCTGTTGAAATTATGCCCTGTTTGCAAAATTCCTTATTCTTTGAAGACTTCTGCAAAAAACAGGATACAGCCTTTACAGTTCTCAGAGGACAGCAGTAGGTTTAGGCTTCATTTTCTGCTTTGCCCTGGGGAAATTTCCTATTGACTGTGGTTGACAGCTACACCACAGACCAAAATTCCTCATAAATCATGCTGTGAGTCAAGTGCATGCCTCTTCTAACATGTGGCATCCTTGGAGGGCACTGCACTTCCCACAGACACAGCAAGTGCTGAGAAAAGGCAAAAGGTGCCAAAAAGGGCAAACATGACCACGCTAACTCTGAGGAGGATGGGTGGGGAGCAGAGACTTCTTTCACTGGAGAAGATTCTTCCCTCAGCTAGAAAAGTCAAGGTCTGTCCCACTTCCTGAGCAGGTGTCATGCTGTCTCTACAAAGCATTTGTCTGATTTTGATTGAAAGATGGGTACTTAAAAATATTTCTTCTCTTCAGTGTGAGAGGTTTCCCCTGGCACATGCAAGCTCATTTTAGATAGACTATCTATTCACTGGCTCAAAATATATTTTCAGGTAACTGCTTTATAAACTGCTCCCTAGAAACTTTTTATATAATGCTGTATCTATTAGCATGAAAAGAAAAATCCTATCCTACAAAGTTTCCCATTGTGAGCCTTTTTGGCTCCCACATGTAAAAATAGCTCCTTTTAAAAAATTATTTTGCTGCACAACTTATTCTGAGTTTGTCATCCAGAGAAGGGAGTCCTATAAATGCAGTTAGAACATTAACATTGGACATTATATCTTAAATGCCTTTAAACAGGCTGATATTAATATTTCTTGCAATAGAACCTCTCTGTAAATCCCATCTTGTGCACAGATCTGACATGCTGAGCCTTGTCCCACCATGTAGGAGGACTTGATGTGGGATTTGCCAGGTGGGTTTCCTTTTGTCAGGGCAGTCTGAGCACCAGGCTGCTGCCAAGCTTTGCAGTTTGGGCATTGTGCAGTGGAGTGGAAGGGCAAGGTTTAGTGTTTGAAAAGAGGCCATTTGTGGGTTTTCAGGGTGTCCTGCCTGCCCTTCACATGCTGTTCAAGGAGGATATAGGGCTCCTGTGTATCCTGTGCCACTATGGGTGATATCATTTGATGCAGAGCTTCTGTGTGTGTCCCATGCCACTACAGATGATGATTTGATATGGAGCTCTTGTGTATCCCAGACCAGTACAGATATTATGATTTTCCCGTATGGTGAATCCAGCCCTGACTGTGCATCACCCCAAACCAATGAAGGCAAACAACAGTTTTCCTTTACAAAGCTTGGTAGACTTCTTTATACCCAATGTAATTAATTATCTTTTGGTCACTACGTTCTATTCATGTCTCTCCCACTTGCTTTGGGCTCAATGCTTCATTTCATGCCCTCAGAACACCCCCAGACATTGGCAGATAAGCATCTTCAGCTTCACATCTCTAAGTGACAGATATATTTATTTGTTTCCTCAGTTTGAACCACAACACCAAAGATATCTTGCAGGGGCTTTGACACAGAGAGTTCTGCTGAGTGTGACAGGAGTGGTGCTTATCAGTCACATCAAGTTCTTAATAAGGCAGCCACTGACAATAATTGCAGCTGACATTCCTAAGGCTTTTTATGGCCTTGTTTAGGCCTGAAGCTGGTATTCCTGTCTTCTCTCCCTATTGCTTTTTTGAAGAGGCAGCCGTAGCTCGTGTTCAAATGCCTTTGCTCTCCTAGCCTTCCTTCTTTAAAAGGACTTCATAAGCTTCAGGTCAGATATAAAGTTACTTGTTTTCTACACTCCTGAGTCACAAAAAATACTATGGAGGGTAGAATGAAATAAACCCCAGAAATAGCAAGAAATAGATACATTGTGTTCTCCAGCAGTATCTCCAATTAAGAAATTCCCTTTCAATTCTTTTTTATCTTCATCTTTCTTGATAACTTTGAAATTCATTTCTTCAGACATTGCAGCTTTTACTTTTGCACTCCCATTTTGTCTATTTTTGAAAATTATGCTTTGCAGAACAGAATATATGCTATTTAACAAGAATAATAATTTCTCTTACTGTAATTGCACGTCATCACCCATTAGCCAGTAACAATGATTGGCAAAGCAATTTTCTTTGCAATAAACCTAATTAATATTCGCATCATTATCTGCTTTTCAGATATTTCTAAAAGCAAAATTTGATTTTTTTTAGCAAGCAAGTCATTAAAAGGAAAAAAAATCATATATAATGTTAAAAATCATATTTGAATACTTGGAAAATATGAGTAGAAGCTGGCTTAGAATGACCATTTCCATTAGGAAATAAATAAAAACCCCAGTCTCCTCTTTTAGTTAGCTCTGATGGATTTCTTCTGGAGAAACTGCAGAGTAGTTTTAGCCAATCATAACAGCATAAAAAATATGTCAGGAAAAGAAGGAGATAGGTTTATGATTTCTCAACAAGTGCACCTGACTTCACCTTTGAAATAAAGCACATTTTTAGCAATGTCTCTCAATGCTTTCTCTATTGCATCATCCTAATTAATCGTGTGCTGAACTAAGGAAATTCTTAAAGGTTTTGTGACTAATTCCATTTCACTTCTAAAATAGGAACATTATAAATATTAGTGGTAGCAGGTGACTGGGTGCCAAGACATCTGAAAAACTGCAGTTATTTTTCACTTTCTTAAAACATAGAATTAAGGGAATTCTATCATAGTTCTGAATTTATGGCCCTATATAAAAGAGTCCATGTACTTTTTGGCACTTGTCACTAATATTTTACTAAATTCCCATCACACAATTTGGGTGATGAAGGTTGTGCTCAAATGAGGAAAAATATTACATTCTGCCAAAATCAAACAATTTTTAAATGAATTGCAGTAAAACATTAACTGCTCACAACACTTCCAGCTTCCCCAAGTCTTAAATGCATCCCTGTGTATGATTATGAATACCTGATACAACATTATCCTGTGAAATATTTAGACACTGTAGAAAAGAAGATCAGAGAAAAAACATGCAATCTGGCATTTAATCCACAGCAATTCACCTCTCAGATTTTTTTTTTCAAACAGACCATATGGACTTATATTCTGAACTTCTGTTAAGAAAATCTGTTGCTAAAGAAGCAATATCTTATTAATTTTCCTTCCTTATAGTGTCAGTGATTTAGTTTATTGTTGTCATGAAAATGATGAGTAGTAAGGATTTCTCTGTCCAAGTCAGAGTTAGTATTTTTGTTATATAAATCATTTAGGTCTGCATATTCTATTATTACTCAGAGGGATTATAGCAATAAGTACCTTCATCATCATCCAGAGGAATATATTCTTTTGCTAAAATTTATGAGACAACCTTGCTCTTCATTCTCAGAGTACCATCCTAGCCAGGGGCAGAAAGTGCCCTGTCAGAGCCCACTTAGTTCAAAGAGGCACCCAGAAATTCATCCACAGAAAGGGAATTCCATGTATAAAAAAACCCAGCAAGATTTATGGCTTTCATAAGGAAATCGAGTGACTTGTGGATTTTCTTTCTGTGGATGGACTTATGTCATAGTGGCCCAGTGCAAATTGGAAACATTTGTTTGACACTTGGAGCTCAAAATCTCTACTGAAAAATTTGCCTGGATTTTGTTCACTTTGAATGTTCGCAAGGTATTATTCAGAGGAATGTGACACCTGTAACATGGAGTAAGTTCTGCTTTTTCCTTGGCATAATTGAAACTCAAATAGGTGAGCAAAAGATAACGGAAGTAAACAGAATGAAAAATAACATAAGAAAACCCACTATTTTTTACTTGTGAAGGTTTATGCTGCACAGCTATTCAAATATTCCTGTTAACAAAACCCCCCAAACCACAAACACCCATAAGAATCTTAATGAATAGAGAATTAAAAGGGGAGAAATTAGGGTGACACCAAACACCTACTCAGAATTCATGCACACGTTGCAAACCTTGCTGTTCAGAATTCAAGCAGCCCATCTGTTTTGCCATATCATAACCAAAGAACCCTGAAGCCCTCCTTGTGTTACATTTTTGTGAGGTAACTGACCCATGATACTCAGGGTGGCTAGCAAAGGATTTTAGAGAAATCCAACAGGTTGATATTTTCATTAAAACCTTCCTTGGTACTTGATAAAGGAAAAAAAAATGTGAACAAGTTCCCCGTGGCTGAGGAGTTTACATTTTAATAAACTTGTGTAGAAAATACAATCTATTAAATAACTGTATTGCATTTCCATCTATTATGATCTGACAAGGTTGATATTAATCAATGGTAATCAAGAATTTAGAATAATTTCGCAACTAGGGTGTTGTTATCTGTCCAGGTGCCCACTGACAGAAGCCATCAGAACTTTATGCACAGTACCAACACCCCAAACAGGCTCTTGCTCCCCAAGGCAAGTTTACCTACAGAGAATTTATTTCTACCTTACAATTAATGTGGTTTAATTCTTAGAAGCAAATGTAGCTCCCTCCTCGCCCTCAGTTTCTCCAACCCATGAATTTTATTTTGTTGTGTTAGGAACCAAAATTTCCCAAGCACACAGCCCTGGAGTCTTAGAAAATCTACCACGACCTGGTCTGTAACTCCAGGTTAAACATATTATTTATATTTTGAGTTGTTTTTTTCCTAAGAGCAAACACAAGAAATCTGTTTCACCACAGAATCACTACAGAAACACAAATAATTGCTGTGTTGCTTATATTTAATTTCATTAAATAGCACCCCTATGAATATTTATAAATTTAGGCATGCAGAGACACACATAAACAAAGTGTGCTATGATGCCACTCATCTGCCAAACTGTACTGCCATGAGTGGGTCACTTGCCAGAGTGGAGTTCTGGAAGGAATGAGCAGATGGCACAGCAGACAAAGCAGAAAGAAAGCTTTTGATCATGACTGTTCAGTGTGTCACCCAGCAGAGCTGTGATTATGTTTCCTTGATAGCAAAGGAAGACGTTAAATAATTTACTGAACTTGTAGGTAATTGAAGCTGCAACAGCACATTGGTGCCTTTGGACTCTTGATTATTTGGAGTGCTTTGTTGATGAGAATTGGAGAAGGGCTTTCACTCTTGGTGTGCATTGTGCACCAAACCTGCTCAGCAAGACTTTGTTGGTTTTATGTAAAAGCTGATAGTCCTGGGGTTTCATTACTCCAGGGAAATTGGAATCAATCCCCACCAGCACCCATGTTAAATGATCAGAATTCCAGAATGCTGATGGGTGAAGTTCCTAAGGTATCTAGGAATGTTAATGCTTTCTTCTGAATGATGGCAGTGAAAAGAAGCATCTTTTACTGCATGGCAATGTTGATGAAAGCTTTCCAGCCCTCTAAGAAATTCAGTCAAGAGAAAGAATTTTATACTAAGAGAAGATACATTTAATCACTTAGTTATTGTGAAAGAAACAGCAGACTCTGGAATATGTTGGATGCTCTTGAAATGCTTGAAGACAGTTTCTCTGTCTTGAAGCTTGCAGAATTTAATAGAATGGGTCAGATTTGAATTGGATTTCAACTGATGAAACAGAATTGGTCAAATTGTCATAATGGGATATTTCAGTTCCATTGAAAGTATTTTTATGTGAAAGTAGTCAACCATATCTTAATTTTAAAATATTATCTTAATATTTTATTTTAAAAAATGACATAATGGTTTGCCTTGCTTTGTGAAATTAAAATACTATATTTTCAAAATTACTTCTTATATTGCTTACACATTTCTCTCACTCCCCTCAATAAGCATATTTGAATAACTTGCCTTGTAAAGCCAGCAGCCAAAATTTTTATTCACTGCCTTTGAAACAGATAAAAATATTGATTTATTATTGTCTTAAACATTTGGAAGTGAGGATGCAAATTGAAAGATGAAGAGAAAAGTGATATGTCACACCAAGGGCATGTCAAAATACTTTTTTTTTTTTTTACCCTGACACAGCAAGAAGTCTAAAACTTGGGAAAGATTTTATTTAAGGATTTTTTTTTTCCCAAGATACCCTCCAAAACCTTAAGTATCAGGTACCTCCTGAGCTGGAGGTCACAGTATGCATTTCTTTTTTCCATGAATTTGTTTCCTCTGGTTTCTATAATTTTTAGCCTCCATAATGTACAAGTACAGCAAGTACAGTTGAACTCTGCAGCTCGAACATGAGATCTAAGAAAAGCTGCTTTTCTGTGGTTTTTATTTTTTTTTATTCTGCTCACAGCTAATTGCACTTGATGTCTCCTAGCTCCTGCACTGGAAGAGACGCTGGATAATCAATTCCTCTTTGCCTTTGCCAAGCCTGATTTACCATACCTTTATCAAATCCTCTTTCAGCTGTCTTTTCTCCAGCAGGACAAGTGCTTGTCTACTCAGTCAAAGTAAGAGCAGTATTCAATATTCCTTTTCATCTTTGTTGCCCTTCTTTGAGCCTTTTTGTAGAGGAGGATGAGATCTCTGTCACATGGATTTATGCAGGAGAATAAATGTTTCCTATTTCTTCTCTGTTCTTTCTCTAAAACCTCTTAGCATGCTATTTTCTTTTTTCAATCTTTTTGAGCTGTGGAAAAGTACCTGAAGTACACATCACAACCCCAGTCTCACTACCCAGCTACTTTGCTGAACACAGATCTCTTCCTTTAATATGCAAAATACTTTTATATGTGAAATAACCTTTTTTCACCCGTGTACATTACATGCCATTTACCCAGACTGAATTCTGTTTGTCCATTTTGTTTCCCAGATCCAGTTTTGCAGTATCCTTAGGCCAACATTTGAGCCACAAACCCTTGATCTCACAGCCTCAGAACTGCATTTTCAGTAAATTTCTTCATTTATATTAAAGACTAAAAAAAAAAAAAGGGCAAACTCCTAATATGATGGTTTTATGTTGCATTTAATGGCTTGTGGCTCTCTTGATCATTCATAGTATATTTCTTGAAAATTTTTCATCCTTAGTGTATCTGCCACTTACTTGTTCTCAGATATGAAAGTGAGTTTAAGGGACACTTTATATACCACTAACAGTTGTTCACTTTCTGGTCCTTGAACTCCTTTTGAATTCTTAGGTAAGTTCTTATTGATGCAATTTGTCCCTGTCCAATTTTGTTGTTTGCTCTGTAAAATGTATTGACACCTCACTTTGATCCAGATCTTCAGTGAATGCCCAGAAATGAAGGGCTCCAGTGCAGAAACCTCCCCATGCTCTTCCACAACAAATATAAAGGCAGGAAATTAATTTTATTTTCTGGTTTGTGCCTTTTTTCCCTGAGTGCTGCTTTTGTACCTTTATTATCTATTGACTCTAGAGACCTTCTGGAAGGCTTTTTACGGCTAATGTGTTTGAAGGACAATGTATTAAATGTATAAAACTGCTGGTAAATACTTTTCAATTGCAAGCTTTTTTTGTTCTATCTTTCTGTGTCTCTTACATTCAGCTTGCCAACACCTGTATTCTGTTTTTTTTCTCATTTGAAGAGAACCTTAGATTTTCTGAAAGCTACTACTCAACTTGAATGACCTCCCTTCCCCAAAATGTAGTCAGACCTTCTTCTTTTTTCCCATTCTCAGATGATTTCTGAAACATATTCTGCGTTGGCTTTATGCCTAAAAAAGTCATTGCAGTGCTTACCTGAAGGCTGCAAAGATTTTACTCCAACACCTTCCTCTTTTTTAAGCCCAAGAATATGAAAATACTTTAAAGTTTAAGAAAGTGGTTTGGCCAGCATATCCGTATACATTTATGGAAAACTAATTCACTATGTGCCTTTGTGGCTGCCTGGAATTCAATACTCAACAGTAGTTTAGTTTGAAGGGTCAGTTTATAAGACCTGTGGTCTTTAAATTGTGCTTATATCAGTGGTACCTCACTGATATAAGCCTCACACATTAGAGAAGAACATTTTAGTCCTCAGTTGAATTTGTTCAATTATTTCAAAAAGTGAGGATTACAGCACACAACATTGCAAGCTATTAACTTAAACCTTCTTCCTCTCAATTTTATTTCTTGATAGTGCTGAGCCAGTTAATTCAGGAATGGGGAACAATCTTACATTCAGAGTCTAGAGAACTTTGCACCAGATGAAGACTCGATTTATAATGTCTCCTTGAAAAAATGAAAATGGATAAAAAGAACTAGGGATGGGGTGGGCTTGGTTGATTGGTTGGATGGATGGATAGATGGATTTTTTTTTCCTTGTTCTGAGATCTTTCTTCTGGGAAAAGCCATCTTTTTGCAGTGCTCTGCAGAAAATAACATGCTTAAGGCTTTGGTAAATTGAAAGGTTAAAATGAGAGAAGGAAAAGCAGGAGATACGAAGCCAAGTAATGCGGGAGCTCCCATCTTGTATAGCCAAAGCCTGATGTGAATTAACTTTGAATTACTTTTCCAAAATTAGTATATTGAAAAATGAGAGTGGTTTAAGATTTGGGATATGGCCATTCATTGTACCTCAGATTGGGTCAAAGAGGTGGACATGGAAGGTCCTGGTTCAAAGCACTCAGGGAAAGGATTCTGGTAAGTCCCCACCCAGTGAGATCAGCACTTTGGTTACTCAGCAGGGCTCAACTGACCCACCATAGACTCCCAAGACTGGTGTGGTCTTAGGAATTTTATTATTTGGATTAGTTGAGCTGGCAAGTTATCTTAGTTTACAGCCAGTTATTTGCTGCAGACACTTCATTTCAACTTCCTTTAAAAAGTCTTGGGAGCTTTTTCATTGCTATTTTATTTTAGTCTTTCATTAATCTTACATTTACACATCTTACATTTATACAATCTTACATTTATTTATTTATATCTTGATGCATTTCACATAAGAAAGTTTAGACAAAGAAGGAGAACTCGGTTTCCAGAGAGGCTCTTCCCAAGGATCTTCTTTGTCTCTTACATAAGTGCATAATTAAATGGATCACAAAAAGCTTTAACATTGTTGAGGATGGAAACAATGAAGATCCACACAATCATACCTCTTGTAATGGAAGTTTTGACACTAAAAACAAGAGTGCCAAAATCAGCCTCGGAGCTCCCTCAATCAAACAGAAAGAGTGCAAATGTATTTCTGTGGAGAAAACGTGTTTCTAAGAAAGCAAGGAGATGATTCAAAACCTCCAGGGAGTTTTGTGGCTAAATCCCAACAGTTTTCTTGGAAAATGTATTCCATAGCAGAACAGCCATTTGTCTTAACACCCCACAGCTGCCCACAAACAAAGCGTTCTGCCAGTGACTGGCACAAACTTCAAGCTGCAGCCAGAAACCAAGCTGGTCCCTTTTATTCTTTCCTGGTTTGTTATTTTTTCCAATCTCTCAAGGGCGCATCTCATAGCCTGGATGAGAACACACAGAAAAGCAGATGGCAACACCATTTGCAGCCTGAGTGACAGCAGAGGATGCCAAAATGCTGATTAATGGCCTCATCCCCTCACAAATCTTTGTTAACCCAACTTACTCGATTGTGTAGCATTATCTGAGGACCCAGAAGAGAGCAGGCACCTCCCTAAAGACAAAAGGCATAATGCCGAAAGGATCCTCTCAAAAAATATAGATCTCTTCAATGGATGTCCTCTTCATCTAGTGCCTATTTTTACATATTGTCCAGAAGGGATGTAAATAATGAATATCCTCTGAGCCACTAGTTCAGCCCTGGTGCAGCAGGGTACGAGAAAATGACATGTTTAGATAAGATTTTCACACAATATGTGATCCCAGAGTAAGGTCAGATCTCTCAGGAGATAAAGGACATGGGATTTACCAGGCTAAATTGGCCAATAACAACTGCTCCAGAGGGAGGGGAAAAATATAAAAGAAAATGAGCAAGAAAACCTTTTTACTGCTTCAGGTAGTGAATGGCAGAGTGGTGTGCATGAGGAGGATCCCCACAGGGAAAGGTGGTTATATTAATAACACTTTCTTGTTAGCATTTGCATCTGATTTTTTATGCACTGACAGGGCAGAGTTTCCAGAAGCACCACACAGTGATGGGCAATACAGGAGTGGCTGCTCTTCTATCCAGCTGCTAAAATCTTCCTGTCCAGGAGGTTCTGCACTGCTGCAGTCCAGGTGTAGCACTGTTGTGGGAGGGCACTTGGCAGCATGTTAGAGTGCCTGTCGGGAGGTGCTGGTCCCCATCTTTCAAAGCAATATTGCTCTTCTTTCAGGGAAAACCATGTGGGCTCAATATTATATTAAAAACTATTCCACTGGTTGGTTTTGTAATATCTTTCTCCCTGAAGGAGACTGTCCAGCCTTCTTGGGATCACAGTTTCTCATGAAATTTCCTATTAAAACTTCCTGTGTAAGGTACTAAATATGGAACAAAAGCAGAACCGGATACCTTACAATATTTTAGTCTCAGGTATCTCTGCCTTCAATGCTTTTACTTTTGCTTATCACAAATCTACATGCAGTGATTTTAATGATAATTGTCTTGAACATTTAGCATGAATTGTATGGTTGGAAAATTAGAAAAAATTGCCATTTAAAGTAGTCCTTCATAAATTATAGCAAGTGCACTTTTGTGTCTTGTAACCCAGAAGCCAAATGAAGTTCTAGTCATGAGATGACACAGATGTTTTCAATTTACATTTGTTTCTACATTTTCTCAGTGCTGTACAAGTGTCAAATGATGATTTCTCCTGCCAGGGGAAGGAATAAAGATCAGAATAGCTAGAGTAGCTGCATCCTTTCTGTCAGGGTAAAATTCACGTTATGAGGAGATGATCATCACAGAAAGAAAGCATTCAGACATCTGGACATGATCACTGGGGACCTGCTGTGATCTTTGAGCTTGTCCAAACCACTGATCCCAAAATGCTTTCTGGTTTATACAGCCACTATTGTCATGGACATTCTGGAAGCACTTGGAGGAGAGTTTCTCCAAGCCTTCTAGTAGACAGTCTGTCCTCTGACTCCAGATTTTCATGCTGTTTATCTCTTCTTGCAGAGAGAATTTAATCAATTTATCTTTACCATGTCTTACTCTCCCAGAGCATTTTATTTCCACTCTTTAGTCAATCAGACCCTGTCACTTGGGCTTTCTGATATCTGCAGTCTACCAGCACCATAAATTCTAGATTGTTCCCATGCCTCTCATAGAAGACTTTTATGTATAGCTGATTTTTTTGTTTTAACCTCTTTTATCATGTTTTCATCAGAAGTATTCTTAAATCTTCATTATTCTTCTGCATCCTGTCTGCTGTCTTCTCAAATTCTTAATAGCTGATGTGAAGAAAAAATTATCAAACTCTAATATGACCTTATTCGTTGTTTTTGCCCATTTTTCATTTCTCCTTTCTTTCCTCTTGACTCTGATTGAGAAACACCATCCAACCTCTGCACTGTATTGCATTTCATCAGATCTGCTGACCATTCTTTCCCTCATTGTCATGTTACTGCTGCCTTAAGTTTCACATCTACCACAATTTTATTTTTCCTATCTTCATTATACAATCCTGCTCTGGTATTTTCTACTAAAAACAAACAATCTCACACTTCAGCCCATTTGCTTCGATAGAGACCAATTTACCTTCCCACTCTCATTTATCTTTATTCTTATTTACCGTGCTGTTTTCAATTCCCTCAATTCTATGCTCAGACCTGTTAGTTCTGTCTTGTATCCTTTGCACTCGATCAATTCAAAGCACTCATGCCAAAATTTTTAATGGCCTATTCTTAGCCAAGTCCCAGAACCTGCACTCTGTCTTCATCTCTGTGACCTGACAGCTGCCTTCAATACTGCCACCATTCTCCTTTTCTTGAAATATTGCCTTTCCCTGATGATTCAATTTTCTCCTAGTTCTCCTCCAAGCTATTTACTCACTCATCCTTTTTTTTTTCACAGGATCCCCTTTTTAATTCCACAAAAAAACCCATCTTTTTACTCTGTGATAACATGCTCTAACATGATCGATTCCATCTGCCTCTCTTCTGTTAAAAAGTAAAATTTCTACCAGTTAGTTCTGTGGCCTAGTGTGTAGTCACCTGGTCTCCTGCACCCTTCCAGTACCTCCCTGCCACCCCATTTCACACACAGGTTGTAGAGGGTTTGGTGTGTGGACCTTCCTTGAGGAGGTTCTTGTACTGGAAACTGGGATAAAAGCAAAGGATTATAACCACAAAACCTCAGATTGTAGAATTTGTGCAGCTTGGTGACCAGATATTGTTGAGGGAAATTTTCAGTTAAGCATCTTTTAGGGAACAATGCTTGAAAATATTTGCCATTTTCATCTTCCACAGCAGTTTTACAAAGAATGGTGCATCTTTGGCATCTCTGTACCACTGTGCATCTACAACTCTTCTGAGAGGCATTTCTGTCATGGGCTTTTCTACATTAGACTTTTATCAGTCATAGGTTTGAGAAATTACCTCAATTTGGGTTACTTATAAAATTCAGGGGGTTGTTTTTTGTTTTTTTTTCCTTTCTTCTGCTTTCTGTTTTTATCAGAAAAAAAATGTACTTACATCATAGCAGAAATATAAACTAAGACATAAAATTACCCTGAGAAAGGAAATTACAGCCTAAACCCATGAGAGGCATGTGATTTTATTTGTTCCCTTATTTGAATGACCTCTTGCTGACAAACTCAAGGGTCATTATAGTGGAAACTTTCTGGCAGAAATGATGTCACCAGAAATCATTTTAATGGAGCCTCATCTTCACATCCTATTGATTTATCTGCTAAGTATGAAGGGAAATCAATAAGCAGAATAATTTCCACATCTTTTAAACTTCTACAGTAGCCACAAAACATTGTCCAGTGCAGACATGAATCATTGGAAAGAAAAATCACAGCTGTTGATAGGCATGAAAACATTTCTTTGTATTAAAAAGGTGATTTTTATGTCTTGCCTACCAGCTTTTGTTTGATGTATTTGTACTAAGGGGAAATTTCACATAGTGACAGCAGGGATAAAAAACTTGAGATTTTCCATATTATAAAGAGAGATCTACAGAGGGCAGAAATCAGGCCCACTAGGCCAGGAGGAATACAGAGAATTTGTCCAGGTATCCATGGATAAGGTTAGGAAAGTTACAGCTCTTATAGAATTAAATATGGCCAGAGATGTCAAGGGGAAAAATAAGAACTTTTATAGGTGTGTCAGTGATTAAGGGAAGAATAGGGGAAATGTAGGCCCTGTCCAGAAACAAACCAGAAAACTTGGTCACCTGGGATATAGAGAAGGCTGAAGGAGGCTGGAACTATATTATCTTTAACTATATGATCTTTAAGGTCCCTTGCAACTCAAATCATTCTGTGATTCTATAATTTCAGCTAAATCCACATAGATTAATTAATCACAGAGTAATAGAATAATTTAGGTTGGAAAAGACCTTAAGATTACTGAGTCCAAATGTGTTTGCATACTGAAACAGAAGACCTCAATAGACTGAGGCTTCTTTGCTGCTTTTAAATTAGTAACTTCATTCCATAAACTGCTAATGGAAGATAGCTCTGGAATATTAAATTCAGGGAGCCCAGTTTAGGAGCTTACTTCTTACCATGGGTTATTTAGGGAGAGCAAGATGAAGGGATTTTAATGTCAGCTGTATTACTCCTTCCCCTCCACCTGGGCACTTCAGTGGCATTGCGTTCATATTACAGTAGAGAACTGCAAAATAAAACAGATCATTAATTATCCCATAAGCTCATTTAAGTCCTGGACAAAGGTGTAAATTAAAATTTTGAAGTTTTATATTTGCATGGAAAGTACTTTATGTCTGCTGCCATTTCTTCCCTCCAGGGCTAATTTGGATGTAGTAATCAGTGGGAGTAATGCTCCTGACAAACAACAGGGAACAGTGGTTTTCCAGGTGAATTACAATACATTGTAAGATGAAAGAAGGTATTTTGTGTTTTATGGACAATACAAGATAAATCTTTACCTTCCATGCAGTGCTTTGTCTGATTATCTGTAAAGATTAAATTATTGTAGTTTGATTATCTAGTGATCAGTATGATCAAAATTGCAATACATTTAATGTTATTTTATCAGGGTATTTTTCTGATTATCAAGGAGTTCTTCAATAATAATCCTAAATATGTTTCTGAAAATTTTTCTTTCATCAAACAAGAAACATATTTCTTTAATTTTTAGATCATTCATTTGCAGGGTCTGTACCTCATGACACCTCACAGAGGCTGAGCTTCGTTGCTTGTTATTTGACAAGGTCAAATCTGCCTATGGTTTCTTAAGTAAGTCACAAAGAGCCTTTTTAATTATAAATAGATTATTATAAACACGCAAGAAGAAATTAAATGTGTGGTTTAGCTACAATGTTTGAATGCAGTCATTGACAAAATAATCTAGTCATGCTAGATAGATATGAAAATTAATTTTGGCCAGCTGGCTCCCTTGGGTGCCCATTTCTTTTCATCACTCAGTTCACAGAAACTGGTCTTCACCTCACTCATCACAGTTTGATTGAAAAGGAATAAAATCAAGGAAGTTTGATTTGCAAGTAATCATAGATTGAAACTTTGATCCAAACTTTGGCGGCTTCATTCTGTGAATGAGGAGCTGTCATTTTGTCATCTCACACAGCCAAGGCCTCACATGCCCCTCTGTGGGGCTGACTGGGAAAGGAGCAATCTTCCAAACCTTTGGGCCAAAATATCCTAAAGGCATCTGGAGTTTGATAAATGGCAGCAAATAAT
The DNA here is from genome assembly GCA_037834095.1 of Argya squamiceps. Classification (NCBI taxonomy): domain Eukaryota; kingdom Metazoa; phylum Chordata; class Aves; order Passeriformes; family Leiothrichidae; genus Argya; species Argya squamiceps. Next base: position 8,212,052 of record JBBMKD010000222.1, on the reverse strand, counting down.
GCCATGTCAAATTCTGTTGTGTCATAGTTTGATAAAATTATTTTTCCAAGTATCACAGTTTTGTGTGCTGTTGAAGCTGTGGATGCATGGATATGCATTAAAGGGATTTCTAATACTGTCAGAGAAAAGTGATAGTTTCAATAGGTTCAAGGGGGAACTCTTCTCCAAGACCCTTTTTGCTGACAAAAGGGTGTGTTTGAGTGTCGTGTCTGCATGCCAGACTCTTTCAATTCTGCAGCTTTTCCCACTCCCTAAGCTCAGAGGATGCAGGCCCTGAATTTTACCACCAACTTTTACAAGCGGGCTCAGCTCCAAGTAGTTTCTTTTCCCTCAGCCACTTGCCATATTAAAAGCATTCCATGTTTCCTCACAAACACTGACCTCCTCAGCAGACTCCAGCTGTGACTGCTTATGCTGTGCAGAGGATAAAAACAAGGCTTGCTCCCTCTCTGTCTGCATAAACTCTTTACTTCAATTATGCTTATCTGGCAGATGAAACACCTTGCTAATTCAAAAAAAAAGAATTTTTACATGAAGGGCACAGCTTCCTCAAGGCTTTCCAAACTAAATTAGTATTCAATTTAAATCTTTCTTCACCTCCTAATCTTTGAAAACCTAATCATGCATTTTTCCTTTCATTGCATTACCACATCAAAACAAAACTTGTTGTAGATACTTATTCTAAATTCACTGTCTTTGCTTTCAACATAGTTGAAATAGTCATAGTTTCTAGAAACCTCGTCTGTACAGTCTTTTTTTTTCCCTTTTAATTTAAATATCTATGTATTTTTTTAAATTATTTTGTAGAAGAATAGTGAATTTTTTTTCAAATAAACTACCAAGGACAATGTAAATTGGCCTAAGCAGACTGATTTCATCAGGCAATTGTAAAATGCTCTCTGGGTATATTTACAACTGTTACCTCTATCAGCTTCATACAATCTTAATTGTATATTGACTTCTGAAGAAAATTCAGCAAGGTCAAACTCCAGTCAAAACTTTGAAGAGTATTTGAAAATATTAATTGTATTTATCAATTTTATAAGTAGTTGGTAATTATGTCTAATGTATGGCCTCAAAAAGGTTCAATCTTACAGGTGCTTTCAGCAGATACGCAGCAAGTCAACAGTGTTATAATGATTGTTCTTAGTGTTAGTGCAGAAATTAGTGATGCTTTGCTGTGTCTGAACTGACCTCAAAATATTTAGCCTGAGATTTGAGCAGCCCTTGAACTGAGCAATCTTGAAGAAAAAAGACATTCAACCCCAATTTGAGTGAGGAGAACCAAGGGCAGGAGGTTGGGGACAGCCCAGCTCCAAAAGCTGCCTCAGGTGCTTGGCTTGTCTAAGCTCTGGGCAAAGGTGAGACCTCAGCAGACACTCCTTTCTTTCCTTCTGTTTTTCAGCCAGCTGTGCTACCCTGGACATGGAATGAACAACTTGGTTTGAGAGGATGTGTCACTGATCCCTGCATTTCCCAAAATCATCAATACCCCTCATAAGTAACAAAGCTATCTGTAAAATCACAGAAAAATTATAGGAAGAAAAGAGTCCTGTAGCTAATGATTGGCCATTCACAGAAGAACGTGTATTCTTCCCTGAAATAAATGATTTTACAGGTTTCAAAGGCCCTGCTAATATGGTAAAGAGAGACAGATATTTGCTAAAACCTGTATCATGTCTATTTTATCCCTTGCTAACAAAAAACCCACTAACATTCTTGACAATTTACAGGTTTTATATGTTCTAGATAAACCTCCTTTTAGCCTTATCTTGGTTAATTTTTAACGTGCTCAGCCTCAGAGATGGCCCTTTCTAATATTAGGGTCAGAGTAAGGGTCAGGGAAAGCAGAGCTGCCAGGATAATTTGACGTCTCTGGGGATGAAACACAAAAAATTACAGTGGAGACCTTTTTTTCCATCCCTACTGCATTTGAAATGCCAAAGTTTCTCCTTCCATATACAACAGAGTGTTTCTGGTAGTGGATTAAAGGATTTTTCTTCCGGCAATGCCCATGCTGGGCTGGTGACAAGGCAAGTCAAGGGGCTTGGATATTTCTGGAAAAGCCAGTCCATAATTTTATAAGTCTGTGAGAGTTTGTAGGATTTTAACAGTGAATCCATCAGGAAGTCTTTCAAGAAGATACCATTTTTAGCCAGTAGGTTATGAGGAATCTCATGATCAAAAAGCAAAGGTAAAAGAGGAGATTTTGCAGCTCAGATCTTTGTTTGAAAGTACCTGAAGAAATAAACACATTTTCCCCAGGCAGCTCTTTAAAGTGTACTGGAGTACCTGCTTGCATTATTTATCTCATTCTGGGTGTCTGAGTTGATTGTGCTGGCTAACTCCTCCAAGCAGGAGAGGAAGCTCTGATTAAACCATGTATGCATAACTGCCTTTTTTAACTCAATACCAACTGTACAGAAGAACCAGACATGTGCAATCATCTCTTCATCACTTACGAGCCACAGTTTACTTCAATTTCCATTTCTATTTCAGTCAGTCAGTCTTGAACAAACACAGCCTATTTTTCACTTTATATTTGGACCCCTGAGGTGCTTTATGATATTTCAGTCTAGATTTATATCCTGAAAAGACTTGGAAAATGCTACAAAGAAATTTCAAATCTTGTATTTAGCTACAACTGACAAATTTTGGGACAGATTACCATTTATTCCTATGTAAATGTGGTCATGTTTAGTTCTGTCTTTTCTTGGACTTTTTTTTATAACTAAAATATATCTAGCAAATTAATAAAATTAATTAATTAATTCATTCATGCACTAAATAGTGATTTTCAACAAATATTTCTTGTACCGTCATTGACTGAAAAGAAGTATCTTCATGAGGTCCCCCAAGAATTTCTCAGATTTACATACTTATTTTTTCCAAATAGCTTTGAATGATGCAAGTCCCCTGTCCAGTGTCTTTCCAGAAAGGAATGGTTCCTCTGGATTGGACAAAATTGTCTGTGTTTTACCAAGGAGCTCTCAAACAATGTATTGTGAGAACATCCCCAAATGCTGCCTCCTACCTGGCACTGCAAATTACATGGAGAGGCTTAAAAATCTCTGTGCTCTGGTTTGCATCAAAGCTATTTGTCTGAATTAATGACATCAGTAAGAATCGCTGCACTAAAAATTAGAGGTATTTCATAAATTGAAAGTAAAGCTAGTCAGGAAATCAGAAATATTAGACAAAAAATGGCCTGTGTAAAGATATCAACACCTCAAGGATTTCTTTGTGCATGCTCAAGAGATGCTCCACTTAAAAGAACGGATTCACAGAGCTGAAACTTATGGTCTTTAAAGGATCCTAGTGAATTTGTGAAGCCTGTAGTTCATGACAAAGCCAAATTTAAACCTGAATGCAATTTAAAAATGGTTAGAGATCTCCTTTCCTTGATAAAAGGAAGATATGTCATAAAAATCAGTATTGTGAATGTGAAAACGCTATGATTTTATGGCTCAGAATCATTTTGGGACAGATGAAATGGTTTCTAATCAATCTGTGCACTAGAATCCAGATAAATAGATTCTAAATTCAGATCCACAGGAGGACCTCATAGAAGGTAACACTTGCCTTATTTCATTAACAGTGAAAATGAAGTTGAAAAATTCATGTGTAAGGTAATTGCTAAGGTTTTGTGTGAGGGTCCACCACCAAGATAATCACCCTTCAGATGCAAGACGTGGTCAAATCTCTGTTTAAATCAGTGGAACCCTGTTGATTTACTCTTGTTAGGCATTTGCTGGCAGATTTTTTAAATTCGAGTAATAGATGCAGAGAAAAATAATCGTGTCATTTATGCAATCTGCTGCTCCAGGAAGGTTTAAATGTGATTTAGAGCAAGTGACCAAAGGAAAGAGGGTCATGCCTTTTTCTCCTGTATTTGGTTGAATGGCTACTAACACACACCTAGAGAGAAAGTCAGAGAAAGTCAGGTTTTTTTGGAAGGGCATTTAAATTCTAGGTAAGGAAATATGCCAAGGTATGAAGAGGGCCACAGTGGAGATGAAACACTGCAGTGTGGTGGTTTGGTTCAGCTGAAATGGAAAGTGAGGCCTCTCCATGCTCGCCTGAGAAAATATTAACAGAATACAGAATTGTCTGCAGTGGTTCTAGAGAACAGGATATTTAGAATAATACATTATGAATGTGTACAGAGGGAAAGAGAGCAACACCATCACTTTTGCTTATCAGCTGGGGTTCTCCTCAATACACTCATGCCAGCTATAAAAATGATGAGGCTGTCTTCCTCTCCTGGCTGGAGCAGATGTGGGGAGTATGACTGACACTCCTTCCATGCTATTATCACAAACAGATAGATATCAGAGAGTCAATCTCCTCCCAGCTCTGCAATGTGTCTCCAGGCTCTGACAGCACAGACACCAGGCATATTTTAAGCTGCATGCAGACTCCAGAATGAATGAGAGATTTAATATGGGGAAATGTTCACTGATAAAAGGGACTTATTTACCATGCCCACTCTGTGTGCTGCATTCCAAAAGAAGCAGATAAAAAGCAAAAAAATAAGAATTTTAAATAAATGTGTAGGTGGATTTATTCATGTGTGATGTTGTCCATCACCTGTAAAATATTTTCCTCAGTGCAGGACAGAAACCTTGGAGAAAGGGCTGAAAATAATATATATCCTGCCAAGCAGAATTTTAAACAAGAAGAAATAATTTCTAGAGAAAGCACTAATGTTTATGAAGACCACCTGTAACCTGAGTTGTATCAAGGCTTATCAATGAACACAGGAGCCCTCTCAGGTAGGGGAGGGGAATGGTTTGATGCCAATGGATAGGGAAACGTTGGCTATTTTATATCTTGGAATGTGTTACTCAAAACCTTGACTGTTATCACAAATAAGCTGAATTTATGTCTGTAAGTATAGTACCAAAAATGCAACACAGATCACATAATCTTGTTTTCCAGCCAGACCACTTAGCAATGCACATAAAAAATCACATAAAAAGGAGTCTAATGCCTCAGATCTTTACAAATGTCTAACAAATAACAGTTTGAGAGAGAGAGGAATAACATTATGCATAAAACATCATCAATATATGTTGCCTTATTCAAAGAACATATTTATGTATTTTGGACATTTGCGTTTTAGAGTTTGCCATGAAATATTCTCTTTCCTTGGTTTCAGAGAAGAGGCAGACTGCTGGTGGAGCCACAGATGTAAGAATGTTTTCCCTTTTAAATGCCTTTGACTGTTGCCTTGTACAGGGACAGAGATCAGCTGGGAGAGGGAGCAAAGTTATCTGAGCTTTGTCAGGCTGTAGCAAAAGGGTGTGTATTCTTGGAAGCACTACTCTATAGAGATACAGCAATAGACATGTGACAGAGATATGCTCTGGACTAGGGAAAATGTTTAAAAATCACTTTACTGCATGATCTCCCTATTGTTGGGTTTCGGTGGTTGTTTTTTTGTGAGCCTCAGCTGAATCCTTAATGTTTTCCTAACCCTTTCATTGTGGAAATGGGGACAGCAGGGAAAGACTTGATTTAAAAAATGGTTGTAAATATTGTTTCCACTTTTAATTCCGAATTATGAAATTATGTTTTATCATAACTATAAATTTAATATATTGCTGAAGAGAAGTGGTGGAATCAGCATCCCTGGAAGTGTTCAAGGAACCTAAGCTGTGGGGCTTATGGGCATGGTTTTGGTAGTGTTAGGTTAATTGTTGGACACGATGATCTTGGAGGTCTTTTCCAACCTTAATAATTACATGTAAAGAATTATTTAGATATATAATCATATATATAATATATAGTCATATTGGTTATTAAAATATTTATTATTTTTTTTAAATCAAAAAGTGGTAAAAGTAAAGTCACATTGCGTACTGCCCTTTGTTATATATTAAAAAGAAAACTTAGACAAGTTAAAATAAAATTTTTTGGGAAGAGAGGGGTGAACATCATTATGAGGAGAGAGACCATAACTGTCTGCTTTTAGATTAAATCAAAGAATAGGTTCATCATTTTTCCCTGTGGCAATTTAGTTCACATTTTGTGCTGTTCAGGTAGAAGCATATTAATGTCAAATTACAGAAAGCTAGTCATTGTAATGCAGTGAGTAACTAATTCCATTGTTAAAATGTATCAGTAGTTCTCAGCCAAGGATAAATGACGTTGCCTTTTCTATGCATAAGGAAAAATCCTCTGTGCAGTCAGGAGACTGATGAATGTTAAAGATACACTGTCTTCTTAGAACTCAAACCCTCATCTGAATTGCTCATGCCCACTGCTCCTGCAGGCAGGCCTGTTAAAAAGATAATTTTAAAAATTCACAAAGGAAAAGTGCTGTTTCTCCATGTCCTGCTGGCTGTTTTGTTCATTTGTCAGGGCTCTGCATTATTGCTTTCACCAATTCCCCTGTACGTTTAGCAATGGTTCCACATCTGACCATGGGATCGACCAAACCCAGGCAGTTCCTGGGGCTGCCCAGATCCACAGAGTGAGGGGAAAGAGGAGAGCATTTACAGGGACTAAGAGAAGTGAAATACAAAATTTCAGGGTCACTGGAAGCGAGGACAAGTCCCAAAATCAGCTCCTTGGCTGCAGTTTCCTGCTCTTCTCCAGTACAGGAATCAGTGCTTTGTGCCGAGCAACAGTGAGGCTCACAAAGACAGCAAAAAATAAAGCTTTCCTCTCCTTCCTCTGCAAGGTAATGACGTTTGACTCTGAAGGAGGAGGGGAGGACAGTGGCAAAAGGAAGCCAGAAAATCCATTTTACCTCCTGCAGGTCATTCAAGTGTTATTTGACCTTAAGCACAGCACAGCCCTTCAGATGGCTAAAGCAGCTGTTCCAGTCAGCAAAGATACCCTTCCAAGGAGAAAATTAATCTTTAAAAAGTTACAGCCCTTGGGACCCATAAATATTTTGTTCTTGCTCTCATACCTGCAACTATAAGGATCTATATGTGTGTATATTTTTAATCCCTGTGAGCTAACGGATGCTTTTACTTCTTGTTCTGAATCTCAATAGCCAGAAGAATTCTGTTCCTTCACCTCACTGTCCTCTGATAGCTCCTCGGAAGTTCTGACTGGACCACACACTTAGAGAAATTGTAGAGTTGTTGAACAGGGTGCTTTAGTTGTACATCAAATTTTCTAGGCTACCCTAAAACCATGACATATGGTCCAGCTCGGTGTCTTGAGATAATGTTATTAACAGTGAAAATAAATCCAAAGCTAATGGCCAATTTTCTGTTTCTCATCAGTCAACTTATCCCATATTTATTTTCCCTTTATTTCATTCTCTCACTTTCTGAAGATGTATTGAAGGACATTTGGGCTTGGAAAATCTTCATTATTGCCCAGGGTTATTATTATGGCTTTGTGGGCACATACAGATGTAGGAGCAAAATAGCTCAGGAAAAATTTCCTTTGCCATGGAAAATTCAAATAATGAACTTGTCAATTACTGAAAATGATTAATTTTTCCTTAACAATTACTCTTTAAGAGAAAAGATGTTGAAGCATTATCATATTATGGGAAATGTGGACAAAACCCTTCCTTAAATAGAACAGCCAGAGGTGATATTTCCATCTGTTCTGCTATGGAAAAGAAACTTGTTCAAGAGTGGAGGATTTGCTGCTTTTCAGGAAAAGATCAGGTAAGGTCACAGAAATGTCTCTGAGGGTAATCTCATTGGTGGCTTTATTTATTCCTCCCTAGCAGTGGTAGGTCAAATCTGCTTAGTTTAAAAGTCAGAAGTATAGGATAAGGTTTCTGTCTTTGTTTTGACTCCCACTTCCACAAATTAAGCTGGGGTTTGAAAATCACTCTGTTTCCTTTCTCTGTTAAAGATTCTTCCACAGGAGTCTGGCTGACTCTTTTTGTTCTCCAGGCAGAAATACAAGTGAAATATTGCAGCTCTAAGAGCTAACAGTAATTCCTTCTCTTGCTGAGAGGACTCCCAGGACCTGTCCCTCATACAGGCTCCCTGATATCTGTCAGACTCTCCAACAGCTAAAGCAGCTCTCCATTATTTTTGTCTTTATTCACTCAAACTGTAAAAACCTCACCAAAAACAGTTTTTCTTGCCCTTTCTTGGTGTTATATGTGATGTAGTTTTTAATTACCATCATAAGCAGTTCCTGTGGATACCTTTACACCTCTTGGGCACTGTACAGATATTTCCAGGTCTAAAGCATTCTGCTTTGCTATATGGTAGTCACAATTCTCTATTACATTTCCCATCAGTTTTGCTGTCATATTATTCTGCAGAAGTTCCTGTTTAAATTCAGCATGGCTATTCACAGAAAGTGGCACTGCTCAGCGTAAGTAAAGACTAGCAAACTTTGACAGTGGAAATTAGAGGAGTCCATTTGCTACTGCAATTTCAAGCAGCCTGTCTGCATTTCATGGGCTGTGCTGGGCCATTTCAGATATCCTACTTTCATCAGGCTTCAGTAACTCCAAGACAGTCTTCATTTCTCTGCTTAGCAATAAAAGCTGAGTCGCCTACCTCAGGAATATCAAGACACTCCTTCTCATGGGGATAAAGATGTGGTACCCATCCATTGTGGATGGAAGAGGGACTGGGGTCTGAGTATGAAAGAGAAAGTAGATAAAATTGTGAAAATTGTCTTCTTCCTATTTTATCTAACTTGAAATCCAACCCTGAAAGTCCAATGAATTTCACAGACATGGCCAGACTATTGGCATTCATATCTTTTTTCTTGCTTAGTTGGTGAAAACATTTCTGTCAAAAGAATTTTTCCATTAAAAAAAATTGCTACCCAAAGAAAATAACTTTTTAATTTTTACTCTTTTTTTCTATTTTTTTTAGTATTAGCTCAGTATTGGCTTTTTTAGTCCCAGTCTCTAGATTGTAGTCTGCACTTTATCCACCATCCATCTCCAATGTAACATAGCAATGACTGACAACAGGAGTGTTAATAATAATAATAATAGCATTTTTCTTTTATCTGATGGGATAAGTTTTTCCCACAGAAATTTTGTTGTTCCATGTAGAACGTATCTATATTTTGGTTGCTAATGGAAGTATATGGAATAAATATAATGTTGGCAGTTTATGTTTCTACAAGTTCTGCTTAAATTGATTTGTTAAAAGAACCAATATTATTTTACTGTATTTTACCCTCTGGTACAATGTCTCATGATATCCTGTTAAACATAACAGTCTTAACTCTGCATCATTTAATGCAAATATTGCTACTTAGGGTGATGGGCACATTTTTAAAGAAAGATATATCAAAATGAAACCTGCATTTCTAGGGCTATTACATTGCATTATCTCAAGAAATAGAACACAACAAAATTGGGTTTTTTCCTTAGATTTCAAATGTGGTTTTTTACAAGTCCCAACAACTCTACAGAAACTGTAGATTTTTTCTTTATTTTTATAAGGAAAGTCAGACTTTACAAACACATACCTAGGTTCACACACAGTCAGAACTCTTGTTCTGAACAGAAATATTTTGTCATACTCCTGTTGTACTCAGCAGAATTGCCCTCCTGTGCCCTTTGCCCCTGCTTTCTTGAATCAGTGTAGAAAGTGTCAATCCCTGCTCAGGGCTGTCTGATTCTTGGGAAAATCTTCATACTTTGACCCAACTTGCTCATCTTTCAGCAAATTCTCCCCTGGATGGAAAGGGAAAAAGAGGGGAGTTAATACAAAAGCTGTATCTGTGCTTTGAAAGGTGACTTTGGTGACTGCACTGTGAAACACCAGGGCTAAAAATAGGTATACTAGGTGTATATATGTATATACACATGTATACTAGGTGTGTGTATGTATATATATAAGCTATATATATTTATACATATATTAGTTATATATATTAGGTGTATATATATATATATTAGGTATATATGGAAGTTTGTTATTTATATTTATAAAGGGGCACATTTTTTAAAATTCTGGGCCAAGAATAGAGCTCATAAATCACCAAATTTTGAATTTCTACACACAAATAAAACATTACATTCACTCCTCTAGAAAATAACCAACGTTCACTCAGCACCTTTAGTACTTTACTTGTCTTAGGGTCTGCAAACTGAAACACGTTTATTTTATACCTGGAAGTTTGATCCAACATAAAGCAAATCACTAAATCTTCAAACACCAGTTCAGGCACATTATCCAGCCTATTCTGGATTTAAAAATAAATAATGAAATAAAATAAAAGTTCTGGTGCAGAGAGTTCAGACTACCATGAAATCAGAAGTTCAAAGTGCTGCTGTCAAACAACAACTGACAGGTGTGAAGTTTCAGGGTGAGAGCATTGAAGAGGGACAAAAAATTTAGTAGGTTAGCATTTTGCAAAGTAAGTACCTTTAAAGCAATTCAGACTGATAAATGGCTTCCCTGTCCTTCATGTAACAGATAACGTCCAGTCTTATTTCATAATTTCTCTTTTTCAATTACATTATTCACTTTCTGTGCAAAAATAACAGCTTTTTTAAAAACAGAATTGCAGTTGCACAATTTAAATTTAGACACTTATTAAAAAGGGAGAACCATTTCAACATTTTTCTCAGAATGGGCTTCAAAATGTCTGGGAATTTTTCAGGGCAGACCACTTTTTGTAAACAAAGTTACTAAAAACTAAATGAAAGCTCTATAATGAAATTTGGCTGAACTGGGAAGGATTTATGTCCGTAATTTTTTCTGAAGGCTTCAACATGGCTCGATGGGAAAAAAAAAAAAAAAGAAGGAGAAAGGGCAAAAGGACAACAACCAAAAAACTTGTCCAATGAGCTGAAAATAACAGCTTTGCCACCAGATTAGGCAAGTAAGAAGGTTAAATATCACAACAGGAAAAACCTGTCTGAACTACCAGACAATTTTAGCTGAGTCCTTAGGGAATATTTACAAAGGGTATGTCAAGTAAAAATAACATCTTCACAGTGGAGAAGTCATTGCAGAGAAAACAATGGAGAGAAGAGAAAAGAAAAGAGAAGAGAAAGAGAAGAGAAGAGAAGAGAAAGAGAAGAGAAGAAAGAGAAGAGAAAAAGAAGAGGATTAATTCATTCCAGATTACTAAAATATCATTATTTTATCATATGTTTTTCAGACAAAATTCTCTAGCCTGATGGCAACGTAACAGGAATCATCCAAACAATGAAGACATGGATTGTTAAAGATCCCTGGGTATGTGACAGAAATAAATGAATTAGTTGCATTTTCCAACTTCTGAACTCAACCATAATTATATTAATGCAAGAAAAGAAAATATAAAGGGGGGGGGGGTGGTGGAAAGGAACAATATAGTTCTCAGAAAGTAACACTTTGGAAGAGACAATTCTGTTGAAAATCTGTTTCCATATAATGGGACTATACAGATAATATAATTACCTATATTACAGCAAAAAGAGAGATTTAATTTTAAATAGAGGTGGATAACACATGTACATCTTTCATTAATGGGTTGTTGCCAGATGAAAACCAATGCCAGGGGACTTTTCAGAGAGTTCAACTTTATGATAGAGAGTTTTTTAAAGGCAATAGCTTCTGTTCTGTGCAGAGGAGTCTGAAGTATGTTGCAAACATTATTAAAGCTTCACAAGCCTGGGAGAAGCCCCATGATTGACAGGAATGCTGACATGAGTGATGTAGAGCCTTGGTGTCTAAATGCTGAAGTATCTCCATATGGAAGCTGACACATTGAAACAGAATCAATGATAAAATGCCAGAGAAAAGGTTTCCAGTGAAGATACTTGAATATTTCAATGTGGCTGCAGTGAAGTCAGTTGGCACAAACTTAGGAAATCCTTCTCTGAAATGACATAGTGACCAAAAGCACTTACAGGGTCCTTAATGTGCATATTTTATGATAGTGAGCATTAAGAAAGCCTGAATAAATTACCATGGATAATCTTTAAAAATATATTAAAAATAATAGTGAACCTTTCTTTATAGCCAATGAGAATGATGGCTCACTCTATGTAATTTTTGAAACTCACTGACATCATGCAGCAGTTGCACTTTGTGGTATTGAAGGCCAGAAAATTCAACATCTTTGGCTACTGACATAAGAACAATTCCACAACGTGCAAGCAGCCGTGTTCAGCTCAGTGAAGGGGAGGCTGCATGACAAGAAAATCATTACAATCTCCTATAATCAGGCAGATGGATACAGTTTTGTTGGCACCTGGTGAAAGGCTATTCAGGAGCAGGTTGTGCATCCCTTCTTCAGGGCATTTATTAAACAGTTTGTCAGATGAGATGACGCTGAAGCAGAGTTCCAGACTGGCCCATTTTGGATTTCCAACAGCAAGTCACAGATGGAATGAAGAGGAGAAAACATTCTGCAGTGAAGCAGCCAGAGACCCTAATGAAATGTGGCACATTAATTTCTGAGCTATGAAATTAAATAATCCCTGTGGATTTACATTTGGAATTCAAGGATCACAGCGAGAATGAGATAGTCTCTTCTGTGAAGAGTCTGTTTACTTCACACATTGCTTGCCTCATATAATCATCTCTGGGAGCAACCTCTTACCTGAAAAATGAAGTAATGAATTATTGCTCCTGAATTATTGCTTGCATTTGTCCAAAGATGTCCAAGAAATGTCTACCTTGTTGCTTTATGAAACAGGCCAAAGAACTGATACAGATAGACAGATAGATAAACAGACAGGCAGACAGACAGCAAGATATGCAGAGCCCAAGTCTGATCTGACAAAAAAGCCCTAGAAGAAAATACCAGTAATTCATGCCTTGTCTTGTTCTTAAGCCGATCAGTGGTGGTGGGGAATAATTCAATATCATTTTCTGGAGAATTAAATTCAGATGCCTCTGATTAAAAACTCCCAGCAGCTTCAGCTGGGTGTATCCAAAGCCCTGTTTGGGATCCTCTCATCAAGCTGTCAGCTGCCTCAGTTCACACCAGGTTTATTCCAAGCCCTAAAACACGTCCATGAGAGAAGTGATTAATTCCCATTCGAGACTGTAGGTGCAGTGAACATGAATGATATTAACAGGGATCAGATCAATTCTCAGTCTCTCCAAGGCTGCAGCAGCAAGCCAGCAGCCTTGGAGCATTTAGATGGGTCAGGGCTCATTTTTCAGCACTAAAAACTTCAGGCAGCTCTTTCATCTCTACAACTTGAGGCCCACAATTGTCCCGGACTTTTTTACATGGTCAATCCAATTTCTTCTGTCATGTGGCCAAGCCCATGCCTTTCTGAAGCAGAGGAACAGAATCAAATTCCTTTTGCTTGAGCTGATTCTGACTCTACTGAGACTGGCAGGTTTTCCTCAGGCAGTATAATTTTCATATTTACTTGTCTTTTGTTACTGGTTTGCAGTGGGTTACTGTGATAGAAACATAAGTATTCCACAAAAGCAGCAGCTTCACGAAGGATGTGACAGTCTGGCAATGTTTCAGGCTGACATAATAAACCACTCAGATTGCATATTTACAATAGTTCTGACTTAGTGTTTTTCCAATGCCAGTGTGAAGCAGGATGTAAAATTGTGTGCAAGAATTCAGGCAGCTGCAAACAGTATTCAAACGCGTCATTCACAAACACATTCTTTGCAGTTTTGACTTTGTTACAAGACTTCAAATTCTTCCGAAAGCTTCTCAAAAAGTGAGTCTTTTTCTAGGTATTAGACAGGAAACATAATCTAGGCATTAAAAGCACTCTACAGTGCATGGCAATGAAGCAGAATTATTTGGTTGAGATAATGAGGTTCATTTATCAGAAATTATAGCATTCAGAAAAGGGAAGACAGATTTGGTATACTTAGACAGTACTCTGTGGAGAAATAAATACAGAATTCCATGCAAATTTCCAGAAAGGATGATTAATGTAGCAACTTAGATTCCTTAATATATCAGCTTTAAGTTTGGCTGTTCAATTTTACTCTTCCTTCTCTCCAGAAACATGAGGTCTTTGATGCTCAGCTAAGACACTGGGAGAAGTCCTTGTTGTTTAGCAAGAATTACTCACACTTTGTCCCCATTTTGTTCCATTTCATATTTCTAGTCAAGTTCAAATTTTTTTTTTTTTTGGCTTATATTAGAAAGCAAATAATATTTTTTTTTTAAATCAGCCCTTTAATAAGAGCCTACTTTACACAGATTAATGAAGAGTTGACATTCTTTCTATACTACATCTCAGGCAGCATTGACAGTTTTTGAATACAGAGAAAAGTTTGGGAAACGATAATATATATCAAGTGATTCTTAGTCAAAAATGAAAATAAGAATTAATAAATACTAAAAGACATACATTACAAATCTGACATCTCTATACATTCTCTTTTTTTTGCCAAGCCTTGATTTATAATACAGGACATGACATGTGATAAAGGCAAATATATATATATGTGTATATATATGGGTGTCTCTTGATCTATTGATAGATATGACTTATGAGATCAGAGGTGGTTTCTTGGCTGTTATCTAAAAAAGTCCAGCTGAAGCTGGACCAAAAGTACATTAATCATTCATGTCAAGGTACAGATAGACATGCTGTGAAACACTTTCATCTTTTCCCTAAAAATAATGTTCAGATATCTCCCAGCCTGTGTGACATATGCAAAATCTCCTAAGATACTAGCAGGGATTAGTCTTTGTCTATTTTTGATTTAAATTCATGATGTACAATATTATACTATTACCCACTGACAACACTGTATGAAATATTTGCTTATTAATTATGGATGGAAACACGAGACCCATGAAGTCACTGGTGAAATGCCAAAAGCCCAAGATTAAAGTACAGGAACAAGTGCTGATGCTTGGGACGGAGACTAGATCTTGATCCACAGGTCTATAACTCTGATGAAAAAATTTGAAAATTGCAACATGCATAAAATATATGGGAAAAAAACCCTTGAAATTAGATATATTTTTTTCTTCTACAGATAGAAACCTAGGGGAAAAAACCCAAGTAAGATCTCCATGTTTAGTGTTCATTGTCTACTGGTTCTGTTAAAACCTCTTGGCCCCAGAGCTATTAAAATCAAATCCACAGTTCTGTTCATTTTCAAACTACTTAGCAGAACCACCCACTGCCTCTTAACATAAATAATAATTATTTTCTCTGTCATTTAACAGATGAAAAAGTTGAAATATAAAGAAAACCGGATCCTGAGATGAATCTCTTAAAGTGCAAATAAGAAAAACAAAAATATATAACTCAGTTATAGTCACCTGTTAAAAATTGTAACTTTTTAAACTCCTGTTAAAAAATATAAATGAAAATTTGCAGCCTCCTGCAACGAGAGCGTTGCTGCACCCACCTGATGTCGTCAGCAGCACAGCTTGGCCCAGCAGTTCTTTTTTTGCTGAGAGCCCAAGGGGTTGAGCTTTGGGCTGCTGTGGTGGCAGGGCTGGCAAGCTGATTGATAACACACCACTTTTTTATGTTGTGGTTCCTCTCTTTGCTCTGCTCTGAGCAGCACCAAGCAGCCCAGGGTCCCAGGGCATGCCTAAGGACTCCAAACGCTTCAGCAATAAAAACACCAGGGATTATTTATAGTGAGCTTCACCCAGAAAAAAATAAGTGTGCTGAAGTGGCCAGGTGGAAAGAAGGTTAGAAGCCATGGGATTTGCAGCTCTCTGTACACCATTCCAAAATGTGGTTTACCCTGTGTGATACACTGCCCACTAAAGAAGAACCTTACCCAGCATGAAAAAGTTTCATCACCTTTTTAGATTGGAGTATTAATAAATACTTTTTTTGTCAAAGAATTTGTACTGTAAATACCTCAAGATGGGCAAATCTTGATGAAAATGCCCTCTAAATTCTTCAGATTTTTACAGCTGTTTAGAAACAACCTCTGTTGGTAGCATGTACTGATTTCAAAGCTCCATTTAAAAGAAGATGAATCCAAAAATATGCCAAAAAGAACCATATTTTCTAGAGATAACGGAGAATATTCTTTGACTAAAATAAGTTTTTTGTTGCTCTGTCACTACCCTGTTATATATATGCCTCATGGCACCTATTGTCAAGCTAAAACAGTCATTCAACATTTCCCTGCTTAATGTAATTTTTTTAATAAGATTGTTTATTTTTATTACTGATCATTCAAGTAGAATTTATAAATTGTATTCTCCTCACCAGCCCCAAACACAGTTATCCCCCAAAGGTAAAACATTTTGGAATGGGTATAAAAATTGAATTACACCAGTATGTTTTTATTCTGCTCCAGCTCTTTTCCCACTGTTCTACAATTAAAATTCTATGTGGAATATAACATTGAAGAAATAAATCTCACAGTGTTTAATCAGAGAATGTTCAGGGAAATAAATCACTAAGGAAACAGTGAAACTTCTTCTTACAATGAATGCATAAAGGAAAAGGTAAATTCTCAGACGAATGGATAGTTCTGTGGAAAGGTTTTTCTTATTTCAACACTCAAAAATTAATTTTCATGTCACAGACCTGACCCTGCCCATTCATTTGTGAGTGGATGGGCTGGGGCTGCTTAAGGAAAGCTGAAAAACTGAAGGCAAAAGGAACCTCTGAGATCATGGGGTGCTCAAGTGCAGCAGCACTTAAGAGGCTCAGGACTGAGACAGTGGCAGTGACACTGGGGACACACAAAGATAAAGTGTCCTAAGGCCCCTGCCCAGAAAAGCCCTTAAGCATCATTAACCTGCAGACTCCTGAGTGATGTGGTTGAAGTCTGTGGATTTTCCTTCAGGTTTGCACAGAGCTGCTGAAAGTTTGCACTGAAACCTTCATACCTTTGGGATTTCCCTCATGCAAATGGCAAAGCAGAGGATCAGTAGAGGCAGCAGAAAGAATGCTGGAACAGCTGCAGACAGAGGATGACATTCCTGCTCCTGCCTTCCTGCAGGACCAGGGTGTCATAAGAGGACACAAAAAGAACCACACTCACACGTCAAGATGTGAGATGAGAAAGAAGGGAAGTTTATTTGGGGATTTCAACTTATATAGTCCTTGGAATTTGGTCAAGGACTGGGGGACAAGAGAAACACTTCTCTGACCCCAGTGGTCAACTCAGAAGTCTATTAATTTGTCCTTCCTCCTGGAAAGGAGTGCATTATTTACTAAACATCAGTTTTTGTTTATTTTACAATGCGTGAGAAAACTCCAGTAGAAATGAGAAACAATCAGAAGGCTGAAATTTCAGAGTGGCACTGGGGGGTCCTGGGTCTTCTGCATTTCTGTAATGGATGCACAACCATTAGAGCAGCACTGAAAAACCAAAACCAGCAAATAAAGTACCTGCCTTTCAGAAGAGGAATGAGAGAGGAAAGAGGTTCAGGAAATCACTTCTGACCTCGGTTTATTACTCTGACTTTGATTCATTACTCTGCAAGAGTAATTAAAGGGATGACTGTAAAAGACAAATACAAGAAAAAGCAGCAGACTGTACAGACAGAGGTATACAGCCAGTGAACCAAAATCCTCTTCATGATTCTACCTGTCTGGCAGAAATACAGTAACTCACCCACATCTGAATTTCATGGAGCATTTGATGTGATTCTACATGACAATTTATAAATGGGAGTTAGTTTAAAGATAAAAGGAGCACAAAGAATAATAAAAGATGAGGCCTCTAAGGAAAAGAGGCAGGTGGGAGGAAATGTTTAAAGTTAATTTGACAAGGACTGGTTCCATGATGATCTGGTTATACTTTGCCTTTCCTTACCCTTCCCTTACTTCATCAGCACAAAAATCTGAGTCTGAGATTTGCTGATGGTGCAGAGGGGGGAAGGTATTGCCTATACTGAAAATAATCACCTCATGGATGATTGAAGGCCAAACATTAGAACCTCAGGAACCCAAACAGAAGAGGCTTTTCTAGGACCAGTGATTACTTCCCATTTTTAGGTGATAAAAAGAAAAATTGGTCACTTTCCCTGCCTGTTGATGTACCCTGAGTTCAAAGAGATGACTTAATTTTTTCTCTATTTTGCCACCTTGTATAAGAATTGGTGATAATCATATAATCATAAAGAAAATTAGGAAGGTATTGTTTATTGTCTTAGCTTGCTTAATGAAAAATGGAGCAAAATAACCTGTGTTGATATTTTGGAAAGAGTTATTCCAGATGTTCAACTTCTATTTGTTTGGGTTTTTTCCTAAGCATCAGGAAAGCCTCTGAGTCTGACAGAGCTGTTCTCTAAATATTTTGTGGTTGTTGTGTTACCTAGGGAATTGGGCAAGAAAGAGACTTAATTTTATTTTTTTCCAATAAAACAACTCATCTTCATGTCATAAAGTTTGCTATTGCAAAATCTACTGTCTAGAATTTTGTGGGCTGAAGTTTACTGTCCCAGCAAGAAACACTCCCACACTCCAAGTTCTGCTATCACAAATATCGTTACTAACAATAATCAGAAAATAAGTAAGCAAATACCACTACATGAAGAAAGGAAGAATCCAAATTAAATCCTGCACATAGAAGATAAATGCACAAGTTTAAAACAAGCAGTTTCATAGCAGTTTTCATCTGATATAAAAAGTCAGAATGAGTAATATTTAGGAATAAAAAAAAATAACATATTTGAAGATTTAGCATTGTAGATAATTGTAGAACAAAGAGTTCAGATGAATTCTGAATCTGGAAACTGTGGAATATTGTCAACATTTTTTCCCCTTATACTGAGACTATGTGTTAAAGTTTATAGAAAGAGATGGAATGAAAAATAAAGAAAATGTATCCTAACACCCTAAATAACTGGTCTTAAAGATTTTTCATTATTTCAGTATTAAATCTCCTTCTCCTTTGAACACCTGGGAAATTATAAAGATATTTTTGAGGGGTTGTAATGCCTTCTGACATTTAGACTGATAGAGGGCATGAGACAATGTTTTAGAAGTAGGTAATCAACTGTTGACTTCTAGTAAGATTCCAACCTCAGACTTGTTTTTATTCACAGATTTTCTAGGCCATAGAAGCAGTGTTTTCATCAAAGAACAGTTTTTGTAGGCTTAGTATTTTCAGCCTCGAGCTCCCTTTTTTCTCACGTTGTACAATATTACTCTTCCCCTTCCTCCAGTTCCTTGCTGACATTCCACACCTCTTTGGACTGAATCTTACTGCAGAATAAGATTTCACTGGAACATTTCCTGGAGGATTTGTTGGTACATATATCTTTGGTTGGAGCAGCATCCCTGAATTACAGCAGACATCTTGCCTTGCCTTGGCACTTCCAAATCCTTAATACTCTTCTGTGTTCAAATTTCTCTGTTTTGAAAGCTGACACTAATCTTGGATCAATAAAAGGGGTGGTTTCCCCAATGGTTTTCTCCTGATCATTTATCTTTTGTTCATAAACACACAACTTTGTCTGTTGCAGGAACTATAGGGTGCAATTGCTCAGTTTGCCATTAAGAACTGAGGCTATTTGGTCCCTGAGTTAAGAAAACAATTAAGTATGTACTTAAGCTTAATTGACTGAGTGAAAACAAAATTACTGTTGCATTTTATTGAATAGTGAAGCTTAAACATGTCAATGTTCTCTTGGTTACACTCTTGGTGTATCACAGCATTGATGGAAATAAAGTTTTCATGCACACGTTTTTGCCATAAGTGATCAGAATTAAAAACCCTGTGGGAAAATCAGCAACCCTCACATACAGGCTGTGTCTTAATTTTCAGTAAAATTTGAATGAAATTGGAGTTTCCCTTAAATTATTTTCTCTGCAGAGTCTGCATCTCCCTGCACTCAGGGATAGGGAGAGCTACCAGCAGAATTTCACAGTCTGGACTATGCAAAGGACAAGGTGATGATGGAAATATTTAGCTCTTTGTTTGGTAAATCATTATCACTAATGAATATGCAAGTACAGCTTTTCTGATTTTTGAAAAAGACCTTTTGCATCACCTGAGATGAAAGGGTCAAACCTCACGTTAGAGATCCTACTTCAGTTTTGCTGCTAATAATGGAAAAAGCAACTGAATAGCCAGATCCAGCAAAAACATGAAAACAGCCACTTAATGAGCAATTTCTTTTAACTGGGTGTTTATACTAAATAGCTTGGAATTGTGATAATTATAATTTTCACTTGTATTTTATTTTTCATCTGAGAAGTTCAATAGCCTCTGCAAACATTATAATAAATCTTTCCAAAGAGTAGCTCAACTTCCCCTTGAGTGGGGATTTCAAATTTCTTTTCTTTCCCAGCATATATTTAGCTGGAGAAGTAAAAATATGAAAGGCACGAGTGGAATTTGAACACACATTGATTTGTTGATATGTGGGTACCTGACTGCCTTTGAACCCTAGAACATCAAAATCAAAATAATTCAGCAGACATCTGCTACAGCAATGTCAGTCAGGAGACTTCACTTTAAAAGAAAAACTTGATGAGCTGCAATTCCTATTTCCAAACCTTTCCCTTCTGGAATTTTGTGAAGAGTGAAGTTTAAAAAAAAAGAAAAGTCTGCCTTAAAGCATGTTAAGTAGCCTCTGACAAAAATAGAAACTTACTAATCTAATATAACAGACTCATTAATGAAGGATCATTAATTGCTCTCATTTCACATTAATTACTGTAAGATATATAGTCTAATGACCTTTGATTACTAAGTCGTTAACTTTCCTCCTTCTTCCCACACAAATTAAAAGAAATTAACATAGTTCTGAATCCAGACAACTTTTAAAAAGGGTATTTTAGGAAAACACCTTCCTGTTTGCTCTGTTCAGCTAAGAATGCACATTCTTGAAGGACACACTCATTCTTCTTTTTTATCCTCTCAGATCTTTCTGGGAAGGTAATTTTTTTCCCTGTATTTTCTATCTGTCAACAGAACATATCCAAAGTCAATAATGAAAATATTCGTGAATGTTTCTTTTCATAACTAATTTTTTATACTATTTTCATTGCAGTCTGCATCAACAAATCCATCATACTTTCAGCATCATTATTTTTTCTCCTGCCAGTGACTGCCTATACACTTCCCTCATAAGTCAAAACTGCCTTGAATTTATATATCGAGGTCCTCTTTTAAATTTTACCTTCTCCAACATGCAGATATTATATTTGTTGCTGATTTTTCCATTGTTGACAGCCAAAAAATGGCTATAGATCAGTTTAGCTATTAATTTAGTACAGACCTGAAAGTGAATCACTAAATATTGCATTTTTAATGGTATAAAGCCAGACATCTTCAGGCTGATTAAGTCTTCAATCTTTTTGCTTCTTACTTCCTCTTCACTGCTGTGTCTTGACCAACTATTGAGATCAATCAGCTCCAAAGCCATTTTCACCTTTCCTGTTCTGTCTGCCACATCTGCACAGCTCATGCAGCCCTCTGCTCTGTTTGGGCTGCTGCAAACAGATGGTTGGCTCAGTCTGGCAGCAAGAAGCTCAGTTGTACCAAACTCCAGTCGTGGGTTGCAATACCAACCCTGGTCCTCAAGGGAAGGGGTCAGAAAACACCCCCCAAACCCACCACGGGAGCAGATCCTGTGAAAAATGTCTGAGCAGGCAGAGACATTTCGTGGCACCATTTCCAAATCCCTGTTGGGATCTACCCATCCTTGGTGGGATCTGCTCTTGGTGCAGGAGTAGTGAAAGCCCTTGGTGAGTAGTCTTGGCCACCCACCAGGTGAGGGACAGCAGATGTCTATTGGCAGTGGGGGTTTATGTCCCTCCTGTGGCATCTCATACCTCAGTCTGCATTAAAAACCTCAATCGGTACTTATTTTATAAACTTATATACTTGTACAATAACAACATAAAACTGCAGTGCTGAAGATCACAGAAATGTGACACCTAACACAGTAGAAAAAAAAAAAATCAGTGCATTTATCCTCATATGCAGAATACTTTCATTTTTTTTAAGTGATTAAAAAAACCTTCCCTCAATTCCATCCATGACCTTTCAACATTTGTTTAGCATCCATTTTACTGGCATAGTAAAGTTAAAGGTAACTCTCTCTTTTGGCCAAAATTAAATTTAACAGTTGCTTTATTACGGTTGGTTTAGGTGGGGAAGGTCTCTCTTGAAAGTTTTAAGGCATTCTGTAAATAGTCCCGGTGCACAGCTCAGATAAACAAAACCTGCTGGTTCCTGAAAAGAAAAACAAATGCAAGGATTGTTTCTGCCAGCATTATCCCAAGTGTGCTGCAAAGGCTGCTCCACCCCAGGGTTACTGCTGAGGAAGGTGCAGGGGAAGCAGGGGAGGGAGGCATGAGAGAGGGATTGTGCTGCTATTGTTAGCACACAGCATTTCCAGGCACCATTAAATATAATTTATATATTTTTCCTTTTGTTCTCAGCAATTGCTGGATGGGATGAACATCTCTCCTTTATGAGGGCTCACTAGGAGTGCTGCCTTACAATCGTGCCCACGGCTGTTTCAGTGCTATATAAATAACCATGTAACACAAGGTATTCAAACCAGGGCTGCAAGCCACGAGAGCTTTATAAATCCAGTTCATTTTACATTTAAAAGGCTTGGTGAAAGAAATTAAGTTTCTTAAAAAGCAGACACTGGCCCAGCAGTTTGGCTGAGCAGGACAAACCACGGGGAGCTACATTTCAGGTGTCTAATTAGAAGATCCGATCTGGTGGCTGGTATGAAATATAATTCCTGTGATTCACCGAGCACTATTGGTGCTGTTGCACTTTAGGAAATACAGTGGGTAAGTTTGAAACACTACCAAAACCAGACCTCTGAAATGAAGGAATTTGGCTTCTAAAATCACTTTTTCCATGATGATGCCCCATCCCTGAAAGTGTTCAAGGCCAGGCCGGGTGGGGCTTTCAGCAACCTGGTCTAGTGGAACGTGTCCTTGCCCACAGCAAAACAAAAAAAGAGATAATTCATAGAAAACTCATTACGAAGTGCAGTGGTAGGAGTGATTGATGCTTATTTCTGTTTATCCCTCTAGACTGAAGCAGTTTTGTCAGGTTTCTCCAGGTGGCCATAGAACCCCTCTGACACTGTTTTAAATCTGTAAAAGGCCTGAGATGGTTTTTGGGCAGATTTCTGAGGCAGCAAAAGGAATCCTTGATCTTATGCACATGCACGTCTCAAATGCCCCTTAGACAACTCTCTACAACAACTGCATCTGCTTCAGCTCACTAGAAATGCAAACTCGGTTTAAGTGAGTTTGTTTGTTAGTAAAGACCAAAAAAGACATTTGCAGAGACAGGCAGGCAATAACCCTGTCACAGTTGTTAATGCAGTTGCCATCCAGCACTCAGTCTTTCTGCAGCCCCAGTCGACTCCAGGAATAAGAAGAATGGGACCATAAAAGGGAGAAAATCAGGTCAGAAAAGCTGGAAAGGAGAACAGTGAGAAAGTAAAGAGCTACTAGGAAAAAGTCCCTCCAGAAAGCCACAGGGATGAGTGTAAGATGATGCTTGTACACTGTATAAACAGGAGGATTTTTTTTACTCTGAACTTGATTCTCCCTGCAATGAGCTCTGTTGAGTTCCACAGCGAGCTCACTGAGCTCTTACACCTGGCCATGATGAAGCAGAAATTGAGTATTTCTCTAGAGCAACTACACACAAATTTCAAGGGCTGTAAATGCTGTGGAAGATCCATCTCTGTAGTATATTCCCACCAAATAAAATTTCATCTGACAAAACCAGTTAGGACCTGTGAGAGTTGAAGCCTAGTGTCTATTTTTATGTCATAGCACAGAAACAGAAAATACAGCACCAAATATGCTCCAAAATGCAGTTAGGTGAGCCAGAGCTGGAGAAATTTTTGTATATATTCTGCACAGATCATAATGGCAATTCAGGGTCAGAGAAGGAAGATTTATTTAGCTATTTCCAAGCTGATTGTATAGACACTTATCGCTCATTTTCCTATCTGTTTTATACACTGATTTTTTGGATAAAACAATGCTTTTTTTGGCCTCAATTTAACTGGTAAGGTTGTGTTCTTTATAGGGCTTTTTTCTACATTTTAAATTATTCTACATAACTGGTT
Organism: Argya squamiceps; assembly: GCA_037834095.1. NCBI lineage: Eukaryota > Metazoa > Chordata > Aves > Passeriformes > Leiothrichidae > Argya > Argya squamiceps. The sequence continues at coordinate 8,188,163 of JBBMKD010000222.1, read as the reverse complement.
TGGAGCAAGATGTAGGCAATAATATATTACACCCCCTTACAGTTTCCTCAGATAATTACAATATCCATATTTTGAATTAAAAGCAAATAATCCAATCTAACACTCAAAGACAGGCAAGACTGTGGGTTAATTTCAGGCAGCCACTGTGAGTCTCAGACAGGAAGGACATTTTGTAGTTCTCTGCAAATATCAAATCTTAAAGAGCATTTCAATAAGGTAATAAGTGTATGACTTCTTTTTATACCGTTTATAAAGAAAATAAGCCAAAGAAAAATGGGTTTCATTATCTCACTTTACTTTGGCAGTGACATTATGGGAGGAGAGAACAGCTGCCATTTATGAAAAACACAACTTCCAATAACACATTTTATGGGTTTTGATTTTAGACTCCCATCCATGAGCATGCATAATGTTTTGAGGTATCATTTTTTTATACCCATAAAAAACCTGATGTAAGATTTTATGTATGGCATTTTGTCACACGAATGGTGAAATGTTAAAATAAGATCAGCTGAAACATTTACCACATACTTCATTATCTCCTCTGAAATGAATATCTGGATAATTGGCAAAGCAAAAATCTTTGTTGTAAGGATTTATGAATTGAATAAAATTACCTTCTGCAACAGGAATTTCTGTGAGACTGAGATTTTCTTTTCTGCTGGAAAACATCAGGAGTTATGAAGTGTATCCTAAGAATTTTCTTTCAAGAATAAACCTTTTTTCCTATTTTGTCTCTTGATTTCCAGGTTATTAATATTTAATTTAAAATAACCTTAAAATCTCAAATCCAGTTTCTCTGTCAGTTCTTAAATCAGCCTCTTTTGCATATCAAATAATTAGTATCCCTGTTTGACAGAACTTTTACCTTTTATTAGCAAATGCAAAATATTCAAAGGGGACTGCACCTACTGGAGTCTGTCCCCATAATTCCAACATAAATTTTTTGTTCTGATTATCTCTTTCTGATATGTGTCCTTTGACTGGAAAAAAGAAGTTTTAAGGGTAAAGAAAAGTACAAAAATTAGGCTTACCCCACTGAAACATGGGGAAAGTTGGCATGGACAGTTAAGAGAAAATACACATATCTAGCAGTCTTCCCATGGGACCTCAGGAAAGTCAATTTATCACTCTCTTTTCACCTTTAAAATAAAATAATAACGTTTTCTTTCTCTTGACATTTATTGGGAAGCTTAGTACTAGATGTACTAATCTATGAATTATGAATGTTGAATGCAGTTTTACACATAATCTAATCATCTGACATTTTCAGCCTGATCTTAAAATATTAAAATATTTTAGCTCTGACCACTAAAATGACACGGCTTTCAATAACAGAGAAGCACTAGGAGAGCTGCCTGTACTTTCAGGTGTGTTGCTGCCACTCTACTGCTGCTTCTGCTTCTCCTGTGGCTTCCAGTCCATGATAAGGGACTTGACACTCTGATCTGTGTTCATGCAGTTCATTTTTCCCTGAGCACAGACAAACCACCTGGCTGTGAGTGATAATGAACTCCTCATCCCAAGGACAAGCCAGCATTTACACTTCCCAAGACTATGCCACGTTTGCTCTACAGCTAGTCCTTATAGGCATTTTTCTCTGAATATCACCAGGGCAAGGCACACAGTTGCTTTTTTTCCTCACTGCATTTACACAAATGTTACCCTTGTTTCACACTATAGCATGAGCAAGAGTCCTTCAGCTTAGCATGAATTAAATTTTGGTGCAGGACACAATAGTGGCACAATAGAGATAATCATAGAGAGAAAGGGAAGGGTATTATTTAGTCCTTGCAAGTTTCTCCTAGCATAAGGCATCTCTAGAACCCAGAGGTCATTTATTGTGAGCGTAACAAATACATTCGTATCCACCAAGGACAATAAATACTGCAAATTAACTTGAATAATGACTGCACTGTCTATTTCATTCCTACATGAGAGGCACACATGGGACTTGAAGCAAGTCAGTATTTATAAGGCAATATATGATCTGAACCTCATTCAAAGTTAGAATTGCAGAAATGTCACAAGCACCCAAATTTACTGTTACTGCCTGAGGAACAAGTGGCAAAACAAAATCATTGCAAACAACCAATGTGTACAGAATTTATAATGAATATCTGCATCACTAACATACTTTTCCCAAGTTATGGCTTTTTTTTTCCTTGTGGGAAGATCTTGGCTGTAGGAGAAAGGTGATGCAGTACAGCAATTACTGGAGAAGTGCTACTTGCCACGTGTTTAACTGGATTGATTGTTTCAAATGTACTCCAGCTTACACAAACCTTCCAAATATTTCCAGAAGTAACAACCAGGGAATCAAAAACAGAATCACAACTTTTGGTGAAGAATGGATGACGGGAGGGAAAAACAGGCACTCGTTGCCACACATAAGCATAAATAAATGTAATTTAAAATGAGTTCTGAGCTGCTGGCATGTACACAACTGAGCAAACAATGTTTGCAACTGAATTTCCAAGATTTTTGGTGGTGCAAATGGAGCACATAATATTTATAGCTCTGATATTTCAACCAGCTACTTATGTGAAGTAGAACAGTGACAGGAGTTTGGCTCTAGATCCATGTGGAGATGAAAGAGAATGAACAAGACATCGCTGCGGGTGGTATAACAGCAAATTAAATTAACTGTGGAGATAAGAAGATGGCAATAAAATGTTAACAAAAAATAGAGGAATTCAGATGTTTAAAAAATACCTAGTGATCTTATTCATCCCATCAGACAAAGCTGGGAGTCACTGCATGTCAATTTTCAGTGTGAAAATTCAGTGTGAATTTTTGTAGGCTACCCAATCCATGAATATAATTTTATACACTAAAATTTTTAGATTCTCAACAAATTATGCAAGGCTACTGAATAGGGGCTAAGGTTCCTTAATTGGGAAGTTCTTTGTTTAGCAAGTTAAAAGCCCATTTTCTGCTCACCTGATTTCCACACCCAGAGTTTTAGCAGTTCTCTGAGGACCACAGATGTCCAGCATAAGCTGTGATTATCTCCTGCTGGAGCCCAGCACTCCTCCAAAACCAGATCTGTCTGTGTTTGGACAGCAGCACTGAGGCAGCAGGAACATGAAAATATCCTTTCATTATTTTTTTAATAGTATTTACCCTTTACTAAATTTTTGTTCCGATAATGTCTTTCAAAATATAAAGAAATCTTCAGGTCCATGACAGCAGATTACTTATGGTGTTAGAAACACAATTTTCAATGACAATCTATATTGTGAAGTTGGCATTAGTGTTCTCCTTCCTAAATACCAAATTATTTGTACACCTGGCCCAAGGTATCTTGTGCTTTGTGAATTTTTGCCTACCTGAAAATCACACTTTTAAACTCAAGATTATTTTTAACATATTTTTAACACATCCTGCCTCTGACTCTTCCTGTGCTCTAAAGCAGGGAAACCAGAACTTTTTTCTCCACAATGCAATGGGTATTGTGAGTCTATTCCCCTGGCAAGTTACAGGAGACTTCCCTTTCAGGGGGACTTTCTTGTGTTTGGATTAGATTGGATTGAATTAGAATTGAATGGATGTTTTAAACATGTATATATACAGACCTGTGTTTAGGTACCTACATGTGTGTATATATAATATATATATATTCCATCTAGAGAGTGACAAATAACTCTCCAAATATGATTATATCTAAACATATATCAATTTTATATATACAAATATTTATACCTTTGGCAATTAGCCTTTACTTGAAGAATTCTGGGTCATACAGAAAAGTGAGAGAACATTTATTAAAGACATTCTCTTGAGCAGCTCTGGTTATCAAGGCTTGTCAGAGTTTCAGTGCTTTCCCAGCCATACAGGCATGTACAGTCAATCTTCTCAGAACCCAGAGTGTGAGAGTTAATGAAATTTGACAACTGATTGATGTCAGATGCAGCATTGAATTTGGAAACCCAATTACCTCCTTCCCTTTCAAAGCAGAGGTCATTCCAGTCAACATGACTCCACTGACATGCTCTGCAATTCAATCTGAGAGGTTGCATGAGATTCTGCTCTTCAGAAAATTCCAACATAAAAGGGAGCAAAATTTACAGATGAAGCCAACACACACTGATTAATGACTGGTCACACAAGCCAGGTGGAAAGATGAAGACACCCTTTTTGCACACAGACAGAGATTATTTCTGTTTGTTACCTGGATATCTGTAGCTGAAGGTGCAAACACAGTACTCTGCCAGTGCCTCAGTTTCTTAACTCCTTGCCTTTTTTCCAGTGGTAATTTTTTTTTCTGTCTAGAATTTTGATGCTTCATGCAGGTTTTTATACTAAAGATTCAGGGGAATTACAGCTCTAAACTCCATTTAATTTGCTGAGGATGATACAACTTTTGTAGAGCTGAGACAAATTGCACCAGAAGAAAAATCCAGCCAATTAGTAAAAAATTAGAAAAATCCAGATTTAGCAACCAGATTTCCAATCTCACACTCAGTTCATTAGGCTCTGCTGGTCTCAAATTGGAACTGCTGTGACTTGTACAGATATCTGCAAGCAGAAATCACTGTGTTGGAATCAGATGGGCAGAAAATGGAGATGCAATAATCTCTGTCCTTTCTCCATTCTTTAACATGTTAGCGAGGAACAAAGGAATGGGAGTTTTGGCATCTGTTCTGGATTTAGTTTTTAGCAATTAGGTGCTGGTTAAAAAGACATTATAATGTTAACATTTACTAAAGAAATTTTGGGGGGGAGCTGCAGAATAGTTCAATAGTTTCTTGAAGGGAAATAAGAAGAAATAGGAGATCAACCAAGCTGGTGGCAAAGAAGGACCCCAACCATCACAGTCATCATTCCAGGTTTTTCCAGGATGCTGGAGGCAGTAGATCAGAGCACTGGGATTTTATTGTAAGCACTTTGAAGCACTCTCTGTATGAAAGAAGTGAAAGCAATGCAGGTCAGCAATTCACTGTCAGGCCTGACTCTCCTTCTCACCCACCAGGATAAATCAGGATCACTCTGGGGAAGAATTTACTCAGTTTTATGTTTCTTGTGTGTGGTAGACATGATTATGCAGTGTACAACCTCTTTTGAATTTACATTTCTATAATTAATTATTAAGTGAAACCAATAACCTGGGAGAAAATGTTACAGCCCTATTATCTCATCATTTGTTAATGGTGTTAAATAATTGGCAAAGAGAATCTATCTGCTCATTGATAAATATGTACTATAGCTAATTAACTCAGGTAAAACAGAGAGCATCCCACAGACACCTGGCCTTCAACCTCACATGTCCAATGCAATAATCCTTTTGTTCATTTAAAAAAACCTCTAAAAATGCTGAGGTCCAGGTCACCCCTCTGGATTCTGAAGGTTCTCCTTAAATAAGTGCTGAAGTAGATCTACAATTTCAGGGGAGTTAATTTTAAACTATTCATGTTATTTACAAAAACATAATTTCTGCAATTTCCTCTAAGCTTTTACATCAGCATTAAAAGTTCAATATTCATAAAGTCTGTTCTTTAAAAAAAAATTAATAAAAAGAAACCATCAATGACTTTTCTCTAGGCTTTCAGAAGTATCAACAGTTTTGCAGGGCAAAATACAATTTTAAGAACTCAGAACCTTCCTTTTGCTGGGATTTTAAAATTTCACCCCATTCTAAAATGTCATTTTTTCATTTAAACCACTACCTTGACGGTCTGCAAACCTGCAGGCACAAATTTATCCCTTTTAAAGCAGAGTTTAGAATTTGAATATACTGCTTCTCTTTAGAATATATAAAGGCTTAACTAGATGGCATAATCTACCCTTCCCTTTTATGAAAAAAAAATAAAAATTTGAACAGAATTACATTACTCCAAGCCTCCTTTGTGCTCTACACATATTACTGATATAATTTTCTGCCAGAGATATTAATCATTTTGAGGAATTTATCTCTTGGAAAGCTCCAGTTACAGCAGCCCAAATTGCATTTTCCAAGATTAAATGATGAGCTGGCTTTCTCCCTGGTTAGGCTGCACAATTTGCATGTCAAGTGAGATTATCTTCACGATTTTACAGTTACTCAGCTTATCTCAACTCGCTGCAGGTAATGTCAAAGTTTTACTTTTTCACACTATGCAGCATTTGAAGCAGAACAACAAATGCTAAAAGCCCATCCAATATAATTGTGACAAATCTTTTTTGTTGTTTGGCTTGGTCTTATAAAAGGCAAAACTTGCATGGGATGTCTTTTCATAACAAATTAACGTCCCTAGAAATAATTTTCATTAATGCTGCAGAAGTTATGTTAAACTGGAACCATGCTGATTGGTTCATATTTTCCTCCTTTATTTACACCAGCTAAGGATGCATTGCCCTTCAATGATACATGGCTGTTAAAATGGTCTCAGTGGGGTTTCTTCTGCCTTTGTTAGATTTTTCTCTGCTAGCTAAAAAATAAATAACAAAGATAACTTTGTCATTTTTTCTTTTCCTTCCCCCAGCCTGCTCAGGCAAAGGCCTGGAAGGGTGATCAGAGCTTGAAAACAAAATATAAAGGACTGTGGTATCTACAGCTGGGTGAAGATTTTACAGTGAAGTATTTCCTGAGCAGCAAATGTCAGCTCATAAACAGAAACACTCTGCAGCAGTTTGCCAGATTTAGTGGAGTTTCATTTAGGGAAAGAATAGCTCTTGCAGGGCTTCAGCCAGGAAGAACCCGCAGACAGAGCTGTGCTGATGGAACCAAGCATGACAGGGAAGGAAAAGATGACAAAAAGAGATAAACTTTCTTTAGGATAGGGACAAAGGTGGGAGCATTGTTAAAAGCCTGCAAGAAACTGGCAAGGTGATGTTTGAATGAGAAGTAAAAATGTTGGGACACACTGGGATGGAGCTGTGCTCTTCCTCTGAGCCCCACTCATTGAATCTCAGAATCACAGAACAGCTTGGGTTGGAACTTCAAAAGTCATCCAGCTCCAAACCCCCTGCCATGGGCAGAGACATCTTGCACTGGACCATATTGCTCAAAGCCCCATCCAGCCTGACCTTGAACACCAGTTCATCCACAGCACTTCTCTCACTCTGAGCTGAACACGAATGTATTTTCTGCCAGCTGTGCCTGTACAAGCTTCAAAACAACATCTCAGCAGCAGCAGCACCCATTCTTTTTCCTTATTTTCATTCATTTATTTTCACTTCCCAACATGAAATAATGAAGAAACAGGAGCAGAGTTGATCTGAAAGCAGCAGGGTTTGGCAGGTGAGTTGCAAGATGTCACACTCTCCTCAAGGACTGTACCTACTCCCACCAGCAAAGTAGCCCTGGCTGCTCTGCTCACATTCCCCAGTGCCTTCCCAAGTGACTCCACTCTTAGCATGGAAAATCCAAAAAATGGTGCTATTTTCCTGGCTTCTCCTGTTCTTGCTTGTTCACTCAGAATTAAAAAAAAAACCCCAAAAACAAAAAATAAACCCATAATAAAATATAAGGGGGGATTGGCCATGGGATCTGTTTCCCCTAATGAAATCTGTATTACTTTGAAAAGTCTTCTTTCATATCACTCAGGCAATGTAATTACACCCATTTCCTTATGAACACGGATGTTCCTTAACAACATTATTTTGTTTTCTTTGTAGTGGAGGCTCTTTCAAGATCAAAAGGAATTTAAGTGCAATTAGGTCAAACAAGAATTGCAGCACTGAAACCCAGCAAAACCTGGCCAAAAAAGCAAAGAAATACAGGGCAAATGATGCAGTGGGCCTGATCTCCATGTGCTGTTCTGCACTGAATCCAAAACTGTGCAACAAGATGCTGCTTTCGAAAATGAATGACTGAAAATTTGTGGTTCAGACCTTGTGTAGTCTCAAAGAGGAGATTCATTCAGCCTAAATTAGGTGGGATTTTTTAAGCATTCTATTTTTCCATCAGCTGCATCAAGGAGTAAATTTGCTTCTCAGCCTTTCCTCACTCATAAAAATGAGAGGCCATTTTTAAGAGAAAAATACTCTTCTGTAGAGTTTGCTTTTTTTTTTTTTACCTTGGATTAAAATTATTATTATTCTAAAATATGCACTTATGCTCTAATCATAATTACAAAAGCTCACAGTATTTCTTATTACTCCTGTATATTGCCAGCAATAGGAAAACCTGTCACTTATCAACCTTTGAACATTTCTGTGCACATAAAGCCATCTTGATTAATCTGGTACACCAGAAGTCCTGGAATATTCTAGACCTGATCATAAATTGTTTATTTATAGCTAAAGTATTTTGAGGTACTTGTTTATTTATTTATTTAAATAAATGTATTTTAAAAGAACATAAGGTTTTTTGAAGTCTACTTTACTTCCTGCAATAGATGCAGTATAATCCCACATGCACAGGCCTCCAGTAGACTGTGAGCTATTTCCAAAGTCACTTGGTGTTTTAAGTCCACTTCATAAAGGATTTGCATGCCTTTTAAGTATCTGAGTTTCTTCTGTCCTAAACAAAAAAGTGTCTCCAGAGGCACAAATCTCAGAAAGACTATAATGAATAAATGAAAAGCATTTGCATACTAATACAATCTTATTCTTACTTTTTGTCATATGAGAAGGCAGCTATTTTTTGCAACCAGTTTTGGCACCTGTTGGTAAGTGCAGGAAATAGATGCACTGTCAGCACCACACAAAAGAAAGCTTATCAAGTCCTGGTTTTATCTGAATTACTTACATAATGCAAAAGCTGAAAATCTTTCAGAAAGCTGCCAAAGGATCACAATTTAACTGAATGGAAATTCATCTTTCTTTTCTTCCCTGTTCCTTCTGGTTTGTAGTTACATCCTTAACACTGTAATAGGAAGAGAAAGTGAAAGTGAAAGTGAAAGAGAAAGAGAAAGAGAAAGAGAAAGAGAAAGAGAAAGAGAAAGAGAAAGAGAAAGAGAAAGAGATAGGAGAATGTATTTTTTGTGAAAAACACTACCTGGGGAAAATAAGCAGCCTTGAAAGTGATGCTCTGGACATATGAGTGGCTTTAATAACAATGAATAATTAATTTTGTCGCTGACTGACTCTTTAAATGCTCTCACTCTGAATGAAGCTCTCAGTAGGACTGTCCTAAGTAAACACAATGTCAATTATATTTAAGGCAAAAGGTCTCCATATTTTTTTCCCATCTCAGAAGTAAAAAAGTTAAAAGATCAGATGTAACTCTCCATTAAAACAGCATTTCTAGGAAACATCTTTCACTAAACAGGAACACCACTGAAAATTTCTATTCTCAACGTCCCCATAAACGAAAACCAAATATCACCTGTCTTGTTCTCAAGAATGCATTGCTGGTCATAAACACATCTTGAGAAAATGTTTCACAAAGAAAAAGCACAATGAACTAAAGTTCATTGTGTTTTTTGTGTTTTTAGCAAAAGGTTTTTGCTTAAAAAACTTTTAATAGCAACTGTAAAAAAGGCAAAAACTGTACTGAAAATTCAAAGCAAAAATAGAAAAGCACTGAACATGGGGTGAGAGGTGCAGCCTCTTAAGAGAGGCTGTGCTGGCCCTCATCTGCTAAGAGCAGATGCTTGTCTCACCTGCCACCTCCAGTAATAAAAAGCAAAGAGTTTGAGTTTTTTGGTTTTTGGGTTTTTTTTTTTCAACTGCTGACCATGCTCAGAATTAAAAAAATCTATTTAAATCCTAACCTAAATCTCACTTGCTGAAAATTAATCCTGTTATTCCTTATACTGTTCTAAGTAGACATAGAAGATAATTTATTACTTTGTCTTTGCAATAACTCTAAAATGGCTCTAATTATACCATGTATGCTTTTTGATGGTTATAATTTTAACTAAATCAGGTACTTGGAAGGTTAACTACTATGTGAAAATTATCACAGCTTAAATAAAATATAGATAATGAATCCCACTCCTAAAAATTGTATAGATAAAATATGAAACCATGTTAATAATTTTTTTAGTTTAATTAATTATCAAGAAGTATAATCACAGTGGATTTACCTTACAATTGCAGTATTATTCCCATATATTTACAGTTGAGTGATTCAAAATTAGTGGGACACAGGGCAACAAGTGATTCAAGATAAAATAAACATGGTTAGGAAAAAAGGCTCTAATAACAATTCCTGAACTTATAAGTACTCTGCCAAAATGTAAGTAATGTTTAGTTTGCATATGGGCATGGTTATGATGATTTTGGGTAAGAAAGCTACTCAAGCACATTGATTAAAATAAGGCTGGTGCTTGATTACTTGCCTGGGCTGTGCATACCTGTAAAAATCACTTTCCCCATTTCTGAGTGGAAAGCTGTAGTAGATTCATAAAGGCTGAGTGTTAAGGATCTTTGGGGAGCAGGAGATAAACAAATAACTGCCCATAGCTGCCTGCCTGGCTTCAGGGTGACTTCCCAGCCTCACCATTGGCAGCTCCAGCTCCTGTTCACAGCTCCTCCTTCTCAGGTGCTGGCTCAGCTCCTTGTTTTGTGTATGACCATAACACCAAAATCTAACATAACAACAGCATGATCTAATGTGACCACAATCTAACATGGCCATAACACCAACCAGATGTAATTTATTCTAAAATTTGTGCAGATAACTGCAACCACCACATGGACACTAACCCGCCTTGTTTAAAAATCAGATATCCCCGTCTCTCCCCTGCCCCCGGGAGAGGAGTTGTGGGAAATAAGAATAAGAATCTTTTCTACCTTTGCTAAATTTGTTAAAATTGTTAAGTTCTGTTCACCAAAAGGTAGGAATTACTCCTTTCCTAGCCTACCACTGGTTGTGCACAGCACTCACAGCCTGTGCACAAGAGAGGTCTCTGTGTGCTGTGGCTGCTGCAGGTCTGCACTCTGCAGACCTGGATCAAGCCTTGCCTTTTTTCCTTCAGCCCCTCTGTTTCCCACAGATTCCTAGAGAAAAATGTAGCATTCAGAGCTTCAGGGAGAGCAACTGTTTAAATCTGCTCCTGAAAGTGCTCTACATTCTCATGTACAGCCACTCTAAATCAGGTTGCAAAATCCAAACTATGCAAGTTACATTTTGGTTTTTGAAAAAGCCATTAACTTATTACTTCCCCAGTAGTGAATTGAGAAAATAAATTACATTCACTTTTGCAATTACCTTAGATTTTTTAAGTATGATGAAGCAAATTGCATGAGGCCAAAGGGTGGCTTTTCCATCTGAGCATCAAAAATGCAAAGGGACAATGGAGACAAAATTTGCTCAAATTCCTCACTAGCTGGGAGAAAGTGGCACAGCTTTTTTGGGTAGATAAAAGAGAAACACGTAATGAGAAATTGAAGAATCTGTGATAGACTCCAGCAAAGAGCTCTGACTCCCACAGACTGACAATATACCAAAATCAAGGACTGCCAAAATCAAGGACACATCAAAGGAAAATTCTCCAGATTGCTATTCTGATGATAAAGGTCTGTAATTGGCCTTTAGTAGTACTGTCTATTATTTATGCCTACTTATCTGCTTCTATTGTTATAGCATTTTAAGCAAATGCCCAGATTTTTAGTGTGAGATATTAGCCTAAAGACTTTTTTTGTACAAATACAAATAGATATACATGCACATGTATGTATGTACACACCCCTATAGCTGAATAAATACTGTTTCACAGGGAGTTAGGATGACATTATTTTCCAAGCAGACAATGGAAGGGAATCTGAGAAGGATCCCAGAATCCAGAATGTGAGAAGAAATGTATCCCAGAAATTTAGTTGCCTTAAAGTACATGAACATGAGAAGGAAAAAAAAAAAAATAAGTGGAGGAATAGTTTTCATCAAAGGCCTTAACCTGTCTTTCCTTGACAATTAAACACATTGGTTTCAGCAGCCCAGGATAATGAGCATTAAAAAAATTCAAATCAACAGCACTAAGATGTGATAACCACATTTGGAGAAATAGTGAATTTCTGTACATTTCTAAACTGCAAAGCAAATAATTTCACAAGCACAGTACCTGGCTTCATCCTATGCCCTGAAGAACAATCTCACCATTGATTTGCTGCCCAGCCTGCATTTGCTCCTTGGCCTGTTGACCCATCCCCTATGTATATCCTCATATTCTTTATGCAAAAAGTCAATATTTAGCTTAAGGGTTTGCAGAGACCCACTCAAACAGAGACAATAAAAGCTGACAGATTCTAATGTCTAAAGTACTTTCTATAGAAACACCAAGTGACAGATTTGACATATAGAAAATATTTATTCTGCTTAAGGCTCATGTAACATCTTTGATAGCACTTCACATGTGCTCTGCCTGATCCACAGGGGAGAATCCAACCTTACTGGAAGACAGAATGGTCTCCTAGCCCCAGGACACAACAGGAATATTTTTTCTGACTTCCCCGGCTGTAGATCAGGCTCAGAGGTTTCTGTGCTGCAGCATAATAAAAGGTGACTCTCTCTAGGTTTGCTTTGTGATTAGGGTTTGATGATACAGGGCTGGCACCAGTTCTTCCATATTTAATGTCGAGGAAAAAATTACTGATTGCTTTGTGGTTATGATAAAAAAGACAAAACACTGAAGCTCTTGGAGGGCTATGGAGGGTAAATATCGTTTATACATCTGGAAAATAATAAGGAAGTGAGGAAGAAAGCTGGAAATCTCTGCATTCCCTTTCCATTGTCTCCCTACCCTCAGACCTGAGTGGAGCCTCATTGCAGCTGCAGAAATTCACCTGCTGGAGATATTTCTGCTGGCAGAACAAGGGCTGCATTCCTCATGGACATTCAGAAGCAGTATCCCCTCTCTGATTTCAAGATCTGTACTCAGATACTCTGTACCTGCTACTGATATTTAGTGATAATTCTTAAATTCATGATTAGTTAATTTACTGTTTTTTCCCTTTGCATAGCCTCAAATAAATTTGGCTTTGTTTTGTGCTTGTTTTCACTGGGAGAAATCCTGGCCCAGAGCCTTCCTGGCAGAAACTCCACGATGAGAGGAGTCTGTGCTGGCAGAAGTAAGGGGCTGCCTCTGCCAAGGAAGTGCTGGGAGGGGAGAGCTCCTCACAGGGATATCTAAGGAATTCAAGGCTTGATAGGACCATAGAATCACCAAAATTACCTTCTCTGTGAGACTAACTGCTATATAGCAGCTGTGTATTGAGCACAATAACTTGCTTTTTGGTCAAAATGTAATCCTTTCTTGGTTAATGTGCATCTTCCTGGGAGTTACCCAGCTGACATCTGAGGAGATGGGAGGCTCTGGTACCCACCATCCCCTGTAAACAGCTATTCTGATGGTAATTCTCTTCACTCACATTCAATTATTTTCCTCTTCTCACTCTCCACCTCTAGAAAAACCCAACGCTACCCTTCAACCCTGACCCTGTTGTCTAATTTAGACATTTTCACCCTTGCAAAATATATATTTTATGTTTTCCTGATAAATGTAGGTTCTTTTTCTGCCTTTCACTACCAAGTTAAGGGCAGTCAGTACAACAGATTGGGCTCTTGTCTTTTGCTGCCAGGCTTTGCAAATAATATCTTTGTGACTCTTCTGTGCCACCTCCCCATTTTTTCAGCAGTGTTCAAAAACTGTGGGCCATATTCAGGAGTGTGTGTAGTTTATCCTGAAAATGGAACGGCTTTAGACCAAAAGACTCTTCCTCATCAACCTGAACCTCATTTTTAGTGTTTGAAAAGTTCTTTCAATTACAGATTTAGAAGAAACATGCTGTGTTTTAATGATAGTCTCCTGGAGTTTGAGGGCTAGGAGCAAGGGGTTTTCTTGACTTCAGTTGAACCTTAAGGGAATGAAGCACTGTCAAAATTATGACTGTGCATTCACAGTGGTGAAACACTGTGAAATTATGATTTCACTTTTATATAGAGTTGTTCCTAGGGGGATGCATTCTGCTCTCAGGATGACTGAAATGATCTGCAAAGAGATGCTCTGCATTCATGGTGGTGGTACTGGCAGAAGTCCATGAGCTGTGCAATGAGATATTTTAATTCTAGAAATACCATAACGGAGCCACGAGTTCTGAAGTTCTGGCTTTAATGACATTTTGTCCTCTGGCACACAACTGACTTTTTTCTGGTTTATATCTGATTCCATCTTTGCGTGTCTGAGCAGGTGAAAATGTCTCCAACCCCCTCTACCTTTAGTTGTTTCCAGAAAGATGGTAGGTATGATAATATAAAACATATCCCAAGGCCACAGTCTAAGATAGGTTCAATGGTAAGGAGATAAACCATGGTTATTTTCTCAGGAAATTTCATCCCCAGAAAAGGAGAGAAAACCCTTGAAAACCTCTATTTTCTTGCTTCTTTCTTAAATGTAGGCTACAGTATCATGATTTTAGCTGTACTTCAAGCCTTTCATCCTTCAGTGACACCTGTTTAAATTTAGAATTAAGCACTGAGAAGAGCTTAAGTTATGGTTTGCTCTCTTGACTGACATTTAAGAGGCGTTCTCCATAACAGCAGTCCAAGGAAGGTTTTCACCTCAAAAAACAGTTTTATGATCCAACTTTTGAACACCTTTAGGCTGAATTCTGGGGGCCAGGCTGTATTCATGGTAGTTTTATCATTCTTGAGGAATTGTACCTTGCTTGCTGTCACAGGCAGATCCCTGGGGACCAAGAAGCTCCTCCTGACCCTCAGGGGAAGCAAAAGCAACTCCATCTTCTCCATACTGAGCAATTCTTCCTCCTGCTGCCATCCATAAACCCACAATCACTTATTTGGGATTACTGGGGATTTATATGGACAAAATGCTTTTCCCTGTCTTAATTTGATTCCCCATTGCATCCCTCGTCACCCAGGGTGATTCCCAATGCTCATACCAAAGCATCCAGGTCAAGCTGCTATAAATTTAGAAAAATATATGAGATTTCATAAAGTTATTGAGCCCAGTTACTCCCCAAAACTCTCCTGGGGTCTGAGTAAGGAAAAAACATGAATTAAAAAGACAGATTCTAAATTTTTATCTCTCAGGTTATGAAATAATTTTTTAAATCCTTTTTTTTTTTTTAAGGCAATTTCTCTAACTGGCTGTAGGAAGGAATTTCCACCTTGGAGGTGTCTAGTTCCTTGCCAAGACTTTTTTCTGTTAAAATAGTAAAAATGAATAAGAAAAGAAAAAAAAAAAACAAGAGGGATTACACATAATATAGTTTTCTCAGCAGAGGCAAAAGCACCAAATGCCTGTAAAAAATGCAGGTAAATAAAGATAAATGGTGGCTTGGGACTTTTCCAAGTGGATGATTCATCATCTGGCTGCTTCTCTGAGATATGTTTGATGCTAACAATATTTATGCAATATACCCAGGCTTGGCCATGGCACCACCTGCCACGGCACCACCTGCCACAAAAGAATAAACACCCCCCTGCTCCACTTGAGAACTCCGAGATGTATTATTATCTGTTGTTACTACATTAAATTGGCAGCAAATGAGTCTTTCCCTCTATGATTATACATCAGCCTCAATAACTTATTTTTGCCAATGTAAAATTCTAGCACTTCCTAATCTTTTAACTGCACCTGTCCTAGGATTGTTTTATTATCCATTCAATGCCTCACATAAAATAAAAGTGAAGCCGGGTCACTGGGAAAGGGACCATGAGAAAGAATGAGGACAGTATGAAGTAGTGGCTATACAATCTGAACTAACATTTTCTCAGTTATGGCACTGATGAGTCAAGTGTAAACTGCAGATGAAAAAAAAAATTCTAAAAGGTGCACTGAAAGGTTTTGATCCAACTCCACCAGCTGCAAACACACATTTTAGAGTCTTTCTTGACTGACATAAAATTATGTGCACAGCATGAATTAAAGCAATTCATACCATCTTGATCAGACTAAAGAACTAAAATGAGATTTTCATGAATGTAAGTTAGGGCTGGGTACCTGCATCCCTTTTCATGTTGCTGAGACATAAGAATGCTCCTCCTGGGCCAGAGCAGAAAGTTCAGTATCCTGTTGCTGAGAAATGCCTTTTCACAAGTCCTCTGTTAGTGCAGACAAAAGAACCAGAATTAAGTTTATCACCAATTTAAGCTTCTGGAGATTCATTTTGTGTTTAAGTGTTGTTATGAAAGATGCCAAACAATGACTGTTGCTGTGTAAGGCTGCAGCAGTGGGGAAATTGAGAGGCAGAAAAAGGTTTAAAGAGTAAAAGCCAAAGTGTTATAGCAGCCCACAATGCCAGTGCAGGTCTGTAGAAGCAGAAGTGGTGTTCTATGAAGGATGCACAGACTGGCAAGGACACAAACACTGTGTTTGGATGAGTCTGAGCTGGATCCTGGATGGAAAAATGTTTATTTGCCTGGGCTGCTGGGGGGCCTGGCTGCACACCTCTGCTCAGCCCCCTCCTCCTCAGGGCAAGCACTTCACACCACAGAAACTGGGGTGTATCAGACATCACTTTTGTGATGTGCACTTGTGGTTTCCCAGACCACAAAGAGCTCAGAGACCTGCCAAAGAAATCCCCTCTCTTCCACAGCAGAGATAAGCCGGAGCCATCCCAGGAAAGAAAGGGAATATCCAGATCATTATGGCTTTGAGGCAAGCAGAAGCAAATCCCCTCAGGAGCAGAGCCCTGTTTCAGTCATCTTTCATCCCAGCTTGGCTGCTCCTCACAGCACTCCCGGCCCCACTGGCACTTCTCATTGAACTGGAGAAAAGATCACACTTTCTGTACAGCACCCTGGGTTCCTGCTGCTTCAAGGAGTATTTTGTAGCTGCTCCCAGACTTTATGCAACACAATTTTTCAATGCTGCAAAGAATGCAGCTTTTGCTGGTTTAGACATTGGGCACTCAGCCTCCAGGAAGTGTGGATGGGGTCAGACCTATTGATTGATATTCACATTCTTCAAAATTTGCCCAGAAGGTATAGTTTTAATTCCAGTTGTAGATAGAATATGTAACTTCATTCCAAAATGTAGCATTTCTTAAAATATTTTATTTTTAACAATTTGATAAAGCTGACAAGATGGGACCTCAAGCACTCCCTGGTCAAATATGATCAAATATTTCATTATTCTATCATCTCTCTCACCAGCTATCTTATAATCTATCTATAATTTTCACAGCTTTTTTTTTTTTTTAAATTTAAACTAATTTGTTCCAAACAAATCTTATTTTGGGGCTTCTAAACAAATCTTTCCTTTAACTTTGAAAAAATATTTTTTGAGCCATATCACTCAGTGTTTCTAAAGCCTGGTTTTGGATCAATTTCCTGTCAGTTAACACCTCTTCATTTGGCTCTGACTGGGTTTCCTGTTGAGGTCCTTGAGCATCCTTCACCTCAATTTGTTGGGTGTCAGCACCCTGAAATCAAGCTCCTTTTGAAGAGCTTGGTGACAGCTCCTGTCTGTTTCAGCTGGCATCAGCCTCTGAGCCCATTCCAATGCACCAGTGAATGGTCCCTCTCCCATACCTACCTCCTCCTAGCCTGAAATTGAAGTATTTTGTTCAATGGAGCCTGAAGAGTGGTGTTTGATCACACCAGACACATCTATGTTTCCATATTAACAATTCAATATTCCCCAGTGCCTCTCTAAGGACAGGAGCCCTCCAGCAGGAGTTGGCTGTAAAGTGCAGCCAAGGCACCCTGCTGCCATCAGCCAGCAGCCACTGAATTTCATCAGTGTTGGGGCAGGCCCCAAGTCCTTCCATGTTTTAACATCAAAGCCGTATCAAGTTTCTTATCCCAAAACAAGCAATTGGGGAAAGCAATTGCTGCTGATTTATCTCCCCTAACCTTGGGAATGAGAACAACATTTCTGCTTTTTCTTAAATCATTAATTTTGTCTGCAAGATCATTACTGTACTCTCTGTGTAAAATCTATGACTCTTCCTAGGTATCCCTTAATGTTTCCTGAACCCAGCCTTGATGTGCATTAGACACTTGGGATTCATTACTGGCGTTAATCTGCAGCCATTAAAAATGCAAGGTCGTTTTGAAGATGTAAAAAAAACCCAAAACAGGCAAGCATCCTTCAAACCTGTACCTACTTCTTTTCACTCCTCATTAAATTTCAATTGGTGAAACCTACTGGTCTCCCTCAGTCTTTTGTCAGGGGGGACTGCACCACACACAGAACATCTGGTGGTGAGCAGAGGGGCAGCCACACTGGGCTTTCAGGGGCTCAGAACAAACTGCCCTAATATTGCCCAGCAGCTGCCAGTTCTGGTTTGGAAACTCAGGCTTACATTCCTGTGATCTCATTCCTCAGGCTGAGCCTCTCAAACAGGTTGTGTGATAGCCCAAATGTACTGATTTTTAAGGGTTTTCCACAGGAATATGTAAGCAATGCCCTGTGAGTGAACTTGGTTGTTCATGTGGTAAATTATAATCTTTTCCTCAGAGAGCTCTGCTTTTCATCATGAGAATCTGCTGCCTAATGCAGAATCTCTGGGGGGATAAAGCCTTTGAGGGGAAATTCACCACAGCATCACAAAGCAAGTAGCTTAACCAGAGATGCTCAGTGAGAGCATCTTTAATGCTAACAAGCCAACATTTGAAAATATTGTTCATCACGCCTATCAACAAAACACCAAAACATTTCAGGAATCCCTGATAATTAAACTGATTACATGTGATTAATTGAATTAACAATCAAAAAAGTGGTAAATTTAATGTCATTGTTTTAGCATACAGGGTGTATGTATCATACTGCATCATTTTAAGTGCTCTTCCATTTTCTATTTGTAAGGTATTATGTGAACAACCCTTATTTTTGTCATTGTGTTTAATGTTTTGGAGAGATGAAAGCTTCACTACTACTTTACTTACTGTCTCCTAAGGACACGCATCTTTATGTGTATTTTGTGAGGCAGAAAGACCTCTATACTCAGAGATGGAGCTGTTGTCTTTAAAAATATTTATGGCATCCTTTCTTTTTTTAAATTACACCTGTCAGTCAAACACAGATCTCACTGAAGAAGCCTCAATCCAAAACCTGTGCAATTTGAGCTATTTGCTATATTTCTGCAAAAGAACATAGATTGCCTATTTTTCCTGCAGAGCAAATGATGACCTTGTATTGATTACATACATTTCCTTTATTTGACTTGGGGGATTCTTTTTGGTTCTTTGTTTGTTTGCTTTTAGGGTTTTTTCGGGTTTTTTGTTTGTCTTCCAGACATCAGCATTCTTTACAGATGGCTATAGGGTATTATCCATCCCATTTCACACTAGAAAATCTAACTCCCAGTGTCAGGAGTGAGCCAGGTCACCACTGATGCCAACAAAGCCATCTAGTGAGGCCACTGGCAGAGTCTAGGGGACACAAGAGCCATCACAACAACCTCTCCCCAGGATGTGTCAGAGCTCCCTCAACTCCTCCTTGCAGTATCCCAACCATTTGTCCCACAGGAAATATTTCACAGATAACTGAGTGAGAAAGGTGATTCTTATCAGTCACTGTGTGCAGTAAGCCAGATCTGTATGCAAAATCTTTCAGATCGTGGGTTTATCAGAAGGCTAATTATGCCATCTCACAGATTTTAATATTCACACCACGTCTGCAGTTCCTCTCAGTGCTTATCAGCCTTGAGAACTGCAGAAGCCACGATGTGCACTGTAACTGCCCAGAGAGTTTTCACTTGTGGGTCCACAAGGAGCTGTATCCCACACACATAAACATATGTGTGTAATGTAGTATGTAATACAGATTCCCATATTCCCATATATGGGAATCTGTACCCCCATAGCCCACTCTCACCCCCTGAGCCCCCTGGGCCCTTGCAGAAGTACCCCAGGCAGCCTGAGATGCTCCTCTGCCCTCCCTGGCCCCCTCCCAGTGCCCTGCATGACCAGTGAGCAGCTGCATGAACAAAGTCCAGGCATTGCCATGAACTTACAATAACAAATGAAAAATAATTCAAGCGTCAGTGGAAAAGAAATGTGAACGAGGAGCAAGAGTTTAGACATCCTGGTGAGGAGAGATCCCTCAGAAATACAGAAAGCAGAGGTTTTGGTCCCTTATGCTGCATCCTTTAAATTGTTGAGTGATTGTTTTATATAATTATCTGGTAAATTGGAATTAAATTCTGTGGAAAAGAAAAAAAAAATCCATGAGTATTCGTGTTAGGACTGGCAAAAGTGTCCATCACAACTGTCTTTTCTAGAAAAGTTGTGGGAAATTTTATTTATCTTCAATGCCTGTGTGAAACACCTGTGACAACTACAAATGTACAAAAGGGGGAGCATGAGACTGGAGATCAATAGCTGCAAAGGTCACCTTTCCCTCTCTGTGACCCAGCCCTGCCCCAGCTGGGCCAGTCCCACCTTCCAGCACTGCCTAGAGGGACTTTTGTCACAATACAAACTTATTGGATTTATTATTACAGATTTATTAGTTTTGAGGAAAGGAAAGGACTAACATGATTCCTCAATAACTCAAATGGACAAAGGCAATTGCTGGACTGATCACAGGTTTTGAGACCCAAGTCATCCATCAAACTTACACCTCCTCCTGCTCTTGTTATCCATCAGCCTTCCCTTTAGCTAGGCTGTCAATAAATTTTGTGGCAGCAGGTCAGAGGAAGATGCAGTTCTCAGCTTCAAAGGGCTTATGAAGCAAGAAACAAAGGCAAAGGACATCAGGAAAAGTGTAAAACACTTTCTTTGCAACAGCAAATACAACTGCCCACATTTGACACAGATAACAATGCTGGCTTGATCAAATAAACAGGAGGTAGATAGATAGATAGATAGATAGATAGATAGATAGACAGACAGACAGACAGAAAGAATATATTTATATGGGGGGATGTATACAGGTGAACAGAAGGAGAGGTATAGAGGTATTAAACAAAAAGGATGATAACCCGACTAGGTCAAATTTAATTAAATAAGTAATTCTGGTTTTTTTCTTTCTGCCTACGTTTTGCACATCACAGTTCTCAGAAACCCTCCAAACACCCAGTAGAAATATTGTCTATTTTGGTAATGATTGACTCAATCAAACTTAGGGGAAATGTGAAAAGGTGTATTTCTGGAGGATCCTGGGTAGGGATATGAAAATAGGAGTCAAGTCTGATGCAAAATAAAAGTAGAAGAGCCAGATAGGGACCTGCAGTACTAAAATATGTAAGAATCGTTCAGAGAGGGGAAAGTATTCAGAGAATGTTACGAAATCAGCAAATAGATTCACTGCAGTCTTACTTTTTGAATTACAGTAAAAATCCAGAGCATTTCCTCAGGCAGATGCATACAAATGTACAATCCAAAGTGAAGCCAAATCAGAATCTGTCCCTGTCCCTTTCCCTGTGACAATACCATCTTCCCCTCAGACTAATGGTGTGCACAGCACAAGCCACCTTCTATAAAGGAAAAAAAAAAAAAGATACTGTGTGCGGTTTCCAAGATTGAACAAGACATTCTATCAACATGCAAAATGAACTAATTCAGCCATTGCAAATGAACAGATTCACAAAGCAAAAGATAAACTTTCCACATCTCATTTAATTTATGCTGTCTCACTGCACTCAGAAAACAGCTTTACCCATTCTCTAATGTATTGAAATGTTAGAAACTTTAATAATCAAAACAAAACCAAATAAACATTATGAACTGCTTGAGAGAATATTTTAAATGAGCAGGAGAATAAAGAAAAGATTTGTAATTCACCAGAGTTTGCAGTTTCTGCACTAGAAATCTCCCTAAGGTTGTATGTGAAAGAAATGAGCATGAACTGGATGCAGTAGGGAACCTATTGCTGGGGACTGAATTTAGGTTTCCACACACATACTCTTATTCGACAAAGAATTCTAAAGGTATCCAAAACCTTTGAAATAGGTAATTTAATTATTTGGTTTTGTTACTTATGTTAGATGCAGGTTGGGAGACATTTCTGGGAATGGTTCTATACAGAAAATCAGGGGTTTGAAGAATCCATTGAATCCACTGGTCTTTTTGAGCTTCAGTTCCCTCCCACACTCCCACTTTCTAGTTTTGTTCGGCAATTTCAGATTTCCTCTTGCCTGCATGCCTGAGTTACAAAAGACGTTTTAATTTAGCTGGGCATTTCTCAGTTGTGCAGAGAGAGATCAGTCTCATCCAGCCTCCCCAGCTGCCTAGTAGGGAGGGAGGGCACGTTTGAAGGCTGTTTTATGACCGATTGCAACCCTGCACTACAAGAATTATCCTAAAATTTTACAGAATCAAAGACTTCTATTCCATTTCTTGGAAGAAAAAAATAAAAAAAGGTAGATCTTGTAATGATTCTACAACTTTTGAACTGGGTTAGTGTCTTCAGACAGCCTAATTTCAGCCTCAGAACTGTCCTTAGATTGGAAACTGACAATAAAATATGGTATTTTTTACTGCCTTTATAGTCAGGCATCTCCCAGAGAAACTGAGAAGAGGACAAAAGTCAAGAGTTTTTTGTAGGAAGCGGTAGAATTTTCTCATGGCACAAACATGCATAAATTATAAACATTCTCCCACGGTTAAGAAATACATTAGACTTCTAATGATCGTTTAAAATAACTTAATCTATGGTGGTTTGGGACTTTTTTTTTCACTTTTGATCCAATTTCAAAGACCTCTGATTTGCTATGATGTATCCAGTTGCAATAACACAACCCACATGCTTCTATATTTACAGGCTACAAAATACCAGACTCCATTTTCCCTGAAGCACCTTTTGTGAAATGCACTCATCTATTTCTTGACAAGTATAAATATGCATATATATATATATTTATATATATATATAAAGGCAGCAATTCCACAGCATCCTCTCCTTTCGGTGCAGACAGTTTAAGTCACCCACTCACCTGCAGGACTCTTGCTGTGCTCCAGGGTGGGTCCCAGTCCTTGTCCTTGGGTACAAATCAGAAGAACAATCCACTGAATCCACTGGTCTTTTTTGAGGTTCAATTCCCTCTCATGCTCCCACTTTCTAGTTTTGTGAGGCAATTTCAGATTTGCTCTTGCCAGTGCATCCCAAGGTGCATTTCCTTATGTAAACATGTAAAAATAAAAATCTTCAGTCTTCTTTTTTGTCTTTTATCTTCAGTTTTTTTTAAATTTTCATTCTTAGGATTAATGTAAATGTTGAACTGGGCACCTGCCCCTCATTTTCCCAGCAGTAAGAAATAAACGATGTCATATAGCGATTTTTACCTCAAGTGTTTTAAAATTACATACATTTTCAGCTGGACAGAAATGCCCAGTCACACAACTGTTTTCTTAATTGAGAAGCTGAATTCCAACCCATGTTGCACTTCCAAGTCAAACCCATCTCACTATAACTCTCACTGTTAAAACCAGAAAACTTCCTGCTCACTGGATAAGCAACAATGAACTGTAATGATGGAAATGCCTGTTTCCTCTAGAAAACATCAGGTTTAGGTTCCTCATTACTTTGAGAGGTAAATAATTGCTTGAATACACTTAAAATACCCTGATCCTAAAGTGAGGAGGAGAACCACCCACTTTGTGAAGAGGAGCTGCTGAGGTTGGAGGTGTGACTCCCAAGCTATTTATCTGTCAGGCCACCTGGTCTGAGACATCTCTGATTGGGGTTTTAGGCACCCTGGCCTCCCCTGGATGATGTTGAATAGCAATTCTTTCTAACTTCTGTTTCAGCAAGGTTTTAGTTCCAGAGTCCTGGCAAATCAATGGCACTTCACATTTCTAGGTGTGTATATTTTGTTCAAATGTCACAGACCGTGTCTATTTTCCTTTTACTTGCATTATGAACTGACCTTTTATTGTTCATTTGGAAAGTCTTTGGTTCTATATCATGTTTTCCTCAATTCATTTATTGCTCCATGATGATAGGTGTTATTCAGTAAACTACTTGAAAAATTACCACTTTACTCTAATAATATATTAACAGCATAATGAAAAAGCAGTTTAAAGCATGCTTTTGCATTTTTTGGTTCTATTTTTATGGAATGGAAAACATTTTAAATAATTTAATGCTGCATTAATTTCTAATTTGTCTCATCTATGTGTAGTTTATCATATAATTCAATGCCAGGACTGAGGATTCCTTCTGAGTTGTACCATGCAAATCATCAAAATAAAATAAAAAAAAATCCTAATATTAAACAATTCTTCATAACCTAGATTTTTATTAGCTTATATAAACTTTAATTAAAGCTAAGTTTAATTAACTTCAGTTGGCTTATCTGCCATTGTACAGAGCAATAACTGCTCTGCTGCTTTTGTATTCCTGTTTTATTTTGACATGAAAGAAAGCACAGCAGAGTGTTGAAAGGTGTGGAAATCACACTGGGAGCATGCTTGGATGTCAGTGGAGTGGTTTGACATTTACTGTGATGTTACACAAGGAATTGGACCCTCTAACAGTGACACTCCAGGGAGCAGCACCACTGCATCACCTGGCACGTGCCTGACTTAGAAGGAGATGAGAGACAGCATTTGAGGGAAAAAAAAAGCAAAAAAAATGGTGCTAGACCATCAGAAGGTGACTGGAAAATGCCACAACTGGTAGGCTGCAGCATCTCTCAAACCAAGTCCTTTCTTTCATCTTTAACAAAGATCTTGGTGCAATGCCAGCTATGCCAGTTCTCCTCATTTACCCGCCACGAATCACCTCACACAGCAGAGCCTTCATGCCTGTGGTAAAAAATGCACAAACCCAAAAATGTGTTTTGGCTAAAATTGCATGATTTCTCTCTGGGAAAATATGCTCTTAGACCAACTTTTCCTGAATTTTCACTTCATTTAATAAGAGTTTTAACAACTGAATGTTTTTTTTTACTGATGGTATAGGCCAATTCTGATGAATATTCTCTTGGAAACATTTCAAGCAAATCTTTAGTGACTCCAGTCTCAAGATTTGTATGTTGAGAAGAGAGAGGTTTACTTGCTTTGTGCATCATATTTATAAATATTCACCATTTCTAACTACCAGTGTTTCTAGTTCTATTTCACCTTTTTTTTGAGCATAGCAATACACATGGTATTCAAGATTTTTGGGTGGCTAAAATCTGATTTCTACAACTGCATAATACTGTTTTCTCTTTTTTTCTTTATGTGTCCTCTATAATCCCTAATGCTTTACTTGGCCTTCTTGCTGTTGAACTTCACACAGTACCCAGAGAACAATCCAGAACAATAATGATTCCATGATCTCTCCCTTGCATAGTAATACTGCAGTTAGAGCTTACCATGCACAAAAATAGAATGATTTCTCCCCTCTATGCATTAATTTGCATTATTGCTGCTGAATTTTGTTACAGTTTTATTGCCCAGCCATCCCAGACTGCAGGATCCTCTGTAAGTGCTGGCAGTCACTCTGGGCTTGTCAGAACCAAGCACTTGGTATCATCAGCAGAGTTGTTTTCTTGTCTTTTCCCTTTGTTTCTGAACATCTCAAACACGTTCCAACACTGCTTTTCCTGGAATAACTATATTATTGGTTCCCACCTTTGTCTCCCATCTTTTATATAGTTTTATTACTAACTCTTCTGTGACATAAAAGTTCAAGTCAATAAGAGAATTCGGTAAAGGACCTTGATAGAAAATCCACAACTGACGTATGGCAGAACAGTCCTGTGCACATGTCTTGGCCCTTAGGGCAGAGGGGGTTTCTGCAAAATTCTTGGCACCTCTTTCCCACAGTATCATCCCACAACATGAGTCTTTCCCTCCCTTTCTTTACTGTTTCCATGCTGGATGCAGAATTCAGGCTTCCAACCCCTCCTTAGGGGCTTTTAAAGATTGGCATCATTTGCCTCTCTCCTCTCTGCTACTAAGATGTATTTAAACACTCCATACTGCCAGAAATAGTTCATCAGCTTTACACTTCAGATCCTCTGAGAGCTTTAGGGCACAAGTAACTGAGCCCAGCAATTTGTAACTGTACATTTTATTGATCTGCTTTAAAAACATTTCTGCTGAGGCCTCAGCATGGTCCCATCTCTGCCTTGAACTCCTGTGCAGAGATTCATTGCACCTGTCCACGATGCTCCCTTACACCCCTTCCTCCACTCCCACCCCAGCCCCTCAGGTATCCTGCAGGCTCTCTGCCTCACCAGGATGGGGGAAGCCTTCCATCATCAGCTCTTAGGCCTTCAGGAACCCATGTCTTGAAATTTCTTCCAATCCATCTGCTGTGCTTTACATTTCAGCTACCATATATTTTTTTTCTCCCATTCTTACATATCTTTCACATTTTAAAGTACATCTTTATTAATCCTAATGACATCTTTTACAGTGCTCTTTTACCTGGCTGGCTGGGGATTTTTTTCCTTTTAACAACGTGTTTATTCCAGGCCTCTATTAGAACATTTTAAACAAGCTTTATTGCCTGTAATCTGCTCCTTGAACTGCTTTTCTCAATTTAATGCCATATTGTTTGGTGTGTGTCTTCCATCTTGAGGATGTTGCATAAAAATGTTGTGTGTTCACTGATACAGATGGGGTCTTCTACAGATAAATCACATCCCAGGGTCTACAAACTACTCACAACTAAACCACCACCTGATTTTCCTCCTCCAGTTTCTGAGAAAGAATTATTAGCATCTCTAAATATGTCACCTCTCCACCAAGTTCTCTATGGCATAGGAACAGAAACTATCTCCTGCCCTCAAAAGCACATTCTCTAGACACCTCTATATTCTAATCTTATCTTCTAAATAACTCCAAGTTATTTGAATTCAAGTCTGCTTACTTGGCAAATGAGAGTAGGGTAACTAAGGGACACAAGGAGAAGGACAGAATAATGGATCCTCCTACTTTAAACCTTGACAATCCATATTGCTTCCTGAAGTGTCAGTACTCTTGAAGACTTAGTCAGCAAAGCAAAACCTCAGGGATGCCAAAAGCTGATAAAAAGATCACTCAAATCAAATGAGAGTGGGGGGCATTTGCCCCACTTTTCTCCATAATTTTTCTTTTTAAAATAAATACTGGATTTTACAATATGTTACCAATCTGTATTTACACATCCCTGTTGTACATAAGACCTCACTCCTCTGCAAACACCTCTCAATACAAATCTAAGACATCAAAGTTATAGGCTGATATAGACTGACATGCAAGCTGGGGTGTCTTCAAGATCTCCTCTCAAAACTCTCCTGTTACAGACAGGACAAATCCTGTTACTGTCCTCCCTCCACCACCTCTCTGAGGACAGCTCTCCTAGTCAGCAGGACACAAAATCCTCTGGAGATTCCCAGCATGGCTGAAAATCGCTGTCATCCCACTGATAATCTGCCTATTTCGTTTTTCTGAACTGGCCAGTGTCATGAGGGGAGCTTACCCCGAGTCCCTGTGGGTCCAGGAAATCAGTGCAGCCAATCCTCTGAAGCTGAGCAGAATTTAGGACAAAGTGGCCATAATTCCCAGGGAACTTGGCTAATGGCTTCAGCTCCTGGGAGGACTAAACATGAATAAAGCAGGAGGATGCACATTTTGAATGCCCATCAAAAAAGGGAGCATCAGTTTATCTCATTGGTTTTCATCGGGATTAAGAGATCAAAATAATATTCAAGTTTCCTGAAAGTAAAGATTTGGCAGAAAACAGAGCTGTCAACAGCAGGAGAAAAAATGTGTTCATCAAGAGATGCTTCCTAGGGATGTCACTGAGAGAAGTTTAGGGATGGATGAGTCTTGAAAACCATTCTTCATTTTTTATACCACTGATTGCAGCCATCAGAGACCTTCAGTCTCTTGAAGAGGCAGCGTTTCAATCTCTTATACAGGCAGAAGTGTCTCTATAAACACCAGGAAAAGGGGTTTGCTTGCATTCGGAGGTGAACCACTTGTGGATTAATTTACCCGACGAATCCAGAAAACCTTTTCTTACTCATTCTGAAGAAATGTCCCATTCGTGG
The DNA here is from genome assembly GCA_037834095.1 of Argya squamiceps. Lineage (NCBI taxonomy): Eukaryota > Metazoa > Chordata > Aves > Passeriformes > Leiothrichidae > Argya > Argya squamiceps. The sequence goes on along the minus strand of JBBMKD010000222.1, from coordinate 8,160,410 downwards.
GAGCTGACAAATACAGTCTCTCAAAAAACCCCAAAGGTATGGGAGATGGAAAATCAAAGCAGTCACACAGAAGCTTTTCCATCAGGGTGACAAAGGACCTGACTCCTCAACAGTAACCAGGAGGAGGGAAGTGTGGGCAACAGCAAGAGGGAGGGAAGTGACACATTTCTCTTTTGTTTCTCATTGAGTCTATTGTAAAATTTCAAAACTGTTTTAAAATTAGGAGTACGAGACTGGCAACAACCACAACAGACATGGGATGAGACAAGGCAGCCACTGAAAGAAAAAAGATGGAGTAAGGTGCAGTAAGTTTTTTTCTGGGCCACTTAACTGTTGTGATAATTGTTTACTCCTCCTTCTCTCATGTTAAACATTTACTGTTCCACACAGCAGTCAGCCTTGTCTTTAGTGAGGATGAAATCATTCCCTGAGCAGGAGAAGCCCATGTCAGTGTGCTCAGCTTCCCTCCCACACTCCAGTCTCACCAGGCACCCAGGAGATGCTCAGCTGGGAGTAGGAATGTTCCTCCTGCTTTTTATTCCCATCTTCTGCTAAAAAAATAATGCAATCCACAATGGTAGTATACTCCACTTCTGCTAACATAAATGCTCTGAGAATCAATACAAATAATTATTGAACCATATGTATAATGTGGTTGGTTTATTTTGTTTGCTCCCTTTTCCCCCTACCCTCACAAAAACTCTGCTGGTATAGCAAGAACAGGCAATATGCCAATACATTGAAGTGTTTAAGGTAAACACATCACTCCTCTTCTGTGCATTTTCACATCACTGTGTGGCTGTTCCTCTCCTCCACACGTGGGGAACAGAAGCCCCAGTAGTCAGGCTGTGTTCTTATTATGCCATGATGTAAAAGATGAAAAGTAAATATGTGATACATTTTGAAATTTATGATGTAAACTTAGCTCGGGAGAACAGTTATCTTTGCAATTTCACTGGACACAGTGCTTGGTCTTTCAGGTTGGAAGAGCTGTGCCTCACTATGGTTAGAAATGGATTAGGGAGATTATGAACAAGTGAGACTAAATTGGCTGAACCATCAGTAACTTTTATCACTCCTCCTTAGGGGTCGTTTACAAATGGGTGAGCAAGATTTGGAGTTCCACACTTAATACTTTTATTCTGGCAGGAGGAGCATGCACATAGCACACAGGAAGAGATCTCCTTCTCACAGGAGAGAATAAGCCATGTTGGAAGCTACTGCCTCACCTAAGATATCTGCAGTAGAGGACAATACTGGGTCTACCACTGCCCAAAATCTCTGTCAGGGTTTGCATCAGCTTCACTGGTGCACAAATCACGAACCCAGAAACCTCTTGAGCACATTCAGGTGATGAGAAAAGAACCTTTTTAGAATTAGCAAATTAGCAAATGCAATAGGTAATTTTCTCCTCTCAAAGGAAATAAAAGAACTCTTCAGTAGCATTTTCCCAGTACTTTGTAATCAGACCAAGACAGTTCCTTCTGTGTTGTCACTGTAGAATTTGCACCAGAGCAGGGCAGGGATGTTAGGACAAGAGAGCAGGAAACGTCTGATACAAACCCACTGAAGGCAAATGCAAGTACCTGCTGACTTCAGGGGCTTTGACTGCAGCCCTTGGAGCATCACTCACACTGCTACAAGAGCCCTTAGAAGGCCACATACCTCAAACACAGCTGGATTCATGCTGGCTGAAATCCACTGCAGAGCTGGTGGTGGGGGCAGGAAGGCTGAGGAGGGTAGATGGGGAGGGAGTCAGATGACAATTCCCACATTCCCACCATCAGCTGCTCCAAATTGAACCCTAAATGCTGAGTGAGAGACTTGGAGAGGAAACCTACATGTAGAACACAGAGGAATTCACCTGCAAAGATGTCAAGACAATCAACTAGGAAGGATAATGTTTTGCTTGCTCTAAGAGCAATTTTCTTGAGAAAAAATTAGCCTTAATGGTTTATGCATTTTTTTAAAACTAATTGCTATAGAAAAAAATTAAGCACCCAGATTATCTCCTTCCTGAGCTATCCATCAAAAGCCTTTGTGGTGTGTATCTCTTGCATTTTAACGGGCTAAGGAGCTCATGGCTGAGCCCTCTCTGCTTCTGAAGGACAAACAGGTTGTACAGGGAAGGAGGAAGAAGAGAACAGGTAAATTCTCTGGGTATTTTCCTTTGGGCACTGTAGTTCATCATAAAAGTAGGGGTTTTAACATTTATGATCTCCAGCAGAATTTTAGTTTCCCGTTGTAGGCATTTTGAGATGTGCAATAAAGTGTTACTGCATTCACCTGGAGAGAGTTAGAAGTTTGGTTTAGCAGTGTTCTTCTAAAAAACTTGGTGCAAATGCTTTCACTCATAAAGATGGACAGTCCAGCTGCTGTGTCTGAAAAGGTGTGTGAGGTGTGTAAGGAACAACATGAATGTCAAGTGACAGAATAATTAAATACAGAAGGAAACACAGCAAGTGAGTGGGATAAACAACTCCTAATTTTGTTTTATCTTATAACACAAAATTACATCTAATATAACCTTCGTATCTCTACAGAAACCCTTAGGTCTGGGCTTAGATTCTCCACTAGTCTGGGTCTGGCACTGATTTTCCACAAAGCAGCAACTGTATAAAACCTTTCCTTTTTTCCTCATCCCTGTTAATCTGTTCTATTTCTGTGGTCCCTGCATCACCTGCAGACACATTTCTGCATCACCCAGTGGAGTTTATAATTCTCTGCAGCTCTTAAAATGGTCAGACGTGCCAGTTCATACATTACATTGTACAGCTGGAGACACTTAAATGAGACATTGACAATCTGAATAATCAATTTACTTGGACAATCTCATATCCCCCCTCCACAAGCTGGATGTGTTCTTTTACTTTCATGACATTACTGTAATTGCTTCAACCACTTTTGTTGGGGTATTTTTTCCAACCTTAATTACCTTGTCATTTATCATTAGGCATTTTAATATGGCCATTAAATGTCACATATAGCTTTCAGTTTTTTTCTCTCTGTCTGGTTCACAATCCTGCAATTTAGAAAGGTCCAGCTATATGCACATTTTTATACTTTGACACGTTTTAAACTTTGCTCAATGCCAGGTTTATTACAGCATTAAACTGATGAACTTGCTCTAATAATCAATGTATAAATAATCAATTTAATGCTGTAATAAAGGACACATAAAGCAGCCAGCTCTCTGTTGAGTGTGCTGAGGTGCAGTGACATTTGGTGGTCATGCATGGCAACGTTTGTACAAGCTTCATTTAGAGAAGGTGGCAGGTTAATTGGAACAGAACAAAAATGCAGTACAGCATCCATAATAAGCAGCCAGTGCCAGTGATAGAAAAATGGAAAAAGAACAAGAAAAGTGCTTCCACTCCTTCCAGACACACCCTCTCAAAGTAATATTCAGAATGCACAGGTATCTTGAATTAGCAGCAGTATGGTTTTATACATTTATCAGAAGACTCACGATGATCTCTGCAGGTATCAAGCTGGTTTTGTTCATCTACAAAACAAAAATGTTTGTAGCTCCACAATCCCATTGCTGTTGCTGGATGAAGTGCAGATATAGCTTCCTTGTGTTCAATACTTGCCTCCAGAAACTGATGGAAACCAGAACCAGTATTGGAGGGACAAAACTAACGAAATGCGTGTTACACTGTGTTCCCTGGATTCCTGTTTACACATCCTCACAAACTTCCCCTCATCCCAAACCTGTCACTGAGCAAAACCCAAATCAGGATTTGATGGTGAATTGAACGCTTCTATGGCAACAACATCAATATTTATCTGTACAAATTAGAAGCTTCAGCTAGGATGTTAGAAAAGGGCTCTTAAACCTTTCAGATTGATCAACAGCCATATTTTATACTGAAATTTGTATGTCAGTATTTCTCAGCTGTGCTCTCTTCCCTTCCCAGGGTGCCACACCAGGACAGTTACAGAGAAACCAAGGCTGATATGCTGAGAAACAGTCAAAGTTTGCTCTGCAGATGGATTAAACTTCAAAAGAGACTGGTTTGAAAAAAAAGTGTGTGCTTATCACTGAATCAATTTTTAACATGCTCAGGTTGACTGCATTGTTTTTTTTCCACCAAAACCATAATCCTAAATTGAACTACCAGAAGAGGTTGTGTTTGCTTTTTGCTTTCTCTCTTGAAGGAAGAGGGAAAATAAGGGGTAAGACATGGCAGATACCCTTCATCCATAACCTCAGCAGAGCCGAGGAGTGTCTCATTCTCTCCAGGACCAAGCAGCTGATGCAGACAGGTCCTTCCCTGCAGGACCTGAAGACTCTTTGTCCTCTTCAGCTGTGACTCTTTTTCACTTCAGTTGAAAAGACCTCATGCAGGGCATAGGCAATAACTCTGCCTGCAGGTAAACAGCCCAGCTCATGGGGAATTTTGAATATCAGAGCTCTTCCCTCTGGACATTGTCCCTGCATACTAGATTTGCTCTAGCTCTGGTTGTACCCAGCTGATGATGCCATAGTCCCAAGTGCTTAATTAGTGTTATAATCAGGAGGGAGCAGGTATCACTGCTGTACAGTAACTTCTTCTTTGCATGTGAGGCAATTCCTCCTCGCACATGAACAGGATTTTGGGCACAGCAGTCAGAAGTGTTTCTTTGGGAAGATGGAGAGCCCAGCTGTAACAGTGTGCACACAGGCTGTGTGATAGCAAAACAATCCCTGGGTTAAAATGTACAACCAGTTTGATGTTTAAATCTGTGGTGAGCCTTAAGACTCAGAGAAAGAACATAATTATTGATAAAAAATAGTATTAAGGGTGAGGAATAAGACATAATTAATCCATGGTTGGATAAGCTGTAGCTCTGCCTGCAGCTGGTTTACAATGCTGGTCCTGTGTAGTTTTCACTGAAGTTTCTTTCCTTGCTGAGCACAAAGTACATGAAGGACTGGAGGAGTTGCCTTCTCCCACAGCAAAGCACCACCACCCACTTCCCAAACCCTTCAGGGTCATGAACACATCTCAAAGGGCCACTTTGGGAAACTTTCTGCCTTGGAAGAACGGGATTTTACCACCCACTTTTTCCAGAACAACTCTGCAGGGGCAGTGAGAGGAGATGTGAGAACCAGCTTCTTCCAGCCTCAAATATTACCCCAAACCTTCCACTAGACAGATTCCCTGTTCCCCAAGAAGGGCAAGCAGAGAAGTTTCTCTTTTCGGGTACAACAGCCCCCTTTCCCCTTTCCCAAGGAGGCCTTTGGGCTGCTGCTGCCAACACTCTCCCCACCATGGCTGCTTTTAAACTCTTCCCTGGTGCCATGGGAAAGCAAGGCAAACATTAAGGGAGCACTGACATATTCTTGTAAGTGCACCTCACAGCACCAGATGAGTCTGGCACTCAGCCTCTCAGGTTTGGTCTCTGCCATAATGAATGAATGCTCATTAGCACACCAAAAAAATTGGACCTCCTCATTATGTTGTAATAAGACAGAAAGAGTCTCGTCCTAATGCTGTTTATGAACCACATTTCATCTGCTTCATTGGGTATGAACAGCACCTTGCTCTATTTTCCCACTGTGCTGAGACCTCTTCTTGAAACACTGTGCTCCTTGAAGTGAGCTGAACCCCTGCTCTTTCAATTTTTTATTGCTGACCTCCTACCTTACACTCTGGGCTTTGATTTTTAATTTTTTCTTTTAATAAGAAAATGACTGATAGCAACACAGGCCCTTTTTGGAAAAATCTGCCCACAACTTTGCTTCCAGCCTCATCTCAGAAAAAAGTTCTTGACAAATAAAATTTAGGATAAAACAAAGCTACAAAATTTGATATGCTCTCTTGCAGTGCTCCCTTTTAAGCCTAAATGTTCTGCCTAAATCAATGTTCCACACTGCCTTTTCTTTTGTCTTGCTTAATTCTGATTATACTGGCAAATTACTGTACTAGTTCCTTCATGTTCCTCACCTTCCCAGATATGTACATTTTTTGTATTATGCTCTATATTTTTCATATGCTGTTCTACAAGCCCTCCTTCAACTACCTCCGTCACTGGTATTCAGATTATACAGTGGTATTCCATAAGCAATTCCTACAAAAAAGATAAGCTCCCCTGTCCAAGTTCAGTGCAATTTCCACTGCAATTAAAAAACCTGTGTGCCCAATAAATTCAGTGTCTACTACAGCCCAAAAGGAAGAACAGTTAACCTGGCAATGTAAATACCTTTAAATGTAACCATTTGCACTCTTGAAAAATGAAATATTTTACTGTAACTGCTTATTTCAAATGTGGAATTATATTCAACATAATTCTTATCTTATAATGACTATCTGAAATGTAGGATATGAATTAAACACAGGACTGAAAATCTGTAAGAAACCAGGTAATTCATCATTCTTTTGTGGAAATAACAGAATGATCTGGCTTTCCTGCCTTAGTTGAAAGTCTATTGAATCGAGCACTGGCTACACTTGTCTCTAAGGTTACCAGTGCACCACTTTATTCTGGAGAGACAGCTCTGTACAGAGCAACATATTGCAATGAAGTGTCCCTGTGCTTGCCTTCCAGAACACTTTTCTTTCTTAACCCTCTCCTAACGGTGCTGAAAACCTTCTTAAGGCTAGACTCCATACACTCTTTTATTTGTCAAATGTATGTGCCAGGAAGAGGCTGAGGGCTGGAACAAAGCAGAGCACTTCTTCAGGCACGTGCTGCTCTCCATTAGGATTTTGGAGGCATCATTTCATCAGAAGAGCACTTCTGCAGCATTACCAGACACAAGATATTCTGTTCATGCATTATATGCCCTTTTTATATATTTTTTTCCCCCCCACAGTGAAGCTGGAGCATTGACAGAGTCTGCTGGAGCTGTAATTGCTGCCAGCTGCTCTGTCAGCAGGGTGTGTGGAGCTGGTCACCAAGTGGCCCTGGCCAAGGTCCCACCCTCACCTCAGACAAACTGCAGAACAGCAAGAAGCCCACATTGCTCCGTCACTTTTTAACAATATTCTTCTTATTCCCAAGGCAACAATTTCACACCTTTTCCTATCAGTTGTGCTCTTTGATGGACTAAAATATCAGATTATGACCCCCCTCGACAGAAAACTGTGAAGGTTCTGCACTGCCTGGGGGATGGGACACCTGCCTGAGCAGGTACCTGCTCCCCACACGAGCCTTGGGACACCAACATCTAAATTCCCCTGAGAGCTGCAATCTCAGCTCGCTCAGGACACAAAATACATTACAGCAGAAAACAATTTCCTCAGGGAAATTATATTCCCTGTGATGGTTTTATCAATCAAAAGCTTTTTTTTTCTTCCCCCTACCCCCCTTTGGTCATGAAATCTAAATAAGGGCTGCTACCACTTTATGAGGTATTTAATTTAAAAGAATTGTATATATATATACACATATATATACATATACATATATATACACATATACATAATTTGTGTCCTCATTAAGTTTAGGCATTATTAAATCAATTTTGTTGTTGTTAAGTTCCACTGAGGTAAAATAGGATATTGGATTTCTAAACTAATTATACGGGAAAGAGGTTTAGTCCCGAGTTTAATGGAAACTTTGGACTGCATACACTCAGGTGGTTTAATATCCTAAATTCTATCCAAATAGACAATCTAACAACACTGTCATCCGCAGACATTGGAAAACAAATATTTTACTCACCACTGCACATTTAGGTGCTACATTTTAAGATTCCTGTAGTTTTGCCCTCCCAATGAGAGAATCACTAACATTTGTCATGCACCCACCTCCTTGAAGCCGAGCTCCTTCTCCACTTACATGTCTGAAATTCAACAGAGAGAAGTTTAACTAAATTCCGTCTTTCCTTTTCAGATCTCCAGGTGCCTGGGAAGTTGTGACTCTCCTTGCCCACATCCCAGGAGCTCTCCATTCTCTTGCAGCAGTCTTGAAATCATCCAGAGGATAAAGAGAAGGAATCTTAATGCCACTGAAGAAGTGCAGAAGATGTATCAGTAATCAATACCAGTGAGGGTCTTCCTTCCCTCGAGGTAACTGATCTGCCAGGATGAGTTACTTGCAGTAAATATAAAACACCAGGAGCACTGCACCTTGCCTGTGTACTTTTAAACTGTGCAGAAGAAAGTGGCATTCAGGATCTCAGGGTCGTCTTCCTCTCGCTTGTTTCTTCAGTAAATCTAATAAACCTGCAAGGAGGGATACAAGGTCACACCTTGCATCCTCTGCATTTTATTAAAGGAGCCAACACTCAATATTCCAAGTTTCCAAGGAGAATCTTTGGCTTGAGATCAAATAAAAGCTCTTTTGTCTTAAAAGGTGTGATTTCTCAACTAAATGAACCTGACTCCATATTCAAAGTGCCAGAGCTGCGAGAACAGAGACAATCATCTTCACTTTCAGCCACAAAGAGAGATCTACATAAGCCAAAAACTGAGCAAATAGGAGCAATTGGTTATAGCAAATCACAGCAGACATTGATAGAACCAGGTCATAAATAATTCCATCCTTGCTGCCAAAAGATTAAATAAATTAATTTTTAAAAATAATCAGCCTTTCTTTGTACTCAACAATCTGGAGAAAGTATTCCAATTGACATGCAGTCATGCCTGGTTGTGTAAGATAATTGAAATTTCAGTATGACCTACAGGTTTCATATATTTTGTAAGTTGTAGTAGCAGAAAAAGGAGAGAGGAAATCAAGAAGATAAGCTCTAGCAAGCAGTAATGCTGATTCCCCAGCTTTCCATAAATTATTAGGTCTATTCTAGTACAGGTTGAATTTTAAGGACAGCTGAATCAAACAGCAATTTTTCAGACCTAAAATGTCATCACGGTGCCTAGTAGCAGATAAACCACAAAAAGTCTACACTGGTGCTATTTTGGTGCTATGTGTACTAATTCTTGCTCACTACTGTAGATCACCTAGAGTAATTAATGATTGCCATTAGTTATGATGTAGAATCTGATAGATAACACTGCTCAGTTGTGCTGTAAAGTGGAAGGATTATTTCAACAGGTCAGCAAAAGTAAGGGGAATTCACCAAATCCTTCAGTCTAACTAGCAGAGCCAGCATCTGGCAAACACCTCTGCAATATCTGAATTCAACTCATGCATAAAAATATCAGTAAAAGCAATTAATTCGTGTCAGATGCTCACCCTTGTGTACACAATAACACAAAAATACCTGTATTTGTAGGACAGTGTGAGAAATCAGGAAAACATTAAATGCTTACCACAGTTCCACCCAGATTTCAGATAACAAGTTTTTAAACATATCAGTCTTGCAATAGGCATTCCTACAGAAGGCCATGTCCTATGACACGTTCAAAGTCTGGAAAACTGGAGGTGGGATGTTGGGGTAGAAAGAATAGGGAATGGGGGCCAGAAACAGAGCTACAGGGGGAAAGGAGGAAATAGAGTGTGGGTTCCAAAGATCTGGGATAAACTATTTCCTGAGCACTTGCTTCTGCTGAGAAACAAGCCTTGTTGGATTCCTTTTGCAGGTAACTAAACACAAATAAACGTGACACACAGCAAATATGAGCATGGAGAGGCTGCTTTGCAGAGAAACACCAGCACGTTTTGGGGGAATTGGCCTTTTCCCGTGTCCTCCACACACCAAGTCCATGCTCAGCACGTACTCACAGCCTGTGCTTCCTTCATGTGTATTAGGCTCAAATTGGGAAAAAGCACCTAACTGAACTCAGCTGGAGGATTTTAGGACCTCATTTAGGATGTCTGGGTAGGAGAAGCAGCAGTGTTGTCAGGTGAGCGTTTATTAAGTGACGGTGTAATCTATAAAATCACAATGCAGCAGTCCCAGTAAACAGAAGACCTGAAAACGCCGCTCCTCCGTAGAAAACAGGATTTGCAAAACTTTGTTTGAATTCTGCTCTTACTTTTTTTGTTGTTGTTGTTGTTCTGTGTGATCATACTGTAGTGCACATCACAGCCCCCATAAATCATACCCTGACTGCACTATCCATATGTACTCCATATGTCCTACAAATACCACAAAGCAAAGCCATACTTTGTGGTGACACTGGGACCCAAACAAGATATCATTGCACATTAAAGTTGTATTAAACTAATTGAAAAATAGTTGAACATTGCTAACAAAACAAGAATTACTAAACATTAAAAGACAAGAGACTTTTCAGTGTTCCATAAAACCACGCCTTTCAGACAAATTAATTATTTGCATCATAAAAAAAAATCCTAACAGTGAAAGAAAATATTCCAGAAGGAAGGGATGAGTAAAAAAGCTCCAGGTGATTTTTCATTACATTAAAAACAATTCCCATTCTCATAAAATATGCAGAACTTTACATCTTAAATAGCATATTTACCTTCAAAAAGTACTTTCTTTTTAGTCTTGCAAGAAATTAAACCTTAATTAGATAGGAAAGTATTTGGAATATATCCAGAAATAAAAAAACTACAGCTATTCCCCTATAAGTGGCACAGCATCTGTCAGCAGTTTTCACATACCTTCAGGAAGGTATCACAAATTAAACCAACACTGTACTTGCTCTCCATGATCAGAGTTAATATTCTGCAGACCCAAACTGGCTGCCTTGTTTATTTCAAAGTTTCAATTTCTATTGCTGCACTTCACCCTGGCAAATAAACAGATGCACGAGGGGCTCGCCCTCTGAATAAATAATAAAATCTAACCTGTCAGATCTTCCTTTGTTTCGAATGAAAAAACATTTTATCCCTCTGTGATGTTGTTGAAGCTTAATCTTGTTGCAGGAGACTGAATGAGCAGCCTTGGTGTAAGAACTAACGGTGTGCTCGAGCTACGTCACCACCTTGATGAAAATCAGAATTACATCTGAGACCAGACAGGAGGAAAGGAAGATGCACTATACAAAATATGTCTTCATTTGGGGAGTAAAGTATTACTCAGTGGCATTGTACATTGTTAATAAACTTTCTTTATCTGAAACTATAATTTAATATTTATGTATCTAATTTACATGTGACAAAGTAGCATATTCTAAAATTAGAGTGTAACCAGCAAACTATTAACTACTATAAACAATACCAAAACACAACTCAAACATATTTTAAGGAAACAATAGATACATTTTGGACTGGTGAATGATTCCAATTGCAGATAGTGTTTTAAATACAGCTGTCAATTACATCTTGAAAAAATTTCTTCAAGCTCAGAAAGATTTTCTGCTGAGGGATTCCTGGGTATATACATAAAGACCAAGAGCACACAACCAGAAAGTCCCCTATTGGTTACTAGTAGATACAGTAATAATTGTAAATGCTGAAATTGTGTGGGGGAAATAATTTTAAATACCCATGTTATATGATGCACTAGACAAATATCCCCTTTGAGCAGAAACTAAAGAAAATACCGTGCCCTTTATTATCTCTGTGGTTTCTTATGTGTAATAGACAGCAGAAGAATTGCACTTATTGTAACATTACAGTGTTAGATTCAGTTCACCTTTTAGAATATTAGTGGCCATAATACTTATGATAGGTTGTGCCTTATGCAGAGATGACTAAAGATGTGCATTTAAATTAAAAAAAAAAATTAAATAAACAAGCAACCACTTACAGAACCAACAGTGAGGCTTAACATAACAAACATGCACTAACCCTACACTTATGCAAAACTAAGTTCTTCCAGGAAACTGTAACCAACTGTTGACCTTCCACAAAGGTAAAGGTTTTGTCCCTTGGTAATATGTTTGGACTTTGTAGTTGAATTCCAGTTTATTAGCTCATTGTCTGTAAATGTGCTGTTCTACTGTGGTATCCTTTAGCTGCCCTTGAGCTTCTGCAGAATCTGCAATCTTACAGTCACTTTTATTTAAGGTTTTATTGAGCCGCAGAGTAAGTCCCCTTCAGCACTACACAAATAGGCTTCCTTATTCATCCTCTTCAGGTTCCTGTGGTAAAATTGGTGTCTCCTCCTTTAAACAAGCACTAAAAAACCCAAGGATTGTGCTGTAAAGGTGATATTTGCTTTTCTCGGAAGCAATGTTGTGACCTTCATCTGGGTAGATCTGGCAGAGGAGAAAGGAAAAAAAGTAAATAGTTTTTAAAGGCTTTTCAAATATTTAGGGCTCTAATTTTCTTTCTCTGATCTTCAACATGTTTTAGATGACAACAGGATGATAGCACTAGTTTTATGGCATCAAGGAAAGCTAACAATACCCAAAGTAAGACTCGTTCTCTTGGAATCTGAACTTACATGAAACAACCACTGCAATGGGATCGGCAGAAGTGAAAAAAAATTATATTCTCAGCAATTGTGCTTACAACAGTTTACTTCAGTGGCATTTTCAATAGTGCCTAGGCATCCAAATCCCATTAACATCCATGAGGATTAATTATCTCATGCTTTTAGGGACCTATCAATATTTCAACTTCTAAGTGTTTGGCAAAACCCCTATTTATTCATATCTTAACTATCTTCCTGTCTGGTCTAAAGTCCATCTTCTCTCTCTCCTAGGGTGGATGTGGGCATTTTTATGTTTTAAAACAAATACCACTGGGAATTTCTCCCGAGCGAGGCTGAGCAAACATTTGCAGGCTCGATGAAGAAAACCAGGCCACAAGACAAGAGACCTGAGGAGGCCTGAGGCAAAAATCTTCAGCTGCCTCCTCCAACCCCAGGTCATCACAAGGTTGCATGAGAACAGCTCAACAGGGCTCTTCTGGAGAACTCTGTCATTCCTGCTTCTTCCTCTCTCCACAGGCCTCCACATCACCTCAGCTACAACCACACAGGCAGCAGGAACAGATTCTACATTTAAAGTCCTTTTTTCTCCCTCAGCTGGCACCACCCCCATTCTTACCACCTCCTCCCTGACACGAGCTCACACTCCAGTGCAGACACAGGATCACCCTAAGCCCAGCAAGGCTGAGGTTTGCAATGGCCAACAAAAATCAGGGAGTATTTGGAGGTACTGATTCAACCAAAACCCTCTGCCAGCAGCATCCACCCATCCTGGGTGGGTCCTTGAGAGAGGCTCTATCGTGATCTTTCAATTAATTTAAATGCTGAAAATAAGGCGAAATTACTCTCATGGGACCCAACATATTTTAGGCAAAAAGGGACCCAAAGTAGTGACACCTCCATGTTACAAAGAGTGCCTATGGATTCCAGAGCACTCTGTATGACATTGTAGGATAAACAGCTGGAACAAAGAAGGATGAGAGAGAGTAGAAAAAGCCCAGGAGAACAACAAGATGCTACAGCTCCTGATATCCGTACTAATGGTGAGAAAAATGGGATTAAACAGTTCTAACTGCAAATTGAGGTAACACCACTGTGTTGTGGTACAGAGGGTCCTTTGCAGCGAGGAAACAGCAACAGGAGGTTAAATGTCCAACTATGTTTATAGGAAAAGTCACAGGTGCACATACCTGCATAGTGTAATTAGCCCCAGCTTTTATTAGACGCTTAATTAGTTCTGCTGAATGCTGGAAGTGAACTTTAGCTGCAAGAAAACATTTGATATTATTAGAAACAGCTACATTAATACGAAATAACTAGTCTGTTATACTGCTTTGGCTGAAAACATTTCCAGGCTCTGTGATTACTGGATCTGAAGCTGACTATCTCTAAGGCCAGCCCCACCAGCAACAGGGTGTTTGTTACAGCAGAGATTTTGGAGAAGGAGCTGGAAGCCCAAGGGGAAGCCACCATCCTTTCCAGACACTCAGTGAGGACTCATCTGTTTACCCTTGATTTACACACTCTGTGATATCTTAGAGATGTGTAAACCCATTCTGTTTGCACATTGTGGCATTTTCCAATTTGCCTGAAAGAAAGCTTACTGCATTTTCTATTGCCTGCACAGGGTCATTACACCCCACTCTTTAGGTAATGGACTTTCTGGGACCTATCAGTAACCTGATCTTTGTGTGGTAAAACCACTATTACCATGTCCTAACCCTGCAGAGTTTAGGGCTGGGCAGTATCACTGGATGTGATATTGAGCAGGGGCAGCAGACAATCAGACTCCCAGGCCAGAGCACCCTGCACTCTCAGACATCTATCAAAGCCCCAATTCCCTCCAGCACTCGGTCCAGAGGGGCAGAAATTGCTGCTGCCTGTTGAATCAGTAAAGCCTGAGCCCCTCAGGCCTGCTCAGTCACCCAGCGTATTTTCATCCCTCCCCCCCTGTGCTCTGGGGAGAAGCACTGTGTGTTGGCAGTTTGGGCATGACCAGGACGGGGCTACTCGGAGACTTTCCTCGAGCCTTTATTGCAACATCAGCCTCACTACAGGGTTTGAGACAACTAAAAGATGCCAACAGCTCATGTCTGTCAGCAGCAGCCAAAGATTTCTTTGTCTCAGGGCATTTCAAAAACTTTCCAGCCAATAACATATCGCTAAAGCTTACAGAAAATTATTCTAGCCAATCACTGAAAGCACATGTACACCTGCTTCAAACAATACTTGCTTGTATGCTTTCTATTAACAATAAACAATACTCCATTATTAAGCTTAAAACTTTCTACTATCTTGCTAAGCATATTTTTCTGCAGTCCTAAGATCTATCCTAGCCAAACCTAAAACTCAGACTATTGTTTCACGTCCTTGCTTGCTCTACTACTGTAACCTTTTCCTACTTTCAAGCTTTGCAGTTGCAGCTAATTCTAAATTCTTCTGCTCTTTCTGTTTCTGGGCCCTGCTTTCACAGCCGTCTAAAAGCCTTCTCATCTTTAATATTTCCCACACCCTGCAGAGGGTTTGCAGCCCTCTGGTTGCACTTTGGGTCTGTAACCCGGGTTTGGAAAATCAGGGGTGACAGGCTGGCACTGTGCCAGCTGTGCTGGGCACTGTCACCTCAGCCCTTGCCACTGAGAGGCACTTCTCCCTTCAGACTGAGTAACAAACCTTGTGTTATCCCATATCCACCAGAAAATACTGGGAAAGGAGTAAGCATCTCAGTCTCTAGAGCAGCTGTTTGCACCACTGCAATTTGTGCCTGCATCAAAGCTCATTCTTTAGTCATCAGTTAAGAAAGTTCAGAATAATGCCCTGCAGTGAAATCTGCAATTACAAATTATCTCAATTGATGCATCTTATGATTTTATCTGAAGTGTTAGAACTTACCCTGTATTACTCATTCCCTTCTTAATCTACTGCTAAAAGTGTGGGTGCTATTAAAAGGTTCTGTGTAGCTTCAGCTTCAGAAGGTTTGGCAGTACCTTGTAATTAATTAGATGAAAAAGATTAACTTCCCATTTGGTAATGTACTTCACCAGCTGTACTGATAATGCTGCAGAATTTGTATGAATTTAGAGCACCATTAAAAATGTATGTTGTTCTATTAATAATTCATGTCATACCTTTCACTAGCAACACAGTGGTCCACAAGACTTAAACAAATTAAAATGTACAGCACCTAAAAGGTGCAAATCCTCAGCAAAGAAAAGTGTCACCAGTTCAGAGTTAGAAGTGACAGTTGAAACAAAAGAAAAAAATCCTACAAGAGGAAACATGAACCTGCAAATGCACTTGCTAGGTGTGTGCCTCATCAGCCCTTGAACACCTGCCTATTAGAAGCACCGACTCCAAATTAGCTGCATCTGTAAATACTCACCATCAGCTGTCCCATGAACTATTAGCAAATCCACTTCTTTTAAACCATGAAGATTGTGTAATACACTGGATGCCTAGTGAACAAACACACACAGAGCTGTAATAGATTTGGATTTTAAGAGTAAAGTGGTCATTTTAAGTTACTTGTTTATGCTAATTTACCTGATAGGTAATTTCATCTTTTGATGGAATCCCAAGGTATCTTTCTGAAAAGGCTGATGCTGTAAAAATAAAAATAATAATAATAAAAAAAAATTAAAAATCTTTGTGAATTCCAAGTTATTTCTATTTTAAAACTCATCATTTCTGGCCTAGAGTCAGAAGCTATTTAAGCCATGAAGTTGAGATGTTCATTTAGAGACACAGAATGTATCATTTTGATGCACCATTTAAACCAACTTTTAAACAGTTAAAAAAAGAAACCAACCAAAAATCAACCAACTCTCCTCACAAAAAAAACCCACAACAACCAAAAAATGAACAAATCAACCCCAACAACAATTAAAAAACCCAAACCCAAAAGAAAACACAAGCTAAAACCCAAAGAAAGTCTAACAGACCATCAAAGTAATCTGGTCTGGTTTTCTGTGCATCACAGTTAATAGTCTGTGCCCAAAACTTCAGATAAAGAACCAAATAACCTGTGATTGAACGACCACATGGCTGATACTGTAGGGAACTCACTGCTAACCTGAAAGGATTTATTCCTAATACAAGAACTGATTCATGCTGATATACATAAAAGACTCTTAGGAATTCATAGGAAAATGAGGTAACTGCAAAATCAGTGCTGTCAATAACCCCATGGCTGTTGTGGGTTTTGGTGAAGTGTCTTAGTATCAGCTTTAGTTTCATTGTAAAAAGAGAGCAGGACAGTGAAGTGAATCTCATTAACATTGTTACATTATTTCTCCTTAGTTAAAATAAATAGTTTATCCCCATGAATAAAAGGTATTTGGAATGAACTATCACACAGGTTTAGGGCAGGGAACACTCACCATATAACTTCATGTCTGTGATTGGTGCCACCACAGCCCCACACTTGAAGAGGTGCTCGCTGGATTTCAGGATCATCGAGGTAATGTAGCCACCATACCCCTGACAATGGGATTGAAATTTTGGTTGATTTATTTCATTCTAGCAAGAATAAAGCTAAAGGCCATTGTGCTAATCCAGTGGTATCATTTTTACAGCTTAAGGGTGCATAAAGATCTCATTGACCTGGTCATGTCTTTTAATCTGTGTGGTTAATAATAATGAGTGCTGCACATTTCTTCACCATCTCCAAAGTCTAACACATCTTCCCTGGAAGAGCTGATACCAGAGAGTCATGAAAGGTTTGTGAAAGCTTTAACTTGAAACCACAGATTTCCTTGAAATGACACTGGCAATCCATTTCTGAACACTTGTAATCATTGTAGACTCAAAGAAAATGAAATTCTGAACTGTGGCACCTGGAATCGATATATTATGGGCTCCTCAAATTTCTCTACTTGCCATCTTTGTTTTCCCTTCATCAGTACTAAAAAATTGGTATTTCTTCAGGTATTTGTTGTTGTTGTTGCTTTGTGTTTGGTATAACACACTTCAGGAAGATGAAATTATCCCATGACAGGGAAAATATAATGCAAAACACCAGGTGATCCAAAAAAAGATTATGGATCAAGTGCTTACAGTTTTCTCATGGACTTTTACAAATGCTGCCTGCTCCTGTTCTTCATGTCTAAATATTTGTTGAACAGATGCTTTCCGTGGAAGAATGGTAATATTTGAAAAGCCTTTAACCTTATTTAAGAAATATAAGCAAAGAGGTTTCTTGTTCTTTGTAATCAATCCATATTAAGTAGGAATGAACACACTAGAAAATACCAAATAGGAGCTGGATTTTCAAAGGAGTGTGAGGAACTGAGTTATTCCTTTCCATAGAAGTTTCAGCCCAAGAGGCCAAGAGCCATCCAGATCTGTCCATGTGCAGGAGTAGATCTCACCTAAGACAGAATTTCTGAGTGGGCACCTGTAAATTGTATAATTCAAAGAGTTTAAGAGAATAGAAACTTTCCACTGCCTCTGGGTTTTCTCTGCTTTTACTTTTGTTTAATATTCTGTTTGTGTCTTGCCCAGTAGCTCCACAGCACAATTTTAACCCAAGGATAGGTATTGTGAGCTTATTTTTTATTTATTCCATGTTTTCATTAAGAGATTGTTTAATTCTCCTGGGAGTTTCTTTCCTTTGTGCCTGTGTCCTTGCTTCCAGCCAGGGATTCCAGGACAAAAACACTACAGAGTGAGTTTTTTATAAATCCTTAGAAGCATTTCACAGTGTCATTGCTACTCCATACTCCCTGATGCAAGAGAACATGTGGTGCCTCACTCATCTGCTGGGTTTCTGGGGTTACAGCCTAAATGCCACATTTTCAAGAATGTCATTGGCTGTAGAATTGCAACTGATTTTTAAGCTCTCTTTTCACTTCCATGAATAAAACCACAAACTCCATGGAACCCCCCCTTGGCTGTCCAGCAGCCCAGAAAGGCCCTTGGATCACAAATCACTTAGGCTTGCACCCCTCACAGAGATAAGCAAGGGGGCATTGGCAGATTGCCTGGCAATTTTCCCCACTGTGCCCTTCTAGACAGTCTTGTCCCTCTTGTGCCTCATTGACATCACCAATTGTGACAAGAATTTTACTTCTGTGTGGTTCTGAAATCTCTTAAAGAGCTCCCTTAAAGTGTGCATAAATCCAGCTTTATGAGATCAGCATTTAGCCGTTCCAAAGTCAACTTATTTTCCAGTTAAATGCATATTCTGTTTCCATGAGTAAAGCAGATTTAATGCACAGAAAGAAAAAAAAAATTGTTTCCCTACCACGTTCTTGTATGTGATAAAAAAGAAATGACTTTTAAAGTAGATTTTTTAATCGACTCTAAAACAAGGATAGTGGAGGAAAATACAATTATCCCTAAGAAGCTTTTAAATAGATTTTTTTATCATTAATTATAAAACTGACTTTTAAATGTTATGATTTTTTTTTTTCTGACAGTAAAAAACAACTCTGAAAGGTTAACTTGGAAAGGGAAATTTCCCTGAATTCAAAGCAGCATTGAAAGCTTATCGAATTTCCCATTCTTCACTCTTCAAGGCTGCCTTCAGAAAATAAATGCAGGAACATGGTAATCAATAATATTTTGTGGAAGAAAAGAAAATTGGGGTAGGTCTTGGCAGATGTGTAAAGCCATGGGTACATGCATGCTCTTCAGTAACTGTCTCATCACATCTCTCTTAGAAAAAAAAATACTGATGAATTTCCAGCAGAAAACAAGTCGGAATTTTCAAGTACCAATGGAAGGAATTTCTGCAGTCAAAACCAAGCAGTTCTGGATGCTTAGGGATTTCATTCCAGAATCAGTATTTTCAATCAAATGAAATGAAAGAAGTGAGGGAGGGAGGGAGGGAGGGAAGGAAGGAAGGAAGGAAGGAAGGAAGGAAGGAAGGAAGGAAGGAAGGAAGGAAG
>JBBMKD010000222.1:8130358-8141245 GCA_037834095.1 Argya squamiceps | reverse complement strand
AGGGAGGGAGGGAGGGAGGGAGGGAGGGAGGGAGGGAGATGGAGAAATGTTGATGTTTCTATGCATGTGTACTTTTATATACATCAGTAACAGGCATTAAAACCTGAACAGAAGTGTGTACCACGATCACCTGGTGGATGAAATTGTCCCTGCTTGTACATCCTCAGCTGGAAAATCTCTGCCTGCTCCCTTACAACCCAAATACTGGTTTTGACCCAAGTGAAATTCTTGCAGTGAGAGTTTCTTTCTTAGCTCAGGGAGTGCAGCAGGAGTTCAGATCTTTGAGGAAGGTCATGTTCATGTGAAATGCTAATAACAGTCACAAACATCAGCCAGTCCTCAAAATGCTGCCATGCAGGAGGTAAATGTCAATCTCCTCATCCTGCATCCAGACAGGCTGAGACAGGCAGGTTAAATGAGTTGCCTGGGGCTGTGCAGCAACTCAGCAACAGAGTGAGAACTAAGGCACTTCATGGTGAAACACATGCTGCTCTTAAAAGTGATAAGTGGGGGGTATTTGATCAGGGTTTGTTACTGCTTTGAGCTGAAAGGCAGAAAACAGCTTCATTTTTAATAATATAAAAAAAAGCTTAAAAAACATTACAAGGTTGCACATGTTCACAGATGAAGCAGCAGTTGTGTGGTGTTTCTAATTGCTGCTTTTTAATAGACATCAGTAAAATGCTGTTTAGTTTGCTGCTAAAAGTCGAGCCTTTGCCTCGTTGTGTCTCATGCTAGGGGCAATGGCATGCAGCTAATAAAATAGCAAAGGCAAGATTTCTCACTGGTGCAACAAGGAACTTGCTGACAGCACCACAGGGTAGGTGCTCAGCTAAGCTCAAGGGTCAGTAAAACATTCAGATATAAAACCTGTATTTTATAGGACAACATTGTCAATTTAACTACAGCCCAAATATAAAACTGTAAGAAACAAGCTTTCACAAAACCCAAGTCCCTATTAAAAATTTCTAAAGAAAGCAGAAAGTAAATTTTTTAACAAATACTTTCTCCTTCAGATTCTGAAATGCAAATAGTGTTATACCATAAAACTGAGTTTATTGACTTAAATACCCATTCTTAGAAAAAATACAGTGCAGAACAGACAGTAAAGTATGGATGGCATTTTTCCCGTTTTAATAATTGAAATTGTCTTAGGAAAATACATAAATATATTTGTTTATGAACTGACAGCACTTTCTTAAAGAATCATGATGGTATAACCAGCTATTTTTGCACATTACCTTTCCAAATATACCCAGTCTCTTAGGATCAATGAAGGGCTGTTTCAGAAGTGATCTGAAAGGGAAAAAAAGTTTCTTTTTTAATTTTGGCAAAGTAAAATGGTGGATTTTACTTTCTGAATATAGTACGTAAAGAACATTATCTGTGCATTAAGGAATTGCCATAGATGAAGATCAGGTAGAAGAAGAAATTACATCCATACAATTAGTACTGCACTGGGAAATGTGATTTGTTTCCTAATTCCTTTTTTATAAGGCAAACAGTTGGTGTTTGGCCCATCTCACCTAATTTAGATATCTGAATTTAAGCATCTTGTCTAAATTATCCATTTACATCTGCTTTTCAGTTAATGGAGAGAAGAGAGATACTCTTTAGCATTCCTACACATGTTGGAAACTTCTCTCAGTCTGGGGAGGATCATCCTTCAGAAATGCCAGGATTTTCTACTGACTAGAGCTTAAATGACTGGATTTGACCAGGTGCCTAGCACCAGCTAAAGGAAGATAAGATGAATGGAACTTCTTGAATCTAGATAATTATACAAATAATTAATTCTCTTATCAAGGCCAATAATCATCTATGGTGAATTTTATACAGAAAAGACAGAATAACCTGAGGGGAAATATCAGACACAGCTACTTATTCATGGAATGGTTGAAGCATCAACCCCTTTCAAAAGAAGAAAAAGTATCTGATTTACAATCTGTCTTTCCCTGGGAAACCCCAGAAAAAGTCCATGCAGACCTTGGTATGAGCCATTGTGACGTGCACCCTGAGTAAGGAGTGCTGTCAAAGCTATACATGATGAATTTACTCTTTTCTGCAGCTGGTAGACTTATATCAGTCTAAGAATGATAATGCAAATGAGAAATAACAGGCACCTGCCAAAATCTTTTTTCTCATTTTCACCACTAGAACTCCATTTGGGTTGTGTGATTACTCCAGAACTCTGTGGAGAAAATGAGAGTAGTATCCTACGGTATAGACCTAAAATATTATAACACAAATGCATTTATATGTTAATGTGGGCAGCAAGAAATTGACCTACAGAATATAGACAAACATGAATTAGCTCAGGTGACATGTTTGGATTGTACAGAGCAGAACAGCTTTAACAAAGAGAAGCACCAACTGAAAGAAAACCCCAAAAACACCTCTTTGATTTTTTACTTGCTGTTTATAACAAAAGGATTTTGGTTCCAAAATTTGCAACTGCATTTAAAAAAACCCAAACATTAACAATGCAGAGAAAACATACTGGGCAGTTTTAGCCCAAATGCCCATTCATCCAGGTGGAGGCAGAGTGAAAAAGAAGAGTTTGCACATACGTACTCTACAGCTGCTATTTGGTCCTTCACTTCCACTGATCCTAAGCACCGATGGACCTCCTGTAGGATCTTGAGGCCTTGAAATCCACTCCCTCTGCCATCAAATCGAGCTACGATGACATTATCAGAGTTGACAAGCACTGAGTCCCAGTCAATGTGAAACTTATCTGTAACCAACTGGCTGCCTGGAGCTTCATCACTGCAAATACCAACACACCAGACACAAACGAAGACTATTGACAATGTGATGCGCTGTGCCGAGCTCTGATATTTTATTTAACCTGCGTGGCAGAGTTCAGTTGGTTATGCAACCCTGCTGAGCTACTGTCACTTCCATCAATACCATCCCATTAGGGCTGCAAGCCCTGCAGCAAAATAATTTCTTTAACTTTATGACCACTGTGCTGCAGTGCTGCCAATACCTGAATACATTTTGTTGAAGGACACACAAAATTAAAGCAGGTAGTACTGCTTATAATAAAGGGAAGGAACAAACCCCAAACACAATCGCTAATGGCTGGCTCAGTTCTGACAAGGCTCATGCAGAATTTGTAACGTCTCACTGAACACACAAAAAGGTAAAATTCATTCAGCAGCCTGATTACCATTTCGTAGGATATATAATAATATTAAGAAGGATGTCATCTGAGAAAACAAAAATAATTGCATTATTGTATCCTTGAATAGATTTTTTGAAATAGAGTACAAAGACTAAAGCATACACTGGAGAAAATTATATTTTCTCCATCCAAATTCATAGGAAGAAACGGATGCAGGCAGGAGTGATAAGTCTGTTTTATGACCAAAAAAAAGGTGGTTTACAGCACAAAAAGGTGAAATAGAATGGGAGAATGCAGTTTCTAGAAGAACAATAAGATTTTCCATTGAAGCCAAATACACTATTTTCCTTACAAAGAAAATAAAATGTCAGTTTTAAAAGGGAAGTTTGTCATTATTTTCCCCCAAGATAAAAACAGAATAGAAGAACAGGCTATCATGAAGTTGTACAAAATGCAAAATAGTTCTATGCAGGCTGCAACTGCCAGTGGAATGCAAATTAAAATGCAAAAGTGTCTGTGCTGCCTGTATGGAAATTAAATTGGATGGTCTGTGGGAATATCCTGTCTAAGGTGAAAAAAAGATGAAGACAGAAATTATTATTTTGCCAAATAGACTTACGTAAACCCTGGGGAGGAAAGAGAGATAAAATATCCTACAATAAGTACTGCCTTACAAATACAATAATGTGCTGATTCAGTATCTGGCTTTGGCTGTGGATAACACAGATCATCTTCAAGGTAATCACTCAGTTAATTGGCAAGCATATGATGAACGTGGGTGTTCTCAAATGCAGTCGGATCTGTCTATTTAGTTGATATATCATGTACTGAAATCAGGATTACTCATTTACAGACTCAGCCACAACATGTTATGCTTGATTTACCATTATCTTGCTCATCAGGTTTATACTTGGCTTTATAAAAAGAAAAGAAGGGCTTTTTTTTGGAGTGCTTAACCAATTCAGTTGTGATTACACTAATTACTGAGACTGAGAAGCAATGAGTCTGGAAATATTGTCAAGTGAGCTCTGCAGAAAACACACAATTCAGGAAGTATATAATCATTATTATTTGCAATAAGGAGCAGAACAATACTTTCAGTTTCTGCTCATTGCACAGAGCAAAGTTCTCAGAAGCACTACACACTGACACAGATGTGTTCACAAAGTATTTATCATTATTTCCAATAATAGGAGCCTCAGACCAGTTACAATTATTGTGAGTTCTTCCAACTTTTCCACAGTAATAACATCAGAAATATCCATGTTTGACTAGGTAACTTTCCAACAGACTAACACATCCCTCACAAGTGAAAATATTGTGAGTCAGCCCGCTTTCCTCCCTTTAAATATGAGAACCAAACTACCACAGTGTTCACATCTGATTTATATGTGTTCCATATCTAGGTTATACATACATCTGGTGTATCTAGATATATTTCTAGACACTTGGGAATAAGAGAATAGGCATACAGTTATATACCTTTCTCTAAGCCAAAAAGTGCTTAAAACCAAAAAGTGTTTTAAATCAAAGGTGAATCAAAGGTAGGTTAGTGAATTTCTTCAACAAAAAAAGAACAACAAACAGAACCTCAGCAAGTTTCTCAGTGGGTGAGAACTGACAGTGATGGTTCCTCAAGCTCCTTGTTGGAGGTCATAGCTGGGCTACTTTTGGGCTCAGAGTTTAAACACTACACATCATCCAGCCTGATGGATTGTTTGATGTATTGCTTTAGGAAGCAATTTTCCAGTAGCTAGTTTATTTCAAAAATGTCCATATAAGTGGTCTGTGATAAGCATTTAAGATTATTTCTCTTGAAGTACACGTCAAAATTCCCATTAGCACCAAAAGGTCTCTACTCTTCAGCTGCCCCTATAAAATGATGCTGAGTATCTGAGGTGTGCTTGAGAGACAGCAGATATATATTTCCTAATACTTGCATTATGCCTTCTATATTTCTTCTAGTTTTTTAATGGCCTGTTCTTGAAGCTGCACAAAAAATTCACTTTCCAACCCCACTGTCTTATCTTGCTATCAGTCCCAAGAGTGCATTCACTGGGGGTATAAACAGGTCTGATTGTTTGTGCAAGGCCTAAAACTTTCATCAGTTCAAAACCAGGCAAACCAACCCTTGCTTATGACCAAAATTTAGGAAAACACGTTAAAAAAAAAACGAACAGAAACATCTCAGAGACAATTCACTTCTACTTTGAAGAATACTTGGGACAATCTTTCCACTGATTCAGTTTTACAATATCAACTTACATACTGGACAAGTTTAAATGGCATTAAATAATAGATACTGATATTTAAGATACATTATCTACACATTTGAAAGAATGAGGTTAATTACGATCAAAGCAAAATTAAGAATGATTATCAACTCTGATTTTATCACCCAGATTCAATGCCAGAGTCTTTACTTAATCATTTCCTGTGTGTTACCAAGAAATGTATCTTCCAATTTTTTTAATGAGTAAGGTGAACCATAATGAGGAAATCAAGGATCTGAAATTTAAACTTTGATTCTAATTATATAGAAAAGAGATGGTAATCACTTTTTCAGGCAATTACCATGCAGCTCTCTAATATACAGCTACACTGTGTATTGCATCAGAAGGAAACTGAGTGTGAAACATTATCAGTGGTTCAGGAGAACAAATGGAAGAAAGGAAAAGTGTTTCAATCTATTTAACATTTTATGGGCTACTCATCACAATTCTGGAAAGAAAAGGAGTGCCAGCCACCATAACTGGTTTCTACATGAGATCTGTTAGACAGTCCAGCCATCCAGATGGACATAAATTTTAACACAGCAATACAAAGACCTACTATTTGTGTATTGCAGCTTGCTCTGCAGCTGCTAATGGATGAATGTTCACACAATCTTTATGCTGATGGTTACAGCATAATCAGGTCCTGGTCCTTAAGCTGAGCTTGTGTCTATATGGAACTGTACTCAGTTCACACCCAGGTTTTCACACCAGGACCAGATTCCTCCTGTAAAACTTCCTTCCAGGATTCAGCCTTAACACTCTCAGGCATCTGTGGGCCATGTGCTGAAAGTTCAAATTTACCTACAGACATCCTTGCATGAATACAGAAGTCTTTTCATAGTCGTGCACCTTTGAAATGCCTGCTAGCTCTCAGTGATTTGAGAAAACCCCAAACAACAGATCATCCCCATCATAAAATCATTCATAACCTTCCTTCCTTCCTTCCTGCCTCCCTCCCCCCCTCTTCTCTTTTCAAAGTGCAGTGCTACTGATGAAAAGCAAACTCCACTTCTCTGCTAATACACCCCTTTTCCATTCTTATATCTTCTGGTTTTCCATTTCTAAGTGCATGTTGCCTGGATCAAGATGTTTCATAGGTTCTCCTTTCCAAAAAAATGGACATATAATTAAACCAACATTCTTACCAAGGACATTGGTAAGCACTCGTTTTCAAAGGTTTTTCTCTCAATAGCTGGACTATAATGACAATCATGTCATGGCTGAGAATGGAAGACAGCAAGCAGGGGCAGCTGACCAGTACAAAAGACAGCACTTGTTATCAGCTCCCAACTCTCATCTAACACTGCTGGCAGTAGGAACAGGGTGTTTCTCCATCAGTCCCAACAGTACCACTCTGGGACTCAGAAAAGTCAAGTATCTGGGAAATGATATCATCTACACAACTAATCAATGTTCCCTATAAAAGCTACATGTTCTCCTTGGATACGAATAATTTTCTCCTTTTTTTGTAAGTAGTACTTCTGAACATGAAATAAACCTTATGATGTCAATTTGGGGCTGTGTGGGTCAAGAAATTACCCCCTATACACCCACAGATATCCAACTGCTCTTTCTCAAGATCTAGGCAGAATTTATTAGGCTCAAATAATCATCCCACAAGGGAACCTCCCATAACTTCAGTGACAGTTTGCAGTTTTATATTTCATTTGGGGACCTCTTTAATAGAAAAAGGGATTGCTGGCAACCTTAGCTTCAAGTCTGTAAAAAGCTGCTGAAGAAATACAGTTTAATGTAACTTATTTTTCTTCTAGGGAAAAGAAGGACACAAAAGATGATACAGTACATGTGCCAGGACAGATTTAAAATTTTCAGTTTCATACTTTCAGCAGTGTACAGGGTTTTCTAAAAATAATCCCTGCTAAAGCTAACATTGAGAATTCAGTATTGCAAAGATAAGAATCTGACCTAAAAGGATCAAAGTCTTTATACCATAAATGTAGATAGAACAATCTGTACTCATAAATTGCTGATTTTCCTTTTTATCTCATGTGCCTATCATAAAAAGCCCCAACAAATTATAAAACATATCCATACATCATGACTTGGCGACATTATTTGCTCACTGGGCACCAACCACCTTGGTAACTTTAAATTCAGATGCTGCCTCAACACTGTTCTCACTTCTTTCAACTCTTGAACTCTTGATATCAAAAAACAATTCAAAATAGTACTTTCTTTAGCTTTTTTTTTTCCTTTTCCTGTGATTTCTGCCCTTGGACTTCTCAGGTTTCTGATCTTTCCCTTCTGTCTTCTCTACGTTCTACAGGAGTTTATAACCCCATATTTTACCACAGCTGTGTATGGCAGATTATGTATTTATTAAGATACTTGAAAAGGGAAGCGTTGCACTGCTAACACTTTTGTTTTTCCTTGCTCTCAGAAACAGGAACGAGCACAAGTGTTTGCAAGTCTCTGCAGGGCTGCTGGGGTCAATTCACAGAGTCAGTTTGCCTTTGGCACTTGCATAAGTGCTGCTTAAAATACCATCATTCCTCCAAGATCATGCCAGGAAATGCTGCAAAGATGAAATAAAATCCATGTGTCCTGTTTCCCCACAAGAAAAGAAAAATATGTTTGTGAGCCAATTAAAGCAGAGAACTTCCACAACTGCAGATAATTATGACTGAAAATTCTGAGTTCTAAAACACAAACTGGAGTTGGAAATAAGCAGGTTTGCGCCTTTCTGTCCTCATTTCTGATCTGGGCAGAGGAACTTGGGATCATTCAGCAGCTCAGGTCTGTAAACACCTCACATCCAACCATAAGGGTCTCTGCTGCCACTGAGGGGAGATCTGCTCCAGGTGACACAGCTCAGTAACGTGGCATTATCATGAATTTAGCACTGCACTCCTACATGTCTGTTACTGAAATTCACATCCATTCTTTCCAGCTGGGAACTGGAAGAAGCTCTGTAGGTCCAGGAAAGCTCTCTCCACCCATGCTGAGTTTGTGTGGAGAAAGGACTGATGACCTGAGCTGGTCATCACCACCACTTTTCACACTCATGACTCTGCTCTTTTCCTCTGCCACACACGTGCAGACCCACAAAGACTGACTCTCTCCCTGCAGGAAACACACACCCTTCTAAAAGAACAGCACAGGTTTCCAGGGAATACCACCCTCCTTCCATGCAGCTTTTCTACAAAAATCCACAGACTTTGGATCATGCCTGTCATGCCTTCAACCACAGATGATCAAAAGTAACTTTTATTTCATTCTGGTGTTCCTAAAAGCAGCTTTGCTTTATGCATCTCAACTGAGCCCCTCCTGGAAGCTGTACTCATTTCTTTCAGGAATAAAAAGGAGCACATGCTCTGAGTGAGGTGCTCTGTGGGCAGGAGCAATAAGGGTCCAGGAAACACCTTTCGATGGAGGGCTACTCAAAGCTCCACCAACAAAAATGGTAGTGCCTCCCAGACATGAAGGTGCAGCAAAGCACAGTCAGGTTTGACTAGCTCAAAAAAACCCCTAGGCATCTCTACCAGACAGCACCTGTCACAAAACCTTCCCAAGAACAAGCCTTTTGATTTCTCAACTCAAATCCATGAGATATTTTTTTTCCCACAAAAGGTAAAAAAAACCCCTAAAAACTCTAATTTCAGATTTAAATATTTCTGTGAAGTACTTCTTTATTATTTTGAGTGATTCCAAAAGGATACTTACATTATTAATAGAAGGGCATACTGGTTTCGATCCGTGAAATCTTTTGGCAGTGACAACTGTAAAGGGAATTCTTTTAAGAAAAGAGCAAAACATTAAAGGCTGGTAGTTACAGAGATGAAAAATAGTAACATTGCAAGAAAGCTTTTGGTTTGCTAAAATAACATTTTGCCAGATTTACCGTAATCCTCAATGTGAAGCATTTTGATTTCAGTCTTGTAATTCTTTTTCTTAGAAACAACTTCTTTCAACACAGGGTTATTTTCCAAAATATAAAACTCTAGAAAACAGGAAGAAAAACCATGTTGAAAGGCATGGAGAATCATCACACCAAAGATAAATCAAGATTCAAAAAAATTATAGAAGAAGAGATAAACGTGCAATAAATAAATCTTGCAAATTAAGCTTTCAATTAATCTTGTAAAAGAATTCCTTCTGTAAATACATTTTTTATAATGCAACTACTTTTCAATTCAAAAAGATACACATCCAGTTCATCTTCCTGGCTTTGGCAGTCTTTGTTTTCATTAAGTACCACCAAGGGAACGTCTGATGACCAACATGAACATCAGCATCTCTGACAAATCCTAGCAGCAGCTGTTGCAGCACAAGGCTGCTCTGCTGGGCAATATCCTCAGCCTCCTGCAGGCCTCCTTTTCCCCAGTATTACCTATTCCAAGGCAATATTTAGCCAGCACAGCTAAATGTGGTCACTGCATGTCCTTATTTGTCTTCTGCACTTCAGCCAAGAGCAAGACCATCAGTTTGGTTTAAAGCTGCAGACTAATTTGAAGCAACCCTTATACACAGGAAAGAATGGCTAATTTGTTCCTTTTTTTTTAAACTCAAATTACTGGTCTTGTTTCCAAAATTTGGATTTTTTAAATGAAATAATAAACTCCTCACTTAGGGCCAATACAGATAATCTGAGAATGCTTGTTCTGGGCAGTCAACCAAAATGGTGTAATTATAGTTTGAGGATGGAATAATTGAAATAATCCTTAATCATTCCATTATGAATTGAAGAGGATAATCTAATCTTGCACTGAAACACTAATGATAAATTATCTCTCTTATTATTCGACTTTTTGTTGTTACAACAAACAATATCCCTCTATCCTGACTTGCTTTATTTTACTCTAAGGTGCTGCACATAAATCTCTATTTCAGTAACACACACTCCATAGTACTTTAGATGCAGGTAATAAAGAGCAAAAGCCTGCCTTCACAGAATTGAGGAGCTCCACAGAAGTCTAAAATGCATTTATTTGAGCATTACTACCCTTTACTGAGCTGGATAAAACTCCCTGCCCTGCCTGTGCTGTGGCACTGGGCTTTGCAAACACAAACATGCTGTTAAAAAAGGAAAAAAGAAAAAAGAAGGAAACTAAAGTGCAGATATTAATTAACACTTCACAGCACGGCACTGTTTTACCAGGGTGGTACTTCAACATGCAAGATTAGCTCCACTGAACAGTGACTGGCCCAGGACAAAGGGGATGCAGACAGGTACAGTTCAAGATTTCTGGATTCTGGGAAAAACCCTGGGGATAACCCAGTTAATGAAATACAATAGTTGGGTTAGTGCTTTTGAATGAGAAATTGTCCCCCATTTCTGTAATCCACAGCCTGTGGAGTCAAAGGGAGCTGGAGGTGGCAGAGTTGTTACTTCTGCTGAACCACCAGTAAAATTCAACTGCTGAAGGACAGTCCTCCACTAAAAAGCACCTCAGCAGCCAGGATACAGTAACAGATTTGGCATCAATATAAAGGAAAATAATGAGTAAAACTTGACAAATA
>JBBMKD010000222.1:7974476-8130348 GCA_037834095.1 Argya squamiceps | reverse complement strand
ATACCCTCCTAAAAAGCCTTTACTATTGGATTTGTCTTCATTGAAAATGTCAGTGGAGTTGCTCTGATTTGAGAAATAGAAGAGGACTAAATCACCATATGTAGGTCAGCTTTTATGATCAATCACCCAAAGACTGTACCTGACTTCAACATAATTGGATTGTAACTTTAAAAACATCTCTAAAAACACAGGAGGTGCACTCCAATGGCAGCATGATCTACATAGGAAGTGAAAAGGGTGAAGACCAGCCTGCCATCTAATTTACTCAAATGTAAACAGAAGAGGAGTTACATGCATTTAGTCCAAAAGGTATCTAAAAATCTGGAAAAGTTTTAGTCATTTGATCAACTGCTTTCCTTACCATTTGCTGATGTGGATGCTGCTAAAAGGTAATTAATACACTTTATATGAATTAGTTTCCATACACTTGCATGACATTTTCATGTGCTTCCTTTCCCCTCTCCCACACTCCCCAAAGAAATTAGGGATGATAAGAAAACTTACTTATTTCATAAGGCATACTCACTTGCAGTATTACTTGTCCTGTGCACACTGACAACTGGGACACCTGGTCCTGTTTTGAGGAGAGAAGTGAAACAGAGGAAGGGTGAGGTGGTTTGTGGTCTGTAGTTCAGTGACAAAAGAATGGGGGCAGCAGTTATCACAAAGACAGGATCCTGGAAGCTCCATACACACAATTCCCCTCAAACACAGCAGGAATTCCACTGGTACCCCTTGGAAATTACACAGGCTGGGCTACAGGACCAACAAAGTGTGAGACAGACACTGTCTTCTGCCTGTTCTGCAGCCCAGAACCTGCACCCAGAAGGAGCATCCTTTTTTTGTTTTTTTATTAATAATCTCCACGTTTTAGTTTTAAGTGATGAATAAAAAATTATGGATGCATTTAATGGTACTGTTTCAAATATAGCAGTTTGACATTCAGAAACTTTAGGCTGACTGGGAAATGAATTAATGATAATATCCACTTATTTTCTCTATGGAAAAGCCATAGAGATGTTGAAAGAAATATATTTCACATAATTATCTGTTTAGGAAGCTCCTTAGGCATGCCACTCTGCAAAACCAACAATATCACAGTTAAATCTAGGTGTGATGTAGTCTAATCCTATTTCACAAACTTTATTTTCACTGTACCACTAAGAAACTAAAAGTCAGGAATAACTCTTCATGCCAACAGCTCCTGTGCAAATGCACAAAGTGGTATGTGACACTGGCATGACCAAGCATTCAGCATACTCAGAATTGGCTGAGTCTGCTGTCCCTGCTCTGAAGATCCCCACCAGTGCAAACCTGCAGAAGAAAATCTTGTGTCCCCACCATTCCTCAATGTGGAATTGACACATGAGAAGCTCTGCTTTACCTCAGTGTTTAAATTACAACCATTCAGTCACTATTGGTGAGGGAGAACAATGCAGAAAAGCTCAAGTCCCTGAGGACCCCGTGGCAGATGAAGGCATGGACCCTTTGAAATTAGGAGTTACAACTCTCTTTTTGAGAAAAAAAAACCAATTCCCTTTGAGAGTTCAGAGATAGAGCCTAATTTATGTGTTTTGAGAGGTTGTCTCTCTCAATTAATTATTGCATGAGCCTAGGGAGATGCAAATACCTGAAATAAATAGCATGATGACATTCACAGCCTTCACTGAAGATTTTTATCAGTTTCATTCTCTCCCTCAAGGGGGATGATTGACAAAAATCTTACAGGTAGATTGTTGACAAATCACAGCTTTCTGCCTTAGTTCTCTAAGAAGATAATTTCTTCAGATATCTCTTTTGATTTGGTTTGATTTCCAGCTCTTTTTACTTATTCTGAATTTTTCATTTTGCTTTCAAATCTCATTTAAGAAAGACCATTTCTGAGAGGAAAGTACCAGCATTTTCCAGCCTATCTCTATTTGTCATACTAAAAGATGGAAGGATTATGACATTTTGAAAAAAGGGAGATTGCAGTAGATTAAAACATTGATCAGAGGGAAGAAAAGACCAATTTGTGCCACAGGCATTGTGTTATAGTACATCAGAACAAAGCACAGCATCTGGATTTCCCACTGACCTCCTGTCACTAACCCCAAACCCACAGCTTATTTCCTGCTGTACAAAAGGGGAGAAACAATTACTCCCTTTCTAAACTTATTTGAGTGGAGAGAAATATATCTTGCTAGGGTTTGTGAAGTGCTAAAGGAAAAATCCACAAGCAGTGTGGAAAATGAGTGCAAAGGATGTGCTTGCCAAAACTGAGAGGCTAAGGAGCCAGTCCTCCATCTACCAGGCAAGAAATAACTCCTCACTCAGGAGAGTCTCTGGAGATGCATACAGCTGGTAAAATGAGAGAGATCTCCTGGCTGAGGGAAAAACCATCCTAATAAAAGTGCTTGTGGGTAAACAGGAGGTTGAAGAATTGAAACTTACACAGATGGAACCAGTCCAGAGGCCCCCAAGGGTTTTTCTGGGCAAATTGCTTTTGTAACAATTGTGTGAAGGCTTTTTGCTGTGGTAAAATGAGTGTGTACGCACACAGCAGATGTGCCATTTGTCTCCTCGAAGCAGTTTGCCTCACTCACACAAGCAGAAGAGTTTTGATGCCAGTTCTACAGTGACCATCACCTTTGATAGTGCCAAATGCCCAGCTCGGGGCCCTGGCACTACAGGGGCCACCCTGCTGCTGCTGTACCTGCCAAGCTCTGAGGAAACACAGGAGAACACCCTGAATAACTCCCAGCCAGCATTAACTCCACATTAATGTTAGAAAAATGTTAGAAAAAATTAATGACAGTGGTTTAGCATCCCTGCCCAACATTTACAGCTCAGGGTAGCCTACTGCAGCTCAGTGGAGTGTAGGTTTAATCCTGGGAGGATGATCTACAGCCTTCCCAGCTCAGACAGAGAACTGCCAAAGTCACTGAAAGTCATGAGCTTGTGTGCAATCACATGCACAGCTCCCTACTGGCATCCACATTTTTATATCAAAGAAGCACATTAAAAATTACAGGCTGAATATAGTTTGCTATAATAGTAACAAGATGCTTTTGGACCCCGGCACATTGCTGATTCAGGGCAAAAAACTCTTCCCAATTTATCAACCCTCTCTCCTGCAAGAATCTGAGACTTACCCCATAGGGATTACATCAAACACAAGGGAAAACTCTGCTTAGAGCATGAGGAGCTCATTACTCAGAGAAGGACCTCAAGATTAGCTCCATCACTTCTGCTGCAGTATAAACCACACAGTTTGTACATTCTCCTTCTAATCAGCTATGTACTGTAGGTGCATTTCCACAAAAAAACCAAGCCAAAACAACAAAACTGAAAACAACCCTCTGATTTTAGCCAATATATATTCATAGTCTCTTGGTTTGGATATATTCCATGCTCAAGTCAGCAGGTGTTTTATTTTTGTGTGTGGGGAAAAAAAAGAAGAGTTGTGAAAGAAATAGAGAAAAAGCATGAATATAAAATGAGCCATTCATATGTATTTCAGATGAACTGTCCTCTACTCTTTGCACTCTGATCATAGCTATGAAAACATACTGGGAGGCATGGTGTCTGTAAAATTTTGCAAGTTTCAAGGTCAACAGGTCTTCCTGTGTACTTTGTTATACATTGTCTCATGCTTTTCTGAACTTTTTTTAATCACTCATATATCAGTGTTTGTTTTCTATGTGCAGGTTATAAATTTCTCTGTGTGGGACTGTTTCAATTTTTTGTTTATACAGAAATTCTGAAGCCAACTGGAGCCATTTAATGCAACTGGAATGCAGCTAACAGTAAACCACAGTGAGTTATTTATTACAATTGAACTGATATAAAGGATGTGTCTCTGGGGATTAAACCACGGCTGTTTTTTGGTAGATACACCCATACACATAATTATGGGGGTGTTTAGATACACTGCACATACATGTGTACAAACACTGCTAGAGAACACAGGCCCTCACTTTTTAACTAGGTATAGTCACACAAGATCAATCCCAATATATAAAAGAATTGTTACAAACCATGGTACCATCACCAAAATCCTGATATTTTTGGTGAAGGGGTGAATGTAAATTCTTCTTCACTTGGGGTGAGGGGTCAGGATTGGAGCAGCTTTCTGACATCACTCATAATTCAGCTATTTCTAAGACTTGCAGTCTTAGAACAGGCTCTGTGCAGAACCTTGAGTAATCCACTGCTGAGCTAAATGTTAAGACTCCAGCCTAATGCCCTTCTCAAGGGAAAACATTAATTCAGAAGCAAAGAGCACCCTGAGCATCTGCCTTACCTTTACAGTGCAGGAGGAAATGCCTGTTCATGGGGCTGAACTTTGCACTGAAGTATGTGCACTGCTCCCTCAAGAAGTTACACGAGAGACACTGACGGTTCAGTGACCCCACTGTTGATACACTGGGGGAAGAAAATGATCAGAAACATTTTACACTGGAATAAACCACAATAAAGTAAACCTGGCCATGTGGACAGGATCCAAAAGCTGCCCCCAAAGCACCAGTGGCACAGCAATAACTCACAATACTGGTGGGTAACATTAGCATTAGTAGGAAACCATGAAAACATCACTAACCTCAGATTTAAGCACTGAAAATGAGATGATTCCCCGCCACACTTTAAGTTACATGATTAAACCCTATAAATGTTTTTATACAGAAAATTTTACTTAGAACTTGATTACTTTTAAAACACAGTCATGTTAAATGTTGTATTTAGGTTTAATGTTTTTAGCTGCTTATAAATGACTAGGGAAGATGCAAGTGGTAAAAACATTTTGTGTTAGAAACTTTTCCAGTCTTTAGAAAATGGCAATTTTAATTTTGAAAAGCTGTGGTTCTTTCTGTGTTGCTGCTCAAGCACACTCATTTTTACACAATGTAAATGATTACCCAAGCACCATGGCACTTATGGCTTGGGGTGAAGAAATTGATAACACAGCCCCATGTATCTCTTACCTGTGCAGCTGTCTTCCTCTTGGGGACTCTTCAGTGCTTAAGAAATAACTGTGGCCAAAAGAGGAAAAAAGTCAAACTCAGTTTGGTAAACTATCTGATTTGGGTAGTGTTTAGAGAAGTGAGAGACACCATAAGTAACATTTTGAAAAATCAAAAATTCACAAATACCCATGAAGATTAAATACTTATATATAAACCCAAGTTCCAAAAGTCAACTTAGATCCAATATGTAGATTAGTATATATATCTATGTATCTATACTACATACCTATATATTATATTAAGATATCAGAAGCTATACAATTTCCTGTTAAAACAGTGATGAAAACAGGATTTCATGGTTTTAATTCCTATCATGCCCAGGAGCTCCAGTAGCAACCAGGACACCTCTCTGCATACTGAAAATACAGAAGATAAAGTTTCTGCTTCACTCCAAGAGTTTGCAATATAAATTGAAGTAGTAGATAAAGGTCACAATGAAATTATGTCATATATTACAATAAGTCTTATGAGATTTGAGAGCTTCTTTGAGTTGTAAAGCAACTTTTTCTTCTATCTCCTTTGCATGGGTGGAAAGAGACTTTGCAAGAACACCAAGACAAGTCCTTGGTGTTTCCCTGATGAGTTTCCCACAAAGTTTCTGCTTGAGAGGCAGAAGGAAGGCAAGGCAATTCTCTCAAGTGGCTGAGACAGCCCAGGTGACATCTGTCACCAGGAAATTCTCTATGGTTATATTTTCAAAACCCATAGAAAGACTTGTCAAAAACAGGGTTTTCTCCAGTACCAGTGGAAAAGATGGGATTTACTGGAGCTTCAAAAAAGTTCTTGTTGGAATATCATTTATTTTAAAGCAAATGAGAATTAGATATGCTGGTGTATTTTTTCCCAGGGACAGATAAAAGTGAAAATTAAGCAAGACCCACTAGTCAAATGAAGCCTTCAGACATTTTGTGTTTGTTCTAAACTCCTCTCCAAAACCACCAAACATGTTTGGCATTTCCTTCCACTCTGTCACTAAGATGGGCTGTGGAAAGATTTCTCTGTGGGTGAGAATCAGGAGCTCTGATAATCTCTATAAATAATTTGAATTTATGAAGTGGGATCAGATCCCCAAAACTCTGAGAGCTCACACAGTAAAGGTGTGATGTTTTATCAACTACTAAAGATTTACTATGACTTCTTATCTGGATTCCAGGAAAGAAGTTACCAAAATGTCATTACTGCTGCACTTATTCTGAAAAATACAGAGTCAAGTGTTATCACGGTGTGTTTCTTTCCCTCTGCATAAAAAAGCATTTAGGAAAAGAATGGCAGATGAATTGTCTTACAACTGCACTTTATGTACTCAGGTGTGTCAAAGTTACGGTAATGTTCCAAAATAAAAGAAATATTGTTGTTTAATTTTGATTTAAATGGATTCAACTTCAATAACTTGAGTATTTTTATTTAAAAGGAGAATAGTGCTTACATCTTTTGAGTATTTTCATCATATGCCAGGATTTTGATAACTTCCCAGTTCCCTGATGTCAGGTGTCTCACACTGATTTGTTCACTTTTAGCCTGTTGAGAGATGGAAAACATTGATTTTCACCTTGCTACATTCTTCTTTGCCTAGCAGGATTCCCTGCACATGTCATTACTGACTACAGCTTTTTAAACTTTAATATGCAACATAACATCTTTAAACCCCAAATTTCACATTTTGACAGGCCTGAACTTCACTTATCCTTTCCCTCCCATCTATAACAAGCCCTTTAAAGTCATTAAAATAATCTCAGTTTTCAGCACAATTTTTCTTTCAGTTGCCCCTATGTTTAACCAACAATAGAAGTGAGGATGCAATGCAGGTAAAGCCAATTCTTTAGCTGGAAATTGCAGCAGACTCTTCATCAGATACAGGTTAAAAAACAACAAAACCTAAGTGAGAAGCTCATCTGAGGCTGTTTCCTAGTGCAAAAAGTAAAATCGTGGTTCAGGTTAAAGATTAAAACTTCAAATCTCACAGCCTGGATGTACTTTATGTGGATTATTTTTATATTAGGGTTATTATGCTTGGCCTGGATATACATATTCTTAGTTTTCAAATTCAAGACAAACTTTATAAAGAAAAGACATAACATTTCAGAGATGATACTCAGTGGTTACAAGGCCTACAAAAAGTCATGAAGGCAAAGAGGTTAGCTTTTTTTTAAATCCATGTATTTCTGAACAGTGACCTGAGCTTCACATCAACGGCAGCAATAACTAAGAAGAAGCAAATGCTCAGAGATATCCTGTGAGACATGTTGGGAGCTGGCAAGGCAGAACCCAGTCCCTTGGAACTGATCTGTTTCCTAACAGATCCACAAGGAAAGAATGATGTAGCAGCTCCATGACAAACCTGGCAAGTACCAAATGAAATCAGGATATTGTGCTAGGTGCTGTACATATGTCTATGATAAAGGCTTCCTGTTCAGGAAGGTTCTGATTCTCAGTGCTGTCTCCAGGAATGATTAAAATACATATTGGTGATTTATTGTAAGTGACTATTTCTTCTCTAGAGAGAGAGAAGCTGCAACTATTGAAATAGATATTTAAATATTAAGATCACAGAATCTAACAGAAACAGCAATAAAAAGCGCAGCCAAGCGTTAATAAACATGGTTATTTTTCAAGGTTACAGCCATAATACATAATTTATGAAGCTGGCAGAAAGTTATCGCCTTGATCCATTAAAGTTACTTTATAATTCTTATTTTGTGGTTGGGAAAAAAAAAAAAGAGACTTTCTAGAGTTGCAAAACTCCACGAAAGAAATGTCTAGATACATAAGACATGATTCAATCCCATTTTGAGATTAGTTTCTTTTAAATATTTCATAAGTTACTAAAAGCATTTTGAAAACAATAACCCACACATGCAGCCCTCTACATTCAGACAGTAAATAATCCATGACAGACAGTAACCTTTCAGACAGTAACTTCTCCCTGCATAAAGATTTAATTAGATGCCTCTGCTAACGTGCTTTGTGTCATGTGCTTTTCTCAAGTGCAGTCAAAGAAATGCAGCCTGAGAAAGAGCAGCATTTGTTGTAAGACTGAGAAATCACCATCAGTGATCAAATTAAAGCAAGCCATTGAAATTTGCTTCTTTATCCCTGCAATCCACAGTGGTTCTGTTTCAACTTTCCTGCACATAAAAGCTGATTTCTGTCAATGGGCTGATGTCCCTTCTGAGTGGCACCAGAGAAGGAATGAGGATCTCAGAGTTACCCTTTTCAGAGAATTCCAGAGTTACCCTTTTCCATCAAGGAAATGCTGTGACCATCTGGGTACTGGTGATCTGCTGACTGCTTTAAATTCTGCAGGGCACCTCACCTGCTGTGCTGCTGTGGCTCTCACAAGGTGTGACAAACATCTAATGTGACAAAGGGCTTTATGTGCAACGGTTAATATACTTTTTATGCCTCTGTGTTTGCTTTAGAAATAATGGACAATCAGATTAATGCACTGTGTAAAACACATCATATAAACATATTTCCTGCCCTTTACTGCTCTGTATCAGCCCAATTACCACGCAGAATGTTGCTGACTGATGAGTAATGGCTGATACATGGGATATCACATTTCCTTTTTCTCAGGAGCAGCTACATGCTTAAAGCCAAATTTGTCATTGGTGATACCATACAGATTTGTTTATTCATGCTGATGGCAGGCAAAATAGTATTTTTTTTAGTTTTAGAGCTGTGCAGAACCCAGGGCTCTAATTCTGCTGAAAAGGGACAGCATACTTAATTCTGAAACATAAGCTTGACTTTAAATATTATTAAAAGATGTGTTAAAATATAGGCATGTATTTAATTACCTTACTGAATAAGAGTGGGCTTGATCTTTGCTTAAATATTTTCCTGAATTAGAATCAAGTTTCCTGGGCTTTTTAGTAGCAAGAAATGTCAGAGCCTAAAAAGTTAAGGCAAATTTGATTGTATCTGTAACATCCTTGGGAATGCTGCAAGTGAACCTTCAGATCCAGAGCATTATTATTTCATGTATTTTAAAGGTACTTATTCATACTGTGAAAGATACCAAAATAAGACTTGATTGACTAAATGGTTTTGCTCAGGTGTGAATTTTGATGTGGTTATTATATCAATACACCTTTACCAGACTGTCATCTGAGTTACTGTTTTCTTTAGGAAATAGAATTTGACATGTCTGTGATCCCTTTTATCTTCACTGACTCTTTTCTGATGTATTTACTCTAGTGAATGAGAATCTTTGTTCTTGTTTCTTCAGGTTAAACTGTCATTAAAGTTCTATTGTTCTTGTTCTGTCTGCAGCGCACTGTGAACATATTTCAGACTTAATAATGTTCATACCAGAACACTGTCATAAAGGCAGATAACAGAGCTCCTGGCACAAATCTTCTATTTTGATGTTTGGGGTACCTTGGTAATCCCTTCTATGTCATATGGCTCTGCTAAAGCAGCTGGATTGATGCTCGGATGATTTAAATAGATGCCTTGGAGTGTTCCGTTCCAGGGCATAATTTCCTTTATTAGTTCATCACAACTTCATACTGGTGACCTTCAAA
Organism: Argya squamiceps; assembly: GCA_037834095.1. Classification (NCBI taxonomy): domain Eukaryota; kingdom Metazoa; phylum Chordata; class Aves; order Passeriformes; family Leiothrichidae; genus Argya; species Argya squamiceps. The sequence continues at coordinate 8,120,813 of JBBMKD010000222.1, read as the reverse complement.
GTCACACTGCAAATTTATCTTCTTTCAGATTCTTCTTTGGAAAAAGTAATGACCCTGGGAAATGGAAGCTGCTGAAAAATGTTGCAAAGGGTACTAAAAGTGTCCTAACTTCCACATAAATTTTAAGTTTGGGTGTTGCCTCCCTTCACTCTTCTGCAAGAGCAGATTCCAAATAGAAATTTAAAATGATTTGCTATTTAAAAATATGCATGCATAGTGTATTTAGAGAAGGCAGAATCAATGTTTACTCTGGAAGAAGTTACAAACAAGTCCCACTGCACTGACAGACGACCTGGACAGGACAAATGACTGTGACACAGGAGTTCTGATTAAACTGAAGTTCAGCCCTCTGCCTGGGCCACAGCAGAAGTCCCAGATAAGCAGCAGGATATTAAAATACCCTATATTTTACATAAAAAAAACATATTAATAATAAGGATGTATTAAAAGCAGCCTGAGCAGAGCCTTACCTGCACAGTGAACATGGCTATGTGGTGGAACTCACCACGGCCACCCTGCTTCACTGGCACAGTCATGAAGAATTTACTGCCATCCTTGGAGAAAACAGGTTCTTCATTCTGGAAATGCAACATTCTGTTAGTCTGGCACATTTGTCACTACACTTCTTAACAAAAGATCAGCCTAAATTTTATTGTCTCCTTGGTTTTGTTGTGCTCAGAAGCCAGTTGGAGAAAACCTCCTTAGGTTTTTAAGTATATTCTGCTAAGTTTAACAAAAATGTGGTGGCTAAAGCTGAATATAGTCAATGCCATGAACTATCCATAATTCATCCTGTACTAAAGCATGGGCTACAGCCCTTGCAGAACTCTCCCTCACAATGAAAGCTCTGGTAATCTCATTCCTAATGCAGGGGGACTGTCCAGGACAATGTCCTTTACAGACATACAAATAATGACAGAGCTAACTCCTACTGCTGAGGAGGAGAACAAAAGTTGCAATGGTTTGGATTCACTGAGTACATGTTTAACGCCCACTGATCTTGATAAAGTTGTGTGGAAAAAATAAGCACATTGAAGTGATATTCTGAATCAGGGTTTTACCACAAATTGCAGCCTGATGTGATACCATCTCTCCATGTCTAGCTTTGCACAGAAATATTAAAGGAAAGTGGCTTGCTATAAAAGTATTGGGTTTTTTTTTTGTTAAAATGATTTCTCCTTTGCACATTGCAAAATGAAGCTTGAAATGTGGTTTAAATAGAATGTGTTTCATCCAGTTATTGGACAGTTCTTCTGAAGCTATGAAAGTGGAATAATTGGCTGACATATTAGTTAAACATATTGTTCTGGGTATGAATTTAGAAATATTTTACTTTCTCATTCCAATTATAGCCCATATGACCTCTAATCTTTGAACTGCTTCTGCCTTAATTTGGTGAGATCATTTTTAAATCAGAAACAAATCGCAGTAAGTAGGACAGGTCTGGAATGGGATTCATCTGGTCTGTCTTCCACCATCCCAGACTCAGGGAGTTAATCAGCTGTTCATCTAAATGCTTACTGAACTGAATCCAGACAGACCAGAAACTGAAGGGAATATTGCCTCCAAAACCCCCACAGGTACCTCAGGATTTTATTAGCTTATAAAATAACACACAGTTAAATAAAAATGACAATGAAGCAATTATGCATTACGCATCCAGAAATAGCATTTATACTGTACCTGTTTAGGAAGCCACAGGTCTGACTGCATTTCATATTTCTAAAAGAAAAAAAAAGGAAAAATTACTTTTATGGAATAGCTATAGATAAAAAATATTTCCCACATTCAGCAAAAGGTCTCCAGCTATTTCACAGGGTTTTTTTTCTACTGTGTTACAATCTCCTCGTCTCTTTGCTGGCACTTGTGTGGAAACAAATGATAATTTAATTACAAAGTCAGCTGTTTTATTCAGTTTTTGGTAGAATTCCACAGGGGAATTAAGAATGCCATTTCAGTCCTTTCTGATTAGCTATCAAGAAGCTTTACACAGGCAGTTGTATTTGTTCTTTACCTCTAGGCATCATCTGACAACTGGATATTTTAGGTCCTTCATCAACACTGGGCAAACAGCCAGCATCAGGCTCAAACTGGGAGACCTTTTCAAATCACAATCCCATGCTTTAATGGGTTGTAGTGTGGCATTAGTGATGAGAAAAAAATAAAACCAAATTATTGAGTTTTATTGTTCATACTCATATTGCACATCATGCCATCTGAAAAAAAAAGCAACCCAACAAAACAACAAAATATCATGCACACACTGTTGGAAAACAATATATAGTATTCATCAACTGCTGCAAATTGTCATAGTCACAGTGAAATAATGAAAATTTATTAGCTATAGAAGAATCTGTATGTATATGGCCTGAAAAATGAACATCTGTAGCTATTGCAGCAGTTAGTTTCACACATTCCTTTTTGAAACTGAGGACGTGTGCAACATCCTAGGGAGAAAAATATAAGGTTTACAGCTGAAATCAAACGGTGTGATACAATGCTAAACACTCACAATATTTACCCTTTCCTCATTCATTAGGAATTTCAAGAGCATCACCTTATCCCAGAGGGTGCAGGAACCCTCCAGGATGAGCCAGGCCTGGGCTGCGCTCACAACAGTGAGAGTGCCTCACTACCCTTCTTCATCCCCCTAAAAATGTCCTTTGCTGCACTGTAAGTACTCTGGAGTGGGATTTCTCAGTCTCTCTCTCTTACATTATGTCCTGGATTACAGCTCCCTGGATACCTACATCCAACTAGTCCAATTGACCTTGGAGCACATAAAGGTTTCCCTCTGCAGAAGCAGCTGCGGTGGTTCAGGACCAACTTTCTTAATGAAAAGACAAAAGGCTCGCAGGAACCAGGTGAAAAGCAACCAAATCTCCATGGTCACAATCTGAATGCATACTCTGGGGGTTCATTCATAGTTTCTGAGTGAGGAAAAGCACTCTGTAGCATGCAGCAAAAGAAGAAGACAAGCCTGCAAATAATCTCTAACACTTCAATATGACTGACTTCAGTAGCAGACACTTTTGACTCAGAGGCCAACATTAATCACTCATAACCATTTACACTGCCAAATTATACCCTCTTCTTTGGAGCATCTGTTGATACTGATATCACCATGTATGGAAAATATTTATACTTTTAGCTGGTTCTGGGAAGAGATTGTGACTCAGAATGGGAAAGCAGCCAAGTGCGTTCAAGACGAAGATTGACTGTGAAAATGGGGAAATGTAATGCAGGAGTGTCAGGAGTCAAAGTCTGGGTCCAGGGGTGGAATGTGTCTGGATTCAAAGAGAAAAATGCATTTCAGTCTGGCTTACATTCAAAAATGAAATATCCCTGTTGCATTTCAATTTAATTTTTTTTCTAAAGTTATTTCATTCTGCGATCAAATTTGAAGGAGTTATAGGAATTTTACACCTTTTCCTTAAGTGTATGTAAGCTGTGAGAGATAGAAAGATCTAAAACAAAACTCTTCAGGGGGAGAGAGGAGAAACTAGTCAGCTGAAAATATCTGTCAGAGAACAAGCTTGTCACTGCTCTAGCTATATCCCAAGTACATGATGTTCAGCAACTGCAGTTTCCAATGAGGCTAATGAATGAACAAAGCTTAGTAATTCTGAAAATGTCACTCAAAGTCTCTAATTGTATGAACTCATTTCACCATATTTGGAATTTTCTCACATCCATTTCCTCCCAGTTGACTAATTATATTCAGCTTGCAACCACTCCATCAGCAAACTGATTTCCAAACATCTTTTTCTGAATATGAAAACAAAATGCAGTAGAAACCTTGAAAAGAGACCTTGGGAAAAACAAAAACGAAGCATACAACAACCAAACAACTTACCCTGGTACAAGCTCCAGTTGTGGTTTCACAAACTGTAAGGATGGAGATATTCTGAGCTCTGTTTAACCATCTCACCACAGCCTTGGTGTTGCTTATCCATTTCACCATGGTAATATAATATTCCCTAAGCAAAACATTTGAAAACACGATGTTCAGGTCATTGATATCTCAGATACAAATTTAGGAAAAAAAAACCCCATATATACAGTTCATTCAAATGCTGAATTTGTATTGCATGACAGTGCCAGTATTAAAGGATGCAGAAAATAACCCCAAATGTCCAGCATCCTTGTTCCTACAAGTGGGATGGCTCAGTCCTTCAGTGTGATGTTCTCCTGGGAAATTTTTGCATATATACACAAACTGTACCAACTGTGAAACATATGCTTGCAAATACACATGAACTGTGTACTTTCCAGCCAGCTTAGAAACAAGCACTGAATTCCAACAGAAGCCAGGATTTTCCTACAACAAATAACTCCAGATGACACATATTTTTGCAAAATAATCCAGCCCTACTGCCAAAGGAAAAAAAAATCTGTAATATTAGAGTGCAGCTAGGGCCCACTTCAAAATTAAAAAATAACAAGTATTTTATAACAGGACTTCTGGATAAAAGGAAGGTCCCTCTCACTATCAGTCTGTTCCTGTCTCTGTTTTAACAAACAGCTCATAATATTGGCCAAATTGTCTGTGCCTCACCAACCCTGGCTGAGCACGAGGCTTCCGGGGCCCATGGTCTGGAGGGTCCAGGTTCTAGGATTCAAGTTGGGGTTCTGGTGCTCTAAAGTTCTAGTTTGGGTTCTGGGGGGGAGGGGGGGGGGTCTAGTGTTCTAGGATTCTAGTTAAAGTTCTAGGGGTTCTAGTATTCTAAATTTCTAGTTTGGGTTCTATAGTTCTAGTTTGGGTTCTGGTGCTCTAAACTTTTAGTTCAGGTTCTGGGGGGGTGTCTAGTGCTCTAGTATGAGTTCTAGGCATCTAGCTAGTGTTCTAATTTGGGTGTTGGAGTTTGGGTTTAGGTTAGGGCTCAGACTTCGGGTTCAGGATCAGACTTTGGGTTCAGATTAGGGTCTGGGTTCTAGGGTTCAGCTTCTAGGGTTCTAGTTCACATTTCATGTTCTGGGCTGGTAGTTCAGGTTCTAGTGCTCTAAAGTTCTAGCTCGGGTTCTATGGCTCTATCTTGAGATCTGGCTCAGGATCTATGGCTTTAGCTTGGGTTCTAGGGTTCTGGTTTGGGTTCTAGGGATCCAGTGTTTTAGGGTTCTAGTTCAGGTTCCTCTCTCCTCCCAAGACCCTGCTGGGCTGTCAAGGCTGGGGATGTTAGAAGACCCATTGCAGTCTGTCACCCCAGCCCAGCTATTTCCTTTCCTCCTCCACTGGTGGCAGCTGGCAGCTCTCACAGCCCAGCTGAGTTATGTGCAACAGTGGAGCGAGCTTGTCTGGAAAAAACTCACACTCCCCTTAAAACAAGGGGCTTAGCTTGAGTATAATTAGGCTTTTAATCTATTACTGATAGAGATCTCATTACTCTTTGACAACAGGCTTTTAATTATACATTCAAAAGCCTCCTCACTGGATCAAAGATGCTGAGCAGTGCCAGCTGCAGAGCTGCACACAGGAGAGGCAGAGACAGGAGTGTACTGTGCCTTCACCCAGCCTGGTGCTGTGTTGGCTGAACACACCTCAACAACCCAGCATGCACAGATTCCACTGGCTTTCACACCTGACTTCTAGTAAAACAGATATTTTCACATCTGGATACCAGAAGGATAAATAGAAATGGGGACTTCAAATGTGTTCTGACTCTGATATTTACCTTCTTTTTTTTTTTTTTTTTCTTTTTTTGCTTTAACAAATGTTTAATCTTCTGAGGGGTAAAAATGCATGCACAAGTAAAACAAAGATCTACCATGACACCAAGTGACACAAGCAGGAGAGCAATCAGTTTGTGTCTCCAAGTTCCTCAGGCTCTATTTTACACACCTCCAGATTCCTCACAACCCCACTTTAAAGAGGAAAAAACAATTGCATTCTGGACACAGGCCTTAAATGATGTTTGTCACTGATGAAAACATAACTGTACACATGAAACGCAAGCACCAAGGGGCAAACAGTAATTGCATGAAATACAACCACAGATCTGAAGGAAGACTGTCAGTCTTTTTGTGGCATTAACAGTGCATTGTAAATGGTAAATTTTTCTACAGAATGAAACTTTCAGGAGTAAAATTTACAAGTGCTATCCCCATCTTTATATCAGAATAGTCTGAAAAGGACTTGGGAAATATTACCAAGCACCTTTACAGGATCCCTAAAGGAAGAAATTTAATTTTTCATTGTATTTTTCACTGAATTTATTCAATCTTACATGAAGTTCCCAGATGCCATAAAAGTCAGGGAAACAGTTTCATGTCTTCTAAGGTCCTATACCAGACACAATTTTGGACAAGTTGAGAATCTGAATGTTACTTTTCATGGTTAACTAACATAACCTCTTTCTCTTCCCTTTTCCCCCTCCCTTCCCATTTCTGTGGTTTCTCTGTGTAGAATCTCTCCATAACAGCAAATGGTTATGACCTGTACAATACCAATTTCTAAAATGTTTCTGCCCCGAAAGATCTTTAAAACTATATAGGACAATGAACCATTCAATTTAATTCTGAAAGTCTCCCATGACTTATTTACTAATGACTCCATAATGAAAGGGTTAGAAATGCACTGAAACAAATTGACTGCTAAAGGTAGCTATTACTTTTACTAAAAAAGCTAACACTCTGGAAAAAAAACCCTCCCAATCATTACAAGCTTCAAATATTTTCATTCTAAAAAAGCCTGTTTAAAGCACATTTTTCATACCTCTATATACAGATATATGGACATATGTGGGTTGATGACCAGTGTGAAGACTGTTATGAAATCCTGAGTCAAATGCACAATTTACAGTAAAACTGGCTCACAATTATACAATCTTTCTAAGTTTTACAGCATGGAAAATATACCTTAATAGTTAAAATTAAGAAGAAACTAACCTTTTTTTCCCATTGGTTTAAATAGATTTACTCAGTCTTCTCGTGCACTAACAAGCCAGAATTTTAATCAATTGAACAGCAATATCTTTATCAAGAACTGGCAAAGATAATCCAAAGATTTGGCTTCAGTTTCAAGAAGACAAAAAAATGTTTTAAGATACTAACATTCATATTTGAGTCTACTATTACTTCCCATCTGCTGAGGAGGCAGAATGAATGTGAAAACCCTGAAGTGACACTGTAACATCTGAACAACATTTTCAAGATTATCTTTTTCTTCAGGATCTTTTCTCACACATTGCTTTCTTGCTTATCTTCTTTGTGCCTTCTGACACTTAAAGGTCAACTTTAATGCCATTAAGGAGAGTGAAGATGCTGAGCTCAATGGCAGGAAATTTCTTTCAGATCTTTTTAAAGACTGTTTAAATTAATGAAGGTTTAGCAAGCAGCAGTAGATTTTATTATGTTTTTCAGTAGTGGCCCATCAATAGAAAGAAAATACTGCAAAATGCTCAACCCATTCAAAATAATTTCTCTTACTAATACAATCAGTAAGCATTCCAGTTGACACTAATAACTGCAAGGCATAATTCACTATTAAATTATTCCTGCAATAAATTGGAGTACCTCAATTTGCATAGAAGAGAGCTACACCAGCCGAAGACTGTTTGTAACAGTTGTGAGTAAGTGGCCACTGTTAATATCCTGACTGTTACCAAAAAACATTTCATCATGAAGTTATATACCTTGACTTAAAGGTGTCAGGTGGCATCAGTTCCAGGGTGTGTGCTGGTCCATACAGATTCACTACAAACAGCTTTACTGTAGGGTTGGTTTGACCTGCCTTTGGAAAAGGAAAAAAAAACCAGGAGGTTTATAGGCACTGAATCAGTGACAGATAAGCAGACTTGTTAACATAATTCAGTATCTTTATAATAAAGAAAAGTTATTAAACTTCAGGTATCTTAAATCCGAAACATGAATTCCATAGCCATATGAATCACACAGATAAAATTATGGAGTGTTGAGTGATTGCTTCACCACCCTTTTCTGATGGAAGACCTTCTTCTGCAGAGCAAGTGACCAGCACTAGAAGTGGCTTTGCACAGTTCAGTGAAGTCAGCTGCCAAAACACAGACAGTTCCCAAATCTGCAGGTAAATCCAGCCTCCAGCTAAGCCTCTTTCAGATGCTATTGTTCCTTCTGAAAAGCTGCACTGCCTCAGTCTGGGACAGCATTCCTCCTCTCCCTCCTCTCTTTTTCTGTACCATTTTCCCCTCAATCTTCCTTCCCTTGTTTGCTGAGCTGAAAATCTCAATTTCTGGCCTGGACCAGGAGGCAGCTGCTTTGGCAGGCCAGCTCCAAGGGAAACAAAATGCTTCTTGTTGCCAATGGGGAATAACGTGGCAGTTTGATAGATATCCACTGGGAAGGGTCTGATAAATCTTGAGGAGCTATGGGGAGGTGGGGATCATCCTTCTCCCATAACATGGCTCGTTACTAGAGGATGCTCCTGAGATGAAGAGAAAGCAATGGAATAAGGAAGAGAGGCTCTGAAGGGCTGCAAGGAGGTGCTGCTGCTCCCACATCCCTGTCCTAGACATCCCCAAGTTCCAGTTTCATGGCACAGGAATTACACTACATAACACTCTTGGGACACAAAAAATGCAGTGTGCTCCTCAGTGGGGCTGACCCCTGTTTAATGCTGGAGGGAAAAGGTAAAAATCACTGATTCTACAGATTTACCATAATAAACAACAAAGTTGAATACTTGGCTCTTCACAGGCTGAAATTCACCCACAAATTCCTTTTAGAAATTGGGTTTATCTCAAAATAAAGTCTGAATGCTGTATCCACTCATTTCTGAGTGGAATGGAGGACAAGGAAGTGGCATTTGTCTGTATTTAACACTGCTAGGATGAAAAAAAGCTTTTAAAACTTTTTTTTTTAAGAATATATTCTGTGTGTATGACATGTACACAGACATGGATGAGCATGTTCCAGTGCTCACAAAAACACGTGTGTTTCATTTTATTTCTTAATCCTAGTTATAATTTTCTCTGATGGTTGCACTCTATAATAAAGATCAAATCTTTTTTGTAATCTCTGTTGCTACACCACCAGCTTCATTACCAATTAATGATGTTTAACAACTAGCTGAATTTGTATTAAATGGAGACATTAAATAAAGATAATGTTTTTTCATTAATGAGATTACTGAAGTAGTATTATGCTGAATTGCTAATGAAATGGAATTACTCCTTTCTTGTTTACAAAGCTGACTTAAAAATATTCCTTATTCTTTTCTTTGCTCTGTCACTCGAGGCTGCTTGCTAATGCAAGTATTTAAACTACCCCTAAAATTACTGTTATTTCATTATTTCAGAGTATTATTTCATAGCACAAATATATTCTATTTATATAATGTATGCTATTGTTTCATAGTACCTGGTACAGTCTAACTGTTCAGCCACCAAGAATAAAAGTTCATCACCAAAAAGCAGTAGCAGGAATAGCAAGGTAACAGGAATATTTTCTAAAGCTGCAAATGAGCTTCCCCTGATATGCCAGAGGAGCAACATATGAATGGACCTGTCAGAAAGGAACCCAGGCACTTTGAAACTGTGTGCAAGGGCTGGATAAACTAAACAGCTGCAAGATCAAAACAACAGATCTGGAGGCACCTCACCAGAAAATCCCCAGAAAATGAGAAGTGATTTCAGGCATTACTCCTGTCTGGGCTGTTCTTTCACTTTCTAAAACAAATCTAAAAATCCTTCTCTACATCTTCTAAAACACTGATACTTCTTTTTTTTTTTTCTCTTTTTGATGGCCCTGAAAATACATTACCATGGCTTATCTTATTCAATGGCAGTCTGTCCCATTTATTAATAACAGCACTATCTGCTGGGATCTCTGTATCTGTGAAGGAACTTGTCCTGTGCTCTGCACACAGAGTATCTGACTCCAGCACTGCTGGGACTGGATCTTTTTCCTCCAAATGCATTACCCTTCTCTCTGAGGTGCTGGATTGATTTTACCAAGCCTAAATATCAGTGATGAAATTACTTCAAATTAATTTCTCTGCTGTCCCCTCACCAGATAGTTTCTATTCAGGTGTTACAGTCTACTGAAAAAAAAAAAAAAAAGTAATTATTATTTCCTGAAAAGCATCATGAACAAAAACAGCCTCTGTTACTGTCTGGAAACACTCTTTCCACATGGCTGAGTATTATCAGTGAGCTCAGAAGAGGAGGTGGGGGTTGCATTCACACTCAGCTTACCTTAGGATATGGATACTGCTTTCCCTTTGGGTACAGACCTCCTGTGAACCTGGGAATAACCATGTTGGGCACCAGAGAGTCATTGATGGTCAGGAAGGCCAACCTTTCCCCGTCTGGAGACCACCAGTGGGCAATGTGGGAATGAAGAAGTTCCTCTGCAAAATCAGATTTCCTTAGGATCCATAAAAAAAACCTCACACGTAGTGTCCAGCTTGTTCAACTGGCACCAAGTTATTCTCCCTGTGCCAACTTGAAATGTGTCTGCTGCAATTTGTGTAATTTCACATCATCCCCGTTTGAACGGCTGGATAACAAGGAACCCTGAAGGACCAAGCTTTAAGCATTTTCCTCAAATGCATACTTCCACTAACATCAATAAATCATCTAAATGTGAAAGGTAATTGTTATCGACATATGCTTAGCTCTATTGCATTCCAATATATCTGTTTACTTAAATTTTAAATGATTTGGGGGTTTGGGGTATTTTTTAGGATTGCCAATGTTTCTCTTCTCCTCTTAATAGAGAATTTCAGTATACCTTTTTTCTCTGAGTTGTGGCACCTGATAACATGCAAATCTTCACACAGTCATATTTATGTAATAATTCTGGAGTGCAATATTATGATTTTCTTGTCTCAGTCTAGTGGACAGCTTTAATTCTTGGGAAGTTCAGTTTTTCTGGAGTGAAACTTTCTGAAAATCTGAACCAGGCTTTCATTTTTATCCAAATTTTATTTGCTTTCCAAATGAATCCAATTCTCAAGAATGTCACTCAATGTTTTCTTACATTTATTGTCCTTGTATATCACAGTCAAAAGAAACAAACCAGAAACAGAATCCGAACTCCTGGAATCCCAGCACAGCAGCTCCTGAGCAATTCTGAATTCTCCACGTACAAGTCTTCTGCTCCCACTTGTGAAAAGACTCAGAATTTTCATCATGTATTTGATATGTTGGCTTGTTTAGTAAAGATTTTGTATTTAAATCTGAAGTACTTGGCTGGAAAACTAATTGGGAATAGGGAGAAGGCCTGACTGCATACCTAATTTGAGAGCCTACCTAACAAAACTGCTTAAACTGTCAATAGAGACTTTCCACCTTGCTAATCGGATTCTGAGGGTTCTGAAGCAGTTTAACGGATTGAATCATCTAGGGTTAGGTGAAATGAAGCTGGGACTTATATTCAAAGTCATATATTCTGGGTCATGCTTCTCTCCTTGGCTGGATAACTAAAACCTTTTACACAGGAGAACGAATGGTGAATATCAGATAGCAAAAAATCACAATTATGTTTGCCTTAAAATATTACTGTTTGCATTCAGGCAAGGTTATTCACACAAAGAAAAGCTATTCCCAAACGCTTTGTAAGGTAAAATGCTAATAACAAACTCATGAAATGATAAAAGAAAATAAATGAGGTCAAAGGAGGAAGAGTGCTTGAGTCAAGTGAAAATCTCTCAACTTCACCTGGACAATATTCAACCTGCTCAGCTTGTGATACTGTTAAAAATCTCTGCTGAAAGTGGAGCACTGCTCTGGGTGAATGGGAAAGGAGCAGTGTGTTCCTTCATGCCAAAAGACCTTGGGGTTCTCCAGTATTCTCTAATACCCTGACCTCCATGGTGTTAGAGCTGTGAAGGGCCCCCTGCCTGCCTGCAGCCCTGGGGACCCAGAGAGCTGTCTGCAGGTCAGGAAATGCAACGTCCCACTTGGGATTAAAACACTTGGAAAACAATGAGCAAAGAAGGCCTCATCACTTAAAGAAGGCTTTAGGACATGCTTCATGAGGAAGGTTTTAGGATCATCTCCCACAATACCTCTGAAACTTTCCAGTCCCCTCTGGAAACTAGGCAACTTTTGCATCTCCTGGCTATGACTTTTATTCACTTCACTTCATTTTAGCAAAAACTTAATATACTACAACTTCCATGAGCTATATCTGCTTAAATTCTTCCATTTGCATGCTGTTGTGTTAGATTTTAAGATTATTAAGTGCATGCAAAATGATATTCCATTTAAAACATGTTCTTTTGTTTTGAAATGTGCTGCCACATTAAAACGTTTCAAAACACTAATGGAAACCTTGGAAATGGGAAACTATCAGATACAGGCTGAGGGATGCAAATTACCATTCTGACTTCAGAGTTCACCTGGGCAGAGATCTAAAAAAAACCAACCCCATGGTGAGCTGTTTGCTCTTAACTACTGGAATGCAAGAGGTGTGGATAGACCATTTTTAAGGTGAAGTTAATTTTAGGAAGTTTTTTTAGGAATGGTGTTAATGCCATGCTGTATGGCATTAACACCCTTCCTAAAAAAAACTCTTCACACAAGAAATTCTATACCTCAGGTATAGAATTTACCACCAAGCTATTTATCTATAGCATACATGAGTCCCATAGAAAGAGTAGCTGAAATGTGTATTAATTTTAAACTGTTATACCAAGCTAGATAACCTGCTCCCTTTTTAAAATTTTCTTTTCCTAGAATTTACTATTATGTTAAAAGCATTTTGAGTGCAGAGAGAAACATTCTGTGGTACTGGCTGTAGAAGATAGACTGAGCTATCCCTCACGCAAATTTGGGTTCCCTCTTCTCTGGGAATGTTTTAACTGTAAATGGATCATCACTGTTGACTCTAAAAGCAGCAAACTGAACCCTTTCCCTGCTCACTTTTACATGGTACCAACTGTTCATCTGCAACATTCTGGTTGGAAACGAATTCCTCTTTCTCAGAAAACACTGCTATTTGCAAGCCAGCAGCCAATACAAAGAATGAGCAGATACAAAGGCAATCCTGCAGGAAAATGAGAAGGGAAAGGAGCAAACCCAACCTCAACATTTTCTGAAATGAACAGATTTGTGCTGTTGGGTCTGTACAAGGACCTTTCCTCTGTTTTAATAAACAGAGATATTCATCCAGCTTACCTTCATATAACCAGTCTGCAATTCCATTAAAAATAATTCCTTCTTTTCCTGAGGATGTCAGGCGCAATGAGCTGCTCTTTACATCAGGCTGATAGTAGATGTTATTTTCAAATATATAAATCTGGATGAGGTAAGAGAGATGGAGAGAAAAAACAATGTTTTGGTAGATATAAATGAATGTTCAGCAATGAATACATAATTTCCTCAGGCTCAGAACATTCTACAGAATAATTCAGCATGAGTTTCCACCAACATTGTCTTCATATTCCATTTTATTATAAAATTGGTCAAACTAAACAAACTTTTAATACTTATGGCAAGCAAAGCCTTCCTTTGAAATTGTCTTTCCAGCTGAAATATTTCTATTCATTAAAAAAATATTATAACATTCCCCAAAATCATACAGGAGACAAGTTCTACAACAGCTGAATGAATAAAGAAATTTTCATCTGGTTTTCTAACTGTGAAATGATCCATAATTCTGCAAGGACATACAGGATAGTACATACATCATAAATATAAGTTACAGCTTTATATCATGGTGTGAGAACACATTGGAGAAGCAAAACCAAACAGCAGCCAGCAGTTAACTTTTCTCAGCTTGCTGATGACTTCTGACTGACACACCAATGTTTTACCTCAAGTGTACTATATAAATACTGTCTATTTTTCAAGTCTGGGCTCTTCATCCTCCTTTTTCCTTCTTCACTGCCACTCATTAGCCTTGTCTGCTCTTCTTTCCCTGCTCACTTTGTTGCAAAGGGCACCGGGTTCACTCATTTTGTGAGGCTGAGCTCCAGGTTCCATGACAAAATGCAATAAAATCACAATGGCCACATGTGCACTTCCACGACTCAACACAAAAATCAAAGCAACAGAAAGATTATGCACCACCTCAATTCACACTGAGAAAAGGCATCTGTGACAGGGCTAAAGAAGCCAAATGCCACAGAAAATTTTGTTACACCATTTCAGCACTGTACACTGACATACAGTGTCTCAGGGAGTGTAACAGGAAGTAAATGTGTTTCCACCAAAGACTATTTTAAAAGCCTGGTCATTTATTATTCTCTCATACTTCTATAATAAACGACTTATGGGAAAATACTAACCAAAGAGCAAAGTTTTATTATCACTATTACTGCTGTTCCCTTTGCTTTTAAATTACCATCTGAAATAGATTTCCCTCTGAGTCCCCAAACTAATGATATTTAACAGTAGCCACTTGATGATTTCTGCTGCAGAAAGCTATAAAGCTGGGTTTTTTTCATACCATGGGCAATGCAATGATTTTAACCATTACTGGGAACTGGGGGTAACTTGGAAATAAGTCCTTTATGGTCAGAATTCAAAGCTCAGCCATGAGCTCAAAACTGAAGCAGAAACTGTTGAACCATTTTGAATACTCCACAATGTACTGAGCATTATATTGGTACAGAGAATTTCTGGGAAGCTGATGTATCACCCAACATCTACAGCAAAAGAAAACAACAGTGAGAGAATGGATCAAGTTTTTGAAATACCATCAACAAGAACTTCCTGTAAATGTGTGTTTCCACACTAAAAATGCACTTTTATTTCTAACATAAAAGAAATTAATATGAGCAAAAACAAGGCATGGTTAACCATTTAACCAAGAAAACCAAATAATTTAGCCAATTATTTGTTATTGCTAGAATTATTGCTATCAGATTTCATTATAGGTAGACTAAGTAGTGAACCACTCTAATGACTATTGCTTCCTATGAAGCAACTTCTTACAGCTGACAATCTCTTCTTATATAAACAGCAGCTTTCAAGAGGTTACCAAAAAAGCCTGCTTGGTCAAATGATTCTATTTTATTTATTGTCTTTGAATTAAAATAAATCAATCTAATTAAGTTTTGAAGACCAGGAGGATGATTTTTGCTTCTCTCCCCCCTGTTAGTGCTCTTAATAGTGAAGGTACCCACATTGTCTTGTCTCTGCAGTGAAAACTTTCATTTAAAGTGATCAGTGACAAAGTACAGGATTAAAAATTACTTGTTTTATGACTGAACCCTGAGAAGGCTTTTAATCCTGTTATTACTACTTAGCAGGCATTGCTAATTCCATTTGACAGATCTCAGATAAGTAAACATCTCTGAAAGATACTCACTGTTGTGCCACTGACTGTGCCTGTATCATCTTTATTCCTCATTCATTTCATAAAGCAGCTTTGTCTCCATCCTAAACCAGTTCTCAGTCACCCTCTAAACATCCTCACAATCTTAGCCTACTCTATCATCCAAAGTTTCCTTTCTTCCTTTCTTTTCACTCCTGACACATGTTCCTTCAACTTTGAAAGCTGCTTCAAACCCCCATTTTTTTCTTGAATGTATCTATTAGAACATTTTAAAGTTCTTGAAAAACTTCAATGTCATGCAGCAGCTTGAGTTAGCTGATTACTCGCAAGTCTTGAGCTCACTGATTACTTGAATTTGACATTAAGAAAGACAAATGTGCCTTACCTGACTTCAGCAAGTAAAACTAAAGATGTGCCCAAAAGTTTCCAGGAAGGGTACTTTACATACTCCATCACTTTGTTTATTGTGTTTTGAGCAACATCACATAAACCAGAATTTCCCTTGCTGGTCTCTCTCCACTCAGGTATATGGGAGCAAGTAATAGTAAAAGGCTTTTCTTAGTATACACTTGGGTCTATTTACTACATCACAAGTACTAAAATGTTGACTGCAACTACTGAATCTTCCTAAACTGCTAAAAAAGAAGTTGCTACTTGTGTATCAGACAGGTATTCTCAAGAATATATCAGTGACTTTGTGCCCAAAAAGCTTTCACAGCTTTCAGGTATGATGATAAGGAAGTAAATTGAAAAAGGCACAAAGTGGAACCAGGATATGCTACTGTATGTGGAAATTATTACACTTTTTTTAACCTCTTCTTTTCTACACATCTTTCATGAGTATTCTTAAAAAATTTAAAACAATTTTTAGCTGAGACTCTCAGCTAATAATGCTGTAAATGGGGATAAATTTCAAAAAAATCTACTGCCTTCAAAATTATCAGACTTTCTGTTTCCTTAGAGATTTTGCTCATCAAGTCTTAAACCAAATGGAGAAAAACCCCACAGAATTTCTTTAATTATTTTATTAAATATTTTCCAATTAAGGAAAAACACCTGCAAGAATATTTTGGATTAGTGAGATATTAATTCTTGGTAATGATCACATTTATTTCCACTGACTGTGAAGAATTTGAGGCCCTGCTTGCTCTAATGTTCTACACCAGCACTAATCCATCTCATTCTTCCACATCTGGCATCCTCTAAACCATTTTTTTCATAAACCTTCTTCTAAATTAATTCCTTCCAAAACACTTATTTACTGTTTGCAACATGTTCCACAATTATAGGATTTTTGGGCTGAGGTCTGGAGCAGAGCACCCAGTCCGAGTTGGCTGCAGATGGCAGACAGCTGTGAAAACAGAGACATCCACTCCCCAGCTGAAGAGCAAACCTAGTGCCAGTAGCTGCAGAGGCCCCCCGTGTGTCTTTAATCATTTCAAACACTACAGGCAGAGAAAAGCTGCTAAATTACAGAAAAATGCTCCACTTTTTTCCCTTTTGGTGCTCCACTGAAGCCTCCTGAATGGCACATCCACACTCAGTCCCTCCTCTGATTGCAGGGCAGCATTTCAGGGACAACACGAGCCTTTTCTGCTCCAGCTGAGCAGCAGCAGCAGCCTGCCCAGAGCTACTGGAGGTCACTCTAAAACCCAGGTTTTTTAGGTGTAAGAACAGCAGAGCTGGTCTGTTCAGCCTGGAGAAGAGGATCCCACTGGAGCTACAACTTCCTCGTGAGGGAAGAGGAGGTGCAGACATTGATCTGTTCTGTGTAGGACCCAAGGGAATGGCCTGAAGTTGTGTCAGGGGAGGTTTGTGTTGGGTATTAGAAGAAGGTTCTTCCCCCAGAGGCTGACTGGGGTGTGGGACAGCTGGACAGAAAGTAACTCTGGAGTGGGGCTACAGGTACTGCATGCCATTACATGGATTCATCACCTTGTTCAAAGAAAGTGTCAACCAAAGTCTAAAGCTACAGAGCAGATGCATCTGGAAAGGAGACAAAGAAGTCACCTGCATTTATACATCTCTGGTTAGAAAAAAAGCCCATACAACAAGCAACTGGTCTCTTTCTGTACAGATGAGAGCTCTACCCATCATGTGAGAAAATCACCAGACTCTTCCACAGAATCTGGGACTAATAAATAGATAAATAACTACTTCAATCTGGAACAGCTTCAGCACTCCCACTTAATACCCCAGACAACACGACAGTCTTCTTTCCTTTCACACTGAAAATACGAGCTGTGACAAGGCTCAGGAATTTCTTATTATGCCCACAAGGAGACCTTCAGGCATTCAGGGCGATGCTTCTGCTGCAGAACTCCTGCAGCTGCTGATGACAGCGCTAAAGACATCGAGCCATGGCCTCCTCAGCCCTGGTTCATTCCTGTGTGACCTTGGCAAGGATGCACAGGTCACTCCTCTCTGGCCCAGCACAGGTGTGTTCAGAGCCCAGCACTCCATGGAACAGAGCTCTGAGCTTCCCTTGTGGCTCTGCAGAGGGGCAGGGACATTTCTGCTGCAGAAACCAGCACCTTGTGCCCCCACACGCACAGCTCATACAGCCGCCCCTCAGCACTGGCCCCACCAGGCCTGCTGCTTTCCTAAGCATTTAGCAAAATTCTGTCCCCTCTTGTGAGACTGCCAGCCAATTAGTTGGATAATTAATTCTTCAAAAGCTTCAAGATGCTTTTCCATCTGGGCTTGCCTCTTACCATTTGTTCTGTCTCCTGCCTTACTGTACATCAGCCAGGGCCAAATCCAGCTGCCCCCAGTCAGACCATTCACTAAGATTTCCAGATTAAACATGCTTTCTCACTAAAAACCATTAATACAAATAACATCAGCTATTCATGAGCAGAACAAAGTCAAATAAAGAATATGTTTGTAGTTGCCCTGCAAATATTGTACTTTGCACATAAGAGATTAAAACACGACTTCTCCGGTTTCAGGGACAGTGCTAAGTTTATACTGCACAATAACATGTATGCATACATATATATTCTATATATCCAAAGAGTTGATGCCCTTTTGCTCTAGAACATAAGGAAAGTCCAGCACAAAAAATGGTCTTGCACAGAAGAAATAAGTAAGTGGCATATCAAATGAAATAATTAACTTTAGAATTACTTTAAAGTAATTTTTATTTCAAAATGTGGTCTCAATTTCTACTGTTGCTTTCACCATAATTATGGAAAAATGCAGATATTCATGCACTGCCTTTGACTTTTAAGTAATATTAGAACCAACTTTGGATCGCAGGAAGAAACTAAAATCAGAGCCCTGCATCCACATTGAGATAATTTGGTTGCCAGTTTTCAACAGCTGCAAGATAGGTTTTCATTCAAGTATTTAAAGTAGTTGTTTCTACCTTCTGGTTCACAGATCTGAAAAATTATAGAAATAGGTCCACTTCAGAAATTTACAATTAGTTTTCACCAATTTAAAAAATACTGCAAATCACCCACAGGATCTATCAATGCAATACTTTCAAATTAATACCTGGCTTGGTATTTTCTCTACCACCACTCAGCATCCTCCAAAGTTCTGATAGACATTTTTTTTTCTGAGAGCCACTGATTACATTATTTTTAGTCACAGTGTAATATCTGCTCTGTTCTTCAAGTCCAAACTGAGCAAATATTTTCCTGTCATCTGTGATTTCACTTACTATACCCCTGGGACTCACAGACTTAAACTGAGATTGTCAGACCATTATTATACCCACTCTTACAGAAGATGAGCACCCTTTCCTGCTCTTTTTCCTTGCCAAAATCTTACTTACTTGAAGCAGATTCCCGCTGAAAAACGAGGTGTAGTTAGGATTATGTGTTCTGTGTGCCAATGCAACAACAGTGTAACCGCTATTTTGTTTTGGTTTCTTTTCCCTTTCACAGTAAAGATAAATGCTCCTTTGGGGAAGAAAACATCATCCAGAAGGACTGGATTGAACAGGAACAGAAGTTTGCTATACCAAGCTAGAAGCTCCAGGATGGCAATCCAAACCTCCTCCTGGCTGTATCAAAGCTCCTCTGTGGCCAAGTGCCACAGGGCACAGGGTGGAGAGAGCCACAGAAATCCCTCAGAGCTCTATTTGGGAGGAGGAAAGAGGTAGTTTTTCCTGTGCTCTGTGCTGACCTGGGGATATGATGTCATTTGGCTCACTTTTACCTACAGCTAGAGACTCATAACTCTACTGGCACAGGGGTCACTCAAACTGCCCATGGTCAGGACAATAGGTACACTACCAGCCTTCCTGTGACAATGCTCTGGAGTATTTCCAAATCAGGAGCTGGTTTACTGCTCCACACAGGTGAACTGAAGACACATTGTGTACAAAATCACGTTGACAAACCACATTTCTGGGAGGTACTTTGCACTTTGTCAGAAAAGGAGCAAAAATCAAGGGTTGGTGTCTGCTATTCTTGCCCACAGTAATCAGCTGTGGAAGAAGCTCCATGGTCATGAAGAGGACACTCACTCATTGAGAGGCAAATGAAATGCAAGGTGCCAAACTACCACCCCAAACACTCATACTGCATTTCATTGGTAGGATTGATTACCCTGCTAATGTCTTTCTTATATGTCTTGCAGCCATCTCTAAAATTATTATGTTTCCCTAGAAATATCTAGAGAATTATTATTATATTATTATATAACATCTCTAGAATTATTATGTTTCAGATAATATAAACCACAGAAAAATGGCTTATAAAGCTTTTATAGGTGTGAATTTTATAAGGTTAGAATAATACTCATTAGTGACTTAGTGAGTTACAATTATGCAGACTTCTTACAAAAGCCTTTTATTTTTTTTTCTTACATCTTACAAACTTTCTATACAGAAAATGTCATGTTACAGGATGACAATTTCAATGGAGGTTTTATGGGATTGTATAGCAAAGCAGCTTTATTTCCTGTTCCTTTCCCCTACATTATATCTGTATCTATTTCAATTGTGAGCTCTCACAGACACGATTGCAGGCAACAATGTCTGATCTAGTTTGCAATACAGCTGCTTTGTAAGTCTCCAGGAGTGCTTAAATGGCTCGGATCTCTTCTCTGCACATGTTTTTTGGTTTTTTTTTCTTTTGCAGGTCAATCTGTACTGGTACAAAATTTTCAGAGCTGTTCAGCTCTGACTTGTTCCAGCTCTTGCACCACAGAGCACTAAATTATGCAGGTTCTGGGCATCACAGGCACCATGAGCTGCCTAAGCAATGCCTGGTAGTGGACAAAAATCTGCAAAACACAATCCATGCTCCAAAAAACCATCAGACACATTGCAAATGAGGAGGAAACCAAGTAATACAAAATATTAAAATTATTATAATTGTAAGCAGTAAGAACTATATTCGCTCTTATAGGTACCAATTTTCTAAAGGGTGTGACTGACCTGCACAGCAATTTTTTCAGAGGAATCTTTAGATGTTTAGATTACAATCAAGGGAGAGGGGAAGTAGCTGTTGATCAGTAGGAGACATGGAGACCTCAAAGCACAGACATCCCAATGTCATTCATGGCCTTTTTCGGTGTCAGTCACAATATGTTAATTTTATTTTTGCAGTAATCAAGCTGCCAGACATAGTATGAAGAACAGAACACCAAAGCACCACATTTCTTCTGTCTAGATTAATGGCACTGCATCACAGTGATGTGGTAGCACAATCGTTCCTGAACAACCACAAACAATCTACAAGGCTATTATATTTAATTGCTATTAAGATAGTTTATAAATCTACTGTAAACAATAGTGAGGATGCACTCATAATGCAGCTATACGATTAGTTACTAATGTCATGACATAAACCAGGCCATGAACTCAGAATATTAGCAACTCCATGGTAACTCTGATGTTTATGTCCTTGATTTCCAATAAATGCAGGGAAGCGTTGCCCTCTTTTGTTTCAACACACATTAATTATGTTGCCTTTCCAATGATATTGGATCATGATGCTCACTAAATTCACACCCTGCCTCATCCCATGACAGCTTACCCAGGAGAGCAAACATAGTGTAATGTGCTATATAAATAAAATCACATATAATATCTGAACTACGACCTACGCAGAGAGCTGCTTCATAAATCTGCTGCACAGATCACAGCAAGACTGCCTTTCCTTTCCCAAGCTGATGGTCTGGATCTGCTGCCTCCTCCCATGGAGCTGCCTAAAGAGCTCTGCTGGCTGCAGCACTGTGCAAAATGTCTCTGAGGACTGGGTTGCTCAGCCCTTTCATCTTTGTCTAAGTGATGTGAAGAACAGACTCACACAAAAGCAGTGCATGGAACTCACACTCCTCCTTCCTCACACTCACTGATTGCTTCTGACTAATGAGCCAGCATGGAGCTTATAACAAAATCATAATCTGTCCTTACCATAAAATATTTTAAAATGATCTCTGGTTATTTCAGGCTCATCTTACACTGATATCAAGCATTCAATTATGCCCAGACAGATCAATCCATAGCAAACTAAACTGAAAAATTTTCAACCTAGTTACTCCAGAAGAAAAAAAAAGGCAATGCTGGGAGACAAAGATATCTAAGGAAATTGTAAGGGCTCTGTATAAGAGGAGGAATCTTATGTTTTCTTTGATAAAATGTAAGAAAGTAGCATTATAACTGCAAGAACAAAAGTAAAAAGATACAGAATTGAAAATTCTGAGCTGTAAAGTCATACTCACAATTTTCTACTATTTTTAGGGTAGGGAAATTCCTGAGAACTTTGTATGAAATACAATAGACCAGGATGCCTCTGAGCATCTCCTACACGGGAAACCCAAGCAGAGTTGAACATAAAGGTTTGTGCTTTCAGGTGCTATTGCTGACCCACCCATCCTGCTGTATGGGACAGCCTTCATCTCCCCACTGCACACAGAGTCCAAGTTTCCTGCTGTCTTTATGATGGGCCAAAATTTTAGTGGCTGACATCCACCTGTAGACACTGCACACAGCACATGCAATGCAAGAAACACAGTTTGTCTTAAAATATCTCATTAGAAATGAGACAGGGAGGAATTAGGAAATTTTGACTAGCTCTTAGAACAGCACATCTGTTTGGGACAGTTCAGTGTCTGGGAAACAACACTTGAAAATCATCATTTGCTTTCCTTCCGCACAAAACTTTTCCCTTCAATTTCTGTAAACACGCTGTCACCTGCCATAAACTGAGAAGGAAATCAATGCATTGTTTTCTCTTAGATATCAACAGTACACCTGACCTTTTAATCCTTATTCTCCAGTCCTTGGAGCTGTCAGTGGAGATACATTCCCCAAAACTACACATCCACAAGCAGTTCTTTGCATTTCACTCTCTGGTTCAGGCCAAGTCAACATGAAAGCCTAAGTCACTTCAACACAGTGCAGCAAAAGTTTGATCAGCTCTGATTCTTTCAGCACAAGCACAGTGGGGAAATCATAACCCCACTGGAGGGAAAAAGAAACATGCAAGGACATTTATGGGCTGGTGATGATGGAATTTAATGTCTCTTTTTCAAGAGGGACTTGGTTAAAATAGAGAGAAATAGCAAGGAGAACTGAACATATCCAAAGTTGTTCAACCTTGCACAGTCACTATCACTTCCCCTGACAGAAACTTGTCTATATGTCTGATGGATGTTACATGCTGAATGAGAAAATAGATTTTAACATAAAGCAAACAGAACCTATAAATGGAAGAGGTGGAGGAGCCCTGCCCCGGAGCAAGAGTTCAGTGGAGTTTCTGTCAGGTTGGTTTTGCCACTTCAATCTGTTCCTAGCAGAACTCTGTAGGCCTGAACTGGTACCATCACAGGAACTCCCAAGTCTTTTACAAGTCTTCTGCCAAACACTTTACAAAAGGTAAATAAAAGTTGTGTTTACAACTAATTCAGGCATAGAACCTGAACCAGAAAGACATTAAAAATCTTCAAACTCTTCTGTTTCAACATTTTGGTGCCTTCCTCTTTGGAATCTTCCTTTTCCAAGGAGTTAAGGAACATAGAATATAGCTGCTTTATTGGGCTGCTTTTTTTATTCTTTTTTTTTTTTTTTTAATTTGCCAGATAAAACTGTTGCTTACTTTACATTACCAAAAGATAAATATGACAAATTTTCCATCCCATCCTGTGGTGTACCTTTTTTTAATCACTAAATATGAAGTGACTACATGATTATATGGTCCAGGGACACAGGTAGGCATGCAGGATTTTCGAGTTACAATAGAAATAGAATCCATAATAAAACCCATTTTTTTCCAACTCCAGTTTAGCTAAGGATTCCATCAGATTTCAACCTCTGCTTCACAGTTTTTATGGGTGGCTATTTCCAAAGAATTTTAGACTTCTGAAATGTAATTTTCATATTCCTGCACTACAGAAAGCCACACGTTTTTCACACAAGAAGCACAGCAGCCCTATTTTATGAGCCATTGGACTTGCAGTTAATATTAGCTAACAGACAGAAGTGTGAATATTCAGATATGCTTTGTTACACACAGACATGTTGACCAATATGATGAGAAATATTGCTGTTTTCATTGCTCCCTGCAGGCTGCTGCATGGAAAAGTCCTTATGACTGCTCCTACCAAACATGTGTGTTTAAACCTGTTTCTCTGTGTCTTTGTGGAACTGTCTGTAAATATGTATACATATATATATACATACACACACATATATATACATACATATACACACCCACACAATTAACCATGTGAAGAAATAATTTGAGTTTTACTACAGTGATATATCAAATTTCCAATATATTTGCTCCCAGATTAAAAAAAAAATCATTACTTGTGTGCAGGGCTTCCATACTGACTCAAGTATTAGCTGCATGCTAGATCAGTGATAACAGAACAACAATCAGGGAGAGGAGACATCTTTTATCTCCCCTCTCGATTTATTCACTATAAAGCTGCTGGGCCTTTTACTGTTCCACATGAAAAACAGTAGTAGAGGAATAATGCTCCTATAAAACATATGCTTTTCTCATTATTTCTTCACCTCTTTCAGATACAGCCAAGTGGCTATTCCCCAGAAGGGGCCAGCAATATCTAATCCTTAATACTCATAATTTTAAACTGCCTTTGATACTAGAACAGTTGTATTTCATCAAGCAAACTGATGAAGAAACTTCTTCGCTCAACTTAGCCTTGCTCCATTTATAATGTCCCATTTATAATGTTGCACTGGTCTCTGGAGCTCACAAATTTGTTATTGAATATATCTAGCCTTCATAAGTAAAACTGTATTTTTCCTGTTCTGCCAAACTGTCTGTGTTTTCTGGCTGCATTCTCCATTCCCCTTTTCTGAGACAGGAAAAAGCTTTCAGATGGAGTATCACTTTTGGAAGTAGAGAAGCTGCATTAAGTGCTCCTCCAATCCATATTTAAGTGGAGTGAGCACTCAGAAATTCATAATGGAAAATGTTAACTAGTTCAGTAGAATACCTTCAGAGCAATTAATATTATTTATTTTTCCTTGACGAACAGTTTAAATCAAATAATTTGAATTAAAAGGCAAAAAACATTTAGATTTTACAATGATAGTTTGATGAATACAAGAGAAAAATTAGCTTAGGAGGAAGAAAGTTTAACTAAGTCTTTTAGGAAAGCCCAATTCTTCTGTGGACTCAGCTGGGTGGGCAATGCTCAACCACAGCTCCCTTCCTTCAGAGAAACATCCTCAGCAGGACAAAGGATCTCCAAATGTGCTTTGAACTACAGAAGTTTGGTAATTGAACCCCTCATGCATTTAAAATGAGGTATCATACCTGAGGTTAATGTCACATTGAAGTGGTCTTGTTTATTTCTAGTTTTCAGAATAAATTCAAGCAGACGTTTTCCTTTGAGTTTCACTGCCATTTACCTCATTAGCATAGTCATTAAAAGGAAAGATGAAATAAAGCTTTGACATTTCCATATGTAATTTTAAGTTACTCATTTAAAATACAGTAAGTCAAAAGAGCAGAAGGCTTTGCAGATAAAAAAAAAGTAGAAGAAATATATTTATTTAGGACTTACTTCATTAGCATTAATTAAGCTTTTACTTCATTTGCATATGCAAGTGTTCTTGCCAGGAGGGGGTGCCAAGTACCCACAGCACTAATTATGCAAAAAGAAAACACATGGCAAATATTTTACAGAAAGATAAATTACCATGTTTTATAGCAGTTGTACATTACCTTGATAGACCAAACAGTAAATGGAGCTTTCAGCAAGTAATGGCTGTTAAAGCATGTGTTGAGCAAGGTAACTGTACAAGAACAGTCCTGCTAATTCCTCATTTACTAAAATTAGTCCAGTGCTTATCTGAGTACACAGAAAATAATACAACATCAAAGAACTTTGCTGCTGCACTATTTCTCTTATCTAAAACAGTCTTTGGAAGCCATTGGGAAAAAACGCTAAAATTTTGACAAAAGGCAATGTCATGTTAATGCAATCTCAGAGATATTTGCATTTTTGTGGGGCAATAGGTATGGAAGGGGGAGTGAAGAGAAATTGAAGCCCCAAACATGACAAAAGGATAAAGATAAGATGACCGATCACAGAGCAAAAGGGCAGAGAGTTTCTGAAATGGTGCATTTATTAACAGCAATTAAAGCAGACTTTTCTCTGGTTTATTTCTGTTTGTATGCTGGTTTTTAGGTAGGTTCAGTACAAGGTGAGGTCTTTTCTCACTGGATCTTTTTCATTCTTTATGTAAAAGCTTCAGCTTCTAAGATCTATTATTTGCGAATAACTTTTTTTTGTTGTTGTTTTTTTTTGAAGATGAGGGCAACTTAGAGATTTCTAATATTTAAAGTACTTTCTAAAAATTGATTAGAACATCCTGAATCCACAATTCAGCTACAGTCAAATTGTTCTAAGTGTATACAGCCTAATAGGTAATTTGACTCAATGATGACCTAAATTAAAACAAATCACTATAAAAGCTCATTTTCAGTCCTACCATTTGATAGTGTTATATTTTGTTGGTAGCATCAATTTTTGACAAAGCTTCTAAAAAATCACTTTCTTTAGTATTCTGGATAGTTCTACTATTTTCTTGATTTCTGTTTGGTTAAAATATGTCATAATTTTTATGCATAGATACTCATCTGTAAGTCAATAGATCATTATTCATGCTGATCCACCCAAACATGTAACTCAAACTCCCCTCAGAATCACTTAATGCATCACAAGAAGAACAAGCTTACTGCAATAAATAACACAAAACATCTATTATAAATACAAAGGCAAAGTGACTTGCACAGATGTATGTTCATAGAATAAAGTGAAATAAGGTATTTTATACAACATAAACAACATGTACTACCACCAAGGCAGAAAAAAAACATATTATTTATTATAATATTTTATACCACCAAGTACGGGATATCTCTTTCTCAGACACAAGCAGGGAAGTCTCTAATCAATAAACTGGAGGCAGAAAAATGTTGATGAAACAAATTAGATTTTTAGTTGGGTTTGTCTTTCCTGGAATTACTTAATGCTGCACTGATGGATTCTGTGGAGGCAAGGTAAAGAGATAATCAACTAATGACTTGCACAATTTTAAACATGAGTAATGTTTGGCAAATACATAAACAGCTCCCTAACATACTGTGACACAAAAATGGTATTTTAGATCTGGCACAGTTCTAACACAGTTAAAAGGCAGCATTTTAAAGAGTGTGACCTTGACAACAGTTCTCATTTTAAGAGCTGTGTGACCTTAAGATACATTAATTCATTAGGTAAAAGTTTCTTCTCCCCAATGGCAAACATTTTCAATTTCACCACCAAAATGTCATGACTCAAGCAGCAGATGTTTCTCTGAGCTTTCCTCTTAATCACTACAAAACCCTCTACTCTAGGTAAATAGCAAGGAACTGAAATAACTTGCAACCACTGTGGTAGCTTGAAAACAGCGGCACTGTGGCTCAGTCACCTGGCATCTGACACAAAACTCTGTTCTTCACTAGCCATACAGGGCATGCTGCCCCATTAGACAGCCTCAGACATTATTCCTAACAGTCATCTTAGACTGATGCATGCTTTCCACAAGGATGTAAAATATTGCATATACTTGATTTCACTGCAGCCATAGTCTGTCTCTGCAATAAGCAGTTTGTGGCTTCATACATATTTTCCTTCCCATTTTTTCTTGTTTTCCTTCATATCCTTATATTATCTGTTTGAACATCTTGCCAATTCCTCTTCATTGGAAGACCTTAGATAACTATGAAGGCTGCACTGTTACTTAGAACTGTGGACTGGAAACATCTTATTTTACACTATAGCCTAACTATGAAAAATAGATGATCCATGTCTATGTCTTATCCCCCTATAATGTGGATTTAATCCAGGACTTTCCAAAGCTGGGATCTTTGGCTCAGTCAGACATACCTGTGCCTCGTATTTCACATTTTGTGCTAATTTTGCTGACCAGTTCTGGCTATAGGATTGCTATTAATTTCTGCACCACAGATGAAGGGGGATGTTCCCCCTCACTTCAGATAACTACATACACTCCATCTCTGTGATGGCACACAGCACATGTCATGGATCCTTCTACATCAAATTTTTGTATACAAAATTAATTTCTTCTCCAATTGTTCTCCACTTGTTCCTCAGCTGTAAAGAGTGGCCCTTGGAGATTACCCAGGCTAGTACACTATGATTATTTTATTTAGAGTAAGTATTTCATTGCTTGTCTTATTCATAAATTATCACTATTTCCTTATTCCATGGAAAAGACACGTAATTTTTGTTCAGGAAGGTAAACCACTCAGTGTGTTTGGCAGCATGGATCTATGAGACTGCAGCTTTGTTTGCACCCAGGTGCATTCCATTGAGAGCTACTGATGGATTTTCATCATTGGATCTCTCCCTTTATGCCTTCCTCTGTGCCCTGTTTCAGTGCTGGTTGCTTCCTGTAGTGTTTTACTCAAAACCCACTAATGCAGTGTTTGTTCCAATGACATATTTTATAACAGAACCATTGTGGCAATGCGTCCTCAGCCACACATCTTCCCTCTGCCTAACCTGTTCTGCTGGAATGAACTCTCTGTCCTGCTTCTGCTCGAGGCAGATGTTCCTTTGGACACCAGCAACAACCATTACTCACAACAGTCTTTATTCATTCATGCTCCTTCTACATTTTTTGGCTTGCTGCTGAAGTGGGAGGGTAATGCAGCAAGGCACTTCTGTCACTTTGGAAACCTCCTTCTGCAGCACGAACAGCTTCAAGAGGACATCCCTCTAATTGGCAATTCCTAAAGTCACCTTCAGTGGACTGTTCCTGCAGGTGTACATCTCTATGGCAACACTCGGTGCCATTCAGAGTGCAGGGAAGATTTTGTGTTCAAAGTTATCATTTCCTGGCTCTGCAGACCATATGGCAGCATAAAACACACAGTAGAGCAGATATTTTTAAAGCATGACATTAACTTTACTGGGGACATTAACAAAGATGAGTAATGTTATCCTCACTCAAGTGTGAATTATGCCAATGTTTGCAAATTCAGATGATTAAGGTTGTACCTAAAATGATCACCTGTTTTTTTGCAGTTCTGGATGTAATAGGAGTCCACCTGTGCCTGTATCTGAAAGTATCCATACATATTTTCAGAATGACATTTTAAGCAAAACACGTTAAGATAGCATAATTCTGATTTATTTTTCTGAACTTTATGATTGGGAAATCTGACCCTGTTCTTACGAAATATCTCAAGAAAAGAAAAAGCTATTTTCTCAGTGATCACTGCACTTAATTTTAGTTCTACTTTAGATTACTGATCCTCTGAGCAGCACAGCCAAATGTCCAGATCCTCTGTCCAGCACAGACAAATCTCACAAACTGCAATTTAATTAAAATATTTCTCACATCTGTTCAATTTTGCAAATGCTTCTCCTTTCTATTACAGCCTACATGGTTTGCCACATCCCATAATGCTGCCTGGTAAATAACCAATGTATTCATTACCACTAATCTGTTGCCATGCTCTCACTATTAATAAATTAATGTGGCTAATTATTAAAACATACCAAGCATGTTCCAATTACTTTTTCTCACCTGCCTCCACTTCTCCTCAATGCAAGACATTCCAACCAGAAACATTTTTTACTTTCCAATCTTCTTGATGAATGATATAAAGCAACAGGGTATATTCTCTAGACATTCAGCTTACAGCCTCTCTACATGAACAAGCTGGATGTGCAAGGGGGCCCTGGGATCATGCCTGGGGCATTAATGAGCTTCTTAGAACACTGTAACAAGGATTATCTGAATTTCTTATGCAGAACTGAAGATTTAATCAGTCTCTTGCCTTCACCTACGAACACAGGTCAGCTTAAAATAATTGCTGTTCTAAAACCACTTTTTTTTTCTTCTCATATTGACATTGGTTATGATGACCATGGATGATTAATGTTCATTAAAAATGGTAAAACTTCTGGAAAAAAAATTATACATGAAACATGGCATCTTGTTTTATTATTATGAATTCAATGCAGCACAGCTGACCTTGGCAGTAATTTTCATACTGAAATGAAAACATCACTTTTCATGATCACATCACATCACATTTGGATGCTAAGCTTTTGCCCATAGTTTTCATTGATATTGCACTTAAAAAAAACCCTGCTTTTCACCTTTAACTTTCCTTCCCATACAGCAGTAGCCATAAAGATGGTTATCCTGAAAATCACTTGAGTGCATATTTAGATAATTTTTTCAACAACTGAACCATTTGCTGATTGGGGGTCAGCCTGGAAAAACATATTTTTAATAAAAAATAAACAAATAAAGAGAGCTGTCCTAAAAGCTATAACAGGAGCATTCTAGCACAGTGCAGAAATACATAACATAACTTATCTTAAGTCTTTCAGTTTTGTTATTATCTCAGTCTGTCTGGAGTCCATACATTTTTAATGACTGTGCTTACCAGTTGCTGTCCATGAACACCCCAGGCTGCATACTGTAAAACTGAATCCTCTACTTCTGGAGGGTTTAACTCCCAAACTTCCCTTGAAAAAAGGGAAACATTTTTACTTGAACACACTGGCATCACCTCATGGATAGAGACAATGGCACAGTATGGAAAAAACAATGTGACTTACCTCGTGTGTATGTTATAAATCACATATGAAGCTGTATAAGAAGAATGAAAAACCTGTTAAAAAAAGAATAATAATAATTACAAGACAAAATACAGGATTAAATCCAGATTACCATGAGGGCAGTCACCATCTTTCAACCTGTGTAAACACCAACACCTTTATTACTGAAGAATGTTTTACTGAATCAATTACAACCAACAGAACTGAATCAGGTTTGAAAGCTGTAGGAAGGATACACATAGTCACCTGTTAATTTAACCAGACACTGTAACAGTACAACACCTGCACAGAAAATGTCCCAATTTGAAAAATCTGCATTCCTGTTTAAAAAAAAAAAAAAACCACACACACCAAAAAACCCACAATAAAACAAACTTCCTCCCCCCCCCAAAAAAAACCCCAAAACCCCACTGAGAGTATACCTTAGGAAAAAAAAAAACAACACACTTCTTTTTCTTCATCAGGCTGTGACAAAATGATTGCACAGGCAGCACAGTTATTCTCCTTGAAATGCAAACCAGTACAGGGTCATATGGTACTTTTCTGACCACCTGCTATGAACAGCCTGAAGAACCCCCCAGGTGTGACTCACAGAACAGAAAAACTCTGCACTTTGTGGGGCTCTGTTTGCTGTGGCTTTCATTAAATAAGTTTTGGCCTGGGTTTGGCTGACTTCCTTTGGTTTTCAGGAAAAGTCTGTTGAAGGTTTTTTGTCATTCTGGGTAAAACAAAGAACGATTTTTCAGTAAACTTTTCTCATTCAAGAGCAAGTTACCGGTGACTTCTGGATTCAAAATCTGTAGGATTCTCTGAATGGAACAGAAGATGTGTAATGTGATGGACCACCACAGCAAAGGGGCCAAATCAAAGTAAACTATCACACATTCTCTCTATTCAAACATTAGTCTATATACAGATAGTGAATAACAGACATTTTGTTCCCTTCCAGGCTTGACTGATTGGTTCTTACCGAGCTCATGTTTTGCCTCTATGTCTTGTATCATGAAAGTGTCATAGTTCCATAGTATTTTTTTTAATATGATTTGAAATTAATTACTGGTCTTGGAATACCAAATATATTTGCCACTAATTATTACTGAACTAAGCAAAAATCTTTTTTTTTTTTTAGTGCAAATTTCTGTCAGAAAAAACCATTGGATTACATCCACTAGACTTATTGCAGCTTCATGTCTACAGTTACAGCAGGTCTGCCTGGCACGGGAAGGATTTATTTCTGGACAGGCCAATCCCAGTTAGATGGGGACACCTACAGCTGTAAAGCCAAAACAGTGACGTGGATACAAGCGTTGGGGAACTCTTCAAATTATATTTTCTGCTCTGGGAACCTTTCAGTGTCTCCTCCAAAGAGAAGAGGCAAAGGGAGATCCTACATGGACAGAGCCACTGGAATTTGCCACTATGGCACACAAGAGGGGGTCAGAGGTTGTTATTTTGTCTGGAGGCCATTCAATAACAGAGACATCTGAAACACCCTTCCACTAACTCCCTTTTCATTATTAGTTCCCTACCAACACATGCCAAGAATTTAGCATGCCCTGAATCTTTGCTGGCTGATGCAGCAAGAATCCCACAAAGGTCTCTAAGATTAGCAGCTCTACTTTGTGCAACAGCTGATATACCTTGTATAAAATTTCCCTTTGAGACAAAAATAATTTCTGTTTTCCATGTCCATTGTGTTTAATGTCAGAACTGTTGCTTCAGTAAGAATCATACATGTATTAAGTATGCCCCAAACATTTTTATATTTTATATTACAGCTTAAGATAAACTGTTGTTGTCATGCAAGCTACCAGCCTCTTCTGAGAAGTGTGACTGAAACAGAGACAATCATGGGGGTTTCTGCACAGGGTGTGCACTGCCAGAGGTTACCCCGCAGCTTTTAAAGGCCAGTTACAAAGAAGAGAAATGGGTCTCTTGCCCTTGTGGGAAAAGGGAAAATTGTACCAAAGATAATGTATGTGGAGGGTTGATAAATATTTTGAATAGAAATATTTAAAAAGTAAATTATTAGACAGAATATATTTCAACAAGAAATGCTAAACCAGTAAGTCATTCTGACAGCTTAAACAGAAAATATACTGTAACAACAAGAACAACACTTCATATATCATGTGGAAATTCTGCTCTTCCTTGTGTAACATTTCTGTCTAAACATTTATGTAGAAACATTAATATCTGTTGAAAAAAGTTGAAAGAGCTCCACTTCCAGTGGAGACCAACACTACAGTGAAGTCACTTTCAGACAGGATGCTGACATTTTCCTCGATTTACCCATATTAGTTTTAGCTCTTCACAGGAACCATGCATAAATCACAAGTATGAAGCTTCCTAACTCATCTTGCTTGCAAGAGCCACACACTGAAACACAATAACTATCAAAATGAAATCAATTAAAAAGGATGTAGAAAATCCTTATTTTTCTAGCTTGTATAGAAAGTGCTTAGGAAGCTCTTGTAGCTTTGTACAAAGGCTTGGCCTGTTTGGCTTGCTCTTGCACAGAGCTGTGTCAGTGGCTGGGACAGCTCTTCCCTAACATCATCACACCCTCTAAAACACCAGGACCAAACCTCCCACACAGCCACCAGTTGTGTCCTCTGCAGAAGAGGCTTGGGGAATGCAAGCCCTGCAGATAAGCAGAAAAAAACCTGGTAATTTACGTAGCACTGACCCCTCTCACAGTATATTTACAGCCAAGGCTGGCTACTACATGCAACAGCCAAACCCAAAGTGCAACTATTCCCATTCCAAAATGCTTTCAGATATTTCTTGTACTCAATCCCTTCTAACTGAGGTGCTATCAAAGGACTGGAAGAAGATTAATATTTCAACATGGCCATTGAATTGCTCCAATTGAGCAAAATGAGAGATGTGAAACTGAGGAAAAGGGTTTGGTTGTAGTGAAAAATACTCATCCTCTATGTACAGAGAGAATCAGTTAATGATTATGGACACACAAAACACTTCTAAGAAGAAAAGCAATGTAGGAGAGGAAAGCCTTTTAAAATATTAAATGCATTACAGCAATTTATTTCTGCAGTGTCATATCAGCTTAGGAAAACAAAAAGAGGAAAGTGGCCTGGTATAATTTATTAAAATAATTATACATGTTAAGGTTGGGCACTGTGAGGAGCCTTAACTTCAGAAGTGGCATGTATGATTGTTAGGGTTCAGGCCTTTCTGGCAAGTAAATAACTTGTCTGCTTCTATTATGATAAGCTAGAAAATGTTCCCTGCAATGTTAAGAACTGGGAAAAGGGCTTTTTAGATCAGACAGACAGTATACCTCCTCCTCAGTACAATTTATTTAATTTTTCTTTTGCCACAGAATGCAGTCGGTAACAACCATTGCATATTAAATATTTCTCCCGAATTCATTCTTTTATCAGTTTATAAAGTGATGACAAGCTTTCATCTGCTGCTGCTCAACACTGAAAAAGTTAGCTGCATTTGTGTATGAAAAAGACGAAATTACAGAACTCCATTACAAAGGACCTAAAAGAAAAAGGTGACAAAAGTATTTCAAGACAAATTGCTTCAGTCAAAATGTATTGAAATAACAATCTATTACTCAGCTAACAGCCAACAATAAAAAACACACTTATCAATCATGATCTGAACTTTTAGATGACACATTTAGATGAAGGTGTGATTCTTTCAACAGCTGAGTTCTGGAGTATTTTGTGTCCTTTATTCTCTACCTTTCAAAGAATTATTTTTTCTTTCTGCACTTTCTATAAATGAAATAATTCCACAGAACTCAGTGCATAGCCCAACAAGATGCAAGAAAACAGAGCTTTACACACTTTGCCAAACACACTCCAATAATTCTGCAATACATTCCAGAAAATATCCAGTTCACTGTCCCTGGGTAATTTGGAAAACATTTCTCAGCAGAATAATGTTTTTGCTAAAGAGCTGCCAAGAAAACCTCAGTAGCAGTACTTTTATGGTGTGATGAGAGCTCTCAGCTCCAGGGAAATGGAAGAGAGATGATGACATTAGAACCTCGCAGCACTGTAATCCCAAAATGCTTGGGCATGCCAAACACCTTGATGCATTCTTTATCCATTTCCTGTATTATAAACCAATTACACTCTTTCATGTGTTATTTATTCAGAGCAATAATGATGCCTTCTTGCTGGCACGGCTTTTTGCAAGGTAGTGGAGTGACTGTCCTGTATTTTTTGTTTTCACCCAAACAGACACCTGCAATCTGAACTCATCTCTACAGTTCTCAGTGCTGCTACACTCTGTAAATTCCAGTAAATCTCACAGGGCATAAAAGCACTCAGTCTGAGCAAGAACTATAAAAGGTGTATATGAAATACATTGAAAATTTCAGCACCTGCAGTAACACTTTCAGTAATTCCAAAGCTTAACATTCAAATGGTGCCCATGTCCTGCACACATCATAGATATCCATCTATTTGTATTGTACACAGCAAAGAGAACATACTATTTAACAGCCATGCCCTTCCCATTAGTTAATAAAAAAGCAGCAGACTCATTAAGTAACTGAAATTGCAGTGTTTACCATCATTCCCATCCCACTTATCTCCAAACACATACTTTGATTTGGAAAGAGAGGCAGTTTGTCAGATAAAACCATGCAGATCTCTGATTCACCAGTGAGGTATCGGATCTTTTATGGGTCAATTTACACTTCTGATCCCATGAAAAACAAAAACTAGTCTTGTAAGAGACTACTAGTCTGAATGAAAAATGACTACATTCTTGTCTATGAGTTAAAGAATTCAATCAGATTTGGACACAAAGTAATTGACCTTAGCTGGGAAAAGTTTTAACTCCTGCAGTATATGGATGCCTCCCAAAGAATATTTATTACTCATAAAAAGAGAAAGATCAAAAAACTGCTTTTATTGCTTCACAGGCACAAGTCAATTATTAGGCAGTTCAAAGCTATGACAGAACCCGACATGGAAAAGGTTTTCTGTGCTTGAAAGCTTTTCTATTTTTTCCAGCTCCATCAGTTGCCCTAATAAAAGATATTAACTCTTCCCACAAATCTTGTCTTGTTTATCTCTTCAGGCCACCACATCTATAACAACTACATTAGGGAGAAACAAATATTCCTAAACCCAGCTGAAAAAAAAAGAACTACCTAAAATTAAAAGTGATGCTAATTGATAACCTTCATTACAGTGCATATCACAAAACACATGTAAACCCAGAAATCAGGGGGCAGGACACAGTGAAGCAGGGAAGTAAACAGGAATACATCCTGCCAAGGCCACTCACTTCTCCACTCATCCGTGGCTCTTCTCGCTTTTGAAGATCTTTCCTAATACATCAGTAAAATGGTCTGGCACGTTCCCAAACTGCCTCAGTGGGTGGGTGCCAGCCACAGGAGCTACTGGCTGCCGTGCACAGTGTGAAAAACAGCAAGACAAGTAGGATTCTGCCTTTATCCTCTTTTCTACACTTGAATTAAGCATTTGAAGAATTACTGCAAAATCTACTTATGCTGAAAACTGAACCAAAAAGCCTTTGCCATGGTAAAGTGATTAGAAGGCCAAGCAAAATGTAACCCATCATTCATCTGCCACTCACGTGACAAAGTACCCACACACAAATGACAAACAGAATCTCATTCAAAATCCCAATCTGTAAGAAACCTCTACTAAAGGCTCAAAAATACAATTTATAAAAAGAAATGTAAACAGATATTGCTTCCTATTTTGCCTTTAGTATTTAAGCACCGTGGAAGAAAATTGGAATATCCAGAACACGCCATGAGCTACAAATAATGAGCAAGGACCAAATGCAGAGTGGGGAGCATATGAGGGGATATAATGAAGCACAGGAAGGTTATGGAGATCTTTTGAAGGGATTACTGATATAAATGCAGTGTGCTTGTGGCCAAAAAATAAAACTGTATTATATATTCTCAGTAAGTTAACATATATTCAAGTTCACTCCCCATATAAAAATCACATCCTATACAAATTATACTAAATTATACAAAGTCAATGTATATTATTTATATAAATTGGGCCAGTAATTATTAAAACTATTTTTCCTATAGTTAGTGATATTTTACTATCAATTTTGCTCAGGGAATACTGGCGTAATTCAGATTTCCAGCAATGAAAATGAGAAAAGGCTTTCAGCAGGTCTTTGATGTCATGTACAAACTCCTTATTCTGGTACACGCTTGGAGAACACCAGGTTATTTGTGGCCGAACTCCCTCTATTGTGGAAAGTCTGCTGAAAGCAAATGAGTTACAGTAGGAGGGGGCAGCCTGTGCTTTGTGCCATCAGGATTCCAAGCAGCAACTTCTTGCTCTCCAAAAAACCAGATTAACATCCACACAACCAGCTCCTATCCCTCATTTCCTTTTTATGAGCTTTAAGGCACGTGACCTTGCTGGGACTGCAGTGCAAAGAGAATGGAATCAGTATCTAATGTGCTGATCACAAAACAGTAGAAAAGATATATTCCTTTCTTATCTTTGTATTGCAAGATGTTCAGCACCCCGTTAGTGAAACCTGTGAGGGAGTTAATAAGATTAAATTAGGAGCAGCATGACTACTGCCAAAGGCAAAGCACAGCTGCTGGATAAAACTTCCATCCATTTTGCAATTTATGTGCTAAATAAATTAATAATGGTAATGCTATCAATAACATTATGGTGAAGTCCAAATTTCTCTAAAATTCTGTTATCACTCACCTCAAATGTTCCCCCTCTGCCTTTCCAGTATGACTCCATGTGTTAGCAGCACAGGAACTGCTGCTAAATGGGATTGAACAGCTAAATATGGCATGGCCATGGTTGGGTTTCATGTAATTGGTTCCTTGGGTGTGTAAGAAATGAAGAGAGAGCTCTGCAGCATTGAATTCTGAGCCACAGAGAGACATGAAACCACTGGATAACACCTATGCTATTAGTGAAGACTTTGAAAAACCAAACCCTACACCAATAATTCACAAAAATAATACTGATCAAATATTGGAATTCTGCTGATTTCATGCCATGGCAACAAACACAGTGACACCTCAGATTATGCATTGATAGCAAAGCTCAGCTCCCTTTGGGATACACACCAGAAATGCTTCACACCATGCTCGAGTGAAATGGTACCTTTTGCTCTTGGAGCTCTAGTATTTAACTGGTGTTTTCTTGGTGTTAGATTCAGCAAGCCAAAGCACATGAGCTAATGACTGATTTTATCTGGGATAGAGAGAGCAACGGGGACTTCTCATTTCAAGTAGTATGACACAACTTATTCTTCTACTGGTTTCAGAGCAAACTCTTAGAAACAAGTAACTGAAGAGTGTCTAATACTGGGATGATGAATTGCCACCCCTCTGTAAATCCTATCATTTCTACCCAATTTTGGAAGAAAAAAAAAAAAAAAAAAAAAAAAGGTAAATTTTGCCACTCTTGATGTCTAAATCTTTACATATTCTTCCACAATTTTGGCCCTTTTGGTGAAATATCTGGTATCTGAAAACTCTGTATATAATTGCAGAGTTAATTTAAGATGGAGCTTGATTCATTTGAGCACTGAAGTTATATGACAAGGTTATAACTTTGAAAAGCATCATATTTATTTGCTTCAATCAGCATTGATTATTTCTCATGATTGATAAGAACCATTGCATATCATTGGTAATAATTTATGGTTAACATTAATACTTTGGGATATGAAATATTGCCAGCCATAACAACTATATGCTGCCAAACCAAAATAAATATAAAGGCGAGACATTTTGAGACACGTAATTTATCTTTAAGAAAAAAGGCTGTCAAGGAAGCCTAAACAAAAAAGCACCTCCAGAAAAACTCTTAGAGCCTCAACTGTTCACATAGAATTTTTCAATAAGATTAATTATCTCAAGAAAAAGACATCCACTGCAGAATGTAAATTAAATCACAATCAATTAAACTCAGTTCATATAACCAAGAGTAACGTGATACAAACCACAGTTCAGAATAAATGCAGAAACTTCTTTTTCTTCTGCTACATCAACAGCTGATAGATCATCATTTGGATATGCAACTCAATCAGTTTTGAATATATAATAACTTCAGATGAGTGAATTATTCAAGAAAGAATGTTTTGCATTGCCACTTCTGAAAGCCTCACATATCACTGTCATTTGAAATTCTATTAGTTACACTATCACGTAAAATATGTTTCTTGAGTCTTGTATGAGATGACTTATGACAAAAATTTATGTTGGGGTTTTTTTCTGGCTTATTCACCTGCAGCATTAAAAAACAGGAATGACTGGACAGAAATCATTGTTACATGACAATGAAACTGGTGAATCTCAAGCCTCAAGCATAATACATGCTTTTTTTTTTTTTTTTGGTATAGATACACAGGTATGTGCACTTCCTTTTCACACATATGCTCACACTCATATTCACTGTTCAAAATTTGGACTTTATGAGTATTTTGGGGATTTATTGAAACTTCTCTTTTCCTGAACTGATTTGCAGGCAGCTTCAGTGTGTGCATGTGTATTTTGATCTGGACAAGAGCAAGGGGAAACAAAACGTATAAATTCTGACACCACAACCAGAACTTTATCCCCATGGAAACACAAGACTGGTGAGGGAGCTTGCCTCTGGCCAATGCAACTGAGAATCCAAATCTGTCTTAGAAAAATAAGCATTTAAGCACTTTAATATGCCTAACACTTTAGACAGCCTGATCTCTTTACAGGGTCCTATAGATTACTCATATCCTACACAAAAGGCATCATCTACAGGGAATTTGGATTGAGTGTCTCCACACATGCTGAAAATTGTTAACTGAAAACAAAGTATGTTTTAAAACACTGATTCTTAAAGGCAAAGCTGCATCAAGTCTTCTCAGAGTGTCCTGAGATGGTTTAATTGCTCTTTGAGGTACTGTGGAAGAAAGGATCTAGTCAAGACTTGGTTTTATTTTCAGTTTTTCCATGGTGAGTCACAAACTGTATTTATTCAAACTGACTGCTAAAGAGAAAATTGCCAAATGCAGAAAAAAGACCACATTGTTTTGAAGAGGCACGCTTGTACACGCTTGTTGTGATATTTACAAAAATATGCATTAACTGATTCATGTGAAATACAATGAAAAAAACGTTTAAAAAACTATCAAGAAAGTATTTTCTAAATTAACATTCCATACAATTGACATGTTCAGGTTCTGAGCACAAAAACTAAACAGAACTGAAGGTGCCCTGAAACGATGAGGATACAAAAGGAAATCAAAGCATGTGATGAGTCAATTTTGAGGTAAAGACTATAGTCTCAATATCTCTTTTTCTTCCCCAGACAATCTGAGTCACTCAGGCAGCAGTTAGGAAGCAGACACCGGATGCTCATCTGCTGTTTGCTTACAAATTGCATGAGGAGATGAAAAGACCCTGTGGAGCTGGAGAAAGGAGAAGCAATGAGATAAATGGCCCGTGGGCCTGAAGAAATGGAAAGGGAAAATGGAAAAGAAAACTGGGCTGAGGGAAGCAGATGGCTAAACCAGCAAGCATGCAAGATGAAAGAAGGAAGACAAAAAGACAGGGCTAAAAATATCAGGGTGGGAAAAAAGAGACGCAATAAAAAGAAAGAACAAATCCAGAACAAAAGAGAGCTGAGACCCTTAAAGAGGTGGAAATGAAGAGGATCAGATCAAAGGAGAATAGGCAGCAGGGAGGGAAAGCAGTAAGCAGACCTGCAGTGTGTGGGCATAGGCTGGAACACACAGGCTCAGGGAACTGATGAATGAATTCAGGCAAAACTAGAGCCTTTCTCTTCTAGAGGATTGAAGACATGAATGAAAAACTGTTTTCTAAGCAATGTGACAGTTCAGTACCTGTACCACCTGCCTTTAACTGCCTTGATTACCATGACCATTAATTGCTTAGTGTGGATATGACACATGGAGCAGCAGGAAGGCAGTGGGTGTTTCTCGTGATAAGTCATCCTCTTTCCTGGTCTCCCACTGTGACATCAAGACACCTTTAATGGTAACTCTGGATGCTGGAGAGTCCAGGGAATCTTTGTATGCTACTGGTAGGGTTTTTTAATAGCAAGAAATTCCTTATCTAGCCTTTAATAGAGTTTTCATGGTAAAATAACTGTTTGTTTCTCTGAGTATTTATCCACCTGTAGCTAAGAACAGCTTTCAGAACTACTTTTGAAATCCATGTGTTTAAAGTGCTCTTGTACTGCAATCAAACCTTTATTATTGCAGGCAACCAACATGGCCAGGATTCCATCCCTCCAAGACATTCTCCAGAAACCCTGTTTAAAATCTTCAAATAATTTGAACACTGCAATTTAGATTTCTCCCCTTCCTACATCAGTTCTGCACTGCAGTGTGAACAGCTAAATTTCATCTTTACACTTCCTTTTTGGTCATGCCCTATTCATCTCCCACATCTCCATGATTTCTTTGGTGCTGCTGGCCCTGCTAACAGGCTTACACTGTTCCCCTTCTGTTCCACTACACTGTCACAAAACTGAGCAAAATATCACCTCCAGGTGCAGTTCCCAACAATGGAGCTCACAGCCAGTTATCCTCTCCAGCACTTCCCATTAGC
The DNA here is from genome assembly GCA_037834095.1 of Argya squamiceps. Lineage (NCBI taxonomy): Eukaryota > Metazoa > Chordata > Aves > Passeriformes > Leiothrichidae > Argya > Argya squamiceps. Next base: position 8,079,946 of record JBBMKD010000222.1, on the reverse strand, counting down.
AAGCCATGACGCTGCTTGCAGCCAACTAGGTCTTACCTTCACTAATTTTCTGGTATTGTGCCATATTTCTGTGCTGGTCTCTGTTGTGGCCGTTTTGTGACATTACAGTCCCTTTGATGGTGGTATCATGAAGTAGACTCCTGTAGCAAGTAAAAGACCTCTTCATGATGAAGTGATTAAAAGGTCATGATAAGAGAGCTATTCATTTAGTACAAGGGAGTGCTTCGTGGTGATCTCAAAGAAGCTGTAACAAAGTGATGAATACCTCACACCAAACTCATCTCTCCGGGAAACATCTAATCTGGTGCTATATTTGCAGACAATAAATAGAACTATAAAGGCTAAATTTGTGCAGGTGGTTGACTGCCTTCACTGGAACATTAATTTATTGCCTAAGACCCCAGGCTAAGCTTTTCATGCTCAGATACCCAAAAAGACTTGTCCTCACTTAAAAAGAACACAAAAATTGGATAATAAAGGGGCACATCTTAATATTTCTCTAAAAAGTGGACTCAACCATTTGATCTGTTAGGCCTGTCACACTATCAGTGCTCCTCATAGCCTGAGATGGAAGCTTGGTTTAAAGAGCGATGTGCAACAAAGACAGCTTAAAACATTTCTCTGGGACAGTTACATAAAGGTCTAGTCTTTGCCACCTACTTCAAGGTATTTCAACTCTATGTCTGTATTTTAAAAGGTCTTTCTTTCATTCTGTCTGTGCCAAAGCAACTGCTAACTCTCATTTACAGAAATTCACTCATCCAATACTCCTTTCAGCACTGTTGAGAAATGCCAATGCCAGCAGATTTTTCTGCTTTCCCAACTGTCCTGTTGGCCTAGTCAGAGGCAGTCAGACAACTTTTTTATGATCAAGGAGCCAGGAATTGGGCCAATGCCTCTTCTGTGAGAAAGAGGGGATGGTTTCCTCATGCAAAATGCAGATGGGAGACACCCCTGCCATGCAGTGGGCTGTGAAAAAAGGACTGAGAGACAGGACAGTTAAAATATTTGAAAAACACAAGGCCTGTTTTCATCTTTGGACATTTGCTCCAAAGTTTTCAGCCCTTGGTTTAATGTATTACTTCTTAAGAGTCAAACAGTGCCAACCATCCCCACTGAGATCCACTTGCATGGTAGATTCAATTATGCTGTACAGTGGTGTTTCAGGTGAGTGAAAACTCTGCCTCAGCATTTTTGAAGCAATGACCTGGGTCAGGCTGACCCTTTCCCTTCAGGCTAAGCAATTTCTTATAAATAGAAAGGCACAGGCTTCCCATGAAGGTACTTGTCTAATGAGAAGCAGAAATTCCAGATTCCAGTGGTGAAGGAGCTAACTCTTTAGCAGTCTTCTCCAGGGTATTTACCACACAGCAAAGAGGTGCATTATATTCCATAAATACACTGTAGGAAATAGAGTGGTTTGAGAGTAGACTGCTCTGTGCACATTGTCTTAACAGCAAGTTACAAGTTAACTTTAACTTTCTAACATTATTCAATTTTTAATTAAATGAGCATGCATTAATTCTGAATATTAAATTGCTGTGTTTAACCTGTCAAAACACCCTTTTTTGAAAAAAACCCCAAAAACCAAAACCTGAAACCTGACATTCTTGAGTGGAATTATCATGTGCAACTTCATTTTAAAATTTTTCAAGTAATAAAAAATTAGAGCCAGTTAAAACCTAGTTATAACTCTCTATTCTATAAATATAGCAAAATATGTATGTTATTTTTCAGTAGGAAAGACACCAAAAATTAATAACTTTCATTACAGCTTTAAATTAAGTTTTCCACTTAGATCTGATGGCAAACTTCATGATCTTCTGAATTACTTCTTTGGGCAATTTTTTTAGTCTGCTACTTACCTGATTTTACCAATCATGTGGTTTTTCTTCCACAGTATCAGATTTAGCTTATTTTGTAATACTTTAACATGCCAATGCAAGAGAGCTCAGTGTAATAAACAAACAGGAATTTTTCCACCCTGCCTGGTAATGCAGAAGAGCTTATCAACATTCTGGTCATACTTAATGCAACCTAAACAGGTTTTGCAATCAATAGGAAAAGGGAATTGGTTAAGTCTCAAAGATGTGCGTAAATAGACTTTCCCTGTTATTGGATTATCCCCTGCACTGGAACAGACTGAGCAGGGGACTGCACTACTAGGCAGTGTGGGATTTAGTATCCAAAATATCAATGCCTGATGGAAAAATGGGAGAAAAATCTGACTGAGAACCAGCCTCACCTCAAGACAGAATGAGGTGCCTAAGCATTGAGAAGAAATCACGTTACAAAAATGTCCAAATGTGGAAATTCTATAAACTTTCTAAAAAATATTTTGGCTTTTAACTATTTTTTGATTTAGAAATGTTTCTCTTCATTCCAACCAAAATCTCTTTGGCTACAAATTAATCTATCTAATCCTAATCTCCTGCCACAGAATCATATAAAATAAAACCATCTCACTGCACACAGGAATCTGCTACATATTTGAAGACTTCTATCCCCAGCCTCCCCCTGCTGAGTTTAAGGAAACCCAGTTCTTTCTTGACCTAAATATTCTTTTCAAGATTTCACGATGTCCTACAGAAAACACATGCTTAATCACTAAAGTGTGAGACTCCATTTCTTTTTCCTAAAGCATAGGATATTACTTTTGTGTTCAGTTTGTTCCCTGACCCATATCCCAATATATTTTTATACAATACTATTGACTATAATACACTGCATATTACGTATTTGTTTACCAGGTTTATTCCCTAGGAAGTGGAAGATCTTACAATTGTATCCATTGAAGTGAAACCTTCTTATACAAATCACTTTTCCCAACTTTTTCATACAGCTTTCAATTTTAATTGTGTTCCTGAGGCTGCTGGTAACCCACTTTGATATTACCTGGTAATTTAAATAGATGTATTCCCTTTTCTGTTATCAAAATTATCAAAGTCAAACATTACTGGTCTCTGGCCAGACTCCTATGAGATATAAATCTATCTTTTTGACAGTGAACCATTTATTTGCCAGCATTCACCCCAAGCATAGAACTGCAATCTGCTTTTAATTATGGTGGTCCCATTTAGACCACTTCTCCTCATTTCTCCCTGGTGACACCACCATGGCCACTCACTCCTTATCTACTCACCAGGCTTTCTGTCCAATTGCAGAGAAATTAAACTGATTTGTTATGATTGAACTTTACAGATGGATCTTGGCAGTTAACCTACTCTTTGTTAAATTCTAGGTATTTTCAAGCAGTTTAACTCCTCTGTTAAAAAAAATTAATCTTACTCTATTGCTCCACCAAAATCCCTAAGAAACTCCTCTTTTCTCTCTTTTGGGGGAAAACAACTCTGTCCTTTGCAGTTTTATGGACCTTGTCTATCTTCCATATGTCTTCAGAGATTAAAAATTGTCAAAATTGCTTTACCTCAGGTACTTCCCTGCAGCAATTTTTATCAGGGCCAGGAGGGCAATTCTAATATTTTCTTTCAGTCTTTTAAACCAAGCATTTGTTAGGTTAACCAGGTCACAGCTAACCCTGCTTTTGAATGCTGGGGCAGAAGACACAACACTTGAACCTTCCCTGCTATAAGTGGTTCCTCCTTTCTCCAAGAGATTGACTTTTCCCTTGTTTTTCCTTTCTTTTTTGTTGAAGCACTTTCTGAGGACTCTACCTTCTCTCAGTCACCCCATGGGGACATCCCAAGTGCCTGGTCCTGCATCCCATATGGCCATGCCACAGCCACACACTGACAGAAAACACAAATCAACAGCAACTCCCCTGCTGCTGTTGTTTTTCCCTTCTCATACTTTCAGTGAGTGCTGTGGGAGGGATGGCCACAGTGCCAGGAGGGGAAGTGAGGTGCTCTCCTGATCACCCAGCCCACCTGCAGTGCAATTCCTGATCAGCTTTCATGCCCCTGGCCGTGGTGTTTCACTGATTTTTCTCTACTTGCTCTCATTATTCTCCTTCTGTACAAAGTTCAGCATAAGGCATCTGTTTCTTTTTTTGATTCACACATTTTCTCCAGACTTTCAGACAGGCCCAGGCAAGAACAAATAAAGGAGATGATAAATGAAAACAGGCATCAGTCTGATTTCTAGCTACTGCTTAAGAAAAAAAAAAAAAAAAATATATATAAGGAACAAGGAATATGAATCAGCAGTAGCAACTACAAATGTCTCCTGCAGATTAAAGCAACTGTGCTGCATGTTCTGTGCCTCAGCTAAGCACCCTGCATCAAGATCCACATGGACATTACTGAAGTTAACTGCATCATGAGGTGGGTTTTTTATTAATTTCAGCTGGAATCCTATGTGAATGCAGAATGCCTTTCTCAGAATCATTTTAAGAGCCAGATGTAAACAGAACTCGGGCTGGTAAAGTGGATCATGGGCACTGCAACCCAATATTGCAGCTCTGAGGGAAAAAGAAATCAGTGGTAGAAACTCAATTATTGACTACTCCTAGAGGTGCCCTTTTAGCATTAAAATTCCTCACACGGCAGAAAGAAAAAAAGAATCAGTTTTGAAACAGGTGCTAAATTGCTCTGTTATCAGACATAAAATATATCTGATATCCCCAGCAGCTGAACCCTTGGCCCTGCTGAGCATCCTCAGCCCATCAGTGACTGCTCCCACCTGTGCCATGCCCCAGCAGCCAAACCCAGCTCCAGAAGGAACAACCCTGGAGCCAAAGGGGCTCTTCTCCCCTCCTCTAAGAGAGCAAACATTCTCCCCCTGCCCACTGAGACTGATTAAATCCTTTACCAGCCCTCACCAGAGAAGAAATTAGTTTGCTCTTGAGGAATTTTTTTGGCATGATGAATAACAGAGTGTTGTATCTCATTGTTAATCAAACACATGCAACCTCAATGTGTCACTGCTTTGTGCAGCTCCGACCCTCACAGCTCTGCTTCTGAAGGTTCTCTCCAAATTATTTTGAAGTGTGGCAAAAAAAACCTCACAGACCTTTTTGGATAGAGATATTCTGTCTTGTATAAAATGTAATGAAGTCAGATTTAAATACATATAACCTTGGGGTTATGCAGTCTGAGCTCTTCTAAATGTGCTGTGCTCTGATAATACCTGACATTTAGAGTAGCATATCCCACAGTTATGCAATAAAGTCGATAACTTTCCAGAATTAAATCCACTCAAAGTGTGAACTCTGTAGAAAGAGCTGAAAGAAAAGTCAAGAAAATAATCTAATAGCAGAATAAAGTGTATGGATTTGCCCATATTTCTTTTTTTTTTTTTTAAATTTACACTGAGACAAGGAAAAAATCTGCACCTGATTTCAAATGTAAAAACCCTTCCAACTTAAAATGCAAAGTAGAGCCAAGCAAGTATGTTGGCTACTTATTCTTCTTTATGAGGGACAACCTCATTTCAAACACACATAAATGTTTTACAGAGGTGCAGAAGTTGCTTTATAGAATATTTGCCTGCAGCTACAGTTTGCTGGTAACTTTTGAAACACTACTTTACATGCTTAGGACTGGCAGACCTTGAACCATTGGTATTTTCATTGACCTTTTTTTCAGCACAGGGGCCTTCCAGCAAAACACACGGAATTTGCTCTCCCTGATTAGCAAAGAAAAGCAGTTCTGCCAGTTCTGAGAACAAACCCAGGAAACTTTTCTGCAGCAGAGGAGAACAGCCCGTGGCACAGCAGCAAGAGACTTCTCAAAGCACCAGCAGCAGCTCTGGCTCCTTGGGGTACCTCAAGCCCTGCTAAAAGCCTGCACACGTCTGCCAGCCCGTGGCTCTGAGCCTCACAAAACGAGATTCCAAATCTGCCTGGGCTGCAGTGAGAAACTCACCCATTCTTTTTCCACAGAGGAAAAAAGGACTTGTGTTTGTCAATCTCTTCTCAAGGAAAGGATCATGTGGAGAGAGGAGAGCTCCCCACATAGGTGTGGGCATACACTCATCCCATGCTCTGCAGTCCTTCACTGGGTACAATCTGCTACAAACTGCTGAGACTACTTTTACTGCAGTGGTTTAATTTCTTAATCAAAGCTTCCATGGTGTTTTGGGCACATCTGACAATAATGATATAAAAAGTCAAGAAAGAGAAAAACGAGTAGGAAAGCTGAACATGTCTATTTAATGTTCCATCTTCTAAGAGTGATTAGCAAATGCAGAGAAATTGGAATTGAAGCTTCATCCCTGATGGCACCACACTCACTAAACCAACCACTGCATAAAACAGTCCCTGCAAATTCCTACTGTCCTAGGAAATCAAAGAGGAAAATGTGGAATTGCCATAGACACTCATAGTCATACAGGATATATCCCAATCTGCAGAAGATGAAAGGAATATGCAAAAAACCACAAATGCCATTTTATGCTTTAAAGCATTACCATGATAGCAGTGCCCAAGAAGATTCTTTACCTTTGTTAGGAAATTAAATATCTCAAATGTAATAATGAATGCCTGTAAGAATGGAATTACACACTTTTTCTACAAATCTATTATCAGGCATGGCCTGAGTCTTCCCTAAAGGAGGAATGGGAAAGCAGCAGCATATGCTAAATTAAAATACTTTATTTTTTTCTCTTTTTACTACTACTACTAAATTATTGTGCTTTCATGCATGTGATGATTCACATTTGTTCTTAAAATGTCCCAGAATATGTAAAGAAAATAAAAATTTTAAAATCACTCATTTTGTATAAAAAATTATTTGCCTATATTTAAAAGATTTTTTTTTAAAATATGTTTTTCTAATTCTGTCCTCCACTTTTCAAATGCTTGTTTGACGTATCTCTTTCATTAGTTTGTGGTTACTATGACACACAGTGTGGGATTCTGGCACTGCTTCATTATTTTAAATAAATTTGAAGATGATTGAAGCTTGTAGAAATTAAACTATAATCATAACATATTCTCATCCCATTGTAAGTAAGGGCTGGGTTACTAAAACCACTCCCTCCTTAAAAAATGAGTATAAAATGCTACTATTCAGATGTGCTATCAGTCTTTATTTAATCTACAGCTAAAGACAATGGAAACTATTAAACTCTGAAGGATTAGCCCTAGAAACTTTCATGTCACCTTTTCAACCAACATTTTCTGTATTCCATTTACCCTGTTACAAGTTCAGGTTACAGCAGACTTGTTCATATTTAATAGTCTCTTAATTAACTACTAATGCTGCTCATTTAGCTGACATTACCACCGAATAAACTCACTCTTCAAGATATACAGAAGGGGGAAGTAGCCCTGGCCATTTCCAGGAGGTATTTTCCCTCCCAAGTGCTTCCTTCATGAGTTACAATGCTATTTTTTCACAGAGCTGTGCCCTCTTGTACTCATGAAAGCCACTTGCAATGATTTGAGTTAGAGTGTGAGTGTAATTTAAGGATTAGAGGCAATGATAAGCTGTACAAACTGATTATTTGTGATGTCAAGACATACTGCTAAGGGGATAGAAAACACAGTTCTTCACAGGCAATGAATAGAACTGGAAAAAATCATCCACTTTATGGTATTTTTGAAGACTGAATAGAGCTCCACCATTCTGTACCAATCACCAATACAGAGAACAGTATGACATTTTTCTATTTTGAAGGCCAAAAAGTGACCATTTTAATCATCTACTCGGAGCTCTTGCCAACCTCATGTTAATGACAGATATTCCTCCATGACTGACACATCATGCCTCTGATTTCTGTAAGATTTTGAACAACCCTTTAAGAAAACCATCAAGTCACAGGCAGAATCTAGAACATGCCCATCTTCATTCCACAGCCAGAATTACAGCACCACTGAATCCTGTCTTGTTTATGTAATTCTTAAAATAAAAATATATGTTCATAGCCGTTTTGAAAAATCATCCCTGGGATTTCCTTTCCTCTGAGTTAAAATCCTTTCCTCCTGATGTGATTAAGCTCTACTAACACATAAACACATGCTGCTAATTGTGAGAGAGTGAGCAGGGCTTTTAAAAACTAAATTATGCCCATTTTTAATGACTCATTAACACCCTTTTCAGTAACACTCAAATGACATTACCAGCTGAGGAGGAAAATTGTACTTGGGAATGTCTTTACAACTTTACATTTCTGGCATTGGGCTATCTGGCACACAATGATCGCTGTTGGAGGGGTGCAAGAATTTTAATTCTTCTTTCTTCGCTCCCTGAAACAAAACCCACAGAAGTGGGATAAGAGGCACTTTTTCCCTGCCCTAAACCCCTGACCCCAGGAGCTGTACCTATATTTATCCCGAAAAACATTTGGCTCACTAAAATTTTCTTGCTTGATTTCAGATTAAAGAAGAGGGAATCACTGTTTTTTCTTAAATTTCTAATTATTTTTTCCCTGCTTTTGATTTAGTTCACATTACAAGAATACTGTGAGACATCAGTGTTCTCACACTAACCATGGGTTGGTCAACATTTCCGTATCTTTCTTAGAGTAGATCTGGTTTTCCATCTCTTTTATTTAACCTCATTTTTACACATTCTATTAGTTTCAGAAGAACTTCTTCAGAATCACAAGGCTGTTTTAGAAAACAGTGTCAAAATTGCCAGCTAAAAATTAAACTCACCATTTTGAAGCAGAAAGTCAGTGTGGTAAAATAGCATCCTCTTAATATTTTAAAATTTCCTGTCAAACTTATATAGGTCTCTTGGGTTAATCACCAACTCTGAAATCTGAATTACAAAAATAAATTTTATTTAGGGCTTCAAGTACTACCATTTTTAATCTATACGTACCAGTGTTGAGGAAAATATTGAAACTGAATTATTTTGCTGTGTCAGTGGATACAGCAACAGTTTGCTAATTACAAATTTGCCATCTTTTATTGTAGGGAAAGCAAAGAAATTACAGGATCACCAAATCATTTAGGTTGAAAAAGATCTCCAGGGTCACCAAGTCCACCTGGGACTGCCAAGTCCATGAGTAGAGGCCAATTCCTCCTCTGCTCTGGCACTGCTGATGCCTTAAGTTTTAGCATTCTTGTTTTTCAGATTCTGTGCTGCTTAGCTGTAGTTCTGAGCCCCATATTAAGTATGAGTAATCTCTGTTCACAGAGCAAGCAGACAAAACAAAACCTTTTCCTGCTGAAGACCAAGGACAACTTTCAAGCCCAAGAGCACAAACAAGGGTGGGCTGAAGGGAGGAACAAGAAGGATGGAACCTCACAGACTGAAGCTGTAACTGGACAATTAAACCCCAATATGCAAATAGACCAAAACACATAAAAATGTAAGACCTTGTGACCAGTCAGCCACTTTGTGACCATATTGGATCCATCTTGGGTGCAGCCCTGGTCAGGTCCTGTCCTGCCCAAGGTGTATCCTAAAAGCCTTTCAATAAATACCTACTTTCTTCTCTAGCTCTGCCCAGTCTCTGTTTCAGGTCAGCCCTCCCAAGGCATCACTGCCAGCCCTGCAGGCAGGTGCATGACCCACAGAACCACATTCCAGGGACTGATGCTGTCAGCAAGAACTGACCTCTGCCAGAGGCATGGTAACCAGGATGAGTCCCTGCGTAGGATATTCAAAAGGCTCCTTAAAGAGAAAAGTCAGCATCTCTGGGAGTCTCCCAACAACTTGTGTGTGACCTTTTGCAGGAGAAATGTCAAATGTGTCTGTTCAGAGCACCAAGTGCAGGACACACCTCAGGCTCAGATGTTGCCTGCAAAGCTGCACGCTCCATTAGAGCTCATCCCAAAAGAGTATTTTTCCAAAACTCCTAATAAATAGTTTTCACAGAAATACTGACAAAGCCATAATTCTAGTGGCAATTGCAGGTGACTCTATAATAAACCATATTTCTTCCCCGTGAAGATATTAATTTACATTTTTGAAATGTTCATTGCTAAGCCTAAGATTGGGTTTCTGAATTGTGTTCAGAGGCAATTTATACAGGAGAAAAAATACACCCTATCCTAAATGTACTGAACACTAATTTAAAATGATCTATTTACCATAATATACATTCAATCCCCTACTGAAAAGTTCAGAAGCTTCTCCACCTTCACATACAGCTCCATCAGACTATTCTTATGCACTGGGAGCCCTGGCATAGATTTCAGATGAAGAGTGAGGCTTATTTCAATTTTTCCAGCAAAAAGCTCTGGGTTAGATACATGGATTATGGAACAGATATGCCAGTGAATCCAAATCTCCTGTGGTGTAGATTCAAAAAGATCATCATCAGTGTAGTTTCATTTTTCAGAATATCAAGCAGTGCTAATGCTCAGCTATATATGATAATTTCCAGAAATTCTTAAATTTGTAGGAAAACTAGTGTCCATTTACCAGCACCTGCCTATGAAGCTCAATGATACCCTGAAAATGAAAGCCATTTTCTTCTGTCCATCTTATATCCCTTAGTGTTAGAAATTGAACCCTGCTCCTTTTTGATGCATCACAGCACTTTTTCTGAGGGGAAAAAAAAAGTAAAAAAAAAAAGACCATACAGGGCTGTGCTGAATATAAGATACAATCCCCTCACACCACATCTCCATCTGTAACTGTGTGAGGTTCTAGCCCTAAGCAGTAAGTTTGATAACTTTACTGACAAAAAAATTCCATGGAAAACCAAAGCACTTAAAAGTGGGTTTGGTTACTCAGGAGTATTTCTTAATTATTGGAATATCTTAGTTATTGAAACAGCATCCCATCACAACGTTGTAAAACACAGCACTTTATGGAGATGCACATCTTATATACAACATGTAAAGCCTGACACAGGTAATTTCCAGTTACAGCTGTTTCATTAGAAAGAGTCTTCTTTTAAGAAGAAGACTCTTTCAGCAAAGTGACTACCAGGCATAATTTTACAGACAGCATTCATTTGAATTTTCAGTAGTGTTTTGTATTTTGATGTCCTGTGCATCCAAATATTTGATTAAGTAACTTTGCCAGTAAAAAAAAATCCTCTGTATTCACTAAATGGGTGTGTTCAGAAACAACTGTTTGCTGAGTGATATGGTAATCATCTGGGAGCTACATGGCATAAACAGCCTGCCCAGAAAAAGTACATGTCTCTGGCAGCAGATCAAGCTTTCTCTAAAGTTAATAATTTAGTGGCTAGAAAGCCCAGCAAGGAGATGTCACAGTGGCAAAAAGGACACGTGCAGGTTTCATTAATTCATAATCGCAACAGGGAAAAAAATGACATGCTTTAAGTGTCTTTATTTGAAATTAATTTTAAAAGCTGAAATTCTGATACACACACAAAAAAAAAAACCAACCAGTTTTGTTCATCTGCTTGTTTCTTGTTGCTGCTTCCTCATGGGGTGATTTTACTGAGTTCTCTGTGGCCATTTTGGATTCAAATTATTTTACATAAGATGTGAACAGGGCCCACAGACTCTAAACTGCTGGGCCATTTATTCTCCAGCCACTCTCAGGAAAGCACAATACTCATCCCTTCCACCATTTCAGTCTGTTCTGTTGCACTGCTCTTTCAAGCAGTGGTGCTGCATTCACTAAACTGAAGATCCTCTACTGACAGGCAGCTGAGAGAGTTTGTGTAAAAGCCTTGTGACCTGTGCCTGGTCTGCCTTGGACTGCTCTGAATTCCACACACAGCACAAACCAAAGCAGAGAGGCCACAGCCCACGCTCAGCCTCAAGAAACACACTGAAAGAAGGCACATCTTAGCAGTGCACATTTAACTCACTGACAGCAGTACTTCAACAGCCTTCATCTGTCCTAAAATCAGATGTGACGTTCCTGCTTCTTTATTATTAATCAAACAGAAATATTCAATTAAGCTCCCCCTTATAATTAAACTTTCACTTCATGTAATATGCCATTTGTGCAGAATCTGCGCTTGCAATCATTACTGGAGAAAAGAAATGTCAACTTCAAAGTTACTAACTCCTACAAGTTGGAAATTCTGTCTTAGTAGGTGATGGTTATAAGTTGTAGACTCTTAAAATAATTTAAATTCAATTAAGCACACATTCTTTTTCCGTTAACAGGTGATGATGAAACAGATTATTTGAAGCAGTTAAACCAAAAGACATTAAAAATACATAAACATATAGAAAGACTGAAAAGAGACAGGTAGAAATGCCTAACTGCATAAAGCTCATAAAGAATAGTGAGTACAGAACTTGTACAAATATACTATTAAAATTCACTTAGTTGTATCTTTAATTCACTTTGACTGTCTCTGGAAGTCAATTCATCCACGTACATTCTAACCTGCATTTAAGAATAACAAGGTACATGGTGTTATTTTAGAAAATTATATCTACAGACAAGATGTAATTAGTAATGTAGCAGAACATAATTTGTTTTATGACATATATTCAATGCCTCTAGAACTTTTACCCAAAGGTCCTTCTCTTGGGACTGACTTAGCAATGTACTTTTGTAAAGTATTGCACAGCTTAATAGAAATTTACAAATAAACACAACTTTGTTAATCATTTGTAGTTGCATTTATTGTTAATAACCTGAACTGTTCACATTAATCAAAGAGATCATGATCTTTGCTACAGGACATAACTTCTAATTCACATCTCTGCCAACACTGGCTGCTTAACACACATAAGAACAGGCAGAGAATGCTGCAGTACCATCAAGGATGATGAACTTGTAGGGCTAATTCAAGGAACTATAAAAAGTATGCATAAAACCCCACAGGTATTTAGAAAACTAAACAGACAGTTACAACCTCCTGTATCCTAGAAAACAAACAAAAAAATCCCAGTTCCTGGCTTAACAGGATACAGTCAAGGGTTTTAGGTCAAATACGTAACTTTTCTTAGCAGTGACTCAGTCAGGGAGACTTGGTCTTTTTTCATCCTGGCAAGGCAGGCATAACCCAGGTAAAATTTCAGTTCACTAAGGAAGCAATCTAAAAAGTGACCCCTTCTGCCCACTGCAGAATAACATGATGTTCTTTAGCTTGCCAATGCTGCAATTTATATCAGAGATGTAACATTAAATAAACCCCACTTCCTTGACTTAGGTTGAATCAATTCTGCCTCACTAAGTAGGAGCATCTGCCTTCAGCACAGGTCCTAAAAAATACACGAGTACAATTCAAATAGGTTGGTCAGGAACAAAATACAGGTAAGATGCTGAAGCAAAAGAAAGAAACAAGGAGATTGATTTGGCAGCAGATGGTGAGAAAGCCGAGATCAATCAATACAAAGCAGTGCTTGAAAGGAGACCCTGTGTGAAAGAGGCAGGAACACAAGGGGCTGAATGGCCGAGGGCAGTCGATGTAAAACCTGTAAGTACCTAATGGCCTCTCATCTCAGCTGAGCACAGAATCCACAACCCATCACCCCCAGCAGTGGTAATCCCACACACAAAGTCAGGGGCATTGTGGAAACAGCATGAGAAGGGGAGGGCTTGGACAGGAGGACCAAACACTGACAAATTGAATAGAAAACCTACAGACTCATTAGGAATGCCAAGTCAGTCAGGTACAGAAAAGGGGTTGGTTTGGGACCCCCCAGAATTACCCTTCACACATTAATTTGGATCCCTTGGTAAAAATGCAAAGGTAAGCAGAGGAAAACTTGAGGGACGTTTGTAACCTTGATGCCTCTACTACTCCAAATTCTGTTTCGTAGAAGATGGATAAGAAATATTAACATTTTGATGGGACATGGGAGAGGAGGAATAACTGATGGTCATGCCCCAGAAACTTCATTATTTTAAGAAACTAGTCTAAAAAAATATTGACCACTTTGACAAGCTTTCTAATTTCATCAGGAAAGATAAAACAGGTGGAATTACTATAAAATATTTCATGAAAATTGTCATTGTTTGTAGCCCACTACATCAGGGAAAAAAAAAAAAAGAAGAAAGGAAGGAAGGAAACAAAAGGCCCCAGTATCATAGAAATATGCTAATGAAAAGTATCACAGAAATATGTAAGTAAAAAGTATAGAAATATGTAAATAAAAAGTATCATATAAATATATAAATAAAAAGCTGGCAGGAAAAAAAGAAGACAACTGACACATGGTGAAAAGCCATTACCAAAATAATGAGAACGATAATTATTTCTCAGGTGTGCTGTTTTGGATTTAGATGGAATTGTACAATATTACTAAGTCATCACATGAAAAAGATAGCCAACTTTTCCTCAGGAATTTACAAAATGGTCCAGGTAGCCAGATTCATTTTCAGCTTTGATTGCAAAAATGCATTTGCAGCTAAAATGCTACAAACTATCTAATACCAAACATGACATGCATCTGGGTAAATTCCTTAAAAGGTAACCTACAAAACAGTCTTTCCTCATGAAAACCCTCAAATCCTGTGGAACTGACAGTCTGGAGAAATTCACTAAAGGAAGGGAAGCCTGAGCTTTCAGCCTTCTCAAAAGGGAGAAACATGCAAGACATAGGACAGATAAATCTTCACCTTTTTCTTCAGAGCAGCCCTGCAGCAAGGCCCTCACCTGCCCAGGTTATAAAGCAGGATTCAGTACACTTAAAAATGAGTGAACCTTCACCAAGGCAGACTTATTTGAACTGCTTACATATTCAACAAATACACATGTGATGTTCAGTCTGGTAAGACTGACAATCATTTACACATTATCAGCTCTGATATTTTAATTTTGTTCAGCTACAAATGACCTGATTTTGAAGTAAATAATCAAAATTTACTTATGCCAAAGACCACTGCTAATTAAAATGAAGAATAGCACCCAGATATCTTGATTAATTGTATATATTCATTCCATTTGTCAACACTTGCTTTTGGGAGCCAGAACAGATCCCTCAAGGAAACTGATGTATCACACTAATGCAAGCTTTCCATTATCAAAACCTCATTGTGGTTTAAAGTTTGTACATATTGAGCATTAAATGCTGTTTCTGTTGCACAGCTAACTTTAAAAAAATTGCATGGGGCACTATTTTTTCATTTCCAGTTCTGGCAAAATATCTCTAGAATTTTAACTCTGACAACCTGAACTTATTGCTGGTTGATAAGCTGGGGATTTTTAAATTAAGATTTCATTTAAGATTCTTTGTTCTGTAATAAGATTCCAGTGGCCTGGAAATGAAAGCAACAACTGCCTTGTGAATAAACTCCTGATGAAAAACGTTTAACAGGATTTTTCTGCTACAACTACCCATGTTATTCTAGTACTTCAATACCTCACTGTTATGTGAGACAGGTCTCCAATGCATGGGAGATGTGGACTCCCAAACCCTCTACAGGACAACACTCACAGCATCTGCTCTCTCCAGAACTCCCACACAGCAGACCATGGAGGGTGTGGGTTGGCTGAAATTTAGGAATCCAACAGCCCTCCAAGGTTTGCTATCACTGGGAGAAAGCTTATAAACAGTGCCCCTGCCATTTAAAATTAATTACTTTCACCTTGTACAGTAATTTATAACCTGCAAGCTGTGTCTAAATGTTTTCATAGCATATTGAGTATCACAGACAAACCCCAACCTGATATGGCAGCAGTGAGCAGGTTTGGTAGCTATTCCTCTTTGACTCCCCTCAAATTCTCCCTTGTTCATCAAGCTTCCCCTCAAGAACATTTGGTCTCAGAATGATTCCCATCAACTGAGTATAAATAATGATTTTGAAGTCTTTATTTCACTTTTGTATGTTGCATGTGAAAAGCTTGATCCATTGCCACTGAATCCAGTCAGTGAAGACACTGGAATCAGGAACCAGCTCTTAATCACATTATTCCTTGAATGCTCAGAACCTAAGTACTGAAACTAAGAACTAAGAACTGAAATGATCCCAGATGTCAAAGACATCATCACAGTGTGGAACTAGATAAGGTACTGAGAATAATGATATCTGATCAAGTCAAGGGCGTTTGTACTGTATTTTAGCCTGAAAACCAGAATCCACTATCCACAGCAGATTATACAGGCACTAATTTAAAAAAAAGAAATACCAGATATTAGCAAATTTTGATTAAAAAAGCCCCCTCAAACTTGCCTAGATGACCTTTGAAGAAATACAGGCAACTGATCAGTGAAATGCAGCATGGATTCTCTCTGAGTCATTTTCATTTCCCAATGCACATTGGTTTCCTCCAGAAGACAGGTTTGAAACAAGTTACAAATCTAAAAGACTGGGACACTAATTATGTGGTAAAATACACAACATTTTGATCATAAATTTTCCCCAGCTCTGCACACAACACTTGAGAAATGTGGAATGTGTTCTGTTCTGTAAGGCACCCACCACCCCTCCAGATATTACATATAACAATGGGCACCACATATAAACAGGCTCTAAGTGTCCAAGAGTTAGTTCAGAAGTTAAAGGTAAAAATCTTTCCTGCACTTCTGTGTTGTGAGGTTCACAATCATAATAGGGAATAGTGATTATAGGAGTTAGGGCTTTGGCAGCCTGAAATCTTTACCAACATAAATGGTTTACACATAAACAGTAAAAACCCACTGCACCCATCCTTTTCCACTGACATCATTCTTCCAGCCTCTGTTATTTATGTATGCATGTACATTCAAAGTCTGCAACTTCCCAGCTAATAGCCTGTCTGCAAACACCCCCTGTATGACATTTGAAATTCTGCCAGTTATGTTAAGTATGAAACAAATCCACAATGAAAACAAATCAGAGCAAAAACAAAACAAGAAGATCTGAGAATACTACAGAGAAAAATGCTATTATTAGCATATAAATTTAAAAATTCCACTTGGGTGAAAACACAGAGGTCTCTTCAGTGCCCTGCCTAACATCATCAAATCCTTGAACTGCCTTTTCTTTGGTGCTGAAGGAATTTTTTTGTCAATCTTATCAAAGCCAGAATCAGAAACATTAAAAATCAGCCACCCTAAAAGCCCTTCCACTGTCCTGGGCAGCAACCAGGCAGCAGCAGCTTTCCTGTCAAACACAAACGTGTCAGGGCAAGGCTGGAAACAGGAACAGGCTGTGCCACGTGTGACCAGGACAGCTGGAACTCCACCCAGCGCAATTTGCTCAGTAAATCAATCACTGAGGGCCTGATCAGGTGGTGTTGAGTTTCTCTCCCCTTCACAAATCCTAGGCACAAATCAGACCAGCCTTCATATCCAAAACTCAAAGAGTCAAATGATGACCTGGCTAAAATACATAGAATTTTGCTTGAGTAGGATCAGGATTTCAGTAGGTACAGGCCAAAGTCTAACTAGTGCAAAAGTCTCACCTCTTCCAGTTTCTTTGTCTTGCAATACTGATATTAGTGGAGATTATAAGTGTCCATTATAAGTGGACATACTGACATTAACGAGCATTATAAGGCTGAGAGTATAGAAATTCTATGAAGTTTCCTTTCTTAATCAAAATATTTGCACTTCTCTTGTAGAGCACAACATAAATATCCTTCTCCAAATTCAGCTTCCAGAACAGTTCAATTAAGCAAGGATGCAGAAAAACAGAGATAATTTATTTTTGGGCAATACAGTTTTGTTTGTTTCTCATACATATTGTATAAATGTATTTAACTTTTCTTTTTTCCAACCTACACATCACTTGTCTTCTTCAGAACAACATTTCTTATACCAAGGTATAAGAAAAATTACAACTTAAAGCTATCTTTTTAAGATACCTAAAAAGTTCAAGATACCCAAAGGTTAATTCTTGCCCATACAACCCTATATCTGTACATAGGCTACATCTAACTAACACACACGAACTCCACCTTTTGCAGTCAATGCACTTCTTGGCAGGATCTTTGTTCTGTGAGAGACAAAACTCTCACCTCCCAAAGATTTCAGAATCAAGTTGTGAAATTATGGTTACAGTCATGGAATTTCAACATGGAATTGTCGAAAATGTTGCTGCACCCAAGTAAGTGCTGACATGGCTGCTCTTATTTAAAGGGAGCAACAGCACTCAAGTGTTTTCTGGGTAGTCCCCAACTTAAGGAGGATCCTGGGTATGATCCCTCAATGACAGAATCTATATAAGGGATTTATGCTGCAGCTTCCTACTTCTTAAAATACCATCATACAAATCTCAAAATGGCTGTGATGCAGGAGAACCCAAGAATTGCACTCAAATGCATGAACTTGAACAAGGCAAATAGTTACCTGTGCTGTCACTCTTAGATACACACCACAAGATCTTATAAGCAGTCAAAATGTTTTACTCTCCCTGTGTTGTCACAGGTTATAAAAACATGTTGTTCACAGATGAAAATTTAGGAGAGTAGGCATTAGGAGAGTAGAACTCATAAAAAATGGAGTTATAATACTTTATTTGCAAAAGGAGGTCCTTTCTACAGACAGAATATGTCAGGTAAAACTGTTTGCTGGAGACTAGAGCAAAAGAATCCCCTGCCACTGGTATTCACAGGTTCTGAGGAAATTTCAGGCAAAGCATCAGTTTTCATCCTTTCCCACTGCAGCCACTCTTCCAGGAGAGATGATGTCAGTGACGGATGTGGGTGAACAAATATGAGCAGGGTTTCTTCCCCTCTGAAATGGAATGCAAGGAATGCATCAACCTGAGCACCCACCCCAACCTGCAAACAGCAGAGCCAGGCAGGCAGAGCTCCCCAAAAACCACACTGCCATCCCTGACCCATAAATTCACAGAGCTGTGCTTTGTCTGCAGCCTGTGTGCAAGGACAGGTTAGAACACCCTTTTCACTGGGGCCATAAGAAAAGTGAATTATCCTACAGGGATTAAAGGGATCTTAGGCACAGGGAGGAAGGTTTCTGCCCTTGGAAACCAGGCAGGGAAGTGTCAGCAAGTTGAGCAGGAATGCCCAGGACGTGGGGAAGGAACCAGCCTGGGAGGAGAGGAGGTTCCGTGTGCTCACAGACAGGCACAGACCCCCCTTGACAGCAGCCACGCTCCTGCCAGACTAGAAAGCCTCTATGCCAGAAGACTTTGGGCTATTTTAGAGCAGCTGTGTGTGGGCTGGAGATACTAGGCACAACAGAAAAGAAAAAAAAAAATGAAAAAGGCGCTTTTCATTTTTTTTTAAATTTTTTTTAGAGTTTATTTAGCATTTGACAAACAAAATGATTGCCATAGCAACACATGCATTCTGTTGAACAAACATCTGTGTAAATACCACAGACATAAAGGTGTAATTAGTCTATACTGGTTTAAAAACAAATCAAGATTGTGTATTCTCGTTTCTTCTAATTTTGGTGTTTATCAAACACCTTTAAGGACTACCTCCATTATTCTCTGCAGTACATGTTTCTCTGGGATCAGGGAGAAGGAAGCAGAGGGCTCAAGACCAGTATTTGCTGTGCTCATAGGAACTCAGTCATGGGGAATTCTCACATGATGGAGTGGGGCCCTCCTTCACCAACTAGTTTTGGTTTAACAGTCAAAGGAAACACAAAAGCTACCAAATGCCCATTTTGAATACTCCTTCAGCACACCATTTGCATCCAGTACAACACAACAAGGCTGAAGATACTTTTCAAAGTATCTTTTGTTTGTTTAGTAAGATAAAGGCAGGATATTAAGAGCCTAAGAAACCTACTGTTTAAATCAAAGGACAACTGTAACAGGGCACAAATGTAACATCATACGTGTGACGATCTGCAAGAAATGAGAAGTATCATGCAGAAATGGGTTTACTACAAACGCTTCCCTATTTTCCAGATCAGGAATAAGTAAAAGCTCTAAGTTTCATGTACATTTGAGAATTCTATCCATCCTTTCACAACTATAATCTTCAAACAACACTTAGTTTAGTGACAATACGTTACAATTCCCAAATGAAGATGCTTTCAAATCCACACACTCAGCTTGACTACTTCAATCTGCAGAGCACAAACAAAATTTCAAGACATCATCACAGTGGATATTCCAGACAAGACTTAATATTTAAGGGTTTTTTTAAATATAGAGAAAAGGAAAAAATAAAATTAATTATACTAAATCCAACAAACATTTTGTTTATGGGTTCCTTTTAAAAATGCTGCTATTTTCATGAAATGTACATTTAAATTGTTAGGACAATATTTTACGTGAAAGATTGCAACATAAGAGAACTTCATGTTCTCTTGTCTTGGTTTTTAACTTATGACTCTTGGAATTTCTTTTTACATTTTCCATTATTTTGTGGCTGAATAAGCATTAGCAGTGCGTTCCTGAATGACTGGGACCTCTGACAGCTTTATAGATTCTGTACAGTCATGGTTAAGATCATTCTGGGTCTAATTATTGTGTTTGATTTGTGCCTGATATTGCAAAACATAAAACGCTGAATCACCGAAATGTTCTTCATATTTTCATTCCCTATTTGCCTGTTTCACCACCCTGCCCCTGCTCTCTGCAGGCAATAAAACACTGTAAAACTGGACAGCTGGATTTCTTCAGTTATAGTTTCACTTTTTCTCCCTCCCTGTCAAAATAGTTGAATTCCCAAAGGGGAAATTCCTATGTGCAGGGACATGATAAATTATTCTTCAATCAGGAATAAAGTGAGAGCCTACATAAAGCATTTGAAGTATGAATCAGTCTAATAACTTACATAAGGAAGGGCAGGGAGAAAAAATTAATTCCTGCTGTAAATGACAAGCACATTTCAAATAGCAGGGTCCCTGTACGTTTGTTAGAGCAAAATAAAGATAAATGAAATTGTCAAGTACAGAAGGGGATTTGGTGGGACTCTGTAGCAACGCAGCGCAAATAAGCCCAAAAAGATAAGAACCTTATAGGTTTTTTCGTATTCATTGCATGATGCACTCAGAAGTCACCCTTGGGGGACACATCATACCCAAAGTAAAGTCTTCCCCCCTCATATCTTACCCAAAACCTAGTTTTGAGTTTAAAAAGTGTTTCATTTTAGCTCTGTGCACTATGATTGATTTGAACTTCAGCAAACCCTGAAATAAATTAGTTAAACAATACATTGGTGTTACCTACATGAGCTTCAGTTGTAATTACATAGTATTTCTGTTTTGATATAAAGGAGTTCTTAGGGAGTCTGATTCACAAAGATCTTAAGCTGCACACTTCAGGATATCATGTAATCTTCAATCAAATGCAAATTCCTGATTTATATAATGTATCAACTGATTTAATTTAAATAATTATAAATAAGAGACACGCAATTTTATTAGTGTAGAAAAATTCTGTGAGCACATTCCACAGATACATAAAGATCCTAATTTTTTATTCTGTACTCCTTAAATTCTTCCAACCCTTGCAATATGATTATTGATCCTCCACACTTTCAGAGACAGGAGAACATTCAAAAGTAACAAGATCTTTTTGCTTTATCTGCTTTACAGAATTGTCTTCCTCTCTATGTAAGCAGATATTATGAACATGTAATGAGTAATAATTGAGGGTTGAGGGGGGAAAAAAAGATGTATAAATGGACAAAAATTCTGCTGGTGATTTTGTGAAGTAGGAATTTACCAAAGTTACTACACTGGCAAAAAAAGCCCCAAAATTACTTCAGATTAAGTCAGCTGTTCCAGCTATAGTCATCTTTACCTAATCCTGACTGCACTTAGGCTGGCCTAGAACTCTAGATCTTGGTTTTTGCCAGAGTACTATGCACAGTAATTTTTTTAGCCTATTTACTAGTGGCTTTTCTTGAACCAAATGCAACAGAGCAGCTCTAGCAAAACCTACTGACAATTAGCTCAGGATAATAGTTTTTACTGCATCCACTGAATCAGAAAGAGCTGGGGAGTATAATGAGAAGACAACTAAGCTGCAGACAAGCAGAAGAGAAATGAAGAGCATATTTTAGGGCTTCTCTGAAAGACTGTGCCTTGCTGACACCTCTCTAAACAATATACATCATTTTTATGTGCTATGCCCATGAGAAGTGGGAGAGAGTCACAAATAAAAATAGACCTTCAGGACTAAGAGAGTACTTTATACCATAAGCTTGTCATTCATAAAGATGTAGTCAACACTGTTTGATTACTTATACATATTACTTCATTTTAAGGTTTTATTATGTTTTCCAACAATTTTCATGAAGACTGTAATTGAATTCCCTCTTGTGCCAAGCTATTTTTATTTATTGATTTTATAAGTAAAATCAATACAAAATATCGTCCTCTAGAATTTTACATTTGCTACTCCAAGGCAAGTGAACAAAAGGCAAAAACAGATACTGTGCATCAGTGCATTAAGAAAATCTTACATTGTTAAAATTGCTGTGCCACTCCAAGTTTTAGTAGCCACATGTGGAACTAGAGATACCACGTTTAAGCAATAAGCAGAAAATGAAAAGAGGAGAAAAACTCCACCCTGATCAATCTTGCAGCACTTTCCAATAACACTTACAGGAAGCTGCAGCAATAATACAGGAGATAATAAAGGAGAAAGGAGCAGGGGAATTAGGCAGGAGCACAATGCAGGGCAGCCCTTTGTGGTGACATCCTACAGAGCACCTGTGGGTCACTCCCTGCCTCTCCAGAGCAGGGGCACAGTGGTGTGGCCAGGACACTGACCCTCCCAGTGCTCCCAGTGCCTGGCCACAGGGCTCTGCCCAGCACCCACAGCCCTGCTGCCAAGTGCAGCCTCAGACAGCAACAGAGGCATAAATCCTACACGTCACCCTTGACTTGACCAGAGAGAGCACAAATCTTGTCCTGATCCCTTTGCACTCCTGCTACCCTCACTGCCTGACAAGTGCACTCTCACTGGGCACACCCACACTAAATGTCAGCACTCACAACTTTGCTTCCCCAGCAACTGAGTCTGTCACTATTCCAAAGCAGAGATGGGACACAAACTCATATGAGAAACCACAATATCACAGAAACAGAACAGCTCTCAGAACACAAACACTACACCAAACCCATGACAAATATATCCTTAAACCACTTTGGAATTCGTTATTGGAAGATGCTGTGGTACACACAATCCTTATAAGTGATTAAAAATGATGCCTTAGGCTTTAGCTTTCATATTTTCAGATTCTGTGCTGCAGAATTTTCAGATTCTGTGCTGCATAGAGATGTAGTTCTGTAGTTATTAAGTGCTAGTAAGCTCTCTTCCCAGAGTAGGCAGACAAAATAAATCCTTTTCCTGCTGAGGACCAAGGACAACTTTCAGCTCAACAACATAAACAACATTGGACTGAAGAGAGAAAACAAGAAGATGAGATTCCAGTCTCTGTTTCAAGTCAACCTTCCCAAGGCATCAAGTATTTAGAGTGAGATGAGACTCCTCCTAATTCTCCTCATATCTATAGATGAAATTCTGCTTATCCAAGATAAGATCTAGATTACAGTTTTCAGTGTCTCCTTATGGATACATCCTTCACTTTACAACCAAGTGTGTTGCTGAGTAAGCTTTGATTTCAAACTTATTTAATCTGCTTATGTATCCTTGTAGATTTTGAGTCTATTGACTGGATTCAACTCACCCTAATACAGTCACTTTTTTCCACTGCCAAAACCTGAGATGGAGGAAAAAAAACTCTAAATACAGACTTAACACATTATTTGTTATTTTTGTTTCATTTAAGCTACTGAAACCTTTCCCTTGACTAACACAATCAAGTTGAAAAGATGAAGAAATTTTTTTGTCTGAAATTCTCAGAAGTTAGAGATCCTCTTCTATGTCAGTGGTGACAGTGGGACAGAGCACAAATTCATTGAACCAGAACTCCAGAAAATTTATTCCACTATCAGAAAAGTTTGCTTACAACACTTCTGTTTTAACTCACTTTGATGCTGAATGGTTCTGGGTGATAAAAATTTTACAGTATGTGTTTTAAGGAAGAAAGGAAAATAGAAAAGAAAAAAGGAAAGGTAAGAGATTATAGATGAATGGCACAGAGATAGGCAAGTGTGTTCTGTGTAGGACTGGAAATAAATGAATGCAAGTCATGTGAAAGCAGGAAGTCATGAGGGAGAAATATATTGGAGTTGAAAGATCAAAGAGATCAAATTTAATCAGACATGGAAATCTTTTCATACGTCACATGGTCCACCTACTTCATAATACAGAATTGGTCCTCTCTCATTACTATTTTTCTCCTTTGCACTATGTTCACTTTGCTTCTGAAAGTATTCAAGAATCAGCTTATGCTTTTTAAAGCTCAACAGAGCCTTTGTTATGTTTTCTAATCACTGGAACAGCTACCATAAATACTGAGTAATGAGGTTTAAAGAGACCTCTCTTCTGTCAAATACATCCCACTTCTCTCAAACCCCAGAGTTTCCCAGAATTTCATGCACAGACTGTTTAGGATTCCCCCTCAAAATGCACAGGTTGTTGCTCTGCTCTGCCACGGGAAGACTGACCCCAAACTGCCCTGCCCTGGAGGCTATCACTTTTGACTTATTCTTCTACCTTATAGTTTGCTTTCATTTTTTTTTTCTAAAATCAACACTGTCCTTTAGCATATAAAGGCCTGTCTTATCTCACCCTTTTATAAAACAAACCAAGCATTTTAGCCCCTCTTATGAGACAGCACATCAATCTTCCCAGATCTTTTCAAGGTCTTCTTCCTCGCTTCTTGAGCAAAGGCGAGAAAAATTGCTGAGAGAATTAAAAAAAAAAAGTCATGAAAAGTCTGAGATATCCAGTGGAGATTAACTGTCAGAAGAAAGACACATTAACACAGATATCCTGACTACTACCTCTGCACCCTCCTGTGCAAGGCCACGTCAGCTCACTTTCCAATCTCCATGGCAAACTGATTTACTGCAGATGTGAGCAAAGGCCTTAAGGTAATCTGTCTTTCCCATCTTAAGATACTTTCATACAACTTTTTAAGAATTATGGAAAAAGAATGATTTCTTGTTTTGCCCATTATTGTTATTAGAGCAAACTCACATAGTGTTGTCATTTAATATGCTGCTCAAAGGAAAAAATGCAAGGCAGAGGTTATTCAAGACAAGTGTGTTGCTCTTATGTATGCAGAAAGCAAGCTGGCAAAGCATTTTATCCCCAAAAAACCAAAAGATTAAGTTAAGGATGCAATTTTTAACATAAGATGACACTTCCAAAATAAAAGCTTCTTGTTGAACTGTTTTTCCTTTGGCATATTGGAATTTACCTCTTGTAAGGATAAAACAGAAAAATTATCATGTAAATAAATGAAACATGTCAGAAACACAAATCTCTGAGAATCTATTAATTTACAGTGCATACTATATATCTTCCTCAGCTAACAATAACAAAATCATTATTTCCAAACTATTTTATTTGAATGATTAGCCTGTCATTTCCAAGAGGTTTCACAGAGCCACAGAATCGTTCGGGTTGCAATGAGATCACTGAGCCCAACCATTAACCCAGCACTGTCCCTAAACCCTGTCCCAAGTGAAGGAACACATCTACAAACCCTTTAAATACTTCCAGGATGTTGACTCAGCCTGTTCACACGAGACTGAGCAGAACTCACTCAACTTACCTATTTGGTATGAGACATTACCACCAAAATGAGGCAAAAATGAAGGTTTTCTGTCACCACCCATGATCCCCCACAATTAACGACACAACACCTAAAGACTTACTTAAATCCTCCACAGAAAATTCTTTTGGAGCTGTTAAGAGTATATCCCTCTGAGCATGGATTTTTTCCATAGTTTGACCAAATAACTATCACAAGTTTTTTATAACATATATATATGTCCAGGCATACTTTCATGAAATATTTTCAGGTTAGAGTAATAAAGTGGCAAGTACAACAGAGATGAAATTTGATGGGCCATTTGTGTAGTAAACTACATCTCCACAGCTCTTTAATCAATGTCCTCAACCAATTACCACTCATTATTCTTGATGCATTGTAAGAGAGTACATGACCATATATCACTCTCAATGATCATAACATTTTATGCTAATTTAATATGCTATCATATATAACACCTCAAGGTTAAAAAGTCTCAAACATTTCTGAGAGACATATAGCTCAGGAACTGACTTTCATTTCCATTATTTAAGTAAATGTATAGATTGATAGATATGCTATCCACTATCCATTTGGAGTACTTTATGAGACATAAAAGACTGGAAGTGAGGACCAAATTTAGCTGCCAGCATTTTTCATCTACTGCATTCATTTTTTGACTCTGAATATTATTTCAGCTCATTTCTATACACGGGAACTCTTTGTAGCATCAGAGTTTTTTGATAGCCCATCCCAGTGGCAAGAACTTTATAGGAATTGGAATGAACTGGGCAACCCTTCCAGCTCACGACCTACAGCAGCACTTGGCAGGAGCAAGACCATCTGCCCAGTTCACAGAACCACGCTCCATCAGACAATACATCCATTTTGGGTCATTTAACACCTCTGAGCTTTACATACAACCAGCAATATGAGCACAGGAGCTCTGCAATCAGGTGTCTTCTCATGTTTAGTACTTCCTAAGCACACTCCAGTCTCACTCTGTAGCCAAATCACAAGGAACTGCAGAGGGACTGTGTGTTCTGAATTCCCATTTTTCTTTGGCTGGAACACATGTAAGATGGTTATGACTGATTTATCTATAAAACTATAAAATGTAAGACGAGAAATAATGAAAGATATTACTAACTGTGGCAAAATAATAAAGTAGGTAGAGTATGGATTAAGTGAGGATTTTTTGAGATCAAGAAACATATTTGAAAAGGGAACTTTCTCCCTTAGGGATGGAGAGGAAACAAGAAGGAAAATTAAATGAGAAAGAGAGTGCATAATTATATCTGGGAGGGCATAGGATTAGGCAAGTTAAAGTCTCAAAAACACTAAATGAAGTAGAGAAAGCAGACAAGAAAAGCTAGAAAAGTGGAAAAGGAAAAAAGAGAAGCAGGGGTGAGATTCCTCAGTTAACTTGGTATTTTTTAATGTGCACATGGAAGTATGCACAGAAAACACAGCATGAATTTGGGAATGCTTCCTCACAGAACATAACACCAAACTGCTAGGATAAATGTAAAAACCTGCAAACTTCAGGCTATTAAGAGACAGAGTAAGAGGAAGAGTTAAGAATGACATATCACTGGATATCAGTAATAGCAAAGAGAGTGGGAGAGAAGAGCAATCTGTTCCTCACTGTGACCTCTGCTGATTCTGTGTTTTTTCCCATTCATTTGCTTGTCACATTTTCAAGTTCTAAAATCCCATTTCACTGTAAGGTTGAAAGAATTACTGGAACACTAATATAAGCAAAACCACCCAAATAGACAGCATTTCTCTGAATATTCAAAACAGTTAATGATACTCTTCTATTTTTGGAACTCTGTACAAATAGGACATAAATTGCAACGAGCTACGATAACTTTAATACCAAGCTCATATTTAGATTTTTACTTTCCTAGCAGTGTTCACTGTATGATGAATTTAATTTCGTCTGAGATACTGAAAAAAGAAATCACAGCACTGCCAAAGCAGATGGCTGCTGTAATGAATACCACAGCTGAGAGTCACAGTGAAATTCCACTCATGAGAAATACTACCAATATACAAGTTGCCTTTTCTCAACATTGTGTCTACCCTTTTGGGAAGGACTGATTTTTACATGTCTCAAGGTGTTGGAAACCAAACTTCAAATTTAACTGCTGCATTTTTATGTCATGTGTATGTATATTAGCTTAATGGGTTTTAATCTTCCTATGTGGACGTCTTATCAACCACCCACTTCAAATGCTCCTAATCTTTTAGCAAAATGAAGAATTAAGCCTAATAATACACTGTAAAACAGCTCAGTGGTTTTTGAATCCTTCAACTGAGCCTTTGATATTATTAAATATTTTAATAAAATTTTATACATATAAATTATATATTTATAGTAATATACATACTGGTGGCAGAGAAAAAACTGAGGCATATGAAAAAAAGAACCATTACCGCAAAAATAAGACAGATGTAAGGTTTATACCATTCATACAAAAGCCTTGCTTAATTTAAAGGTACAAGATTTAATTACAGAAAAATAAACTGGGAAATAGCCATATACTCCCTATTAAAACAAGTACCACTTCAATTTGCTAATTTAAATCCGACTACAGTTTATTTACATTATTTCAGGTAAGTTCCTCAACCATAATGGCAACTTGAGCCTCTGTAGTAGAACTCCAGGTTAAGAAAACACAAATTTTTCCAAAAAAAGCCTCTTCACCTTTGACCAACATCCACAGACATGACAAATATAAACCTCGCAGCACAGGGCTGAGACCTACACAGTAAATTAAACTATTTATGCAGTCCACTCTCTGAAAGAAGCCTCCAAAAAAAGGTTACATTAATACCACTGATCTGCTCTGAACCTGAAGGACATTTTGATGAGCTAAAAGCACATTTAACACCATGCCCTTTAAGATCTTCATTATGCTGCTGTACTAAAACTTCCACTGCTGTTAGTGTTGCTGACTCAAGGAGACATTGGAGACAAAAATAAAGTAGCACTGGCATCATGTGCTACAGAGACACAAAGTTACTTCTGCCAGCTTAGATCTCCTGTATCTTCCTAAGGACTGAAATTCAAAGTGTTAAGGGAAATTGGAATTGACTCAGTGACCCTCAGGGGTCCCTTGCAACTCATGATATTCCATGGAATAGCTCGATGCACCTTTACAACACAAGGTCTACATGACACCAGTGAGGACTGGAGTTGGAAGTCCATTGCAGCTGCAAACTATCTAAATGTATAAACAAATGAACCATCAAGGGGTACAACACCTTATGCTACTCAATGACAGAGCATGAGAATAAGAACAGCTTTTTCACAGGCAAACCTCTCCCAGGCTAATCTAGCTATAGACTCTTCTTCCTACTTCTTCTCCAAGATAAGGTAATTTTTTTTTTTTTTTAGGAATAAACTATACAAATTCAAACATCCTCCATCAGAGCATAAATGGGAGTTCAAGCTGTCAAGCAGACTTTGTTAGATCTCAGTTTCAGACCCAGCCATCTCCAGGGGACAGCAGAGAGACAAGGGATTATCACAGGAAAGGCTGAGGTTCAGATGTGCTTTGCACTGAGCATGAGTTACTGATTTCCTCTGCTCTGAGAGCCCGGGCAGCATGGGGGGTGAAGATAAAGAAGGAATTAAAGGCCAGGTTCACTCTTGGAACATAAATCCCAATGAGAGAAGAGCTGATGCAAGTAGGAGTGGCATCACTCCCAACACAGCTCCCCAAGAGAGAGGAGGAGCAGAGGAATAAACTCTGCAGGCTCTTCAACATGTTAAACACAGCACATTCACACAGGTGTCATACAAAACAGCAAAGGAAGGGCCAGAAAAAAACCCATGGCAGATGACGTTGACAGTGACAAGAACTTGAATCAACTCTTGTCTCAGCATCCACAAAAAGCAAATGAAGGTCACATTCAGGAAGCTTTCCACTGAAAGCAAACAGTTTTAAAATATCTTTAAGATAATGACAGTGAAGATGGCAATTAGAACCACTGTGAGCTGACAGTGCATCAGGGCCAAGTGAATTGCACTCAGACTGCTACAGAAAATAACAATGACAGTAGCAAGCTGTCAGAAGTCTGTCCCATCTGTCCCTAAACAGAGGCAACACCATGAGAAATAAGTTGACTTGATCTTCACAAAGTTATAAACAAATTACAGACCTAAAGGCCAACTCACAGCACAGATGAGCTGCTGAAAACATTGGTAAATCCTCCACAAGATCCTGCTGAAAATCCTGTGCCTCATTCATTGTCCACATGGCTGATGCTGTCACACTGTGGAGATGACTTTATTACATTTGTGTGATAGGCAGACAAAGGCTAATCCAAAAGTCCATCTTAAAGACAATGGGAAAAGTTCCACTGACTTTAATTGCATTTTCATCAAGTTCAGAAGTGATAGGCACTTGAAGAGCCTGCTAGATAACCATGGCTACTTGAATATAAAGTTAATGATATTTCCTGTGCAGTGAAAGTGAAAGATTGTGGAAGAAAATTAAATTCTGAAGTGCTTGCACTGGTTCTCTGAAGTGTGACAAGCAGGTCTGGAGAGCCCACGGCACCCTCTGGGTTCTTGGTCCATTATGGATGGATTTAGACATTTGGGAAGAGCAGACATTCTCCAAGAGAGTTTTTTAAACAAGTTTGCTCATGGTTTGCACCATTTACCATTGTTACAGGTACTGATACTTGAACTTGTCTTTCAAGTGACTAATTTTTTTCCAAAACGGTGCCAGGATTTTAAGATGTCAACATACTTGGGTTTTTTCAGCTTATGAAAACCAAGCAAACAAAAAAGGTTAGCACTTCATCCCTGCTGAAAAGGTTTGAGTCTCTCTTGTTCAAGACTAAAAACATTTGTGAAGTAAGTTATAGTTACACCTCCAGTTTGTGTATTATATTCTTCTGACCAGAAACCTGCTGTTTAGAATTAAAAAGAAGCTCCAAATCATAAGATCATGCTATGATTTTTTTCAAGTTACTTTTTTTTCCCAGCCTGTCTATTTTAAGCAAAATTTAATTATTATTCAATGTGCACTGCTGATAGAGACAGAATTATGCAGAATAATTGAAAAGCATATTTATTTTTTTCCCCTCTCATATTTTAGAATAATTGGTTTCCAGATTTGGCCAGCCTGTTTGATACTTAATCATAACCAAAAGTGGTTGTGAACCTTCAGTCAAAGCTTAGGTTTTCCCTTTTTCTGATTTCCCTCATTTTTGCAGCAGAGAAATATTTCAGAATTTTTTCCAACCAAACATGATCAATACAGTGAGAACTGTCTCTGTTCATGTGTCTGGAGCAGCAAAGGATGAGATTTGTAATATACACAAGGATATGGAAATTCCTGGAATTTACAAATCTAATCTTAATAAAAGAAAAGTATAAAAAAAATTGAAAATATTTTAAGGAATATTATTTGAAACCTTATGAAACTGAAATTTGGGTAGATATTTGACATTTGTTTTCCTTCTTGGAAACTGTTCCAAAATACAAAGTTTGTTTGTTGGGGTGTTTGTTTTGTTTTGTTTTGTTTTTTGTTTGTTTTGTTTTGTTTTTAATCTTGGGAATCTTTATCTCAAGGGGGAGCACTGCTGGTGTGATGGTGCTGACTCACAAACTGAGCCACACTGAAAGGATCTCAGGCAGCAATCAGCTGAACTCCCCCAACAAAGCAGGATCAGCCCTGAATCCAGACCAGGCCCAGGGCTTGATCCAGCCAGGCCCTGAAAGTGCAGAGCTCCTCTGGGCAAAGCCTAATTAGGCTTGATTATATTTAACAACTGAAATAAGACCTGCAGGTTACATCTGGGAGCTTTGATTTCAGGACAGCATCACAGAGAGAGTTCAGTCAAAAGACACATGAGAGCACAGACAAGACTGGAGATGTATTACCCTTTGTGCTTTTATTACCCTTTGTATTGTAATTTAAATTCTAGGATTTTTTTAACAAATATTCTCTGAAATATAAGCATATATATGTATATTTGAACACATTTTTATGGATGATCCTTGCCCCATGCCTGGAAATGTTCAAGGCCAGGTCTAGGATGGGGCTCTGGGCTGGTGGAAGGTGCCCCTGGCCATGGCAGGGCTTGGAGTGAGACAATTTTCAGGGTCCCTCTCAATCCAAACCATTCCATGATTCTATGACACATTTAATATATGAAAAACACCATGGCTCCTTTACAAAGGTATTTGGTTCAATTTTTCTTAAGATATTAGTAAAAAAAACCTCTACTGTCAGGGTGACTCTAATCACATGCTGGCTCATCAGTGAATATTGCAGAATGACTCTGCCTCTTAATTTCTATTAGAAGTCAAAACCAAAATATGTCAAAAGATGACAACTTTGAGTTTCTAGACTGTGCTTAAACATTCTATTTAAACATTCTATTTCATATATCAATACATCTGAAAAGATTCTTTAGCAAATGTTGTTAAGGAAAAAAAAACAACAACAAACCAACAACCAGAAACTCATTAAGTCATCCTTACTTTGTAAACCTAATTCATAACACTGCAGCCAAAGAAAGATGTTAATTGCTATTGGTATAAAATTCATGACCACTGACAATATATACCATTTTGGCTGCAAGACTAAAATTCTGAATGTGTGATCAATGACAATTTTAAGATTAAGTGACCATTTGGGATTACATTCATCAATACTAATGGTATCTTATTTAAAAGTTTAATGAGGAAGCTATAATGCATATCACATTTCTCAGTAAGATACATTATTATTGAATTTCAGAGAGAGGCTATTATGAAAAATGAAATAAAAGCAAAAAAAGAGGCCATTGTTTAAAATGGATTTTCTACGTGTATTGAACACATGAACTGGACTGCAGGCATTTGCTTAGAGGACTATTCTTTAGGTAATTCCACCTTGTTTATTTGCAGTCCATATGAGAAGAGTGTGTCT
Organism: Argya squamiceps; assembly: GCA_037834095.1. NCBI lineage: Eukaryota > Metazoa > Chordata > Aves > Passeriformes > Leiothrichidae > Argya > Argya squamiceps. The sequence goes on along the minus strand of JBBMKD010000222.1, from coordinate 8,047,736 downwards.
TTATGTTAGACCTGAAATTAGTCACTCCAGAACATGAGGAGGTCTACATCAGATAAAACATACATGGCATTTTCAGTAAAATATTTTAACATAACGGGACAGTCAGACCCATGAAGTAATTTTGCTCCTCAGAAGTTGTTTATTCACAGTATTTGATGTGAGCCAGCTCTTGTATTTGAGAAATCAATACAAGCAGCAGCTGAAGTAGCAATGATTCATGCTCAGGGTAAAACCTATCAAAACTGAAAGATGTAGAAAATATTCTTTTGGTCCATATTCTTTTGGTGGAGAGGAAGGGAATTATTAGTTTTTAGGAGCACAGAATTGTTAAAAACTGGTGGGCCCATCAGTTGAGTCTAGTTTGTGGTGAACTCTGGCAGATCTCAATCCAAATTAGAGCTCTGTTCAGCTTTTCCAGCCTTTAATAGCTAACACAGTCCCCAGTTAGGACTCCCAACAGTCCTTGCCCTGATATTTATTCAGGCTGTCCTTGCTTGTCTTTGTGTCTTATCTTTGCTTATCTTTCTATCCAGTGCTGGATAGAAAAAAAACCAGCCTCTTGGGTTTTTTTTTCTATCCAGCACTGTGGAGGAAATGACTTATTATCACGTATTTTGATAAAAATATCATTACTACCCCATTTTTTAAAAACCCCCAAATGTTACAGTAGCACTGTATAACTGGCTTTCAGTTGTACACTATTTCCAGCACATAGAAGAGACATGCGGAATTAAAAACCAAACCAAAACAGAGAAAACCCCAACGCCTTTTCAACACTGGGATTTTCTGTCTGTGGGCTGTGACAGACAAACTCTTCCCCTCCAATGGACATTTCTGGGTCATTTCTGCACATTCTCCATGCACAAGGGAGGAACGGGGAGGATGTGACAGTTGCCAGTTTCACAGCAGAAGGCAGAACTTCTGCTTTGTAGAATAAATTGTCCACAGATTAGGGGAACTGCTGACTTAAATAGTGCAATATTGCCTGTTTCTACAGCATTAGCACAGTGGGATTCCAGTCCCCACAGATTATTATGGGCTGTAGGAATACAACCACATGAAAATCAGAGTTATGTTAAGACTGAGTTTCTAAGCTGCTGGATCTCAGAAACTCAGCTGGACACCACCTAGGTCCTCCTGAAATAACAGTATTCATACTTGACAGGAATGACAATACTATTGAAAAGAACTACTTTTTCTGTCAATAAACATTTTGTTTGAAAAGCTAAATGCCTTCATTTTTACTGAACAGCAGCAAAGTACAATCTTCTTTTTCAATACTGGCTTTGAACAAGAACCTGAAACATGAGTTCTAATTTTTCAACTCTGGCAACTCTGAACAAGGGGAAAAAAGCCATCTTCTACTTCAGTTAGAATTATTTATTTTGCTTACTTCTAAACCCTGAGGTTGAGCAGGAATCCTGTAAGTATAAATGGAACAGAAAAAACTCAGTAAGTTACTTGAAAAGCAGCAACACCTTGTCTCACATGGTTTATCAGGAAAACTGATCTATTTTCTTTAACTGCTACACTAGGCTAAATTTGCATATATGAATCAACATATTCCTTATGAAAAACAGAAAGTGGAGGCATAAGGACTGGTATGTTACAAGTGATAGTTATCTTATTAAAGGAACAGTGAAGCATCCAAATAGTACTCCAGTTTCCCATTTTTTTAGTTCAGTTTTTTCTTTTTTTAGAGGAAGAAATTGTGACAGTCCCAGCCCTGTCCTGCAGGTCATCACAGAAACACCCTGGCAGAGAGCATCCCCAACATCCCATCACAAACACACCAATAATTCTTACACAGTATTGCAGATATATGCAGATCCTCCATGTATAACTCTGCTACTTCTAGTAAGTGGTGAGGCAATAACCTGTCTGATGGACTGAATGCAAGCACTTAAAGGACTACAACTCAACAGGAATGAAAGGTGAAGTCTGTTTTTTCAGACAAATACAAAAACCAAACATCAATGTCCATGATTCTCACCATAAAATAGACTCTTTTTCCCCCATCATTCATTTATGGGAACTGGTAGCTACTATGTTTTACCACATAATTTAGGTAAAATCCTGGATAGAAGTTGGACACTGTGTATTCACCTGAATATTCATTCCTGAGGGATAATTCATGATAGTAGGTGGTGACATAAAATTCATTTTGCCAGATTTTAGTGCAAAGCACATCATCTCCACAGGCAAAGACCTTGGCTTTTTATAATTTAAAAATGCCTTACTTATCTGTGGAACTCTATAAAGTCAAATATATGAAAAAGAAGAGCACTATGGCAGGATAATCTACAGCCCTAGCTGTTATATTACCAGCCTCTGTCCATCTGAAACTTCAACTCAAAGTAAAACAACAGCCTTGAAAAGGCAAAAATTTGAGCAGCCTATTTCCACAAATTGCTCAATATCTGACCTTTTAAGTACCCAGTCTTGTCATACCTGAGAGAGGAATAAAATAGATCACAAAAACTATTTGCAAGAAATAAGCTCATATTTTGGGGGTGGATCTGTCTTAAAAATCACTTTTTTTTTTTTTCTTGCTGCCCTAAAGCTGATAAAAATTGGTCTTTTGTGTTCTTGACAAGAGATAAAGATGAATGGGGAAGTCATGTCAGGATCAGACTTTTATTTACGATCTTGTAAATTCAGGGCTGTGCACATGCATGATTTGCTTCTGGGCTCATCTCAAAATGAACAAACGAGAGATGAAAGATCACCCTGAGGACCTGCAGAAATACACATGAAAAACAGGTTTATCTAAAGCAGCATGCATTTCTGGAGGAAAAAAGTGATAACATGAATTTTACATCAGATCTTTACTTCATAGAAAGTGCTACATAAAATATTGTTGGCCAGATTGCTGCTGGTTTAAAAAGTCTTTTGTTATTATTTTGTATGAAATAATCTTGTTGAGAAAATGCTGTTTCCTTATGTTAGGTGACAGATTTAACTTCATCTTTGTTATGTGTGTTTCCAACCCACGGCTGGTACTGCAGATAATGCCCCTCATAGTCAGACTTCCACAAGCAATGGATAAACTACCTCAAAAACGTGTTAAAATCAGGGCTGTGATTAAAAAAATAAGATATAGTGCAAGGTAGTTTCTTCACCTTTTAACTTTTTCAGAACAAAAATCCACAAATTAATTTCACTGACCATGAGGTTTACTGACAACTGAGCATTTAGTTTCCACCTGCTTGGAAGGAAGATAACCTTGTAATGTAGAACACAGAATGAGGATTTTACACGGCAATGAGTTCTTCCCCTCGTGGATTCTCCTAATTTACAGACAAACTCCTGAAGATGCTTTCAGTGCAGAATCAGAGGCAATCTCTAAAAGCTTGAGGAGAACATCACTTGTTTGTCCTTCACTTGCCTGTGGTCAGTACTCCCTGTCATCATCCTCTAAAAATAGACATTATAGCAGCTAAGTGATGACAGGCATCAGCACACAGCAGAAAGTAATTTGAGGGTTCTTTGCTTCAAATGTTATACTGGACGCTTGTCTTTAATACATTAAACTGAAAATATTCAGATACACTTTTGAACTATTTTCAGTGGATGAGTAACATTTAGATCTAAAATTATATTTCCTCTTCTCTTCTGAAGAGGATTGGGTTATTCTTCATCCCGATTTTACCATAAGAAGTGTTAAAATCTATTTCTTTTAAGCTAAATATATTGTTTTATTAAAATTCTCTAACTAAAAAAGATTACAGTTTGAAGCCCTAATTCAGGAAAAGATTTCCTTTTCTAGAGGGTATATAAATCCTCACACTTCTGAACTACAGTTGAACTTTAATTTGTTTTTAAGCACATTTCTGAACCAAGAGCTAAAAAAAATTCACACATAATAAATCTTGTACTGAAAACAGAAGCTGAGGCCTTATTAATAGAAAAAAGAATAAAGCAGGAAAAAAGTCCTAAAGCTTGGCATTCAAAATGGCTTTGAAAGCAGGGAAAAGGAAAGAACAGGTTGTTTGTAGGGAGAGAAAAGAAAATCACAAGGATTTCATCACATGAGGAAAGAGAGGAAATGATCTCATCTACTTCTTCACTTGTTCTTCAGTGGCAAATTATGCTCCAGCAAGAGCAGTGGGAGAACATGCCCATGATGTTTGACCAAAAACTCAGACAGACACCAGGAACAGATAAAACAGATAAACAAAACCAGATATCTGGAATGAAGCTTATTTTCATTTCTTGTGGAATCCAGGGACATTCTGCTGAGGGATGATACCAAGTTAACATCAAAGCTTCCTAATGGTAAAAGAATTCCCTAGGACCTTAATTCTCACTCTTCTGCAAACTCACTGCTCCATTCTTTACCATTAATATAAGAACAGAGCATGCAACTTCCATTTTCTTATCAAAACCATAAATCAGATTTTGGTAGTTGTGAATTATACCACCAGAAGAGTGAGAAAAGTTTAAATACCATTTTAACACAGTCCTTATTGAAAGCAATAGTGAAATAATCTTTTCTCTTGAAATCTCCACTGGCTTAGATATGCTGTCACCCAGAGTGTCACTCCCACCTTGACAATCTTCAAAGGAAAATCAAGAAGATACAGCCCTGCAAAGCTGTCCCCTCTCTGCATACAATAGGTATAATAGCTTCCCTGGTGCTGTCTTCCCACTTTCCCAGAAGCATCAGGATGGCCTGACATCCAGCAAGGATGCCTGAGCTCATTTCCCAAACTGGTTTCTATTTCTGATCTGCTGCCTTGCACAATGAGAGTTTTTCAGTGACACCGACCAAATTCTGGTGAGCTCCAGACAGAGAGGCCATGCACACTGCAGCTGGGCCATGGAAGCTTTGGCAAAGTCAGAAACCTTGGAGAAGTGATGGAAAGCAATCCAGAAGTGTGGAGAATGATGGAATACTGCAGCAAATAACACACAAAAAGGATGTCTGCAATCACCAGTGCCTTGTGTCCCAACAGGAAACACCAGACAGTCCCAGGGTCTGTGCTCTGGGACCTGCTGGGAAGGAGAAGGAGGGAGCCTGACGTCCAGAAATCAATGTGCAACACCTCCAATTCTGTAGCAAAAGGATTTTCTTCCATAATATTTTCATAGAGCTATACTAAACCAGCTGTTATGCCACATGAAATGGTTTTCATCCTTGTATTAGGCGTAATTTAAATGATCCACTCAATTATTACTTTTGTATTCAAAGATGGCTTATTTTCATGCAGATTTATGTTTCGTTATGCATAGAGGATATTCTTAATTGTGCTGAAACAACTGCAAATTTAATTAAAGTTTACCATTCCGAGCATAAAATAGATTAAAGAAAATGCTGACAAACAGTAAAATAAATATTCGACTGTTTAATTTAACTCACCATTTATTTTTAATCCAAACATCAAAATAACCTTGTTTCTAATTACAATTTTGTGACAAAATGTCTTGAAGAAGTATTTGTCTCTATTTCCCTCCAATCTGCTCAGCTGAAATGCACTAGCATATTTATAAAACTGTTGATTAATAAATCTGCTGCAGCTGTATTACTGTATGTTATGAAGACCACAGATTGATGAATGTAAACAACCATTATGATTTTAAAATCCCAAAGTCTTGACAGTCTTCAAAAGCAGAAATCCCATCAAATACATTGCAGGACAATTATACACCTAAATCTTAACAAAAAAGGAAAAATAAGGGGCAAACATAGCTAGTAGGGTCCAGAGATCTGTGGCAATTTATAGCAGATGGAGAGATCAATGACATACTTATAATAAGTTACTTGTGCTTCCTTGAACTGGGTATTATTAGACTCAACCATGTGCTGTAACTCTGACAGTAAGCAAATCCTCAGTTTCATAAAAAGTTACCTTCAAAAGAGATATGAAGAAAGAATCTGTCCTGTTTCTACTGAAACTAATTGGAAATTCTCCAATTAAGTTATGCTGCTTAGTATTGATTTTAATTTTATAGTCAATAAATTTAAGAATTTACAGTTAGCAGCTGGGGGAAAAGAATGGTAGACAGGCAGATTTCCTCTCATCCAGATGCTCTAAGTCTGGCTCTGACTGAGGAAAAAAAAAATTCCTTAACCACAAGAATTATGAACACTAACTTAATCCTTGATGTAATTCAGAAGCATTAGCTGAGAAGAGATATACAGGCTTTCCAAGGCATTGCATGCCTTTTCTCCAACAGATTTGGAGGAAACAAAAGTGCCTTACCACTTTAACAAATATCCCAAGAGTCAGAAAATTTGGAGAAAAAAAAAAAAGACTTTCCCCGGTTATTCACAATATTTTTGCAACATCTGAATACATTGTTCTTACACAATTTTTGGTACTTCTTCCTTCCACCTTAAGAAACACATTCAGGAGCTAAGGAATAATTTACATCTGAGTGACAAAATCCAGCTCTTACGAGTTTCAGGACCTCCACCACCACTTGTGGAAGACAAGACAATCACAGAATGTTTCTGGTTTGAAAGCCATAAGCTCAGATGGAGCAGTCCAAGCAAAACAAGCCTCATCCAAAGCCACCCAGGACTACCACCACAAACTGCTTGCCAAGCCCTGTTCATTTCTCATTTTAAATACTTCTTGTCAATACAGTTGAGCAAAGAAAACCTCTAGGTGGAAAATAAAAATGCTGAAAACCTCTTTCCTCTATGTAACTTCTCCGTGAAAGGAAAAGTTTCTTTTTGCAACAAAACCAAGACTGAAATACAGAAAGAGGCTTTTACTGTGAGCTGATAGAATCAGCATGCACTGAGAGCTCTCTGCATGTCAATGGACCATCTTTATCATGGGGCAGGGATGCATCCCTGGTTTTAACACATTTAGATGTAATAAAGTGTGGCTGATACTTTCACATTTTCCTTATTTATCCATATCAGCTATATATGTCAGTACCAGGAAAATCTCAAGCAAAGTGAAAAAAAACCCATCCAAACTCAAAAAATTCAACAGAACAAATGAGGAATTTAAGTCAGTATCAGGGATTATTAAACTCTTTCACAAAATAAGAAGCAATCAAGAAGGAAATAGCAAGGAGCAAGTATTTTTCAGACAGGAATAAAACTGGAACCCTTCATCAAAAAAACAATGAACTGAACAAGAGCAGCTCTTTCCTATTGATATATGCATGTTGTAAGGAAAGCTTGATCTGGAATCCAGCAGAACTGGTAGATGAAAACCCTATTTGGATGTAATACCAAGTTAACAAATAACCTCATAGCAACACTGTTAGAACAAACAAAACAACCCAAACTTGTTCAAATAACCACTGAGTTTATCAGCCCAGAACTATTCTTTCATGAAGAGCAGCTCATATTTTAGTAGCACTTTTTCTATAAGCACCAATATACACAGAGCAATTTCACAAAACTTTTTTTTCTGTCCTTTCAGTGTTTCAAGATTTATTTTAGAAAACTCTACATGGCATTATCGATCAAAACTCTTTTTGACAATGTAATAGCCTCCAAGATCTCTAAATACCATAAGAAACAATGAATACACTGCATTATACAGGCTCCCAGACTATCACACTTCAGACTCCTGAAGCCAACAACAAAAATTCCATGACACACAGACTAGACTTTTGTTTTTGTATAGTCCATAAATGACCAGTGCAGCTGTTCAAAACAAGGAATATCAAAAAACAGGATTACACATAAACAAGTAGTAACAGAGCAGTTTTAGGGTAGAAAACCTCTACTGCCAGAAGCAGCACAGCACTTCAGAGGAGCCACAGCAATTTATCTTCCTGACAACCAGGCAACACCTCCACACATCCAAATACAAACTTCCCCATCATTGAATCAGAAGGTTTTGGGAAGAGATATCAATTACAGAAGTCATATTATAGCATGTGGAATTGCAAATGAAACATACAAAACAAAGAGGTTTTTGGAGTTTTGATTTAGGGGCTCTTTGATTAGGAAGGGTTGGCTTACCTGTTTAACATCATATGCAAGAAGAACAAATCTTAAGTCTGGTGAAACAGAGTATCTTGATGCTTTGAAGGTTACCTGCAATGAAGTAACAGGAAAAGTAAGTCTGCAATAGGAAATTAATAAGATACCCTTGCCCAAATTTTCCTACAGTTCATTTAAGAACTTCCCATTTGTAAGACAGATTTGATTTAGAAAAGCAATGTAATTTTCACTAAAGAAGGACTCAAATAATTCTTAGTCTGGTATCAGTACCATGGCAACAGAAGAATCTGGATTCAACACTAAATACTAATTAAGAGGTTGATGAGGTTTTTTATCATCACTACAAGCTAAAGGATAACAACTACAACCAATTCATTCCCAGAGAATGAAGGAAGACACTTTGGTTGGAATGATTAAAAAGGAGATTCATCACTAGGTTAGCCTGAAAGATAATATGCAAGAAAAAGAATAGGTGTGCACTATGTTTCTACAGCTTTTCTTTTAACACCACATATACAAACATTTTGCAAAACAACTTGAACCAAAGCAAAAGTCTCTCTTAAAATAAAGAAAATTCTTAGCAGAGAGCAAAGTGAAACATAAGGTAGCATTATAAGGCTAATGATGTTTTATATCCACTCAAGACTACATGACACCCAATTGAATTCAAGATTGTAATTTCATCAAGGGGTGACGTTGATGTCAGAAATAATTTAATGAATCTAATGCACGAGAAAGATAGGAATGTGCTTTACAGGGCACTGAAGGAAATAATTTCAAATTAATCTCAAGACATCTATTTGCAGAATGAAATGAAAAGGAAGAAACGAAAAATGCAGATAAGAATAGAAAAAAAAAAGCAGGACAGCAAAAAAACAACAGAACCACAAAGTCACAAAATGAAAACAAATTAAAAAATAGCTATGTAGAACAAGATCTATCCACTATTTTATTTCTTAAGCATCTTGTTCTGCTTAGCCTAATCCCACCACTAAACTAATGAGTTCAACAGGGGTTTAAAGGTGCACAAGCAGATAGTCACAAACTATTACATTTAGAGTAGCTAAGGAGCTATACCTGAAAAGAAAGCCTCCAATAAACTGAAAAGATGCTATACTCGATATACAGATTAAACTTCAGTTCCTAGGTAATATAGTTAGGATCAAGCTACCCAAAAGAATTAAAGGGAAAAATATTTTTGAAGATAAACTGTTTGATTCAGCAGTGTAACAGAATCAAAAGTCAGAAGATAAATCTGCAGTCTTGAGAAAGAAAGAAAAAAAAGAGACACCTTAAATCATCCTTCTGTATCTACAAAGAATCCAGAACAGATTTCTGCTGTGCCCAAAACTTGCTTTTATGAGTTAATCATCTTCAAGCAGAGACTGTGTTAATGTTAATCTATGAGCAACATTCCCTTTTCCTGGCACCTCACTGAAAACATTTTCAGATGTGAAATTTGTCTTCTTTCTAGCAGTTTATTAATTATTGCCCCACTAGCTCAGCCGTTCAGTGCTATATAACCCAGGCAACTTTCCAAATTCACTCCCAGGGGGTGCAGCTCCTACCATTTCACACATTTAGCAGGAATCTGCATTCCCTGATTATGCCACCACAAAGGCAATGAGACTCTTCCTGCAAACACCTGAGCAGCTCAGCTGCCAGCTATGAGCAATTCCAGGCAATATCAGCAAGAACTACTCACATATTCAAGTACAGAGTGTTGTGGATTTGGGCTTAAAGTCTTTTGAATCCTACTGACCTTGTTTATTCAGCTTGCACTTACCTGCAGAATTTTATTTGCCTCCAGACACATGGTGTGCATTCAATGCCAAAAACTGTATGTATGTAGTGGGTTTGGGCAAAATAGTTTTCTTTTTGTTAGTGTAACAGCATAATTCTTGGCTAAAGGAGTACAGAGCTGTTTCATACTTTTTAATGTTTCACCTCAGAAATAAGAAACTGAAAATTAGACCAGCAGAAATCATGTGCTCATTGCCAAAGCTGATAGCAACAACTGATTTCTTTAAATTATCATAAAAATGATTTATTTAAGTTGGATAGCAACACTGATTTCTTTAAATTATAAAAAAACCATAATTAGCCCATTTATTTACGTTGGACTTACAATCAAGCCTTTTATGTAATAGGTGTTTAATTCCAGTAGAATTGCAGAGAGATTTAAGTGACTTAAAGTGACAACAATTTCCTTAGAATTCTGATTTTGGTGAGTGTTTTTTGGTAAAGACAGGCACAATTTTGGCAATTAATTCCGAAACTGCCTATTTATGTGCACAGAAGAAGCCCTTACACATTAAGAACAGGAAATTAAAACAATCACCTGACTCTTTCCTCCTGCTAACATGTCAAGTAAACTCACAATCTGTGAGTCACTAAAACAAAAGACAGAATTCTTTATTTTCTCCCCTACAGCCATGTGTAAGGGATTTCATCAACCATGGCTGAGGAGAATAGATCAGCTGGTGAAGGACTTAAAAGAAAATTTCAGTCCCTGCTGTAGGAGATGAGATGTATGCCACACAAACTTCTGGGAGATCATCTGTTGGGCCAGTCTCTACAGGGATTAGATCTATTTATTCATTAAAAAGCAGCTTGTGAACACTCTGACCCCGAGGGTTTGTTCTCTTCTCAGGAGAACACATTTTTGAGTTGAAAAGGAAGTGTCGGGGAAATACCACATCAGAAATACACTGGGAATTAAAAACCCTCAGGTGTCTTGTTATCAGAAATCTGGAGGATGGATGTTCCATGGGTCTGCATATCCACAATTTCTCAAGGCTCTTGCTTTGTCAGGAGCTATTTAGCCTTCATGAAGGAAGACAGACCTAAATGCTGCCCCATGTGACTATAACCCTATGGGTTTGCTGTGCTTGATCTCTAACAAATGGAATTTTGGACAAATAAGCTCTGAAATTGGGAGAACTAGAGCTGCCTAATTAGGGATGCAGATGCAGGGCTGGTTTCCCTCTGCATCACTGCTCAGTATCAGCTAGTTAGGGACTGGGCTAGTCCAACACTGTGCACTCCATGCACACCCTAATCCCTTTCCAAACCCAACAGAGGCAAGGCAAAACACAAGGGAAAAGGGAAGGAAATTTCCTTATATCCCTCTACCCAGCCCCATTAAGATCTGAAATTCCTATGAAAAACATCAGCTCTGTGCAACCAGAAAACACTTGGACTGGAGAAATTGCTGTAATCCTTAAATTGGTTACAGTCCACACTATTGCATAATTGTGAGACAAAATAAATGGAGGGATTTTTTTAACTCTTGTGCAGTCTTCTCTGCTTAATTCACACACCTGCCATCCGTTTTTCCTATACTGCTGTATTTGACATGATTTCACTTTTTGAGACATAAATGATCCTTATACCTGATGTTTCATTCCTCACTCAACCAAATCCCCCACTGACTGTAAAATCAGGTCTAACCATATGGAACATTGTATTTCTGGGTTTCTTTGAAATACCTCATGTGGTAAGAGTTTTAGTTCTTCCCCTGACAGTGATGCATGATGTGATGACCTCAGTGGTCTGACTGCCACCATAGATTGCAACAGTAAAAGCCAAATCCAGGCAAAAAGACAGAGAGAATTTGAACAGGCTTTTGTCCTTCAGCTTTCCAGTTTCCCTCTCTCATCCACCTTTAAAGAATTGCTAAAATGTAGTTTTGCATGGAAAAGAAGAATTGGTTTTTTCCACCTTTCCAAATGGGAGATTAAAATGGAACATATGATTCCAGTGAACAATATAGTCTCAAGTTTGATTTCCAATGTCAATATCTTTCTTTTTCTAACTTTGCATCTTATGTGTGTTTTTCTATACCTGTTATGATTGTGTTTAAGAGAAATCTTATGCTTGGTTTAGGCTCTGCATCCTCAGCAAGAGCCCCTGTATCAGCTCTCTCTATTTCTCCTGTTTTCTTAAACCCTGGTTCTGACCTACTGATGTACTGGCAACTCTCTTCATCTTTCACACACTATAAAATGCTGGGTTTACTGGTTTTGTGGATTTTAACTACTATGACATTTAAATCAGTGCCCTGATTCATAATCTTTCAAAAACACGGTATAGAGCAAACAGATGAAGTTATCTGTAATGCGGTCTAGCCCAGAGTTGTAAAAATGTTTTTGTAACATGTTTACTTTATATGGTAAAATATTCTTTTTCCATAGTTTCAGTTGGATGGTTTTAAGTAAAATAATGTATCACAGTTAACACTGATTTAAAGGCACGTTCACCGTTGTGGAGTTTACTTATTTGTTGGGTTTGGGTTTTTTTCTTTTAGTTTTACCCCTCCTGCTGTTTCAGTTTCTTGTGCTTCTGTTTTCTCCAAAAACTTTCATCTTCCACACTCCTGTTCTCCTTCTCCAGTTTTTTTTAATGCTCCCTTAACACACTTTTAGGCTTTAGTTTATTGGTTTGTTTTGGGAGTTTTTGGGGTTTTTTTTTCATTATTCATCCAGATTAAAATATATTAAGACCTTCAGGAATGTTACTTTAGAGCTTGGTGGCAACACCACTAACCTAAGAAATCACACATCTCTCTATTGCACACCTACACCTGTATCAGAAATTTAACTCAATGGTTATAGCAGAATCTCAGTGGATGGGAATTCATCAGCACTCACAGGTATCCAGCTCAACTGATGAGACAGGCATTGGCCAACAGGCATAAAAGGAGTCAGGTGGGACAGAATTACAGGAGCTGCAAGAGGAGAAAGCATTTGGCATGTCACAGTTCCCTTGGGAGGCACCAACAACCCAGGGAATAACGGGATTCTCTTCCACTGCCACTGCTGTGACTGGAAGGAGAAGGACAATGAGAAAGCAGCAGAGAGTGGAGCCCAGCAGAAGAGCAAGGCTTGTAGCACTGAAAACAGGGAACCTCTGAGAAAGATGGGTTATATTTAGAAAACTGTGCTGTAATTGGAATGATGAAAAATTTGGGTTTCCAAGGTTACGTTTCTTAATGTGGTGCTTCTTGTGTCACCTGAGCATTTAATCTAGACCCAGAAATGGTGCAGTGGCAGGTGCTGGAACTGTTAACCCTCAGGTTTCCTGTCCAGTTTAAAAGACAAATGTGCCCTAAAACACAATCTCAGCTGACTTCCACGCTACGCATGGGTGGCTCTCCAAAACAGGAACCAAATTCCCCAAACCCACCTGGAATTGTAGGACATAAAAACAGACATGAACCAACCATGAGCCTTGCACCATGGCCTCCATGATAGGCATGAACCTCTCCTCAGTCAATCAGAAGCTTTTCCCTCACATTTTCTAGGAACATTGACATAGTTAACTCTTAAGTATTTCAAGGAACAATCGTACCAGGAATATTATTTAGAGAAATCCCACAGAGAATTACCATAATCTGACAATTATACATTTTTTATGGTAAAACCTCCTTCACTTGGACAAAAACCACCAAACCACAGTGACTGCAAACCCTTCCATCTGTCAGGCTTTCCCAGCTTGATGCACAGTGGTGCAATACAATAATAAACCCTTCCTCATAAAAACCCTCTACTGTAAAGGCTGTGCTGAGGAGGGTTATTGGTCACTTAGAGGAGCATGGGAGAGTAGAAAGAATGTTACAATATTCATAACCACCTATTTACAACATGTGTGGGTCATTAAAATGTCAAGCGTTGCAACAACTATTAATATTTATGTGGTTATATAATGCTATTTAATGCATTTACTACTATTCACCCTTTCATTAATCTCTTATGCAAGGGTCTTAAAATAAAAAATTTCCTGAGCATGTAAACTACTCTTGCAATTAAATCTACATTAATCAACAAAGGAACTGTAATTGCCTTATGATGCTGCACTGAGTTTCCTGTCAAAAGAGGGAGGGGGTGTGGTGGTGGGGAGCACAAAACAAAACAAAAGAAGTATCAAAAGGAAGAGAAAAAGCAAGGCTGTTTATAAACAATGCTCTGTAAGACACCACAAAAGAGCCCCTGCCAAAATCTCTGCTTGGACTGAAGCTCTCATTCTCTGCTTTTGGCTGCAAGGCCTCCACAGGGGCCTTCACAGCTGGGCTGCCACAGCCTGGCCCTGATCCCTGAGCCAGGACTGCTCCTGCTCTGCCACCCTTCTGACACCAGGAGCAGGCAGCAAGGTCCTTTCCTCTCCATCTTTGTGTACAGCATGGTCCACAGCAACACAACAACACAACAGGCTCCAGGGGATGCTCCTGAGAAGCCTGGAAACAGGTCTGAAACTCAGCAATAATTGTTTGCCGTACACCACAGTGCAGTTTCCCTTTGAGCTTGACAAGAGTTCTGGAAAGGCACAGAAACCAAGGGGCACAGCAAGCCGGGAATTATTGGGTGTTAGAAGAGTCTGAAGCATACAGCTGAGGGAAACAGTAAATACAGGACCCTACTCTAGAGCTCACAAACTAAAAACAATTCCACTTGTATTGCCTGGTAGTGAAAACAAATCACCAGATTCAAAATATATCCCATCATCCACACTCAAAAGACTGAAGGAGTCCCAGTAGATTAATTTCTGACAGAGGACCCTGAGAGTTTGTTAGGGTGCGTGCATTGTATCTGAACACATGCACCACAAGAGCAGTGAAACTGAGGGCTAACAAAAGTCTTATCACTTTATTGCAGCTTTTTTAAGAGGGAGAAATGAAGGCAGAACTCCTGCAGGTTTCTTTCAGAGAATTCAACACATTTGGAAAGTTCCACACCAGAGCACACAGTCCCTAAACACATTTTTCTGTCCTCTCTGTGCTTTCTTTTTCCTTTTTTTTTTTTTTGTGTGTGTGTTTAAGGGTTGTAAAACTTGTTGTAGGGGTAAGGGTTGTAAAAAAAGACTTGAGAAGGTGAGGTAGAACAAGCAATCAGATGGAAAACTTTCCCTGAGCTAAAGAATCCATGTGGTCCTCCATGCTCTCCTTTCCAGCTTGTGGCTGGGCTGTGTGTGAACTGGCAACCTGCTACTGACCTTATGGGACTGATGGCAAAAGCATTAAATAAAATGCTTGCTAAATTCTGCCATTTCTTAGCTAATTGTGGCATAATGCCTCTGATTTTAGAAGTGTGAAGTGCAGTAAAGTATTGCCAAATGCTGAGAAACTGGTAGGCTTGTCACTTAGGCTCACGGTGATAGGCAGCCCAGATAGATGATAGAGAACATATTGTAATCATGTATCGAGGCAGCATCTCAAACACCAGGAGGCCACACAGTGATTAATGTCTAGGGCTTTTTCTGGCTCCACTTAACAGGAGACTTGCCCAGCCTCCAGCTGTGAACATTCATATGCCGCTGGCTAAGGATATTAACTGTTTATTAGACAGCTGAAACAGGAGGCACTACACAGATACAGTCAGAGGAAAATGTATTAGAAAACATCCTTAAATAATAACAGCCAGGGATGTTAACAGATATTCTTGGTGTTTTGCAACAATATCCATTGGATATCTCCAAGAATATCCCTTTTCACTGATGGCCCTGTATTTGTTACCTACAATATTGCTTTGCTGATAGTTTAATTATAAAAAGGCCAGACTGTTTCACTAATTGGTTACAGAAAAGAATTCTGTTCCAGAAGGACAAATGAAGTGCGAGAATTTCTCATACTTCTAAATAAAACCTGATTATACTGGAAAAAAAGTACTTGGGATAGAACTTGGGATAGATACTTCCCCTGTGCAAGAGAAGTGGGCATCCTAGAATGACAAAACACTAGCCTTCCTTCATTCCAGGTGCATGACTATTATTAATGGTACTTTTAAAGGTTGAGGGATTTTGGTATCTTTATATATGTTAATGTAGGGGTTTTAAAAAAAAAAACAAACCTGCAGCCTACTTTTTTGATGATACACCTACTTAGTGTGCACAGCAGATCCTCATTAGGGGTATCTGGCTTCTACACAATAAACAACACAAAGAAGGATAAATATGTGTACTTTGCAGGAGAGTGGCAGTCTCTAGGATGCAAAAGAAGAGCCAGTGATCTGTGCCCAGTGGAAGATTGCTTCCACTGGAAGGGGCTGAGCAATGAGGGGAGAAAAAGAAAATCTCCTCTGAGCTGCTGATTCAAGCACAGTCCAATCAGGGGTGGCAAAGAGTTATTACTTGGCCCTTGCCTCTGCACAAGGAGTTTATCACAGCAGTTCAGTTTTCCATGGACAATTATCAATATTACTAGGAAAACCCTGCCATTTCTGTGGCTGCTTGAGCAAAGGCAAACAGGAGAGCAAATGCAGACTGAAAACAGACTAATAACTCCCATCAAAAGGTGACTCTTCCATGACTAAAACCCTTTGATGGTGAAAAATGAAGGAACTTGCATTCTCACTGCCTATGTTGGATCTCTGCTGTATTTTTTATTAATCCAACACATCTCTGCAGAGTCATTAAACCACCACCATTCTAATTATGCACTGATGATTAAGCAGATGTGACACTAAGCGAGGAAAATGTTTGATTAATGATCCAGGTGTCTAACTTTAGAAGATTACATTTAGCAGTGCAAATTTGGGGACAGTCAAGCTCAGAAGAACAAGACAGCTTTTGATTTCAGCCTGCCTCAGTAATGTCACCCTGTTAGGATTGTTGGCCACCGTGTCAACAGACAGCACAGAACATTTCCCACTGTTCGCTTCCAAACATACACCAACAAACTTGCTGAAAACTCTGGTTTCAGCTTTTTATTATACTTCCTCCATATGAATACCAATTGCTGGAATTGACTTTTTTTAAGTATGGCACTCTCAACTTTTGGCTGTGTAAAGGCAGGAGCTCTGCAGGAAAACAAAATACACTTAGGCTTTTTATTTTTTCCACTCATAACTGCTAAACGGTTGCTTGAATATTATCTATTTTGCATCATTTTCCCACATTTCTAATTAACAGTAGATAGATATCTAGTGTCTAGAGCTCGCCGGGTTTGTGTGAATGGAGGAAAAATCAGTTCCATGAAAAGCCCAGAGAAGAACAGCTTTGCAGAATGAGGTGACACAGTGTGGAGCAGCCTGTCCTTCCCACCCCATCATCAGCTGGCAAGGCTGGTGTGGCATTAATGGCCTGTAAAGCCTGGCTTGGCATGCTGGCATCACACCCCACAGCACAGGGCAGACACTTCCAGCCAAAAGTGTGCTGGAAGACTCAAGTCTTGTCATTAAGGTCAGGTTTCACAGCCAGGGGTGCCCAAGCAGCTGCTGGTGTTCAGGTTGTTCACTGAAGGCACCTGACACAGACCTCACTGGCCAGGCAAGTGCTCACACACACTTGAATAAATGGGTAACAGGGAAAGGGCTTCTTAATCCTTTAGGGTTTGTACTTTACAGTAATTCACCCTTCCACCCACTTTTAAGTGTGTCTGACAGCCTTTTTTTGGGCTAAGAGGTCCCCTGAGGCACATCCCAGTACACGGAAGGGTGCAGCTCACAGAAGGGGAGTCACACACACCCACCCCATTAAAATATAATTCTTCCCTCCATCCTTCTCCACCTTTACACTGACCTAGGAAATCAGCACCAAATTTATTCTCCTGAAGTTCTACTCTCCTCTTTCTTGTTTGAGGAGTTAGAAGTAAAGGTCACCTGAGGCTTTTTGCTTTGAAAAGAGGAATCTCTATCAGCAAAGGCCAGGAACAGACCAGGAATAAAATCAGCCCTTGCCACAGATTGCTGACGAAAATGAATCATCCTTTTGAGTCTGCAGGTGTAAAAGATTTTATTAAATTAAAAGTACAGGGATTAACAATAACAGCCAGTGGTCTGCATGGAGTATTTATGAGGAAAGATTGGCAAACCACACAATTATGCTGCAAAACTCTGATAAATGAGAATTACAGGGTGGAATGTAAGTGGTATCCCTGAGAATAACAGTGCCAAGCAAAGCAAAAGAAAATGCCGACTAAAATATTAAAGTACTTCTCAGTAATTACTGCTAATCAGAAACCATTCATACATGTACCCTCTACTGGTCAAGAGGAATAATCCCCAATCATCTAGTCTGCCATTTAAGCACAGAGAAACAACTAAACCAGAGATTAACGTGACATTTTTCTTTGCATATTTACTTCCCTTAAGGAAAATATTCCTAAGAATCTTGAGCAATTTCCCCCTTTTCTAATAGTGAAAAACTCAACATTTAAGTAGCATTCCCACCTTTTATGAAATATTTTTTTTCTAACAGACATCAGGTAGATTCCCCAGCACATATGCCAAGCACAGTTCATCCTTCAGATGGTCTGAACAAAGCACAACCAACAGGAAATCCTCCAACATCTCGGTTATTTACACATAGGTTGAATAAAACAATGAATAACTTCATTCAGAAATCATTCACTGACAAGCTGAATGGATTATATTTTTCATTTATATATAGTCTAGGTTATGAACATATCTCCTCTAACTTTTATATATTGTACTCTCTTCCCTCCTGTTACAAGAAAAAAATGTTAGCAGACTTCCACAAAGAAGCAGATAATATATATTACTTACAAAAGTTGTGTTTTCCAGTAATAATGTAGTTGTATTTGTTTCTACATTCAGTTCAACAACATGTCCATTCCTGGTTTTATACACCACTGCTGTATCTGCAATAATAAAGAAATAAGCAGTTAGCAAATACACTGAGAATTTAATACATCTGTAGAGAGAACCTGCATGTTCAATTAATTAGAGTATCCTTATTACAACACACAAACAAGACAGAAGTTATGTTGGTTTGCCTCATGAGCTTCACAATTACCAGTTTATGCCCTATAGCACGCTCATCTCAATCAATACATCTGTTTTGGCCATATATCAAAGTAAAATTTTGCAAAAAAACTAAAAGATTTCACTGGACATCATATTCACATGTTTCCTTGGATGTGATTCCAACAAAACTCCTGTATTGGTCTCTATTTCTGGTGACTGGATGGATAAAGTTATGACTATTTGAAGACAGTCCATATTCTGGGTGATTCATGCTGGACCTCAGAATACTGAATTTTCTTGTGAACTGAATGTTAGGAGGGTTAAAGCTAAGTAGGTCCACTTGCAAAACATTTTAAAAACTGTGGGATGAACTGTTGCAACTTTTTCCTTTTTACATTCATTTGATTTATCATTTCTTGTGAGAAAAATAATCCAACACAGCTCAAGGAAAAAAAAAAAAAAAGAAATCTGAAACTAACTGGGATTTATATGAAAAATACTTTGTATTGTATCCAAACTTGCAAAATTACCAAGAAATACACAATTACTGCATCAGCCTTGACTTGAGTAAAAAAAGAAAAAAACCCAAAGCTTCCACTATTTGCAACAAGATTGAATAGACTGAGTGCTGATTCTCTCAGATTATTTAAAACCCATGTAAGAGATTTATATTTAATTAAATGAAGCAATTTTACTATAACAACGTAAAAAGCAGAAGAACAGTTCTAAATTAAGCCAAAAGGAAACACAAAAGAACTTCCCAGATCCTCAGTAATGCCTGTGAAATTCATTACAGATCCCTGAATTTTATGAAGTGGGAAGAAAACATGACTGGAGAAAAAGGTTATGCTACCATAAAAAAAATGCTTTGCTTATTCAGAAAAATGTAGCTCTATTTTAATTGACCCCACAGGAACTCGAGATATACAGCACTGGTGAATGTCCTGTGGTATGTTCTGTAAAATTAATGAAGTCTCATTTGAAGAGCTTACTAAGCTATTTTAGGACCGTGGCTGGGAAGAAGAGGGGTGGGATTGATGGAGTTTAGGACAGTATTATTAGAGCTGCTGTTTAGGAAGGCAAATCAGATTGTGAACTGTGGAATAAACAGCAGCTCCTTTTAAAGGGAAAATATTTCAAATATTCATTTTGAATAAAAAGGATCAGCACTTCCTAGGCAATTATTTGGTTTCGGGTTACCAATTAGAGAACATGGTAGTTTCTGCAGCTTCCTTTAGGCTATTCTGCATGTATCCTTTTAGGAACCCCAGCACTGGAAATATCCAGTGACACTGGATAACGGTGCTGAGTATTACAGAAAAAATTGAAGTTGTCTGGCTAACTGTCCCTAGTTATGGTTGAACCATATTGTGAAAAAATGGAAAAATAACCCAGAGACACTGAATAGCAGTGCTCCAAACCATGCAATTTGACCCCACAGGTGACACTAATGTGCTGCCCAAATCCAAATGTGTAGCCCTGGTTCTATGCCTGAGGTGTTTTGGTTATCTGAAATTCTCTTCCCAGGGAATTTTCTGTAAACAGGAGAAATGTTTTTGTAACTGTACCTATGGTATTCATTCCTTTTCTTAGGAGAGACTTCTTCTTGATGTCCCTCTGGTCTGATCAATGTGATTGAAGAGGTTTGCCTTTGTGTCATCAATCAAATTGGTCTGTGCAAAATAGTATAAAAGGGAGACACATCCCAAAAATAAAGGAGTCATTTTCAGCCTTCTGAAGTTCAGAGTCTGTGTTGTTGTGGTGTAAAACAGCATCACAAATGAGTACAGAATGTTCCTCCTTCTCATTTATCTACTCTCCAAAATGTCATTTGCCAACAGGATTTATAGCATTGTGCCTCATTAACTGACCCTACCAAAACCAATTCACTCAAAAAAAGAATTTTCCCTTAAAATTCCTAAGAGGACCACAAATAAAATACACAGTCCTGAGGCTCTTGCAAGTCCTTCACAAGGGGTGAAAAAACACTTGAAATGGCAAATACTGTGAAAGACATAAATGAGAGTCTTTGCTCTAAAGTTAGAAGAAAATTCACTCAATCAATCAGAGCAGAAAACTGAGTCAGACCTCTTGAAAAGCCAGGATTTGCTGGACAGTAATTATACTCTCTCTGAACTTGGATTCAGTAGTTAACTCCTCAAGGGCATAAACCAAATGAATGCTTGCAAAATGTATGGAGGTTCTCAGGTAAAACTTTATATCAAAACCCCACGTAAACACAGAGCATAACAGTCTTCAAAAGTAATCATAGTAATTAAGATGGAAGTCCCATTCCAATCAATATTTTTTCAGGCTGGATAGTGTGATAGTTGATGGTAACACCACATGATGATGATTTTTTTCATTGATAGCTCAAATGTTAACTAAGAGCCATAAACATACTTTTTTTTGAAATTTTTGTTACCCAGAGTCAGAAATTCTGAAAAAGAAAACAATACCTAGTCCTTAGCCTTGTCCATTTGCACAGCTGATGGATTTGTTTTGTTTATTATCTTGGTGCCTTCACCACAAGGAGGTTCAGGGACCTCTGACACTTCACAAAGACATTCAGAGAGGTAGAGATCTTACTTCAAAGAAATTGTCATTTAATTTGAAACAAAGAGCAGTATCATGTGAAAAGCTCTCAGCTGGGCACAAATTGCAGCCCTGAAGAGCCATATTATTGATCTGAAGACATCACTAGAATAAAAAGCAATCTGTCTTAAGCAAAGGAAGAACATGAGGAAGCTCCCGTAAAGAAGATGTGTTATCAAGTCACCAGCCCTGGATGATGCACACAAAAACAGCCTGAAAAACAACTGATTGAAAAATTCCTAATTATAATTGTTCTCAAATTTCTGAAAAGTTTGGAAACTCCAGAGCATCTAATAACTGATTAGTTTACTCTGTTCTACTAAAACATGAAGACAGACAATGAAGGGTCTGTCCGTAAGTTATCCTGACATCAGTAACAAATAAAATACTGGCATGATAAATCCAGGATTCCTCCAAAAAAAACAGTGGCTGGCAATATAATTAACACCTAACAGCACTTTACAGAACAGAGATCTTGCTCAAAAAAATTGGGTGTTATATTTGATAGAGGTAACTCTGCTGAAACTGTGAATTGGGGTTTCGTCCAAAGTATTTTATTTATTTTATGACATCCAAAGCTTACATTAAGCAGAATTAATGGGAAACACATCAGGAGGATTAAAAACAGTATCACTAAAAAAATAAAGAGGTAGACAGGGTTATATACACAACTATCTTTGGGAAGAATTGATTCCATCTTGATTTTTGACCTTATTTCTAAAGCTGACTGAGAAGGAGGCTGCCTAGTGGTCACACAGCCTCTGCAGGACAAGTTGATGCTCAACAAGTTCTCTACAACTTATTTGTCTTTCACAAAGAATGCAACATTAAATAAAATATTACATGAAAACATACTCAAAATTCTGGGATTGTCAGAGCAGAATAAATTCACATTAGTCAGCAACATCCTCATATAGAATTGTACTAGCTGCAGAACCAACAGTACTTTATTTTATCATTGCAAGGCTAAATGTCCAAATTCTTATGCTATTGTCTGGTTTTGAAAGTAAATATTTTCATCATCTGCCCTATCTCTAGGCATAGAACATGGAATATACATTCTGCTGAAATGATCAACACATTTTAAATCCCAGTTTGGATGTATATATGAATAATATAAACATAGCCCTCAGTGACAGCACTATTACATAGATACAGCACCATGATAATCTCAAGTATTTTTTAAAATAAAAGCAGGATTTCTTATAAATAGCTTCACTAAGACTATTGTTTCTGGTTTAGGTTTAAACTGCTGGGTTTTGTTTAAGATCAGGGTATGAGTTGGCAGGAAGTGCAGCTCTATACTGTGCCTGGCGTAATATAAATTGTTCCAGAGAATGTCAAAGTACAGGCAAACTATCACAAAATGAAAAGAAATCAATGCAAAACTTTTCCTACTTGACAAGCAGCTTGACCCCCATCAATTCTGCAATAATTTCTTTACCTCCATTTATTGAATTTACCCCCATTTACTGAATTGAGAACAGGCTACCATGAACCTAAATGCTACAGAAATCTTTTGTAGCACTCATAGTTACACATGGCATGTTCACATGAACAAAAAAAAAAAAAACCACAAAAAAAACCCACAACAAATCCAGGCCCCTGTAAATTCTAATGAAAAATCCTGTATTGTTTAGGGGGGAAATGGAGTGACTTCCACCCTTAAATAGATCCAAATCACTGCAAATCAATCCCTGAATTGTTCCAGTGCAAGAATTTGGCCCAGGGTCTATATGGCCTGTAACAATTTAGCTTTCTGACAGTAGCACACTGAATGGTGGTGGTTCATTTGAAGAGTACAAACTCTAGTTTCATGTTTTCTAGTTTCAGTGAAATTAACTATCTTGTTATTTAAATTACACAGACTGAGTTGAAAGGACACACTACCACATACTTGCAAGTCTATTGAATTTTAGTCCAGGGTTCTATTTTCACTATTATGTTCACTTTCACATCTATATTGATCCAACTTCTATATAGTTGGAAGTTTTCCTCTTTTATTGGTGGTATTTTCCATCTTTAGACCTGTACATGACACAAAAAGCTCCAGGCTGCTTAACACATTTATTCTTTTTCTCCCATGGAGTAGCTCCAAGAGTCTTCCTGTGTGCCTGAAGATGTTGACACAGGTGCTAACTGCATAATTCAGCAGCAAGTCAATAGAAGGGAGTTGTGTCCTTCATGTGAATGAACAATGGGCATGTGAAATGTTTTGTTGTTTCTGCAGGTCTCTAAATCTGGGATATTTCAGAGATTTGTTCAGAGATTCCAGACCAATAGAGATATGAGACATGATCAGTCAACTAAGTACTGAAAGTCATCTAGTGTACTTGGAAAGATCCAACAGTTTCAGGAACAAGTGGGGCTTCCTTGATAAAGTATAAAAGCAGGAATCCTGCCCTGGATGAACTTTAGGAATTTATGAAAATACACAGAAGCCTCACAGGCTCACTAAAGCCACAGGACTTAGAAGATTACTGAATCTGAGCCTCTGCTATTCTGTGCATATTTCATCTTAGCCAGGCAAGACTTGCATTTCTACCTAGCCTATTCCATTCTCAGAGGTTTTAAGGGATGATTTTTGACCTGTGAATACACATTGAGTTATTCTTTAGCCTGGAATAGACATCATGGCAACCCAAACTTATTATAAAACTAAAACCTGCCTGGCCTGTAAATCTACATTGCCATCATGTTCACTGAGATGAATGTGAATAACCTCTGCAGCTGCTAGCACTGACAAGGAGCAAGAGAATCAACAGCACTTCTTTGAGTGTAAAAAACCCTGATTCTTGCTAAATTTACAGTACAGTTAATGTACATTTTGTTTGCCAAACAAAAGTAGTTTGGCAAAATATTTGCCGGATTTTTATTACTTGTTGATAATAAGGCTTACTTCGTGGTAAGTCCTGAGAGAAACTTACGTGAGTCGATCAGTTTCAATGGATCCAGGCCAAGACCAACTTGCTGGAACCTGGCTTAAAAGTGGTTTAGAATTTACTAATACTGATACTGAATAGTTTGACAAAAAAAAACCTATTTGTAAAGAAGGTACATAGACTGCTAATTGCTGATTATTTGCACAGAGCACTGTAAATCTTAGCCTGAGCTAATTGCCCAAAGGAGATCAGCACTCAGTTTTGTGCATAGAAACCATCAGGTATTAAGGCAATTTATCAAACAGTCTTGAGAGAGCAACTAGTGTCTAAAAAAGTGAAGGAAAGAGAAGGAAATAATTCAGACAATGCTGAAAATCTGTTCCATAGTATCTAGAATAAGGAGGCCTCAGGGTAGACTTCTGAAATTGCTGACAGTGTTAACCTGAAGATTGCTAATGCTTGTTTTCCCACTGAAAATATTTACTGAGTTTGGTTTTGTTTAGCTAAAATTCTGCTTTGCAGCACAAACAGCAGCATTAGCAAGTCAGACTCCTACTTCTCTTCATATTTTATGTCTTTTCAAATGCAGACATTCAAGAAGGTTGATACCTTGCAGTCAACACATATGTCCATCAGCCTTTGCTGTACACAGCATTATTAGAACTGCAGATGGCATTTCATCAAATTAATTATAGAAAATGTCATGCTAATTAAAATAGAGAATGCTTTCTGATTTAATAAACAGGGGGTGCTAGACAATACTTTGTCTAATGAAGTGTTTACTAAGTAAATAAAATAGTCATTTACAAAGATATTAGAGATACAGACCAAATTTCAATATGTTAGGAAAATCACTTGTCAGCTGGGCAAGATTTCCACTGCTCTTCTAAAAGTTTAGGCTGTTGTTAGTAATGCTCTCAACACAAAAATGATTCTGCACTAGTTTTATAATGTAATGTACTCTTGGAATGTAGCCCTCCAGACAATCTTTTAGTATATGGAACATTTCCTGTTCAAAATGGCTAGCAAAGTTGTACACTTAAGTAATTCCTGTTCTTTCTGATCCCTACTTCCTTTTCCCATCTATGCCCAATGCAAATAAAGCAAAACCCAGAGACCTTACAGTGCAGTAGCTACAGGAATGGAGGTGGCAGAGTGAGAGTACACACACATTAGCTCTGTTCTTCCTACCCTCCTGCACTACAGAATGAAGTGACCAGGCATGGATTGACCTAGAAAATTCAAATTTCCATCCATACTCGATGTATCTTCCTCTTTTCCTAATCTGCTCACTGGTTTGTGGAGCAAGTTAAGCTCAATTTGTGCCAACTTTCAGTGGTGCCAGTTACTTCAGCATATTGATGTATGAAAATCAACTCTGCTCGACAGCCAATATTCATTTATGACATTGATTTCTTCCCTGTCATGCAAATGCACAGGATCATGCCTCAATATCACACAAGCCTGTGCCCACTTCAGACAGAACAGAGGGACCAGACAGCTCCTGAATATTAGCAGATCCACTGGGGCATTGATTTACGAGAAAGAAAACAACCCAACAATGAAATACATAGTGCAGTGGAGCCAAGCCTCTGGAATCTGAACTGAAGCAGATGAGGAAACATTCACTGCAGAGCTGTGGGAGGCAATAAGGAGGACAGTGACCAGCAGCCACAGGTCGTAATGTCTGTGACAAGCTCAGCTGGAAGAACATCACTGTCTGCTGCCTATGCCACTTCTAGACGTGCTGGAAAGATGGAAACACAAGGGAATTACTTCACAAAGACAACAAAGATAGAGGCAGATAAATTGAAATGCAGGTGACCACAGAGAATGCAGCTGGATAAAGCTGCAGTGACTGTCCTGGGGCTCCACCCAGACACGTTGTGCAATACAGGTGTGCTGTCAGCTCAGTTTCCACATAAAAACTAAACCATGTATTCCTCTCCTCTGTACTGCCACGGTAATGGAAAGCTGTTCTAATTCAGAAATTTCCAAGTTTTTCCTAGAAGATTATCAAAGCACTTGTAACATAAATTGTAACTGAGGGCTTTGGTCCTGCTATCCGTGGCACAGAGCAGCTTGCTGAAGATATTTCTTCTCCAGTGTTCCTGCATGAACAAACTGCCATGCAGTTCTCTTCTGCTCCCCTGGCACTCTGCTTGGGAGTGAGCACAGCCCCTTTGTATGGATCTGCTCACTCAAAACTTCTCAAATCAAGGCTGCCCCAGCAGGGTCTGTATCATTTTCTGTTTCAAGAGCACACTCGGAATAACACAGCTACACCTGAGTTTCAGCTTTCCAAAATCATAATCTGCAAGCAATATGTTGATCTCATTCAAGGAGTTGTCCAACAATTAGAAAAAGTTGCAAGAAAATAAAGAGTTGTGCCATTATTATTCTCCTAGAAGAAGAATTAAAACTGTCCCTCATTTTAGAACACGACTGGTCAAAGCACTACAAAGTAAATTAACAAAAATAAATGAAAATGCAAAGATCTAAGTATGTACCAACACAAATGGGAGGCAGTTATCTAACCCAAAGAGCAATGAGTAGACGGACTAAAGCACAAAATGTGACTGCTTCTACCATTCCTCCCCACACTTTCCCCATCCCACTATTCATAATGCAGAAATATCCATCTGTACCTCTGTCATTACTCGGAGGAAAATGTCAGGGATACTCATTCCCCCTTTAGAGCAAAGCATTAAACATGATTTCATTGTGTTAAAAGCTAGGATAACAGACTTCAGTCTGTTAGTCCATTCCAATTTGTCTGAAATGCAATTAACAGTAAATCAGCACCAAAAGAAAGGAAGGGCAAGTGGCTGCATTCATGGCAGAGATTTCCTTCTAGGCCACACCACTGCTCGAGTGCCACACAACTTTGGGTACCTACGCTTTTCTTTAGCCATTCTCTATGTTAAAAAAAGAGACAGAGAGAGCACTTTCAAATCAGACAAACTGCTAAATACTTTTAAAGATGATGAGGGGTGAAACTTCTAACAACACATGGGTTTTCTTAGCCCACATCACACACTGGTGAAACAGCAAACGTTATTTTGCCAGCTCCGAAATTCCGACTAAACTCCTCAGTTTTCCCAACTACTTGGAAACGTTTTTGCTCTCTTGCATTGCACCAAGGGCCATTACTGAGCCAGCTTGGCAATGGGCTCAGACAGCTGTTGTCCAAATAGCGTACATGTCCCTGGACTACTGAGAAAATTAGGGAACAAATTCTCCGTTTCGGTCACACATCCTATTCCAGCCTCTTCCCCAGAGGGATAATAAAGCACCACAATAGAGCAGCACTTCTCTGGCAGCCTTGGGAGTTGACCTTTCTGCTGAGCCAAGCCAGATGGAACACGGACAGCTCCACTGTGGAGCTGCAGCGTGGCCCAGGCCGGATCTCACACAGACTGCTGAACTGGCAAGGCTGCACTCTGGAGAAGACTGATGTCAAGGAAGGGAGATTTATATGCTTCTCTACTCCTATACAACTGCAAATCTCAAATAAAACTGAGTATTTCAGCTTGCAATAGGAATGTGAACTGCTTAAGTCTTCCAAACAATCTCTCTGAGGGTTCACCATCACTCCTACTCCTGCAGTGCTCCAGATGCAACTGGCACTTCCTAGAAAAGCCCAACAAGTGAGAAAATTAAAATTCAGTGGTGATGTACACATCCCAGTAAAAGACCAGTCTCTGGAGCAGCCGTAGGGCTGCAGTTTTCTCACTCCTTTTTGTCCCCATGAGGGCATCTCAGCAAGCTGACTCAGGCAGAGCTGGTGGCTCAGTGCCCAGCACCACACTCAGGCAGTGACAACATCACAGCAATGATATCCACATGGCCCAGGGCTGTCCTTAATAAGCTCTGTAATCCATCTCCTGAGAGTCTGGCACACCCAGCAGACCACATCCAAGGCAAACAAGGTCAAGGAGTAGGATTCCCAGGTGTACACTGACAATGCCGATTTTTTTTGTTTTATATTATGGTACTGAAGGACAAACAAAGTATTTTATTATAAAGGTAAACAAAGGTAGGCAACTTTCTGTTCACAATTACTTAACTTGCTTCTTCCAAATCTCATTCCGATTTATGAGAACAACATGTTGATTAAATGAAGATCATTAGCTCGGAAGAATTATCACACACCCAGTAATATATAAATCACACCAATGCACTGTTTAGAGATTTTATTTGTATCTTTTTTATGAACTTTAAATACTTGTCTATATTAAATTATTTCTACTGATAAGTCATCTGAACTTTAAATAGAAATTACAGATTCAAGAGTCACATGTGCCATTAAGATATTTTTGTCCATGAATATTAAATTCTGTGTATCTAAATTCAACTCACAAAATGAAAGCAATTTAGGTGTTGTTTTCATATGTGTTCATCACCTACCATACCACTGAAGTTCTTGGGAAATAACCATGCCAGGTAATTGGAAAATTAAATGGTGAGTTTGTAGGTATCTAATCAGCATAGATATGGAAACACAGATTTGGCACCAGCATTTGAAAACACTGGCAGAATTTCCTTTGGCACCCATTCATTTTGGATGCCATTGTTTTGTCTGTACGTGTAATTCCACTGTTCTGCTGGAGTGTGGGCAATTGGACAGGCAGTGCCAGGGACTGCAGGATCACCAGGACAGTGCTGGGCTTGACCCAACAGGACCTGCCCTGCCTGGCACAGTCTGGGTAAACTCCGTAAGAGCAGGAAGCAGCTCTGGAGTGGAAATGACCTAGGAAAGTGTCTTACCCTCAGGATTGAAACAGAAAACTCAAGTGTAAGCTCAAACTCACACAAACAAGCCTTCTGATCAAAACACATCAGCATTAAGACTGTCATACTGGCCTGGAAAGGATTCTGATTGCATTTTGGAGCACTCACCAACAGATTTTATTTGGCTCAAAGATGAAGCCTCGGTTCCAAATGGAAAGAGACACAAGCAATTAAGTCTCTATCTTAACATCATCATGTGCTTCACTTTGCTCCTCTCAAAATTACAAAGGTGACACATTGGTAAGGGACATTTTATGCTGCTTATCTCTACAATTAATTTAAAATAAAACGTAGCTGAACGGGAACATTACAAGAAGAAGAAAAGCAAGGAGAGGTTGAACAATGGCATTCTTGGCAAGGCAGCAACTGTTCTTTACCAGCACGAATATTGAGTGGCAATTTGACAGCCTTCCCAACACATGGAGGAGCACAGGCCTCCTCCAGGTGTGATGTGCAAGCGAAACAGCAGACCTATTCTTCATACTTTAGTCATACAAGAGTTTCAAAGAATAAATATTTAAATTACATTCCCAAATTTATCCTAATAATTATACCATGGAATTACACGTCTTACCTGCTTCTGATCAGAGGATTCAAGCAATTCAGGTTTTACTTTCCATTTGAATTAGGCTCACTTTTCAGATTAACATTATTATTAATTTTATTAGTTTCTAGTTTTCCCTAAGTAAAAGTGTCATTTTTTCATTGAAACGCTAACTTCATTAGTAAGACTGTACTTGCTCAATAACTGCTTTAGACATAGAAAATATTCTGTTCAAAGTTTCATGCACCTGTCTGGATTTTTTTTTTATTTTTGTACCATAAAAAAGGAGGACAGTAGCTGGAAGGATTGAATAAAAGAGTGCCATAGCTGAAAAATACATACCTGGTGCTCATAATTTGAAATGATTAAATGGATCTGTAATAAGCACCATTATACTATGAGGAAAGCCTGAATAAGAAGATTCTTGCATTTTCTCCTCTATTCCATTTCACCAAGGATATAAGGTCATGAAAGAAGGGCTGATTCAAATACATCAACAGGAAAAAAATCTGTTTTAGTGTAACTTTGCTTTTGGCAGAACATCCATATTTTCACGCCTAAACGTTTTGCTTTAAAAGAATATTAAACATCTTTCTAAATTAGGGATTTTAAATATGTTTACACTTACTCATTTTTATCATCTTTAGTAAACATTTTCCTGATGGTGAAATTGTCAGACAGATTTTGTTATTTTCATTTTCCATGCAATTAAAAAAACCAAACCCTTCATGCACCTAACTGAAACACGCACAGAAATGCTCCCATATTTCCCAATTGTAGATCACTTTTAGTAGTTCTAAAGACAAACTTATTCTGGTTTACAGGCTGAAATTTCAAGTCACTACAGGGAAGCCAATTAGCAGTTCAACATATTCATATGAAGTGTATGAATTTGATATTGTCTCACAAATTATATATTCCAAGTACAGAACGGCTGGACCATCAGAACTGACAGAAACAGAAGAGATTGCACTCATTATATGCAGATTCAGAGGTCTCAGGGCCAAAAGAGCTCATTATGTACTTCTACCCTGAATTCTTTCAGAGCCAAGATTACAGGATTTTGACCTGCAATTCTGGCACCAGGTCTGTAATTTCCTGTTGGGTTTTCCTTAATAAAGAGCACGCAGGCTTGCTTTAAACACTTTGGTGCAGAATCCACTATAGCTCTTGATATAATATTATGAGCTGACAAATGAAAAAAACAAACCCTACTAGGATACCATTAACACCTTACTTAAAGACCTTTCACTATAATAATGCCTGGGGGGAATTAGCAATAAAAGAAATCCATTTAATTTTACAGTGTAATGTGGAGCACACTAAGAAGATGCCAGAAATTGGAGCCTATTCTGCTCTGTTCTGTGGAGTGCCCACTTCAACTGTCTGAATCCAGTTTATGAGTTTATGCCACAGAAACAGTTCACTATTAGGGTAAAAACACAGGTTATATGATACAGTGATTTATCCAAAGATACAAGGATGCATCCAACTACTCAATTTCTATTATATAATTTAATTAGGATGTGCATATAAGTTTCTATACTCCATATAAAATCACATATATTCAATCTGCACAGAGCAGAAACATTCCTTTTTCTGGTGTGGTATTTTCCCTAAACATGAAATGACAGCGTTACTGTCTCTGTAACACTTACTTTGATCTTAGACAAAAAAAAAAAGCAGTATTGTAGCAGCTTTCAATGCACAGCCCTGAACAGGAAATAGAAGTATTCCACCTTTTTTCTCCAAGAAAAGAACCCAGAACTGGAGTTTCCCAGAAAGGAAACTACTTCCTAGGAAGAAAATAGCTACTGCATTTGAGGATAGATGTCTTGTTTCAAGCAGATGCCAAGAACCCTTGGCCTGATACCAATGACTCCAAGAAAGACTTTCCACATTCCTTACTCAGCAGCAGGGCGGAGGGAGAAAAGCTCCCAAGCTCCCTGGAGTGAAATATCAGCACTGTGAGTCTGTGCTCAGTGATGAGGACATGCTTGGCATATTTGGTTTGGGAGATGAGAAGAGAGGAGAGAGAAGTGCTTTAATTCTCACTTAAAAAAAAAAATTAAAAAGCAAAAAAGAGAAAAAAGAAAGAAAAAAAAAAAGAAAACATAGAATAATTCTTGGCAGGAGCAGGTTACTTATTCCATACAGCAAGGAAAGCAGCTGGGAGAAAACTGTAACTTTCAAAATATTTGAAACTCATCACCGACAAAGTTTGGCACAGCTTGGATCTGGCGCTTGCTTCAGGACTTAATCACTGTTCTCCTCACCTCTAGGGGAAATATCGGGAGTATAAAGCATATAAAACATATAAAGCAAAGAAAAATATATTCATTTTCAGTAAATAAGCAATACCTACAGGAGTACCTATGAAATATAATTTTATTTTCAGCTATGAAAAGACAAAAAGCTGTCACTCAAGCTTTTGCAGTCTTATAGCCAGTTAAACATTCTTCTTCTGAAACACCACAAGGCAATAGAAACAAAGCATAATGTGATAAACAATCTGCATTCCATTTTTTTTCTAACCTGCTAGCTTTTTAAGACAAACAGCCTTTGAAATCGTTCAGCACAGAGCTATTTCCAAGTTCTGGGTTTCTAGCTGCTACTTCTAGTTACTTTCTGAGATTCTATTCATTTTTCACTTGTAGAAGAGACACTTGAGGGTGAATAAACAGCCCAATGCTGCATACCCTAACACAGTTAAATGCTAAAGTGATGTGGCATCTAACTCTATACAACATTTATTTTTACATATCTCAGACAATGTTCATACAGCAATTATAAATGCAATTTAAAAGTCCTACAAATATTTTAAAAATTGTAAATATTAGCCACATTGTGTAGAGCACATCAGGATTTCTTATATCCTTGTATAATATAATAATCATCCTTTTGAAGAGCATACTCACCCTGTTGTGAAGTCCTACTACCTGTCTGATAAGTGTTCATACACTAAATTATTCAATATGTCCAATTAAAATCAATCATGTCAAAATCAACCACATATAATGTGATTATCCATCACACACCAAGAGAATAGTATCAATCCCAGAATTTCACACACAGCTTATTTAAAAAAAGAATACAGTTCACATAGCAAAAATGTGCTAAACACTAAAAATGTGTGTAAACTCTTCTAAGTAGCAATCAACTAGTGCCCACTAAAATCCTGAGTTTCATGCAAAGTAAGAAGAGGACAGGGTGATATCCAGCACTGTGAGACCAAACTGATTCGTGTGGCTCAGCAGATGCACAGAGACAAAAGGATGAGAGTCGTGGCTCAGGAAGTGCTCATGTCTCAGACCAGATCTGAACCTGCTCCCCTGGCACAGCACCAATCACCTAAACTATCTAGATCATGAATTCATTCAGATTCACTGGTGCACCACAGATGCTGGCCAAACTAATACATAAATAATCAATATAATTGACAACATGTATCGGCAAGTGCAAAACTAGTGACTTTTTCCCCCTTTAAATAGGTTTTTCTTCCATAAGAAGAAAAGTCAGTTTAGAGAAAATGTTAAAATATTTTACAGCTTAATTCATTGAGGCAAGTTCTGACTGATAAGTCACAGGGGCAAAACCCTTGGAGCAAACCCCAACAGTGACAAGGGCACTGCTTTCTACATCACTTACACTGTATCACATCCAGAATGTTTTTCCTGTCACCCAGAGCAACTTCAGCTATTAAAGCATCCTGCCTAGCTTTGTGTCCTTTGAGTTCAAAAAGGTTTTGAGCAGCTTGAGTACAGAACCAGTTTATAACGCTTTATTCTGGGATTGCTCATGGTGCCACTGGCAGTGACCAAAGTGCACTCTGATGATTTCATTAGATGGCAGCAAAAATTGTGGTGGCCAGAATTCCAATCAGTTAGAGTTTTCATTTGGACAGCAAATAAAATGGCCAGTTTTTCTAGTTCTGTTATAATGATAACAGGTTTATTTCTGCCCCTGCATCCTTCCATTGGTAACACACTGTAACAAAGACTGAACTGATGCCTGCAAAACACGAGCTCAGAGAGACAGCTGGGGCGGTCACTGCTGTTCAAGGAAGGGGCACTAGTAAAGGGATCCTGCATTATATTTCATGGAAGAAATTGTTGTCAAGTCTAGAAGAATGCAGAGAAAAGTAAGCTTCTAGTTTTCCTTCTGCACTTCTACACTAAGAGATGCCCTTTCCAACAGCCCTAGGTTGTATCAACCAGAAAGATAAAGCATTTATTAATTATTAGTCAAACCCTTGGATTACTCCTTTTTTTTTCCCCATTCTTTTGGGCTCTTTTTCACCAGGCATAATTCTATTTACATCCAATTTTCTCCAGCTGAACTGAAAGCTGGAAGATAAATGGGCAACACTTACGGGGTTGGTTACCTGATGACAGTTCTAGAGCAATTCCCACAGTCAGAGACCAAAAACAGTGACACGGAAGAGTAAAGGGACTGTTAAAGTCACCAAACATGACCTTTTGCACATCATGTTGGAAAACTAAACTCTCAATAAGCTAGAAATTCTTCTAAAAGGCAGAATCAAGAAGGCATAAATATGCCAAACACAGCGTAACTTAAAAGAACATGTTAACAGCAATAAACGTGAATGAGTCTATATCCCAGTACCTCATTAATACTACAAAGGTGTTTGTAGATTCAATTTTTCTTCAGAGAAGAACATCTGAACTCATTAAACATGACACAAAAAATGACAAATAAAAAATTTAAACAGGGCTTGCTAGATATAGTAGTAAAGGAAGAATCTAAGTTTTTAATTTCTCCCTAAAGCTTATAGCTAGAAGGAAATTAACCACAATCAAATGAAAAACCCAAAAAACAAAACAACAAAAAACCACACACAAAAAACCACACAAAAACCCCAACCAAAATCCACAACCACACCCAAAATAAACAACTAAAATGAAAATCCAGTTTTTTGATATTTCACTTTTATAGAAAGAATCAGTAGCTGTTATCAGTCATATTATACAACCATGAGATAGAAGAAGAAGAGAAGCAGATGCCCTTACAGAGAAAGACACTCAGGGAACAAATGCATTTCCAAATGTTCTTCATCTTGGTGGGAAGCATCTTCTACAAGAGGCAATAGATAAACTATCTTAACTGATATAAAGATAGAAAAAGATGTGGGGACAATGCTGCAGAAGATAATTGGCATTGCTTGTGGCAGAATCAGAATGAATATTTATGACCTAGACCAAAAAAAATTTAAGAAATGGTATTTACTTGCTGTTACAGACAACATGCCAAAATTCTTGCCGGCTGTTCACCAGTGAATTCCTTAAATTAATCTTTCCCCCTCAGAGGAAATGACTAACACTAAGAAAGACTATTCTCATTACAGAAGACATAAGGGATTATTTCAGCTCACCAGCTGGTGATTCCTGAAACACAGAGAGACATACAAACCCAAAACATTCCCATAAAATGTAACACAAACATATTTGCATTCAGTCAGCATTAAGAGTTATTGCTATTCATGAAGGACCTGTGCAGGTAATGCTTGAGTGTTACAGGAAATTCACAGCAAATAAAAGGCACTGGAGTAAAAAGTCAGTTCCCTGGATTTCAAAAGCAAGTTCATACTTACAGACAAACATTTCCCAGTTGCTTCAAATCTACAGCAGACAAAACCAGCTGACAAACCTCCCTTCCTCATTCTGCTATTTTTCAATAGATGGAGGAGATATCTGAGTGGCTGCCCCAGACATTCGTCAGGAGTGATCCTGGAACAGACTCAGCGAACCCTCAGCAGAGACGGAGGTGTCGGAGCCTGAATGCACAATCAGGGACTTTGTCATGGACCCTTGGCACGGGGTGGCTGCACAAGGACAGCAGCTCCACGTGGAGCATGAATAAACAGCAGGGAGCAGAGCTTTCCCTGGAGTCATGGAGCAGACACTCTGACAGAAATAAAGTGGCAAATGACAGGAAGGGAGGTTGTGGGCCTGATATTTCTGGGTCTGAGAGATTTTAGCCTGCTAGCAGCTGCTAACTTTTTTCCCAAGGAAAAATGTCTTAAGAAAGCTTCTTCTCAAAACAATCTTGGCAAACAACTACCATTTCTCAAAACAATCTTTCTCCAGGTGACGTTTTGCTGTTTCTCTAGTTTAACCAATGGGATTAGAGAGGTGTCGTTCCTATTCACCAATCATTTTAAGTCTGTATCAGAACACCTTACAAAAGGTAGTAAGAATTACACAATAAAAGCCTTTTTTCTATGCTCTTTGTCTTCTGAAATATTTGGAGTCTCTCATCTTTCTTTTGTGTCCTCCAACAACAGGAGGTATTGGTGACTTCAGTGCCACTCTGGTACAAAAGTGTGAATTTCCTGCAGAAGCAACAGCACATCAGTGGGATGACTTTCAGCACTGGCTTTTTGTAATCTTGCAAGGACTTTAACCTCATTATATTCTAGGTGCAGCATTTTATATGGTGCTACATGTAATATCTCCACTGTAATTTTGCCTTTTAAAGCTAC
Source organism: Argya squamiceps (assembly GCA_037834095.1). NCBI lineage: Eukaryota > Metazoa > Chordata > Aves > Passeriformes > Leiothrichidae > Argya > Argya squamiceps. Next base: position 8,011,801 of record JBBMKD010000222.1, on the reverse strand, counting down.
ATACTAATCAATTTAATATGGTGTGTGTGGTGCCACCACACAGACTTCCCATTTTAAAAGGCCATTTGGAGGGTTTTACTAAGTCATTATTACTTGGTGTCTAGTTTATAAGTGTGCATAGTATTTCTTAGCACAGATTACCCCAGTATTGATGGGAGGTAGTAGCACAGGCTATAATTATTTAAGTAAAAGACACGGGGCTTTGAGATTAAACTGGCTTTGAAACAAAATACTACATCCAGCTTAACCAAGCATCCACCTCAACAATACCTGCAGGGAACAGTGGCAGTCCAAGGCAGAAAACAAGTGCTTACAGCTCAAAATTCAGCTTCAAAATTCTTAACTGTCTGAATCCTTCCAGTGATACAGAGAATTGAGTTTTACTCTCTGCAGATTGTATTCTGATATTGCCTATCAGTCACATGCTAGCCTGTGATATTTCTTTTAATGGGAAAAAGTAGATTTTATAGCATAAATAGCAGATATAACATTAGCACTTCTTCCACAAATTTGAAAAACGGTGATCTTAGCACTGAGTGTAACAGAAGCAGAGCCACTATAAAGTACACTAAACTCCTGTTTTTTATTTTAATGATGACCGATTTTTAATGATTTTTTTAACAGAGAGAGACTTCTCCCTAGACATGTTGTGATGACTGAAGATTCCTGCACCTTCAACTTCTATCAATATGAACTGATATTGCAGAAAAGCTGCAGAGAGAAGTCTGAAAAAGCTGAGCAAAATAAAAGGTATACAACAAATTTCATAAATCTATAGCTAGAAGTTTTCATTAATTCCTTCAAAGGATTACTTTTTAGTTCTAAAAGAGAAGTTACCTCAGTGGCAGAACCTAGAAGCTCCTTGGAATGGGGTGAACCACACTAAGATTTTGATCATTGGGAGAGTTAAGTATTTTGGAGAAAGGGAAGAGGAAAATAAAATCACTTAGATCAGCTTTTGAAAGTAGAGTTCAAGCTGTGTGCTTCAGCTGGAGATGTTTTAGCACTATGCCTTTTGACATGACAGATGGCACTGTCACCCAAGTGAGCACAAAATCAGGTTCAAATAACCTCAGTGGCAATCTCAACGGCTTTAAGCCAAGTTGTAGGAAGGAGGATCTGACCTTACAGATAACCTGTCCCTGTTTGTGTGGGTTGGTCCTAACTTTTCAGACTGATTGAACTGAAAAGACTGAAAAGACGTTTGCCACATTTCTAAAAAAAAGTCAGAAACACTGCAAAATAGAAAAGACCTTTGTATGTCTTCCCGTTCTACGAATTGCTCCTAAAAAACTCTGTGATTCAGACCTTTACATTTGTTCAATATAACTTAAAGCCTCAGTTACCTCAAAGTTTCCCCATTTGACAAAAATCCTTAAGCATCTCAGTAGTTGAGCTGACCCACAACCAGCATTTTTACATAAATGCACATACTTCCCTCTGTCTTTTTTCGGTTCAGCTGCTATGGCAAAACATTCAGTCAGGTTTTTAGCTGAAAATGAGCAAGCTTCATAGTGATATCAGAAAGGACAAAACACCATCAATTCAGCACCCACAGCAGCCAAACCTTGCTTTAACTACATGTAACTCTTCAAAAAGAACTGAGAACTGCTGTTATGTCTGGGATCAATCAGTGCTGTGAAAGGAAAGGCTTCCAGACAGGCTCCAGTCACACGGTGCTGCAGCAATCCTACTTCTCCCTCTAATTGTCTCAGTCTTATTGAAGATGAAAAAGGAACTCATAAAGATGGCAACTCCATGCATATGGTGAATGCAGAAATACAATTTATATTCTTCTTTGGAGATGCCCTAAAGCAAATCCTATGATGAAATCTAATATTAACTTTGGGATAAAATCAGTGCATTTCCACAGGCATAATAAGTACATATAGTATTGTATATATTTGATACTAACAAACTTCTTTTAGAGGGAGTTATATGGGTGAATACATTCCCTTTCTAATTTGGATTATTCAAAGCCTCTTGCTTCAGTGATATGTACCCCCACAAGCCCCCAGCTGGGCAAGCAGCAGAGAACTAAGAGCCACTCACTCTCTTTATTGTTGCAGGTTAACAGGGGAGTAGAAACAATTAAAACTATCAGTAGAAATTAATTATTGTTTAGATTTTTTTTTCCATTCCCTCCCTGGGGATGCAAAGGTTCTGCAGGTCACTTGTACTCTCCCCTTCCTTTATAGATAAATCAAATTGATTGGTTTGTCTTGATATGTCTTGGTAGAAAAATCTTAGGCACAAAGCAGAGAAAGCCTACCCAGTAGAAGATTCCATTTTATTCATTAGTTAATTTTTTTCTTTACAAATGTATCATTTCCAGCAGCAAGGAGTCAGATTGAATACAAAAATCATCTGACCTATGCTACAAACAGGTAAATCATCTGACTACCACCAACAGATCTTGGTTGTTGTATGCTTTTCATTAAATGTATATATGAAAAGAGCAGTATTCCTGAGAAATCTCTCTTACCACAAGAGATTTTGTAAGAAATGTAAAGAAAGATTGTATAATTATACCTGCTGGGCTGTGTATTTTTCACAGGATGAGCTGTTCTGGAGGTAGGCTGCCTCTAAGTACCATTCAAGTGGTTTTTCAGTGTGCTTCTTTGTCACACACACCCCATGTGCACGAGCAAGACTCAGGATGTCATTGTGATCTGTAGCTCCTCTGCCTCTCATGGCAAGTAGCAGTTGTAGCTCTTCTTTCATCAGGGGGAAGAGCAGGACCTCTTTTCTGAATTGAGAGGTTTTGATATTTCTAGTATTTATCTTCTTTTCCTTAAATACAGCTAGGATTCCTTTTTTTTCCCCCTCATTTTACCTCATTTCCTTTAGAAGAGGATTTATAAGGAAAAGCCCCGCTGCTCACCGTGACACCACATCAAGCACCAAGTGTTTGCATTGGGGCTCCAAAGTAACTCATGGGTTTCTTCCTTTTATTCCTACAGCAATGTTACTTTCAGACTTTGAAACTATTACAGATTAAAAAGTCCCAAGAACAGCATTAGAAACCCACATTTGAATATTAATGAATCAGCATTAGCTGATGCATCTCCAGATGTTAAGAGTGCAAATATTCACATGTAGGAAAACAAATTTCTGGTTCTATTAAGCAGTATTTTTAATACAATCTTCTGAAAAATAAGTAAACATTAGACCACTGTAGGCTGTGAGAGCCACTGAACAAACCTCAGGAGTAGCTAAAGGTCATCCTATCCATGGATATTTTTATTCAGTTTTTGGGGTGCCCCAGCTCCCAGTGCCTGTAAACACGGGATAAAGTATATGATCAAGCAGAAACTATAACACACCTCTTCCTTCCCCACAGCATTCCTCCCCCTTTCCATGCCTCCTGATGTGTGAAAAAAGCAAACATAAAAATGTAACTTTACTAGTCTGTGCTTCCTTACAAAGCATTGAAAAAAACCCTACCTATTATAAGTAGAATGAAACCCACAGAAACATCCTGAAAGTTATAAAATACGATTCAGTGATCTGCAAAGACAAAAAGATGTCTGTTAAATAAAGCTTCATGAATGATTCACAAGGCCCAGAACTCCCTCTATTTCCAGCAGTGATCTCAAGCCAGTTTAATATTTCTAGGTAAATAATTCATGTTACTTTTGTTTCTAGCAATAACACATTCTCAAAAATGCTGGCTGCACAGTATGCTCTGCTCTTCCCCTGGATTTTCAGGCTGAAAGTACATCACTTAATTCCACTTCCAGGAGTGATCATCATCTGGTTTTGAGTATGAATAAAGAAGAATGAATAATGACCACGGTCTCAGGCATAGCTTCAGCTGTGATGTATTAAAACGGCCATGAACATGGAAAAGTAAAGTTGATATCTGTACATTAGATACAGAATCACCAGAAATGATGGAGTATTCCTGAGAGCAGGCAGACAGTGAGAACTGAATGCTCCGTATTCCAAGGACAGTCCCATGACAATGTGGAAAGGCACAGAAAGATTTGAAAGGACATTTGAGTTAAGAATGGCCTCCTAACACAGACTTAGCTCTTATATTTTGCAAGGATAAAGTCTGCAAGCAGTAATGTTCTTTGCCTCAAAATCTGTCCTTATATATGCCACATTCTGACTTGCTACGGGGAAGGCAATTATGTTACAAAGATTGTTACTTAGCAGATTCTTGCCACCATAATGAAAAAGAGCTTCCTATATAGGAGAATACAGTGCTGCTGTATCCTACAACAGCAGCTGTCACAGAGCTGTAAACGTTACAAGCTCACCGCTATTAAAACAGCCAATTTTGGGACATTAAAGAGGTAACATAGCTTTACGCGCGGATTCCCAAGAACAATTACCCCGCGCGGCTCCAGCTACCAGAACAAGCAGAGAAAAAAACACCTTTCCTCAGCTATCTGCAGAATTATCTTTGCCTTCCAAAAACACGGTGGGAGACCTGAAATCCCAGGGTCTCATAATGTGGGCCATCACGGCCACCAGCAATTATCCCAATCACCACGGTGATTTACGCCGGCACTGCAGGACAGAAGGGCAGGGAACCGTGGTGGCTCTTGCCATTTGTCTGCACAAGAGCCCAGCAGTTGCTCACAACGACTGCTCTTGTTATGTTTCTCCCTACCAGCTTTATGTGACAAAAAATAAGACTCAAAGCCATTATGATCCACCCATGATAACGCCTGCTGAACTACAGCGCGCTCGGATAAAGCTGCTGTTATGTCACTCAAACGTGCATGAAATCACAAACTGGGAGGGAATACAAATATTCTGAGCACAGCTGAAATTCTATTCACTCTGAGCAATAGGGATAAGTGGGCTAAGATCAATTACACAAAGCACAGTATCAATAGCAATAATGTTAGTATTGCAGTGATCGAGTGCACACATAGAAATAGGGACGTCTGAGGTAAGAGCTCAAGGAGGGCTAAGTTTTATTATTCAACATACAGCTGAAGCAGAGACAAAGAAAAATGTAATTTTCAATAATATTTAATACATATGTGCAGATGGGAATACCTCCTATGCATTATCTGTTTATTCCTATTGGTGATCTGCTTAAGGAACAGTCTATTAATCACATATTTTACTGCCGTCAGCTTTGATTGCAAAATTGTCATGAATAATAAATAATTTCCTCTATCATCTCCAGAGGCTCAAGAAAAAGTACAGCAAATTCCCTTCATCCCCATACGTATCTTTCCCACAAATTTATGCCTCTTTCAATTTCAGTTCCCCCTCAAATGATGTATTCCAAGCTCAGAAAGGAGGAAGGCATGAGTTATCAGGGCATGCTTCACTCCTAAATATCAATCACTTAGTCCCTCACTAACAGTGAAATCTACTTTATCATTACTAGTGGGGATACACTTTGATTCTGTCAGGAGCCATTGGGACAGACTTTTAACAGCAACCAACAGAAGAACAAAGCAGAGTTTTCAGCAATTCCAATTGGCTTCAATGCCAGGGTAATTTCACCTAATCAACAGAGACTGATTCAGGTTGGAGCTCTAGATAGTTATTGATTTGGCTTTGGATTTTTTGAAAAGGAAGAGCCAACATCTTTGCTTCCAAACATTTCTGCAACTGTCATGTTCGAAGCTCTAGATTTTGCAATATTTAAAAGTTTATGATAATCCAAGATGATGATCTGATATTATTAATTCCACTGACATTTAAAAACTTCTACAATTACAGTTTAAAAAAAAACCTCTCACTGCCAACTTAAAGGTACAAAGATAAAAATAAATAACAAAATTACATCAGTAATATAATTCACTATAATGCCATCATTAACTTAATTGACACTATGTAAATTTACATTAGCTCTGGATGTGCCTTTTATTTATAGGGGTTTTATTTTTAAAGATACAAACAGTAACCGTGTCAGATCAAATCTTGCAGTTTGAGGGGGTTTAATCTACCAATTAAACCTCCAAGATGTACTTCAAAAAGAAGAATGTGGTGAAAAATTGCCAGTACTTCTTTGGAAACACAGGTGATGTTCACCTGTGTTCTGGGTGCTGGCAGAAATGCTAGGCAGAATTTATAAGCGTGTTTTAAACATATTTTAAGCAGCACTTCTGTTGTCTGCCTTATTCCTGTAGAAGTGAATTTCACTCTTTAGAGCAAAATATTTTCTAAGCACTGGTGCTAATTTCTCAAGTTTATGTCTCAGCTTAGACACATCTTTAGTTACTTCTTGTCTTTGTCACTTGCTCTGTCCTTCCAAGACACAAACTTATATAACCTTGTCATTTTAGTGTGCAACACCACAGATGACAGAAGAGTTTGCAATTGGGAGGTTTCCAATAACCAGATTTCAGCCCAGCCTCTATACACTGCAGACTGATATTAGAAAAGAATTCCAAGTTTAAATAACTGATTATACCAAATGTAGGAAATCTCAGTGTCTGTTAGGATGTCTGCTATCATCTTCAAATTCCAGCACTAAGGTCAGTCTGAAGAAAGCTTTTCACATGCCAGCACCACAGTAAAGTGTACTTCATATGGAAGTATCTGGGGTTTTTTTGTAGTTTCTTTAGAAACCTGCAGATTCAACAGAGTATGGCTGACCCATGCTGAGTTTCCAGCTCTCAGACAGTGCCCCAGGTCTGTGGTTAATTAACTAAATCCAGGCTCTCATGAGGAGCAACAACACAACATCTGCAAACATGCAAGCAGAAAAGGTGCCTTCCCCAAGCAGAATTAGGAGCAATGCCATGATACTTCAGCCAAGTAGCCACTTGGCCACTTGAGTTCCAGTGGGTCCCTTGGCATGAGATCACACTTTTTTCTGTGGTTTGACTCTGCCCACAGGCACCTTTAGACTGGCTATTGATTATCACTGCAATACTCTAGCACACAAATAAACAGACTGAGTCTAAACAGAAACATTCTGTATGGCTGTTACGATTTTAGAAAAAAAGAGAAAAAACAAAGCCATTCTGGGAACATGAAAAATAGAAAGAAGCAGTTGAAAGTGAGGTTTTAGATTTTTCTCCCTAGATGTCAAACTGCACTTTCAACTCCCTGAGAAGATGTTATAGGATAAAAGCAAGTCTGACAGCTATTCAACAACCCAGATCTTCCAGTAACAAAAAACAAGTAGCAGTTTTCTGTGTGCACTGCAAAGAATAGCCAAGTCTTAGAGGAACAAAAAACAATTCAATTGTTCCTTGTCTAAGGAAAAAAGTTCACAGATATAAAGAACCTGACTAAAGGCAAGGCACGAGTTTCTTCTCCTCGTTCTCCTTCACCCATTCAGGCAGAGTCTTCAGAGAAGAGACATTCACTGCGTGAGCCTTGCCCAAGTGTGGGCACAGTAAATATATGAACTGAAGGGGATGTATTCTGGCAACCACAAAATGCACCTTGATACTTTAACATCCTGATTAACCCATGATTCCTTTAGTGAATTTGAAGATATAATCAGTATATGAGTTATAACAATAACAACAACATAATGCACAAGTCCTTGCTTTTGGTTTTTGGGTCTTTTTGTGTTTTTTTTTTTTTTAAAGAACACAAAGTCTATGGCAGATCATTTGGTTAGGCTATTCTCCTGCACCCTGGCCTTTCAGGCAACATTCCCTGAATGAACCTTCCACTTTCAGTAACTTGCACAAAAGTTATCTATAACTTTAATGTGCTCTGCACTTAATCGATAGAGAGATGCCAGTCATTCTGAGACATTTTCTTTTCTCCTTCTCTGGGAGAACAGTGTTCAGAATTATTTAGTTGTCAAAATGTGACACAATAATGCAATAAAAAAGGCTTCACTTCGTGGTGGATATGGACGAATTTTCAGAAGAGTATAATCAACTTCTTTTGGGTCATAGAGTGAAGAACTGAGCCTTCAGTCTTCCAAATAGATGTGGCCAATTCCTCAGGACCTGAGGCAAACACTGTGATCCTGAAAGCCCCCAATTCCTTCCTAAACACAGAGAATCCTAAATGGCAAATGAATTTACTTTTTGATGTCACCTTTTTCCAGGTGCTATAGCTTCTGTACATTCATTACACGAGCAGAAATGAACAGTATGTCTACCTGCATTCAAGCCCCAGTCCAGATCAATACATTATCTGTCCCACAGCTGAAGTCCTCTGTGTTTCTCAATCCAGGCATTTGAAGACAGACAGAAAATGGACACGGATCCTTCCAAACTAAGTAGAAGATGCTTTTGCTTGCAGTCAGGTTTGCAGAAAACCTTTTTTTCTAGTAACTGATTAATTTTCAGTCAGGATACAGAAAAAAACCCTTTTTTAAAATCCATCTTCTCATTAAAGATTTTATATCCATCCCCTATCTCCCCTTAAAAACGCTTCCAAAAGCTGGAGACATACAGTATTCCTGTATTGAACCTGCCAATTCCACATCCTGAGCTGGAAGTCACCTCTCTGCTTCTACTCCTGCTCAACAGCTGCAGGATCTGAGTGCTGCTTCCACTTCCCTGAGCTGTTCTTTTTGCCAGAACATCACACTGGAAACTCACATCTCCTTGCTCATCATCACAGGTGAACCTTTCTCAGAGTCACTGCTTTCTAAAATACAACACAGCAGGATGACTGCAGCACAATCATTTCTTTCCTAAGACTACAAGGTATTAGTTTTAAAAGAAATACAAAATGCTCTTTGGGTGCGTATATTGTTTCTCTGTATGACATAGATAGACACATTATTTTTACTCCCATGAGGATCTTAGCATCATTTACAGGAAATTTTAGCAGCAGAGATTCTCTGAGCTCACTGTTGAACAAACTGAGTAGTGTGGGACCCAGAGCCCCCTCATGGGGAGCCGCATTCAAACCGTTCTCAAGACATTTTAACTTCTCACTGACAGGTACATTTTAAGGTCTGTCAATCAGCTGATTGTTAATCCATTAAAACGCACTCTACTGCTATTTAGTTTAAAGTGAAAGAATTTGCTCAATTCTAAATGACAATATTTTACTGAAAAGTAGTCATGGGCTTAAGCACCCCATTTACATCTACCTTTCCTACTACAGAACAGATAAGTATCCACAGACTAGGTGGAATTGAAGTTTTTAAAGACATGTCCTAGAGACAGCAAACCTTTAAATGTAATCAAAGCCTGTGTCTTAGTCTCTCAGCAATAAAGTCGAAGAACTACAGCCAAAATCCTCCATCTCAAGTATAGATTACAGAAATGGATGAAACAAAACAAGAGAGGCTGGTTGGAAAAGCTCTTTGGAATGAAAAATAGCAGTGTGTGGCTGAATGGCTGCCCAGAATTAGAAATCCTTGACAGGGAGAAAGAGAAGAAACTGTGCTGCTAGAGGCTTCAATAGAATGTGAAATAGTGACCACTCAAAACCTCAATCAACAGATGAGGCAGCCTGATTTCTTCCTGAGCTCCAAGGAGCTCCTTGGGCACCTCCTCATCAAGGATTTTATGTGGGGACTGAGAAGGGAATGCTTCTGTACACTGAAAAACAAATTAACCATAAAATATGCCTCCAAATACATAAAAGCAAATTGGCCTCCACAATAGCAATTAAATATACATCATAGGAAACCTTCTGACTGCGTCAAGATTTCGGTTCTTTCAAAAAACACTCACTTCACCACAGGCAATTGTAACTGCATTTCAGTGGGAAATTCCACAAGACACTCCTGACAGAAAGAGCTGATTTAATTCCTGAGAATTCGTGACTAATTTAAATTTCAATGAAGCAGGTGCACACCTGTCTGCACATTTTGTTCCTCCAAATCTATCAAACCTTCAGTACCAAGCCAGTGAATTTTTCAAAGCAAAAAAACCCCAAAACAAAACAAAACAAAGACACTCCCCAAACCAGCAAACCATTAGGTATTTCAAGAGTTTGGGACTTTAGTACCTGCCATTGAATTCTGTATTAGAAGTTGGTTGATATGCTCTGTGCCAGAATAAATTTATTGGCAAAACAAACATACTACAATAACATTTTAAAAAACCAATATCATATAACAGACATTTTCATAATTCTATCAGCCTAATATCCATTGTGTTCCTAACTGACATAGCACTGACCAACCTCTATCCATGAAAAAAAAAGAGACTGCATTTCACCCTAACACAATTTTCACCAAACAAGGATCAAAATACTGTTTTTTCAAGATAAATGGATCCTTTTTGGCTGGTAATGGTCTTTCATCAAATAACAAACATAATTTGGGCTTGTGCAGCTTTTTGAGGCAACAAAGCAGAGGAGTTTATTTGCCATGTTGTTTTTAATACCACACTATTTGCAAATATTAGATGACAATGACAAACACAGAGCAGTCAGCTGTTTCTAATAATTCCCTGGACATTCTAATAATTCCCTCTGCTATGCATGTCCCCCTCCAGATTATACATGGGCAGATGTATTACAGTGACTTATAGGGAAGTTTCACTTTAAAAGCAGATTTTAAATGTTGGGTCAGTGTAGAACTCTTGAAGTGACGTAAGCTGAGTCAAGTGCACAATTAATGAAAGAACTGGTGTGATGCAAAAACCATGTTTGTATGCCAAGAAAACACCAAATGGATCATCACCATGTGGCCCATGGGTCTTCACAATTTCTACAAAGGCACAGAATGCATAAAAAACTCTTAAGGATCACCAAACAAACAGAAAAGACAGCAAGGAAGAATGAGAGATCTTTGAGTTAAATCCCCAGAACCCAGGAGGTGCCAAAAAGATATAAAAAAACCCTCACCCTTTTAGAAATCTCTATTTCTCATTTTGTTTACTTGATTTTTACATGTGACCTGCAGTTAATCCTGATGAGAGCCCTGATCCAAAGCAAACAGTACCATATCAAAGAATTCAATGTAAACCTCTGGGAAGTTTGCTCCCCAAGAATCCCAAACTGATTTTGGTTGTAAGAACCGCTCTTTGTGCAGTAATTCTACTGAATTCAGTTCACTGAATTCAACTCTTTGCAATGACCATTCATGTAATGGTTACTCAAATTTAAGGTGTAATTTCTGCACACTGTAACACAAAATCAGTTCAGAAAACTCAGTGTAAAATATTACAAATGCCCTGGTATAAGAGTTTTCAAGGTAAGCCTGAACATGCCATGAAATCTGATAACATGTTCCTCTAAATGAAAAAAAATGCAAATCTCTCTTACTAGTTAATTACTCCTCTGCAGAGGGCAGATGAAAGCTGTATGTATATTAAGAGGAGCTGTAGCCCAGCAGAAGTTATCTCTAGGCAGGGAGAGTGCTGGAGTTCTGAAAAAACCCCCACAAATCCATGTAACTGAGAAGCCCAAGACTGTCCCTGTACCTTCACAGAGTGAGGCTGATTTAGGTCACAGTGCCCCACCTCCCCCAGGAATATTTGACAAGAAGTGATCTTCATTGTGGAAATATCTTGAGGTTCCTGGCATAACAAAATGGTCCTTTCCAACTGCACTTTTATTATGATCTTGAGTGTTGTGTAAAGGCTGTAATATTTCATCTAAATTGGCTCACAAATATCAATATGGTGATTCACATGAAAAGTTATGCTTCTGTGCTTAAGAGTCTGCAAGCCTGAGCCTTTGGTCCAGATGTTTGCTGGATTAGAATGGCCACAAATTTGTTCACAGGTGTTTTACAAAGTATAATACTCACTATTATTCATCAAGAATAACTCCACTAAAATCAAAGACAGACAGGGCTAGAGCTGGTAGGAGTGACTACAAAGCAAGCTGCAGAAATCTTCCTTTGCTCTATCTCATTTACTGTCCCTAGTGGTAGAAAGAAATACTAATTATACACAAACAAAAGATTTTACTATAACCTTGGAATCACATAATTAATATCAAATTAATTTCTGATACTTAGGAAAAATATTACAGAGTCCTGTTCACAAAATTATTATTAATAAGCTTTATTATGTGGGTCAGACACTTAGTTTTTAAATAGTGGACTTTCAGTTAACAGGAAAGAAAGGAAAGTAAGTCATTGGAGTTTTGAGACTCTCCTTTAACCTTGTCACCTAAATGAAAAACAGAGGCTGACATTAAATGGAAAGGCTTTGATATTTCAGACTTATCTTACACTGTGTTTTACACAACTCACTCCTCCTGTAAAGGTGAGTACAGACCCCACTGAGAGATGATGAAAAAAGAAAACTGGCAGTGCAATGACCTCTGTGGTCAGAGCCAGAGCTAATAGTTCTGGGAACTGATCTTTGATTAACTTCCCCCTCTTTGCTTTTTTGAGCCTTTGAAATCAGTGACAAAGCTCTCTCTGCTCACTCCAGTACCACCAGTTCTGTATGTACACGATGCTTTTTCGGAAGCAGCTTTGCAACAAATCCCCATAAAGACTGAAGTTGTATTTCTCAATTCTCACTTCCCTGCTGCCTTATCAGTGCCACTGAGACAAGATCAGAGAGAAAACCTGGCAGCCATGCTCTCTGGGTGTGCAAACCAGGAATATTATCCTGGCTGGCTGGCTTTTTTTTTTCCTACAGAGACACAGGATAGAAAAGCAGTGTGGTCTATGTGGCATTTCTGGTGTATTTGTCCCTCAGCAGAGGCAGGAGAGAGAGCAGAATATATTAAGTCACAAACCACATTTTTGCTTTTCATGGTTTAGGAGAGCGAGTCAATTCAAGGGGTTCATTACCCCTGGGCAAAGATAGGAGTCTGGGATATAAAATACCATGGTTCAGTTTGTAACACTAATGTAGAGGTCTCACTTGATGGCAGAATTTATGACTCCTATTCTGACTCATTTCTTCAGCTATTAAAATGGGAAAGAAGCATTTTCATTCCTGCATAGGTAAATACAATCATACCTGTAGGGCAATTCAATAATGTGATGAAGGAGTTTGCAGGAAAACACAAAAAATAATTACATCCAAAACCTGGTCTCTTCATCCTGTCCTTTGATTGCACAGATGTGACAACAGAATATCTGCATGGTGGGACTGATCACAACAGCCACGACCACCCCAAATAGCAAGGAGCCATGTTTTTATAATTTAATGTGGTTTTAAGAGTCCAAAAATCATCATTGCCACTGCAACTTGCCCTTTGTGGTCATTGAGTTAGTAAGCAAATTAATTTTATCAAATGAGTTCAAGTAGATGAAAAATGTGAGCATTTGTTGCGTGACTACTATAACTTCACTGCATCTATTTTTTATAAGGATTTTTTAGTAAGCAGCTTACCATGCACGCAATGATTTCTTGCAGCTTATATACAAAATAATGGTATTTAAAAATTAAAACAGACAGGCAGAGATATTCCAGCCCTTCCAAATTCCTTCCTACACGAGATTATTCCAAAAACCTAAGAATAAATGTTCACCCCACCCCTCCTCGGTGTACTACAACTACTGTCCTGGGGCTGTGAAAAAAACCAAAAAACCCACCTCAACAGTAATTACATTGGCATTTGATTCCAGTATTTTTCTTGCCTTCTGTTTGACTCTGGAATTTCTAAAAGGCCCATTCTGTTTATCACATCCCAAGAAGTTCATGTGCATATTTTTGCGAAAGTGCAGGAAGAATGGCCTTGATATTAAATGATCAGAAGCTGGCTGGCACATTCAGTCATCAATTTCAACAATGGTCCCTGGTTACTGGGTTTTTTCGGCCCCAGAAACCTCTAAGTCTGTGCTGTCTATGTGGCATTAACTGCTGATGCAACACAGCATTAACAGCTTGACGATGCGCCCAAAAGCATTAAAAAATTCTCATATAAAGTATATATAAAGTATTTTACTACCCACAACTCCACAAAATTAACTGAGAAAAAATAAAGGAAGAATTTTATTCATGAAATCATTTCAACAAATCTACTTAACTCATCAAATTTAAAATGACTAGGAGGAGAAAAGCAAGTGTGATGACTTTGAAGCCACATTTCACATTCTGATCAGTGTTCTTTGTTTAGGCCTTTGTATATACAAATCACTTTGTTCTTTCCTGTTCTTTGTCACCCACTGTCCTTTCTTCTGCACACAATGAGCTTCCAAATTTTGAGCCATTTAGTTATATCTAACCTTTATAGCATTTTTCTTCTGATGGATGTATTCTTATGAAATGAAAATTGTTCTATAATAGTAGAGATTTTTCAATAAAGTAGTCCTCGGTAGGCAGTAAGAAAATGCTAATCACATGAACAGTTTTTCATTGCATTTATGCAGCACAATATTTAATAATGTGGGTTTATCACAGCATTTCACTAAACGATGTAAAATTCACTACTGCAATATAGAATTCATTCACTCAGTTGTTCATGAGCTGTTCTCTGTCCTTGACAGTCTTGAATTCTAACTTTCAAAGTACAGGAAGAGAAAATGTTCTGTCATAAAAACTGGGAAGCTATTTTGTATGGGCTGTTTCTTAGTTATGGGCTCCAAGCATGGCTTTTAATTATTTTTTTCTTTACTTCTCCTGGGGTAGTATTTTGAGGGTTTTTTAAATTAGTTTAAATCTCTTGTACTAGAGAAGACTGGGTAAGAAAAATAAAGTAAAATAACAGGGAATGCTGCTTGTTAAACTGACTGGATGTGCAACAACGAAGCTTCTGGTAGCAAACATGGAGGTGAACTCCTTCAGTTGGCTCTAATACAGAAAAACATCACATTGCCTGCTGCCAGACTGAAAGTTTCTTTCTGTCCAAAATATGAAAAGTAACCAGGGAAATCACAGATATATGATTCTACTTCTTTTTTCTATTTCTTTCCTAGAAAATATATGAAAATAATTATGAGGGAAAATATTACTCCAATTGCCCAAAGCACCAAATTAATGGTCAGCATATTATATGACATTAGTAATAAGGTAAGAAAAGATTATCATCTTTAATTACTAAAAAAATTTGAATCAATTATTTTACTTAGCTACTGGTGAACAATTGCAAAGAATATTTTCTCTGCTAAGAAAAGATAATAAAACCAATTATAAAATTCAAGTGCCTACAGAAGCACTATTTTAGAACATGTAAATACAAATATTTTTCTTTATAAAATTATTTTTATAAGCTCTTCTTCAACAATCACATTGTGTGCAATCCTACCCATTTTAAAGTACGTGCCATATTTTTCAATTTTTGAATAGTCCTTATAGCTAAGTCTTAAATACAGGTTTTAGACATGGAGTGCTGAATATAAAAAAGAACTTTTTTTGACATAAACCAGGGTACTTCAATTGAAGGACCTCTTTCTATCTCAAGATGCATCTTTTCAAGGTTTTGAACTAAACCTGTATTAACATTAGCACCTTAAAGCATTCCAACCATTTGAATGAAGGTCCATTATGCTTTCTTCATGAATTTGTGCTGAAGTCAGTGTCCTATAGCTGTAGACACAATGGTGAAGATGTATCAAAGAAACAATTTCTATACTGAGAAATAATACGTTTTATTGTATAAATAGCTTTGTTATAACTGGAGATAAAAATAAAGAAATTAGTGGGGGAGAAAAACTTCATTGCCCTTCAGATGTTTCTTTCTGCTTTAAACAGAAGTTTGATTTTCAGCTGCCTTGCTTGCCATGAAGCCACATGGTAAAATACAGTAGGATAAAATGCTACTGAATCATAAATGCTTGCCTGATTCAGAAAATAGTTACTAATAAGTTGAAGAAGAATCTGAGAAGAAAACATTTCATCAGAGCCTTTTGAAATGCCCTCCATCCATATGCCCTGACCGTCTTCTCTCACTGCTGCTCAGACCTGTGACCTTCAAACTCACAGCCACAAAGCTCTCAATGCACAAAAAAATCCAGCCTCATCCCCCCAGCATAGCATGGAGTTGGCAATATTCATTGAACAGTCAGTATTTATAACTCACTGTCATCAGCAGTGATAACCAAACATTGTGTCTGAAAGAAGAAACATTGATGAGATGTTAGCATCCTACACTCGGATATTTGGCTGTGAAAAAATGTTCTTTCTTCAGTGAAGGGGTTATTTATTCTGGACCATTCTGGCAAGGGCAGTGCACCACTTCTCCTAAGACGTGCCACTCCACTTGCAACACAAAGGAAGTCACAGTGACAGAAAGTCCTTTCAGCCAGGCTCACACTCCTCCAAACCTTCCTCTGTGGGGCACAGGGGAGAAGGTTTATGTTCAAGAATACACAATGCAGAAAACTGTTCAGCAAATGATTCCTTTTGCCAGATCCTTCCAAATTTATGAATAGAGTTGGTCATAAAACTTGTCCTCTGAACCTGAATATTCTTCATCTATTATCAGTGTTATAGTGGATACAAAAAAAACCCTCAGAAAAACTAACAATATAAGAAATAGGATTTTTGGCTATTAGATTCCTTTCCCACTTTATGAGCTGGATTCTATCACATCCACATTTCCTGAATAAAATCCTGCCCTCGTGGAATAAACACAGATACAGTGAAGCAACAGAGTCCCAAGGATGACTGAAAACTCTTAAGATTGTTTGGAATTCAGATATTAATGAAAGATAACCCAAAATCATGAGTGAATAAAAATACCTAAACAGAAATGGATTAAGTAAGTAGTGCATGAAGCTTCTATTAAAATTAAATCAGTGGCAAAACTTTTAACAATTGCAGGCTCAGTAAGCACAAGGTGATGTAAATTCTTTGCTTCTTACAAGCTGGGATATATCTGCTACTCAGTGGAACCGTGTCCAAGATTGGTGCTGAGTTTGTCCCAGGGTTTGTCACTAACTATGAGAAAGCATATGTGCAATGAAACAAAGCTGGTTCAAGTCATCAGAAAATCCACTTTTCTTGAAAGAAATATAACTTGATATTGTTTTTTTTTTTTTTTAATCAGTAGAGGAAGTGGGGAAAAAAACCCAAACCGACCCAAATCTCAAGTACTAATGCAAATAACTGCACATTAAATCAGGAGTAAAGCAGCATAGCAATCAAATCAAGGCCAATGCAGAAAGCTTACTTCAGTATTGTATTTGAATCAAATAATCTAATTAGTTAAATTGTTGGATTAATACAAACTTAATAAATCCTTTTCCATGCTAAGAAAGCTCTAAGAAAGCTTCTGTCAGCTGAATTATAAGCCACAACTAAAGGCTTACAACTGAATGTAATAAAATCTTTAATTTAGAGCCAAATAAATATTTTAATACCAAACTCCTAACAAATCCTGAATTGATGGTGAACCAGGACCATCACTTTTTTCACCAGATCTCACGTGTTGCATCCACTTCTTCCAGCAATTAAGAAATCATCATGCAGCCTTAAAGAAAAATTCTGCTGAACTGAAGTCATAAAATTACTGTACACAAAAATTACAGTTAGCTAGCATTTGACTATTTTAGATTCTTCAGGTCTCAAACAGTACAGCAGGCACTGAGAAGCATATTTCCTAAGCTAAGTTTTAGAGGTGTTTCAATCGTTAGGATATTTTCTACCTAATGGCTTTAAAGATGTTGCTGTTGCTCATATGGCCTTACACACAACCATCAAAAGAATCTGAAAAAGGGATTACAACAAAAATATCAAATTAGATGCAAAAAATGTGCACAGACTCTCCTCACTGGCAAATACACAGATGCCCCAGGAAAAATAGTCCAGGACTACTAGGGTGCACAGAGTTTTTTTCTTTTTTGCCATTAGAAACCCTGCAGCTGTCAAGATCTGCCAAAGGCTATTAGATATTATTCTTTGGTATTGCAATTTTCTCTCAGTTTAGTCTTGGGATTCTGGTACATTAATGTTTTAAGTGCTCTGCTGAACAGCAGAATGCAGATTTTTGTCTTTCCCTTCTCTCTCACAGTCATAGAACACAGAACACAGTCATAACCTCAGCACTAGTCATATTCTATACAAATCAGGCACAAAGCCTCCCTCCAGAGCACACCAACTCAGATTTGCAATGCCTACTTCTCCTAGCATCAAATTGAAAAAGCTAAAAGCTTAAAACTTGTAATTATGAACCACAGAAACATCAAAGGATTTAGGAGGCTAAAAACATCTTTTTACTCTATGAGAGTTTTATATCCTGAGATGCCATCTGAAATGAAATCTGAGGAATAACACTTTCACCAGCCAGCTCAGGGCACTCCAGATCATGGGCTGGAAGAACCTTTGAGGAGAAAGAACAAAACAGAATCAATTAATCTCAATACATTCCACATCAACCTCTCAGGCAATCCTTTTCACTTTCCTTTTTGCAACTCTGTCATCCCATACTGGGATATTTTAACACTAAAAGACAAAACAAACAAAAAACTCCCACAAGACCATTTTGGAGGCATCTGGCACAACTTGGCCTTGGTGAAAAAACTTTTGGATAACACATTTGTCAGCAATTTACAGAACATTCATCCCAGAAATTTATAGAAATTGCTAATGGAATGGAACTAACAACCACAGCTACTCAGCATTCATCTATCAGTACCATTAAAAATAAATTTTAGCTCCTTATGACTGGATGTCACCATTCATCTTGCAAACAGCTAAATTTAGTGGGAACCAGGCTGTAAGTCAAACAGGCCACCTTTGAAACTTTTAGTCTGAGAACACAACAGGTATTTCAGAACATTACAAAACAGAAACCATTTAAGAACAGAAATTAAATTGTATGGAAAGACTGTTATCAGGGCACAGGGTATTTCACGTACCTGTAATTGTAGTGGGATAAAACTGTACAATAGTGCTGTAATCACACATTCCAGCAAAAAGAAACCTCGGATGCTTTTTCTACTCCAGCACTACACTGCTGTTTTATTAAATTACATAAAAGCTTTTTACCAACCACTTTCTATTCCAGCATGCAGGCACTTAGCTAACCAGAATTTAGGGAAATTAAAAAAGAGGACAGAGTATTTTTCAGAGCTACAGTCTTTTCTCCTTTCTAATTTTTTTTATGAATTGTTTTCCTCTTGTTATTCTTTCAGCTCAACAGCATTTTGTTATGTCACTTGTCAGAAATGTGGAAACATACAGGCTCCTGGGCTCACCTTCAGTATCATTCTTTATTTAAAGACTCTCTTTATTTAAAGATCTTTTCCTTTCTGTGCTTACTGAGCTGTTACTTCAGGTGATCAAATAACTGGGATTAGGATCTCTGTCTACATTTTATAATTACATAGTTTTAAACTATGCAGCACTGGACTGCATAAAATATGTTGGAGACCTTTGACATCCAGTTTGGGAGTTAAATACCCCACTCGGGGTCAAGTCCTTTGCCTCTTACAGTCTGTGCAACACTCAGGATCAATAAAGGCTTCACCATTCTAGCCAAAATGAAATCCCTGCAGCACGAACCACTGCAAAATTCCTGCTCCAGAACGTACCACAGGGTGGTACGGCTGTCAGTTATCTGGGAAACAAAAGCCAGTTTCAAATCCAACATTAGGGGAGGTTGTTTGGCTGTCTGGAAGCACAGACCCTAAAGTTCATGTCCCTACAGCCTCTGTGCCAATGCAGTCACATTAGAGTAAGAAAAGAAGGGGGGAAAAAAAAGCCAAACAAAACCTATTTTATGCAAAATCATAGAGGGTAAAATGTTCATTGCACACTACACAATGGACTACACTTCTGGACTACACAGACTACACAGACTCCACTTCTGGATTACATAACACTTGATGCAGCTTTGAACCAAATTGATTTTGCAGTTTCCAAGGAAAGAATGGAAAGGAGATGAAGCTGAAGGACCACAGAAACTGTCGATAAAACAAAGGAGTCCTCATCTGAATATTAATCCAAAGCTCCTGCTAGTTCCCCCTGACAAATGGCTGGAGGAAGGGCTGAGAAACCTTAGAAGAATTTCAGAAGTTTAATGTTAATGACAACACACGGAAATTATTTGCATCCTCTTGGACAGAGGATACTCAAATATTCAAGACCGTCTGATCTTTTCCTGAATTATGCAACATAATGATTATTTATCCAAAGTCTATCCGAGGAGTTATATATCTAAGAGTGCAAAAATAAAATAATGAAGCAGATACGGTAGAAGATAGAAGGCCATAAAATTTAATAAAATTAAAAAGATGAGACCTTCACAACCATAGAGAAGCCACCTTCCTATATCTGTTAATTCAGATCTTCTAGGACCACAACCTTTAACAAACCATATTTATGCAGACTTAACCACTGTCAACATTTCATTTTTAAAAGTCAAACTCCAAGGACCAATGATGAATGAACCAAGGTGATAGTCCATCATCACCAATATTACAGCACTTGGTCTTTTGTAATAATGATTATTTTAGTAATTAAATGAATAAAACCAACATGGAGGTGAAGAACAGAGTCAAGACTTCCGGGCTCTTATTTTAAACCCAGAACCTCATTTTAAAATCTAGAGATGTAATTTATAATTATTTTTCTTAAATATTTGATTCAGCTGTTTATGAGTTTTGTGTCTTTGTCCATCACTGCAATATTCAGCATCCATCTAAATTAGTTTGATATAGAGAAAACCCCGGTAAGCTTTCAGAATTCCCTTGTCTTTGTTCACCTGGAAGTTTGACACTCTGCAGCTCCCACAGAGCAGACTGGGTTCAGCTGGGATTTTATAAGAAACAAGGAAAAGACATGTAATAAAACCAAGTGCCAGAGCATATAAGTGTTATGCACAGGAGACGTGGTTGCCTACAGGTGATCACATCAAGACTTTCCTCCACCTGCTCTCCTTGTCTCAACCCCATTTCTCAGCTCTTTCTTCTGCCCTTCTGTGTACACAGAAGAGAGGAAATTGCCCAAACTCACTCACAAAACTCCACTGCAAGAGTGATTCCTTCTCACACAATCAAAGCCTTATTTTTGGTGATTATCAGCCTCTGTGATGCCACCACTAAAGTTTATGTGTACCAATAAAAAATGTGCTTTTTCCAGGTGCCCCATTGGCAGCAGAGTCAGGAATGTAGTGTCAGTTTTCTCATCCCCCCCAAGAGCAGCAAGGGGGGGCAAGCATCATGAAAATCAGAAGAGCCTTTAGCATGAAAGCAGACCCTCATTTCATTGAGCCTCTTCTCCCAAGATGACTGGAGGAACAGCTCAATAACACAGACAACAAAATGAGAGAAGTAAAGACAATGATGAGGTTTTGGTGGCTCTAAATGAGTTTCAGAACTAGTCCACCACTGAAGAGAACGCACAGGACAATAAGAAAAGAGTCAGTTTCAGTTCACAAATGTTGTTGCCCACAATTCATGCAGAATCTTTTTTCATTCTGTTTTAAATGGACCACTTTCTCTCTGGACCACTCCCAAAGCTTTGTGTTGGTGTCAGACAGCTGACCCAGCCTACAGTTGTCCATGGAACTGAGCCTGGGGCTACCAGAAGGCTTCAGGCAGGACCACAAATTTGAGTCTAGCTTTTTTCTGTGAAGACTAACTTTATATCCCACCCCTTGACAGTTCTGTCCAGATGACAGATTATATTACAACATTCATGGTGCATTTCAGCACTCTGTTTTCTGTTTTTCAGTAAAGTGCAATAGCCCACAAACCCATGGGACAACACGTTGCCAGCAGAGACAGGCACAAAGAGGTATGCACTAGGAAGAACATTTTAAAGAATTTGTTTACTAGAGTGAGTTCTGAATAATTTCTTATTAGAAAAAAAAAATCCAGAAGAAAACCAGATATATTATGTTTTTAATGTAGTACAGGATCTGACTGTGAAAATCAAACTTCATAAGACAAGGGAATGTGTTGAAAAAGACATGTTAAAACCAGCCATTTCATAGAGGTACATGTTTGTTTCACTTTATATGACACAAAATAATCTATGGAAAGCAAAATAATACAGCTGGAAACAGAAAACGTAAAAAAAATGTAAGATTACATATTCAATTCAGGAAAAATGATAATGCCTCAAGTACAGTGAGAAACAATGTATATATTGCCTTTCTTCTCTGAAAGAGAAATGTTTCCTTGATGATATTAAAAATGAAGACATAATATGGATAAAATAAAGATTTTCCTCAGAACATATAATGAACCTTTTGATCCTGCTGACACAGGACATCTTGAGGCAACCAGTAATTAGACTCAGCAAAGCTTTGACAGCACATTTATGGTGAAAGCATAACCCTGAGTAACATGTCAGAAGTCCTGATTTTAACTGTAATGTTCTAATAACCTCAGGATCACAATGAAACACTTTCCCAGAAACAGAGGAATTTGCCTCGTTTGGGATTTCTGGTAGATCACTACATGCCTAACTTCATGCTCTCTGTAAATTTATTTTGTTTAAACTTGGCATGTACTTTGCACAAGTCTTTTAGATGTTTTTTATGGAAAGGCCAAAACACCAAAGAACAAGAAATCCATCTCTGGAAGTTAATCCTTCTGTCCCACCTGTGAAGTGAGTCATGACACCCACTGTCAGCAAGCTCCACTCCACTGGGAATGAATACAGCAAGTCTGATGTGGGGCACAAGGGCAGAGCCCACCTCCTTCCCTTCTTAAAATTGTCATTATTTGCATTGGGGCACCTGTGACATGATTTTTAAGTGACCCATACAGACAATACATTTACATCCTACACGCGTATCTTATAAAACCATATAAACCAGATAAAAAGGTTTTTTAACAGTATTCTATAATATTGTTAACTGCAAGAAAACCATCATTCTTTCAGTGTTTAGAACTCAGGTTTCCCTAAAGGTCTTAGTTTAAGTTTAAGTCTTAGTCTAAGACATTCAAGTCTTAGGTATCCTGACAAAAGCTACAAACATTTCATAGGACTCAGACTTTAGGAGTGGCTTCTTACACCTTATTAGATAATCATCAGACTTTCAGAGAAAAATGCTGGCTCAAAAGTCCTTCAACAGTCTGCCCACACACAGCTGAAGTACTAATGTAAAAATTGCAAAGTAACACAATCAGGCATGTGTTAAACCTTCCAGCACAAAGGGCTGTTCTCAATAAGGGAAGCTGTACTGCTGCACTGCTGTAGAAAACTCAGAATTACATTCAGAAAACCAAGCTGTGCAACCTGACACATTTCTAACTATGCTCAGACTGATGTAATTCACAGATTTAGAGTTATTTACTGGTATTTTTCTTAGCACAGAGTGGTATTCTCCCTCCTAACCCCAACTGCCTAAGCAGTGTCTTTCTCTCTAGTGGTCCTGAGATCAATCCCTTTTGCTCTTCATGTAAATTTAGACTGCAAGCTTTTATGAAAGGTCTGTTTTTGCAGGTATCTCTGCAAGGTGCTGCCCATTACAACTCCTGTCAAAATAAGTGTGTTAGTTAGTAATTGAATTTTCTTACATTCTTGATGCTTCTTTGTTTTCCCTAAATTTATTCTGTAGGAAGAAAAGAAAAAAGAGATTGTCCATTTCTGGGAACCCCTGATTATTTAGGTGCTTACTGCTTTGGATTCAACCACATCACTGGTGTTGCTAGAACTACACGTGCATTCAGACCATCCATTTTCCAGTTTAATAAGGGAGGAGCTCCTTCTCTGTCCTCAGATCATTAGGAAACAAAGATTACATCTAATTCCTCCTGCTTTGTGTGACTGGGAAAAGTAAGAAAATTAATGAAAATAAATTTTTGCAATCTTATTTACCATCATTTTTTCTCCAACTATGCACAAGTTCCTACAACACCAGCACACAAATGGGATGGCTGATCTGAGCACGAGGATCCAAACTCTCTACAGTGCAGGGTCGCGTGCAGGAAACATCAGCTCCTGAATCATAAACTTACCACAACACTGACATTTTCACTTTAGCCACTTAACCACTTTGTTTCCTTCTGTCAGAAAGTACTATTACCTCTCCAGCAAAATAATATTTACAGATTCCCATTGCAAAGAGTAAAGCTAAAAAAAATCACCCCAAATAACCTCTGGGAGAATCACCTACCGTGAAACTCATCACTAATGGTGTATCTCAACAAGATATTCACCTAAGGGTTTTCCCACTTATCCCTGACACATTAAATATGATGGAATGGAGCTGTCATGGCAGTGGTTTTGTAGGCAAGAGTGGAGCACATCCCACTGTGCTCTGAGGAAGAGAATTCAGCTCCTCACAGAGTCATGCAGGCACTAAGGGCTGACCTGTGTGCACTAACACAGTTCCCATCCTGCAGCTCTGGACAACCAACAGGGATCTCCAGCTGCTGCATTTTGGGCTCATCTGAAAGAAATGGGACAGACTTTTCCATGGAGAAAAACTAACAACAGGCAAAGCTATGGAAACAGATTTATGCTCAGCCTCAAGGAAGATATGACATAAGTTTACAGGAAGAAAAGCAATGGGACTATTTTTTGGCAGAAACACAGGGTCTTGGTCATTTCCAAAAAATGGAAGAAGCCCGCATCCATGGAAATATACTTTTCTTCTCAATTCATAAGGTGAAGTCACAGTTTCTATGTACATAACCTAAATTAACTCTTACGCTGTTGGAGAAAAGCAATCCTTGCCCACGGTGTTTCAAGTGCATGGTGGAAACCAAGATTTTCTTTGAATTTTTCACTTCATACAGCTTTGTAATTTAAAAATGAGACTGACTTGCTGAGCTTGTAGAGGAAGAATATTTCAGTCTAAGTTTATTGTTACAAAAAATAATTAACCCTTGAAAGTCCTCAACATGTGTTGCTATGAAACCAAGGTGAGAAAGGCAAAACAAAAAAATCCCTCAAATCTATTAATAGAGTTGTAAAATAAAAGAAACCCTAGTTTCAAGTATTTTATCCCTGAGTTTCAAATTTACACTATCTTAAGATAGTTTCTGTCAGGATACACTGTCAGCTACAAATGCTCTAAATTTGTGCTCCCTCACCAACTACAGAGTAAGTGGTTTGCCTCCTATTACCTCCCTGTGGGCAAGCAGCATTTTCTGCAGAGCAATTCCCCTGAAATGATTTCACAGACACTTTTAAAGGTTTATCATATTTCCAGGCATAGTGCTTGCCCTGGCAGGTACAGCAGGGAGCAGGGCACAGGCAATGAGCATTCTGACCTGGTTTTACTAATTCCTTGGTTTGTTTAAGCAGCTCTGTCTGACTGGGTGCTGATGTGCACAGGAACACTCAGTTCTTCAGGGAAACACCCTCTCTTGAATAACACTCCAGAGTGTTAATAATAACTCCAATGTCTAATAATTCCAGAGTTCCATTTTGGCTTTTATTGATTTCTCCAGCTTCAGCGCATTTCTTTATGTTTTACCTAAAATTCATCATTCACTGATAAGGCAGCACATTAGGGCAGGGGAAAACATGGAGGCTCAATAATAAAGCCACTGAAATTCACTTGCTACAGCAACTCCAAGCAGCTTGAATTCCCTCAACATTTCTGTCATTGGTTAGAGCACAATCACTTCTTTTTTGCACTAAATGCTAAATACTGGCATTTAGACACTGACAGGCAGGTGTACATAAAAAAAAAAGTGATTGAAAAGTTTTTGTCAGCAAAATTGAACTGACAGGTGTAGATGGTGCTGTAAGATATTATTATTCAAAATGCCATTAATTTATTTTTTTGTATTGACTTGATTTTTTTTGCTTTTAACTTTTTGGGGAACTGCTTATTTAAAAATGGCATGTGAAGAAGAAATTACTATGTATTGAGGCTAGGGCAAGAGGTGGCTCCATTCCAGTAACATGTATTTAATCTTTACAGAGCTTCATTCAATAGAAACAGCAGTGTGTGAGTACATTCTTTATAAAAGCATCATAATAATCAGCACTTGTCACGACATTCAAGTTAAAACTGCCCATCAATTACCATGCACTTAAAAAAAAATAACTTTCAACTAAAATGTTAGCTTAAAGTAATCTTATTAAATAAAAATCAGTTTCATACAGCGTTGGGCACATGTTCAAAAAAAACACAGAGCGTTCAGTAAAACCCAAAACCTAACACACAAGTGCCATTAGATTATTGAGTATCCCTTTTCTTTGCATTGAATCCTGAAAAAACCAGCACAGACAAAACTTACTTTTGTTGTACCTACTGTAAATGAGAATATTTGGGCTTTATCAGAGAAGTTATGCAGCACCAATCTTTAATCCCAGTCCATGAAAATCATCCACCCTGACTGGGATTTCCTGCAAGCTTCAGAATCAACTCCATGGCACCTCTGAGCTACCATGAGATGAAATTGGCAGACCATGAAGCAAAAGTTCTCTCCTTCATTCAAATTAAATACCCACTGCAATGAGTTTAGCACTCAACTGTAAATGTCAGTCTAGACAGACCATAAACACTTTTGGATTACTCTTGATAATCAATTAAGCCCAATTAAGAGAGATCAGCAATGTAGGTAAATCCTGGAGGATTTAATACACATACTAGGCAAATTGAATCAGCAGACTTTTTTTATTTTTCATTAAACTTTACTCTTTATTGTTACCCAGGAGTTTTGGGTGAAATAATTTTATTGTTTTGCAGAAACATTTTGCAAGCCTGGAATGTATTTCTCTCAGGGTTTGGTACTGCAAGACAGTCATGACCATAATATGCAAGACGCATAGAGATAAATCACTGTAACAATGCTCATGATGGATTTCCCAGGCTAATCAATATTCCTGGTGAGGAGGAATGTCCTGCAATAATAAAAGCACAGGAAAGGGAGCAAAGAAAGCTGAATTCACTTAGCAAAAACACTCCCTTCCCATGATCTTATGAAAATTCCATTAACTTAAAAATCAGAGAAGACAGACCAGAAAAGACATCAATAAAGCATTTACTCTCCTCTCTGAAATTTCTTCTCCCCGGATATCTTCCTCCTGCAACTTCCCCTGCTCTGCTAAGAACCAGCTGTACCCAAACCACTCCTGGAAGATGCTTGTCTCATCATCTCTCTTCTCTCCCTTCAACAATGCTTTCCTTCACATCACAGAACAATCCTCAACCAGAAAAACTGGCGTCCTGCACTGTGAAACAAAACTTCTCCAGGAGGGCACCTGATGCATTTCTGGGGCCAGACAGCAGCTGGGCTGAAATAAAACATCCCTGTCAGCACACAGGGTGGGAGCTGGTCCTCACAGCAGCTGATTCCCTTTGAAAACCCTCCCCTGCAGGCTCAGGCTCCTCACTGACACAGACACAGCCTGAAGCAACAATCTCTCACCATCCCCACCCTGGAAACAGGGAGTTGATAATTCCATTCTCTTCAGCTACTGCTTTTATTTCTTCAGTGCTATGCCCTAATTTCCTCATGTCAAACCAGGGACAGTGACTGTTCTTCTCACAAGATTGATAAAGCACAATGATAAAATATATTATAGAGATGACGCAGATCTTCACTGAGGTCATTATTTCCATGAGACTCCTGCTCAAAGAACCAGCTCCTTTTGCTGCAAAGGGAGGAACTGCAGCCTACTACCAGGTAGTGACTTCCTAATCCATCCAAACTTTGTCTCACAGAACTTCCTTTATGAAAATATGCATTGTAACACCCAGGTTCTCTTTAAAGACTAGGAGTTATAGTTGCATATGGCCCTCAGTGACGAACCAAGCAGAGACTTCTATTATGCTTTCTAACAATCTTCATTTAAGGGAATTTTTAAGTTTATGTTCAGAAAAAAAAAAAAAGCAGCTGGCTTCAAACTCAGGTATGACAGTTCATTTGTTAATTTTATGGAAGAAAAAAAAAGTTATTTTTTGTTTAGGATATAGATCTAATATACCCATAACCACACACAGAAATCTTGGTTTCTGACACCAAAGAAAAATTATTTAAGCCTAATCAAACAGCTTTTGTAGGCAGAGGAACTAACATATATACTCATATATCATATGTCTATTCATAAATCAGCCTCAATGCAGCTTGTTCCTATTTTAAATAAAAGCATTTTAATCCATTCTCCAGTTGTGTTGAAGCACAATAAAATCAAGAAAATCACAGACTAAATATTTATTTATTTATCCTGTTAGTGCAATTGATATATCATACTCAAATTCCATGCCAGAAATCTGTAGT
Organism: Argya squamiceps; assembly: GCA_037834095.1. Taxonomy (NCBI): domain Eukaryota; kingdom Metazoa; phylum Chordata; class Aves; order Passeriformes; family Leiothrichidae; genus Argya; species Argya squamiceps. The sequence continues at coordinate 7,983,954 of JBBMKD010000222.1, read as the reverse complement.
TAGGGCTGACAGCTCATCTGTTTCAGCACAACACAAGCCACTGAGATGGTCTTTTTCCATTTCACAGCTTCTTTAAAATAAGACAGAATGGCATTCCTTAACACTCAGTTTCTTCCCTTTGTCATTTCACATCACAGCTCTAATTTTATTTAAACATCCTCCTCTGCTGCGATTACATCTCTCAATTTGTTGCAATACAAATTAGAAAGAGACGTGTCAGCTCTCACCACTATCAGCAGAGTTTTCTCCCGGTGCCTTGATTAATTGCCCATTTTAACAGATGAAACAACAGAACTTAAGAGTTTTGAGAGTGTTTTTTGTTTGCATTAAGGGAGGAAATCTATGTCCCCACAGAGACTTGCTCTTTTGCCATCATCATAATTACATGTTTTCAGACTAAACTATCATATCAGCACATTCACGCTGCTGCAGTGAAGGGTGTCAGGATTTTCATCATCAGCTCTGCAATCGAGTTAGAGCCTGACTTCAGTCAGCAAGAGAAAATGTGAAACTCAACACACGAATTTAAGAAGAAATTTCTCTAAATGTAGGAACAACTTGTACTAGATAATACTAAACTGGAGACAAAAATGAAACAGAATCCATAAAATGGAGTTGAATGTGTCAGGCAAAGACACAGCATCCAATAATAAAACTAAATATTACACCCTAACCATAACCAGAAACCTGCTCCCTCTTTCTGGCAGATACCCTAGGTGATGCATTTGCCACTATCATAGTCCCTCATGCCAAGAGCAAAAAAAATACAAAATAAAAACTTCAGGGGAAGTTTGCTTGTGGCAAAGCTGAGCTGCAAATTTTATACCATTTTTGAACAAAGATAAATATGAAAACTATCATTACAGCCCTATTGATCTTGCTCAGTTCTGAGATCCACGAATCAGAGTTTGAATGAAATTTGTATTCCTCCAGCCCCAAATAACCCCTGTAGCTCACAGGGAGATTTCAGCCTTGCAGTGGATTTGTCGGATGCCTGGGCAGCTCCAAGTGTCACACATCAGGGAGCAGCAACAGAGATGAATATTAATAAGCTACTTTTAGGGAAAAGAAATAATTAGGTCTCTCTGGTCCAACTGATTCATCTTCTTTCCCTTTGTGCCGATCTTCTACACTCACGTCTCTTTAAAGAGTAAATTGCTTAACTGCTTTTAGCTCCCACATGAACCTGTTGCATCTACATCACCTTCAATGTGAGTGACTTCTAGCAACAGCCCATCCTTGTTTTCCTCAAAGCCATTCACACTGCTCTAAAGTGTTGTTTCCTGTTTCAATCAGAGGCACAGGATCCAGGGACAACTTATCTGTTTCCTGATGTTTGTTGTTTTCTGCTCTCGACAAGAAGATTAAGGCAAGGCATAAGGAAGAACACAGTTCTCTTGTCTATCTCAACTTCAGTCAGGTAAAACCTGATCTGAGGCTAACCTTGAAATTGATAAATCAAGGGAACAGATATTCAGCTGTCACCTAAAGGTAAGCAGGGAAAGAAAGAGACTGCCAGAAGGTAGAATACATATCTAAGAGCTACATGTGAGATGACTAACTATCGATATGTCACAATGTAATTTCAACCACACACAATACTCGTATTTACAAGATTTCATGACAATATGTCAGTCAATGTCAAAGCATTCACAGAGCAAGGAGAGAAATTCAGAAAATAACCCCATTTCAACACTAAAGAATCTCTGCTTTCAACAACATCTCACATTTCCTTTAAGTGTTATAATTAATTGGAGGGTAGACTCTTCAAAGCATAAATGCATAACTCCCATTACCACTAATGGAAGTTAGACACACTCATCAAAGGGAGAATATACTTCTATCTTTACAAAAGTAATCAGTGTGTCACAAAGCTGTATTTTTCTGAAGTTAGCACTTGCATGCTATGCAAGCTGAGTACAAAGGTTTGCATTAATTTAAATTCAGATTAAGCACTTAAAAAACATTTCTCCTTCACTGGAAGAACTGAATGCAGCAAATCAGTTTGCTATTATGTTAAAAAAAATACATCACAAAATGCAGTAAAAATAATCACCCTTATAATTAAAGGCTGTCATGGTAAAATGCTTAAAAAATATTCCATTACTGAAAGAACTTTTCACTGCTCTTTGGTAAAGATAAAATCAGGCAATTCCTCTCTACAGTCCTTTCTCTAATGCCCTCCCAAAGAATCACTGTGATTTCATCCACCAGCAAACTGTTTTGGTATATCTAAATTATTTATCTGGGGACAGATTCTTTAGCAGGGTCTGTTGCAACAGGACAGTTGTTAGTGTTCTGAAGCTAGAAGATGACCAGTTTAGATTAGAAGCAAGGAAGTTTTTTTTACTCTTTTTACCAGAACAGGCTGGAAACATTCAAGGTGGGATGGGGCTCAGAACAACCTAATCTTGCTGAAGATGTCCCTGCTCATTGCAGGGGCTTTGACCTAAAGGACTCCTAAAGGTCTCTATCAACTATTCTGTGATTCTATGGACACACAGCTAACCATGTCTAAATAAAGAGGGCGAACCGTTGGAGTTTTAAAATAACAAATTAAGTTCTTATTAGCTCTTTTTTTTTCATTTATTCGCAAATTCTTTGACAAAGCATTAAACTTGATCCCTCCTTGAGAAGCAGGGAAGAAAAAGGCCATCAGGAGCTCTGCGGGAAAGCACAGCAGATCTTACAGATGCCTACCTCTCTTTTGTGACGCTATTTGCTCATTAAGATTAACCTCTAAAAAGATCAGAGCCCAGTTCTTACTCCAGCACAAGGATCAACACTGTTAAAAAAACAAAACAAAACAAACAAACAAAAAAACCGTAACAAAACCCTCCCTTGAAAAGGCATGTAACAAACCATCTTTTCCTGCCACATCAAACAGGTTTCCCTGTGCTCAGCAGCACTGTCAAAGTCAGTACCTGTTAACAGCTTCTCCATATCAGTTTCCTTGTTTTCTAGAAAACCAAATGCTCTCCCTGACCCCTGAGCTCTTCACACTTGTCTAAACATCGACTCTCAAGCGAGGAAGTCCCTAAACTCCTTCACATTTAAGAGAAAAAATGCTACTTTGAAAACTCTTATGTTTAAATTAGTTTATATAAGCATCATAGTCAATTGTTGGTGCTGAAAAAATCCAATCTTCCTGAAAAATCAGGATTTATATGAGTATTTCTTTTATCTATTCCACAAATATTATAAATAGTTATTCAGCAGAGGCATCACGTTTATTAGAAATAACCAAAACTCCCAAGCATTTTTGAAATTTTACTAAAAATTACTCTCTGTATATTCTGACTTGATTTAAGCTCAAACTTCCTTTTTTGAGTCACTGCAATAATGAAACTTTTTTTTAAATATGACACTATACTGAAGCCCACTCTAAAGGAATGAGTAGCTACAGATATATCAATGTACTCAGTTTGAGCTACTGAATAAAGCTGCTTGACAAGTTTTGCTCTGAAGGTTTTAATGGTTATTAAACAACCCAGGAAGCAGAGACTAAAGCAGGTGCTAAGTCAATCTCCACTCTTACTAAGAATTAAAATAACCTTCATCCAACACATTACCAGTGTAGGGAATTAGGAAATTTCATGATTTTCCACAAAGGGACTGGGCTGCCTTCAGCATGGTGTTCAGGAGCTCTCACAGACCAGCCTGGAGTCAGGCTGTCAAGAATTCTGCTTTCTCACTCTCAGCTCTGCAAAGTGCTACTCTCAGATAAAAGAAAACCCCACCTCAAACGTTATTTTATTTCCTGAGAGTCTGGCCTTACCCAACCCAGAGAATCACTGAGCAAACAGAAAAAAAGTAATGCAAATTATTGAATATTCAGACTTGTTCAGTTTTGTAATGAGGAACAAAATATAAACAAATGTTAACTCAGAGTATATTTTAACCTAGAGGTGAGGCAGCCAGTGGCTGTGTGTTGCAGTACTCAGGACAGACACATCCTACACTCAAATGCTTGGTTAAAATTAATAAAAGATTATTTATAAGATGGCAGCGAGACTGAAAGCATTTAGTTCTAAAAGACATATTGTCTGCCTCTACTTCCATATACAACACATCAAACTATGATAGTGGCAATGGCAGGACCTGAAGTAAAAAAGTTATTTATCCTCACTTTCAGGTCTTTCTCTATACTCTTTGCCCTGACTTTAGCTAAGTAGGTAAAAATATAATCTGACATTATAACTTCTTCTGGAATAATACAGCAGAACTGTTGTTGTTATTTCCATTATAGTAACATGCATGAGTTAACCAAGGTCTTCAGCAAGAAGTTTAAGGCCAAATTGTTTTCAACTAACAATTTATCAAAATAAGAGCTCAGAAAATAGCTGGAAAAGAGAGCAGAGTATTTAAGTAGAGAAGAACATTTATGTAATCTGTTATATGACCATTTAAAATTACTAAAAAAAGAAAGAGCTAACTTGCTGGAACAGTGAGTCCTTGCCTCTAGGAGGACAAGGTACAACACTGGGTATGAAAATGGAAAAAAGATAAAAATTCATAGCTTACATAAATTTCATTACATGTGCAGTTGCCCAGAAAGCAAAGAATTAGCATCTACCCCTGAAGCATCTCATAACAGGAGCCCATTTCCATACCTCTACACATCTGAAATCCATCAAGAATCAGTGGAAATGCTGCGGATTACAATACTAACTCTGCAACAGATTTCCATGAATGGAACATGACACATAGCTTGGGAAATTTATAGTGTGGCTTGGAGTTTTAATTGATAATATGGCTTAGAGCCTCCTTCTCTAAATTCCCCATACAGAGAAATAAATATTGGATAGTCCAATCATTTTTATTCCAAATTAGAATAAATTGAAAACCTTATACCTCGTTATTCTTTAGTTAAAATATTCCTCAGAATTTCAAATAGAATATATTGAAATGCTTGTTTTTTAAATGTTGAACTGCTCACTTCAATAACACATCATTTTTGCACAAATAAAATAGTGTGGCCAAGTAATATAAAACACATTAAAATAACAATGTCACAATGAAATTCTGATGCCGAAGATAAGATTTCAACATTTAAAATTAAAAATCACATTGTCCAAAATGTGAGAAAGCTGAAGCAAACTAAGCCTTCTTCACAAAGTTCATACAGAAGACACTCCTTCATACAAGACTTGCAAGTGAAGACTAGAAAGAAAAAGAAAGCACCAGAAAACATTTCTAACAAATATATCTTCAGCCAACCATAGTTGTCAGCCTGCATCTGACAGCTTAGTGACCTTTAGAGATGAGCTGTGTCAGTTGAGATCCTGATAACAAATACATAATTATCTGAATCATCATTACAGAATTAACAGACCCAATCTGGCAGATAAGACTCCATGCCTGAGAAGAAATGAAGATGCCTTTTTATCCTAGAGACAGCTGCTCTAGGATGGGGTCAAAAAACTAACTTTTGAAATTAGTCAGACAAGTTCTCATTTAATGCCTGTCTTGCAATATAACAGATTATCTTACCTGCTTCATGTTCTGCTATTGCTCACAATGACAATGACAACCCAAAACCCTGGGTTTCCTCAGCCATATTTTTCAAGTACTTCTAATTTTTATTTTCAAAGTGCAACTTGCAGATTTGTAGAAAACTTTAGGCTTGCAAGTAGCTTTGGCCGAATTTAAAAATCAATATTCCACATGCAGAGGAAATTCAGTCAGTCCTGTGCCTAAAGTGGGCTGCAAGTGCAGAAAGCACACTCTGCATTTCCTTTGAGGCATTAGTTAAATAAGATGGTCTGCATTCATCAAGGAAGCCTCAGCTATGGATATACCCTCCTCAAAACTAAAGATGTGCTTTATCCCTGAGGAGAAAAATATCATGGAAAACACAGGCAAAAACTGAGTTAAAGTTGAATGAATTTTAGCATGGCAGGCTGATATCTAAATTGTCTAACACTTGATTGATTCTCCACTCCCCCGTTTGAGTAAATTTATTATTACGAAGTGCCTAGAGATTAATTTATCCCAGTAAAGAGGTTCTGCGTTTGTGCTGCAGTATTAATGGGTCAAAGCCAATCTATATTTACAGATTAAAAAAAACAATACATGGCTGCTCTAATGATGACTAGCCACAAGTTTCTCACACAAATTGCCTATAAACTTTGTCAGATTGGAGAAACAAGAAAATGTCAAGTTGCTTCTGGTTCCTCTCAACTCTACAGTGCCACACAAAGTATGGGGGACACCTTTGAGTCCTTCAGCAGTAAATTAAAAATATAATTAAATCCAATAGTAAGAAATGTAATAATTTAAAGTTTATAGCACTGTTGTTCTCACTGCACTTCACACATCCCTAAATAAAGACAACTGTAAAGCACAACTTTTGCCCAAAGTGGCTGGCAGGTCACAGCACCAGCTCCTCCTTGGGCAGTGTTTCAGCAGGGTTGGGGCAACTGTGGCTTTGGTGCAGTTTTGGGGCTCAACAGGTGAGTAACACACCCCAGGAGTGCCCTTAGCACCAGCCTCATGTCCTGCTCACCACCAGGGCCAGCCCTGCCTCCCCAAGGTCAGAAATGCTGATGAAGTGGAAATTCTCACCACTCGTGTGTCCTCCCACAAAATCTCTGGAGTGAAGGAATAAAGAGATGTCCTCAATGGAAACACATCAGTCCTGTGGCACTGATGATGACCTAATTCAGACCTTGTGCTCTCCATCAGGCTGTCCCTTCATTTCCCTCTCCTGACCCTGCTTCTCCTTTCTCTTTAACCAGTTGTTTTCCTTTTTGCTCATTATGTTTTGGTTTTTTACTTATTTTATGCTTTCCCTCTGTAGATTTCTTCCTCCAGTGCCTTTCTCCCTGCAGTCCTGATGCACCCAAAATGAACAGCTCCAAACTGCAACAGAATGCAATCTGGACCAAAACTATGCAGCTCTGGTTCCATCTTCTCCTACTCAGCACAACATTATTATGATAACTGAACAGAGCTGATGCACTGAACAGACCTTGAAAGAATACCAAATACGTGAGCTCAGTATATGTAGACAGGTAAATCCAAACATACTATCCCAAAAATACTAAAACCTAAAACTTAAACAAAATCTACCAAAGTCCTTTTGCAACACACTGAAAGAGGCAACAAGCAAAATTGTTCAAGTGTCAACCACATTTTCATATGAAGAATAAGCCTATCCTGGGCAAAACAGACCAGGAAAATAGATGAATGACTAGCAAATATGAGTCAGTGCCTCTGAAAACTGCCACAACAGAATCAGTTAAAGAGAGCAAACTAAAAAAAGGACTGAAAGTGAAATAAACTTATGCGTATATATATCTTCATAGATACAAACGTGCTTAAAAATGCAATTTTTATGGATCCATTATGCAGACATTTGAGCCAGACAGAATGGTATAGAAAGCACTGGTTTTGCTGCCTCCTAATCCAAGAAAAAAAATGAATGGACAACAAAATGTAATGATTAGAAAGGTAAAACTTTGGCTTGCAAAGATACCGACTTTAAGCACTGTACAGCTTATTTATCTGCCACAAAACACCACTGAGTGTTTGTTAAAGAAGTGTCTAGAAAGGAAACTGACAAAAATTCAAGGATTTGGTTTAGGCAAATGGAAACAAGGCAACTGTGCTGCTGCACACAGCTAGGACTCCAGGTTTATCCCCCTCCTGCACAGCACTCCTTCGAAGAAAATCCAATTGCTGATGAACTAATTAGAGCAGACTTAAATGAGCCTTTAAGAAGGACCATGAAGCCAGCTGCAGGTATAAAGAGCAGCTTCCAAAGGAAAATTTAACAAATTCATCCCATGGGGAAAGGACTGCAGCTCCAGCTGGGCAATGGGTACACTTTGTGCTGAGGACCAGTGATGACAAGTGGGGAAAACTTGTCAAGGAGGCACAGGGTGAAAATATGACTCTTCATATGTACACAAGCCTGCTAATGCATACAGATACATCCCTGAAGTCTTTATGAGTCACAGAAAACAATGTGCAAGTCTGGAGGGAGCTCACAAGTCTGCTGTGCAGCACCCACCATCTGTTACCATTCCAAAATGCTTTATCCACTGCTCAGCTTTGCTCATGCAACAAAAATATTCACCCTGGGGGGCTGCATCCTAGGAGTAATGATGTAGCACATTCAGTTTAGACTTGTTGATCACATTAAGGACTGCTGTCTTAGCCAGAAATGTGTTACTGAGAAAAGGCCTCCCTGTTCCACCAACATTGCTATGGCAACTCTGGGAATATTTAAACTTACTCCTGCACTACACTCCGGAGATTTTGCTTCAACAAACAGGGAGAACTAAGATTTATTTAGTGTCTGGTCCACTTTCCCAGGGGTTCACACACAGAACTGCTGTACTTAACCTTTCAACATTGGGTTACAATCCAGAAATACTGATTAGAAAATGTAAATCATTCTGCTAACCTCTTTCAAAAGACACCTAGTTCAGCAGATACACTTTCCCTGTGTAAATGTTTTCTAAGTATATTGATGTCTTTGTTAAATTCTTAATGCTTTGGGCTGCGGAATAAGTAAAAAATCAATAGGGACATAAATTTTAAGAAGGATTGCAATGATTAGCTGTGTTTTAGGCTATTGGTGGCAAAAGGTAGTTTGACCTCCTACTAGCTGGAATACTTAATTTCATTTTATCCTGACTTACATCTCAGTCTCTGGATTTTGTCCCATACCCAGAGATTTCAACTAGCATGGAATCAGTCTACATCCCGATAAATACAATTAGAAGGAAGTTGTTACAAGAAGCAAGGACTCTTAAGGAAGACATATTTTAAGTACTCTGTAGAAGAAATATAACACATCTAGTAAAAATAAAAAAAAAAAAGTCAGGAAAAAAAAATGGACAGGAAAAAAAATTTGCAACCAATAATGGTGAGGTTTGAGAAAAAAACACAACAGCCACAGGAGACTGCAGAGGTCAGGACTAACACAATGTTGTCCTGGTGTACAAGGAGTATTAGTGGAGGAAGGGAGAAGTCATTTGCAGAATACAATGGTGACACAAGTTAATGGCCCTGAATACACAGCACAGTTTAAGGCTTGTTAACGATCATTAACAGTGGCACCAGTATTGATGCAGTAATGGGGATTAACATCCTACATCCGAGCAGAAACTGCCCAAGATCTGCTTCTAAGCCAGTGTAGTGGTTTGAAAGCAAAACTAGTGAAAGACTCCAAGTCAGAAATACAATTTAATAGGAAGAAGGTAAAATAAAATAAAAAAAAATAGTACAGAAGACCCCTGACAGAGTCAGAATACAACCTGACACCCTGTTAGTTAGGGTGGTGGTAGCAGTCCAGATGAAGTGCTCTCGTTGCAGCAGTGATCCTGCAGAAAGGTCTGATAGCTCTTGTCCTCTGAGAATCCAGGGGGTAAAGGCACCTTGTACTCGCTCAAATCCCAGATTATATCCAGGTGGGAATGCTTGGCTCCTCCCCCTGGGCAGAGCATCTCACAATGGGATGATGAGT